>OZ012735.1:243511185-244111185 GCA_963859935.3 Lathyrus sativus
TTGGTTTTATAATTGTGTATTGATATCACTGAGGTGATTGAGGGGTAGTGAGTGGGTATACTCAAGTCTAGTGGTCTCTAGGCTGAAGTGTCATTGGGTAGGTCTTAAGTGAGGAGTGCAAACTGGGATTGTTTGACTCTGAATTAATTCTGCTGATAGTGAATTTCCTCCCTGGCTTGGTAGCCCCCAGATGTAAGTGTGGTTAACACTGAACTGGGTAAACAATTACTTGTGTTATTTACTGCTTTCCATTTATAGCTTATTATTAACTGCAGCAGACAATGTTACAGTGGATGTCACAACATCCACAATAACATCCATCATGAGCTTGCTCGAATTTCAATTGGCATCAGAGCAGGAACCTTGCCTATTATTTTCTGGGTGAGATCTAGGGAAGATAAATTCTGGTACTATGGATAAAGACATAGGGTTCACAAATAGGCCACCAATTTTGGATGGCTCGAATTATGATTATTGGAAACCTAGGATGATTTCCTTCTTAAAGTCTTTAGACAACAAGGCATGGAGAGCTACAAATTCAGGATGGGAACATCCAGTGAAGACTGACAAGGATGGAGTATCTGTGTTAATTCCTAAAGAAGAATGGAGCAAAGAACAAGAGGCTTTGGCTATTGGGAACTCTAAGGCATTTAATGCACTCTTCAATGGTATAGACAAAAACATCTTCAGACTGGTACACCATTGTGAACTGGCTAAGGAGGATTGGGACACTCTCAAAACTACTCATGAGGGAACCTCAAAAGTCAAGA
Source organism: Lathyrus sativus (assembly GCA_963859935.3). Taxonomy (NCBI): domain Eukaryota; kingdom Viridiplantae; phylum Streptophyta; class Magnoliopsida; order Fabales; family Fabaceae; genus Lathyrus; species Lathyrus sativus. The sequence continues at coordinate 243,511,956 of OZ012735.1, forward strand.
TGTCAAGACTACAAATGCTGACCACCAAATTTGAAAGTCTAAGAATGAAGGAGGATGAGCTATTCATGAATACTACATGAATATCCTTGAAATTGCAAACACCTCAGGAGCCTTGGGAGAAAAGATGTCTGATGAAAAGCTTGTGAGGAAGATTCTTAGGTCTTTGCCTAAAAGGTTTGCCATGAAGGTCACTGCCATTGAAGAAGCTCAAGACATAGGCAACATGAAGGTGGATGAACTCATAGGTTCTCTCCAAACATTTGAGATGGGCATGTGTGATCAGGCTGTGGAGAAAAAGAACAAAAGCATAGCCCTTGTGTCAAAAGATGGAGAAGTTTCTGATGAAGACAATGGTGAAAGTGAGGAGAATTTGTCAAAAGCAATAGCCTTGCTTGGTAGACAATTCAACAAACTGATCAAACGAATAGACCATAAGTCTAAACCATATGTCAAGAACAACTCCACTAACACCAACAGAAGGGAAAAATATGAAAATACATCTAACCAAGGAAAAGGAGTTCAGTGTTATGAATGTGAGGGTTATGGTCACATTAAAACTGAGTGTCCCTCCTATCTTAAGAAGCAAAAGAAGGGCCTAGCAGTCACTTGGTCTGATGGAGATTCTGAAAGTGGATCAGAAGAAGAATCTGCAAGACATGTCACTGTTCTTAACAGTATATGCATATCTGATGGTGATTCAAGTGAAGATGAGCTAACTTATGATGAACTTGCAGATTCATACAAAAAGCTATGCACAAGAAGTGCGGAATTATATCAGTAAGGAGAACAACAGAAGAAGTGCATAAGGGAATTAGAGGCTGAGAAGATAGAGTATCTTGCAACAATAGACTCACTCAAAAGTGAGGCAAGTTTGTTGGAATCCAAAATGGAGCAGATGTCAAAATCGCAAAGGATGCTAAATCCTAGGGCTGACACTCTAGAAAGAATTATATAGAGTGGTCAGAGAGCTAGAAACATGGTTGGACTGGGATTTGTTGGTGAACAGAAACCCATCTTGGAGCTCAAAAGACCAAAGCCTGAAACTCAGAGGTCAAAATGGATGTCACGACCAATGTCACAACATCCAAGAAACAGAAGCTGGAACCAAACCAAGAAAAAGTTCCAAGGGTATAGGTGTTACTACTGTGGTAAACTTGGACACATTAAACCTTTATGTTTCTGGCTGCATGGATTTCCTAGTCATCCTCATCAAGGCAAATCCAAACAGGGTGCTCATGTCAAGAAACAACATCATGCTAAGCTCAAGAAGGTTGTCCCTGCTAAGAAAAAACAATGGATTACCAAGGAGGTTGCTCTAGTAGCTCATAATTCTCTTAGGATGCCTACCAAAGGAGACTGGTATTTTGACAGTGGTTGTTCTAGACATATGACCGAAACAAAGGACTTATTGCTAAACTTCAAACCTCTTACCTCAAGTCATGTGACCTTTGGTGATGGAGCTAGAGGAGAGATCAAAGGGATTGGACCACTAGACTGTCCTGATGCTCCAAAACTAGACAATGTCTTGTTGGTTAAAGGACTGACTATAAATATTATCAGTATCAATCAGCTTTGTGACCAAGGACTTAGTGTTAAATTCACTAAGGAGACATGTGTGGTGGTCAATAAAGAAGATGAGGAAGTCATGATAGGTAATAGAGCTCAAAATAACTGTTATTTATGGGAGTCTAAAAGTAACCTCAATGACTGTACCATGACTCAAGAAGAGAAGAAGGATCCAATATGGTTGGAGAAAGGTAGACTTCCTCACAGAATGAAGAAGACCATAACCAAGGAATCAGTAAGAGGAACTTCTAAATTTCCTCTAGATGGAAGAAGAGGCTATGGAGAATGTCAGGTTGGCAGGCAAGCCAAGATAACATATCCAAAAAGGGGACGTCACAGAAACCTGGACCTGTTATACTGAAATCTGATAAAGTCCATGACAAGTAATCATCATAAAGGAAAAAATGTCACTCATGATGTCATGACATTATTCTGTGACACTCACAGTAACTTCAATATGAACTCCATTCAGTTCAAGAGAACCATGCACAGTGATGACATGGATCAATTTGAAAAAGATTGTGTGAAGCGTGGTGATTCTAACCAACAAAGGGCTAACACGGTGACAAGAAGTCTCACGGATATCAATGATGAAGAAGCCACGCAAATCCACTCCACCATTGCCAACTTGATTACCAGGGTTCTGATAAAGCCAAATGATGTTCCAAGAATATCCATTCCCCCTAGCACTAAGGAAGAAGCCGATGTCACTCACAATGTTGAAACCTTGGAAGCAACCTCTCCAAAGGACAATAACAAGGATCAAGCCTCTGAAGACAATGAACACATGCTAAGTGAAGAAAATGATGCTAATGAGTCTTCAGACAATGAGTTGACAGCCACAGTCAACCCTAGCATAGCCAAACGGCTCATGACTAGGAAAAGGAAAAAGGAAGTTGTCTAGAGTAACCCTAAGAAGAAGAATGTGACCAAAAGAACTCAGGTTGGCCCTACCAAAGCTTGGAGCAAGGTAGTACCAAAGAAGAGGAAAGATGAAACTAGTACAAAATCAGATTCTGATGTTGCCTGTGATGCCACTGACATCCAACCAAAGAAGAAACCAACAACTAGAAAGCTTGCTGCTAGTGTCCCAGATGCTCCTATTGACAAAGTCTCATTCAACTATTCATCAAGTGTCAACAGATGGAAGTATGTCTATCAAAAGAGGCTGGCCTTAGAGAGAGAGCTAGCTCAAACTTCTCTTGAAAGCAAGGAGATCATGGCTCTTATCCATGATGCTGGTTTGGTGAAGACTGTGACTCAGTTCTCACAATGCTATGAAACACTTGTCAAGGAATTCATAGTAAATCTATCAGATGAATGTGGTGACAGAAAATCTGCTGAATTTGGTAAAGTTTATGTTAGAGGAAAATGTGTCACCTTCTCCTCCACTACCATTAACAACTACCTTGGAAGATCAGATGGAGCTCAATCTGATATAACTGCCTCTGAAAATAAAGAGTGTCAAGTAATTACTGGCAACCAAGTCAAAAGTTGGCCAGCAAAAGGAAAGCTAGTTGCCAGCAAACTGAGTGTAAAATATGTTGTGCTACACAAGAGTGGTGCTGCAAATTGGGTGCCCACTAATCATAAATCAACAGTGGCAACTATTCTAGAAAGGTTTATCTATGTTGTTGGGACTAAGACCAAAATTAATTGTGGTGCCTACATATTTGATCAGACCATGAAGCATGCAGGAAGTTATAGTGTCAAAGGCCCCATTGCATTTCCCTCAATCATCTATGGCATTATATTGAATCAGTATCCCAACATACTCAAAGAGAATGATTCTGCAAGCAAGAGAGATAATCATATGTCATTCCATCACAAGCTGTTTCAAGGAACTCATGTTCCAGACATTGTCATGACATCAACTGAAACATCCAAGAGGAGTGCCAAGACAAGAAAAGCTGAGGTGATTGCAATGCTCAAAGAAACTTGCAATGAGTTGGCCACAAGGAAGAAAAATATTGAAAATTTAATCAAGTCTCTTGAACAGGATGAGGATCCTAAATTCACTGACTCTGATGGAGAGAAAAAGGATGATGGTTCAAGAGAGGATGGTGACCAGGATGTTGCATCAGAAGAAGCTGATGACAGGTCTGAGGAAGCTAGTAATGAAGATGCTGAAGAAGATAGTTCCAGTTCTGCCTCTGAGGAGGAAGAATAATGTGTGCTGATAGACTGCTGTGGGGCTCAGTTTGCTGGTTGCTGAGCTAATGACATGTGCTGCTGGTTTGAATAATTTTTTTGGATTTGTGTTTTTGTTACAACAGGATAATTTGTGATGCTCTTCATGAGCAATTTTTATTTGTAATAACCCCAAACACGTGTAATGTTACTCATTACGATCCAGACTATTTTATTAGTTTGATCTTAATTTGTGGCTAAAAAGGAGAAGAGAGAGTGGTAGATAACAGCCAACAGGTTAGAGATGATGCAGGTGGAAGACTCTTGGCTGAATTGCTGCTACAAGTATGTTACAGGTGTGTGACAAGGGTTGCAGCAAATATGCATGATTGAAGATTATGCTAATGTGCATGTGTGATAACAGCTGATGCTGTTAGTGATGAGGGTTCAACAAATATGCATGATTGAAGATTTTGCTAATGTGCATGTGTGATAACAGCTGATGCTGTTAGTGATGAGGGTTCCTAATTGTTGTAGGAATGTATGTCAGAAGTGTGTGAGCTCCTAGTTGATGATTAAGGAGTGTGTGTATGCAGTTATGTGTGTTCCTTGATGGAACCTAGTAGCTCTATAGCTGCTAGTGCTGTGTGTATCTGCAAGATGATTGCAAAATGTTGTGCATCTCTTCAGGGGGAGTAGAACAGGTTGTTCCACAGCAAGTGTGCTTCAGGATATCATCCTGAATGTCATAACATCCAGAGCAGGCTGGATGAATATATGTGACTGCAGGGTGTCTGCAGGTTCTGTACAGCTGGTGTGATATGCATCAGTTGATGGGGAGTAACTCTGATATGTTACTCAACACATTGTGACATCTGTAGTGCTGACTAACAGATGGTTGTGTGTGAACAAGTCAATCCTGAGAGCTAATAGTATATGTAGATAACACTGATAGTGTGTAGCTAGTAACTTTCCTGCTTGTTATGTTAGACTTCTACTGCTTGTAAACTCTTAACAGGGTGTTTTAGCCAAAAATTTGCCAAAGGGGGAGTTTGTAGATGCTTTTGATTGGCTTCATTTTATGGCAAAACATTAATGTATGAGTAAATGTCATAACTGATGTTAAGACATACATGAAGAGTGTTATGAAGAGAAAGCTAAGAGTAAGTGAAGTTGAATGTCATGACTGAATATTATGACATTGATCGTATGACATCAGGGCGCGCTGAGTTTGTTTTTCTATTATTAGCTCAGGCTATACTTCAGGAAACAAACCAGGAAGCAGAGTTATTTTAGGCAACATAACAGGCATTGCTGAGGATAACATAGAAGGCTCCTGACCTAATGATAAGTGCGCAGCTTCATGAAGAGAAAGGTTTATCTTGGGTAAACCTAATTTCTCTACCAAGGCCCAAAGCAGGTATGCTATTATAAATAACAGAAGGAGCATTCCTAATTGAAATATACACAGAGGAGAGAGCATCTAGTGAGAGATCATAGAGTGTGTTTGTGAGTGAAGAGGTTTGTTCTTCACGTGTGTCTAGGAGTCTTAGGATTCCTTGTATGCCAAGCAATTATATGCTGTAGAATTGTTGTAGTTATTGTGTATGAACAGGTGTGTTCATTGAGCCACTCAAAGCTGTTAAGCAAGAGTGTGTGTTCCTTGATCAAAGCTGCGAAGCAAGATCAAGGTGTGTTTGAAGTTTATCTTCATATTGGTTTTGTAATTGTGTATTGATATCACTGAGGTGATTGAGGGGGAGTGAGTGGGTATACTCAAGTCTAGTGGTCTCCAGGCTGAAGTGTTATTGGGTAGGTCTTAAGTGAGGAGTGCAAACTGGGATTGTTTGACTCTGAATTAATTCTAATGATAGTGAATTTCCTCCCTGGCTTGGTAGCCCCCAGATGTAAGTGTGGTTGACACTGAACTGGGTAAACAATTACTTGTGTTATTTACTGCTTTCCATTTACAACTTATTATTAACTGCAGCAGTCAGTGTTATAGTGGATGTCACAACATCCACAATAACATCCATCATGAGCTTGCCAGAATTTCACATATGCAATCTCAAAGGATGATATTATCGATCAGTTGAAGGAAACATGCAAGGACCTGTATGCTATCATCAAGTCCACCACTACTGATATATATTCGTATATTATAAATCATCAAAATGAGAATATTAAAGTGAATTAATCATATATTAAAAATGATCATAATGAGGGAATTTGGATCAATCCATTCGTCTGTGTTGTTAAGAGACAAGTAAACCATATTCCAACCAAGAAAAGAAAGAGATGTTAGTGAAAAAGGTACTAGTAAAATTATATATTCTGTCATTCAATAAAATTATATATTTGTCATTCAATAAAATTATATATTTGTCATTCAATAAAATTATATATTTGTCATTTTATATATTCAATGGGTTATGGATTATGAATCTTGATATTTGTCATTTCATATTTATGTTTTTCTTTATTACAGGTGAAATGGCTAGCAACGAGGAAAAATCGCATGATACTTCTAAAATGATGGAAATAAATCAGTACATGATGTGGAAGGAGATATTAAACGAGGAATAACGATTATGAAGGGAATCATTTGTGCAAGAGATAAATGTATAAAATATGACGTACATTGGAATGAAACGAACCAATTAGTTGAGCCTAACGGTGCAATGTTGACAAGTTACATTGGGGCACTTGTTCATTCTCAAATTCCAATCACTTGTGATAATTGGAGAACTCCATCGCTGAAACCTGCTAAAGAAAAAATATGGAGTGAGATACAGGTAAAATATGTGATGTTATTTGTATTTGTTGACGATTATGTCTTTAAATTACTTATACTAACACACTCTATGTATGTTAATTTGTTCGCAGAGGTCTTTTAACATTTGTGACGATCGAAAAAAATATTGTCTTCAATTGGTCGGAAAAAGACTCAGAGGGTTTCAAGCATTTTTAATGAACAAGTTTCTTAAGGATTCTCATGGAAATTTTGTTGAATCAGAACGTCCAAAGAAGTATGCAGATTTGATTTCACTTGAAGAATGAGAAACTTTTGTTGCCAAACAAAGAACCCAAGAGTTCCATGTAATTTTAACTTATCATGAACATTGTATAATATATATACTTGTTCCACATGTGTTTTGATATGACTTAAACTTGTTCATCTAGGATGTGAGTGACATAAATCGACAACGAGCATCAAAACCTGCATATCCATACAAAAAGGGCATTTGGGATATGCACGCTTTCAGTAAAGAATAGTAATTATATATAAATTCTTTATAATGATATAGTTAGAAGAGGAGAAAAATGAAGAAACATCTCTTCTGGAACATGTACGTTATAATTGATCATATTATTTGTCTTAATGTGTAGTTAAAAGAGGAGAAAAGTGAATAAACATATCTCCCGGAACATGTTTTATGGAAGGCTGCTCGTGTGGGTAAGGATGAAGTTGTTCAGGAAGATATTCAATAAGTTTTTGAGCAATGTGTAAGTATAACATTATTTCTTTAATAAAAGCAAAAGTTTATTAACGTATAATATTTATGCTTTTTAATCCCCACTAATATTTTTCTATATGCATATGAATTTCAGGAGAATTTATCTCAGTCTTTAACTCTAGCAAAAGACTATGATTGCATGAGCGTACTAAGTCGAGTATTAAATGTTTCTGAGTATTCTGGTCGTGTGAGGGGTAAGGGATTTGGGGTCACTCAAACAACATTGTATAATAATCCAAAGAGTAAAATTCCTAATAATAAACAAGTGATGGAGTCGTTGGAAGAATTAAAAGCTCAAATTCGTGAATTGAAAAAGGATAAAGAAAGAAATATGTCAGAAAGGAGCGGTTCAGAGTTTAAAGATACTAGTGACAAGATAGTATCAATTGTAATTTTCAACAGAAACTTCTCAAGGTAATTATATATATTACCTTGAAATTAATTTAGCAGAACTTTTTGTATTGACGTATATAAACATTAATCATATTTATTATTGGTTTAGGGTATTTCACCTTGTTAGCTCTATTTATCGTCACCGACTTATCGCATGGCTGGCAAGGGAAAAATGCATAACACTTTGCGAGAATTACTTCACCATAAATCACTCCCTGCTGGGTTTTTGAAAGTATTGATTGATATTGCTTTAGAGGGGGATGCGTTATTACCTATACCAGACGATGTTTCAGATGCAACATTGGTGAAAGACGCAATATGATCGTATGTTGCATGACCGTCAAACCTCTTTTTCATAGATGATGAGGTATGTTGAACACCATTATGAATCTTTTAGTATTCAAATGTTTTACGAGCCATGCATGTAATTTATTCTTACATTTACGTACCTTTTATTTACATGGTAATCTTAGACTCTTACAAAATCCAAACCAAAAGATAAGGGGATTGTGCGACACACCAAGTCAGCTGCATAAAAAAACAGGTATATTGATATATATACATAGAAAATGTCAATTATATCCTCCGAACTCAAAAGCTTCATGATACTATACATTAATTACCTAACTTATATGATTTTTAGATTCATGCTCAAGAGTTGCAACAAGTCAGCAAGAATAAGATGCCTGAATTTAGCAATGTGTCTAACAAAAAAAAAAGGATCTTGCGAAGACCGAGCCTAAAAAAACATATGTTCCTCGATTTAGGTTGTGCCTTGAAACATATGTAGGAACAATAGATATGATGAAAGGCGGTATTCGTGAAATACCTATGGGGGAAGGTATTTTCAGTTTTGCTTATACCAAAATAATTGCTAAAGAGGACTTGGATCATATTTTTCAACATTCTGAATTAGGCATCAGTGTTATGAGTTCATACATCAGGTACTCCGATCAATTTTATTTAAATAATTGAACAATTTATTTACTCATTTCAATGAATATTCTAATGTTGATTATGTTTTTATTTAAGGTTCTTGTATGACAAATTGATGCTCCCGCGTCAATTAACAGAAAGATTCTCATTCTTATCTTCCAGCTGTATCAATGCACGGTTAATCGATCAAAGTCCAAATGCAGTAAAAAAATCACTTAGTCAATACATTTATGGCCAACAGAGATACATAAAAGTTGTATTTTTTTCCATATAATATTGACCATGGGTTAGATTTCATTCTAATTTCATTTATTATAATTATTCATTTTTTGATGTTGTATAGAAAATTTTCATCTAAACTTTTGTCTTGTTTTATAGTGGACACTGGTTGTTGGTTGTGATTAATCTGATAAAAGAAATAGTATATTATCTGGATTCGTTAATGGTGATCAAAGAAAATACCCAGATATGAAGAAGATGGTTGATACGTAATTAATGAGATTGTTCTGAATATTTGTATGTATATTTATTTATTATGTGAGATTGTTCTAAATATTCATTTATATTATGTTAGAGCTATACAAATATTCTGATCATAAAGACAAGCTCGAGTACCAAAGAGTAAAGCAAACAACATTGCATGGATCAGAGTGCAGGTATATTTTCATAATTTTGATTATAATAGTGATGTTACTTGAAAACAAACATCAGTGAAACTTCATAAACAACATCTGAATAGAAAAAGATTTAATATAAAAAACTTCATTGTTCAACACTGCTAAATCTTCATTGTTCGACAATAGTGGCAGGGAACATAAATAACTTGTCAATAGAAATGAAAGTGAGGTTGTCGACACAAAAACATCAAGTCTTCATAGAAAACTTCTTAAAAGAAAAAGCTTTCATTAAAAAAATGTCAACACAAACAACAGTGCTAAATCTTCACTGTAAAACAACAGTGTTAGTCAACACAAACAACATCGTATATGGATTAGTAGTGGAAACCTTTCTCAAAAGCATTGTAAAACTTGTTTGTAACACCAAAAAGTTGATAAAAGGATTTCATTTAAATAACTCATTTCTTCAACATTGTTGAATCTTCATTATTAAATCAGAAGCATGAAAAATAGAAAGCAAGACTGACATAAGAAATAACCAACAATGTTAGAGATTACTTGTGGAAAACTTTCTCACCTGTTGTGGTTGACGGACGAAGCAGTTCATAAAAAATAAGTAGAGACACTTGAAAATGGGTCAGAGAGAAATAAAGTTGATAGAGATGGAGAAGGGCAAATATGTGTTAGAGTTGTTTGACAGAGCTGGTTAGCGTGTGATATAGTTTTGGTGGGAAGGTGCAAATTTACATTAGTGTGAGGTAAAGAATTAATGATTGACACTTGGCATAGAGATAGAGATTTTTTTGAATAAAATGTTGGACATTTGTTGATTACGATATTGTCCATTTATTAGTGTAAATTTGAAAAAGTGGCAAGGAAGATTAGAATCCGAATTATCTTTGTTTAAGTAAATTCAAACATTTTCATCTCCCTTACCATTTTCATTTATGCAAAAGAATAATTAAGATTAATATAATCAAAATTATACAGAATGAACAGGGAAACAGACAACAAGTTACGCCGCTACCCATTTTTGGATGGAAAAATCAATCCTCTTAAAAACTATATTCATTGTCCTAGGGGACACAAAACTTTTATGCATGAACCTTTGCACTCTTTTAAAAGATTTATTTCTTCTGGTGCTAGAAAACCAAAAGTGTCAAAAAAGGCAAAAAAGCAAAAACATGTAAATAAAGAATTATGTCCTCTTTGCATTTATAAATCTTAGTTCATCATTTTCAAGCTTTCTCATAGCTTCTATCCATTACATTAAAGTTTATCACATATTTACTTTACTACATTGCATTGGTTTGAAGTTCCTCTCCGTTGCACTAGTAAGTTGCTCATTCTCTTTTCCTTTTTATTTCACATGCATGCATTACCTAAAATTTTTATAGGTATGACACTTAGGCGTAAATGTAATAGATATGTCATTTTTTTGTCTTGAGTTGCCTTGCATTGAGTTTTTGAGCACTATAACTCAAGGCTCTCGTGCTCTGTTCTCTGGTTTGCATGTTTGTCTTAGCGCAATCTGTTCTACAGTCCCGACCCTTATTCCATAGATCGGAGTGTAAATTAGCCTATTATATGATTTCATGTTATGACATCTTTGTGTTATGCTCTATTAGTTGGTTTGACTTGTTTCTGTTTTCATGTTATGACATCTTTTTGTTGTGCTTGTTTAATTGTAGAAAAATGTTTGACAACCAGGAAAGAGACATGGTGGAGTGTCCCAACATGATTTAGTTTGCAGGGAGAAAGTTAGACCCTCATAACCTGTAGTTGGATAGACTTCTTTTGTTCGTAAGGGATCGCCTTCACAGGTTCATGTGTCTCCAACACCGTCTTCTCAAATTCACATGTCCCTTACTGCCTTAGAAGCTCCTTCTGTCCTAGATGTCCCAAAGGATTTTCCAAGAGGCCCTTCAGACCGTTCATTGCTTCCTTTGTATCTAGATTATGCTGCTAGGTACGTATGGGAAAGAGAGGTAGTATAAACCTTTTAGACTTAATTGCAACTTTGGTTCCCTTTTTTTCCTTCCGGTTTAGGCCCCTTTATTTTAAAATCTTAGTATTTATTCTCTGTTTACAGTTTTTTTTTTTGCATTTTAGTCCCCATACAAACTTGAGATCAATTTTTAATAGCATAACACAGATAGTAATGATGTGTCATTGTCACATCGATTAAATTTAAATATATGTCATTTATTTTAATAATAATAATATAAATTATTATATTTTAAAAACAAAAAAATGTATTATAAAATACTATTTCTTATCTTAATGATAATTAAATAAATTATGATATTTATAAAAATGATTGCATAGTATAGCTGCCATTAATTGTAAAAAATTAATGTATATCATAAAAATTTAAAAAAAAAACGAAAAAAATAAATAAACATTTTTCAAACCACAAAAACTCAATAGTTCTTATTATTTTGAATCAAATCCTTAAACGTAAAATCCCCACCTTCATTCTAATCATTTTTAAATTTGGGAATAAAATCATCATCATTAAATAGACTTTAAAATCCAACACAAATATCATCATAATTAATCAGATTTTAAAATAAAATTAATCAGATTTAATTTTAATTTGATTTTTTGTTTTTTTTGTTTTTTCTTTCACAGTCCAAAATCGCCAACCTTGAAAGATTGTTGCATGCTTTATGCAAGAGTGGGTATGGTTATGTTAACGATGGTTTTTTGTTTGATTTTGTGCAAAGATCGTACACAAAGACGATGTTATTTCATTTTACAATCACTGAGATGTCCATCACACTTGATTATCTCTCATGCCTCCTTCATCTCCCAAACTAGGAAAAATTATCAAACTACTCTGAAACCACTAGACCTGAGGCACTGTACATGGTGGTGACTTATTTGAAGCTAACCTAATAAAAGCTCAGCAGGATGTCATGCTAGGTTTTCATTATTGGTGGATCTATATAGACACCACTTGGGTTGAGTTGTGGATGTTAATGGTGATAATGCATGGGTTGCATACCATCAAGCATATGCATTTTGGTTATACCTCTTGGTTTTGGTTGGCACACTCATTTTTATGGATGAAAGTACGACCTATGTCGATATTATTTACCTTAAGTATTTCATTGACTTAGAGAGGATTCACAAATATAACTGGAGGATGGGATTTCTTGTTTAGTGTACCCCTACTCCAAACTAGTTAAGGGTAGTATACGAAAGACTCTATAGTTTACTAGAAGCAACTGTCTATATATGGTAATTTTTCACCTTTACTATTATTAACACCATAATACTATTTGTAACACCCTTTTAAACCCCACGGAATATTACATAATTAATCAGAGTAAAAATAACATGCTTTCAACCAAGGGTGTCACACTTAAAACTTCAAACACCTGTCATACTCATCAACACTTCAATAAATAATCATGTATTAAAATTTCAATTAACATGTAGCAGCGGATTCATTTATCCAATGATTTTTCATAAAAGAAATATTCGTTTTCCTCACATAAATCAACAAGGCTCGGGCACTAAAGCCAACTTCTTATTATTTCAATAAACAAGGAACATAGTATATATATCTAAAACATAAACCAAGCGATCCCAGTGTTACACGACCAAAGCATGACTCGACCCAACATAAATAAATTGCTAAATAGCTACACCAATAGCGGTCTCGAATCTACAAGCAGCTCTACTCTGAAAACCTACACGATGTCATGTAGGACATCATTCCAGTAGAAGGGTGAGAAATATTACCATAATAATCGATGCATAAGATTATGTGCATAAACAATCATAAAATGCATATATGCCACATTTTCTCACCACAATTCATAATTCACTCATATACATCACAATATACATATATATAATCCAAGCATATCATCATGCATATTTTTGCTATTCCAAAAATCCACATAAACATACACAATATGTTTAGTCACTACACTTTACATGAACATATATAATTATGTTTATCTCACCAATTCACGATTACACATTCACCTTTCTCAATTACGCAAGTAATGCACATACGCGTATTCCACAATCCTCACCATACTTCATCATAACTTATCATATACTTTACAAAGCATACTTATATAAACAAATATGGGCAATATAAATATTCACAAAGCATCCCCACATCATGCGTACACTCACATTTGCACAATCTTATCATTCACACATAAGCATCTCTTCATGCATATGTCATATATCAATGTGACTCAACGACTCAATGCAACTCATGCAATGCGGTACCGATAACCCGTTATCTTTTTTCGGTTTTTACATTAAACCGGGTCCACTCTTCTAGACCGATAACAACAAAGGCCCGTCCTCTAAGCCTTCAAACCCACTCTTCTGGGTTTGGGACAAGCCACTAGTTTCCACGAAACTAACAGACATTGCCTCTTGACTAAATGATGCATATGCAATCGACAATCAAATGCACTTAAGACCGACATCTTAATCTCATGCATTCAAATAATTCATCTCTTCAAGAATTATAACAATGATTGCACACACAACATATTCGCATGACATTCATCAATGTATTCATAATTCAACACTGTCACCACCATTCTCGTATTCTGAATTTACTCAATCAGACCTAACTTCATTACTGTCATCATCGATACATACAGAGATTTCCAATGCAATAACTCAGTTACCACTTGGTCTCACTCGAATCGTAACTCAACCAAAACCATACTCTTTCAATAGTCCCAATTATTTCCTCTACATCATATTCAACTTCTCAAATCAAAAAAATACCTTAAGATCTTAAGATCATTAACCATCTCAAATCTCAACTAAACAATTGAGGCTTCCAAACTCCGGTACAATACTCAACAACAACCAACTCTAAATCCCTTGTCTGATACTTCCCTTATGTACTTTAAGTTACCTTAAAGCATAACCAAAACTCGCCGAAGTTGCACTTAACATATCTCCCAATCATATCAACAAAGCATTACCACACAATGAATAGTTCCGTCGGATTCGGCAAAACCAACACACGAGTTATTGACAACTTTCCAAAACTCTCTGAACTTCTTCACAGTGCCATATCACTACTTCTTCTCCAATACTGATAACTCTAATTCTCTATGTGCAACATGATCCTCTATACTCTTCGACGCATCCAAACACCATCGATTGCATAACCACCACTCACTTAATTAAGAATTGAGAACCCCTTGTCCATGGGACACTCAGTTGTGAACTTATGGCGAAAACAGAAACTGCACTCTTCGCGCTTACCACAATATCCAAATATAGTCCGCCAATAAATACTAAATCCCACGTTACTAGTTCCCCATCCCATAGAGCACTGTAATATCTTCCAACGCTTTTAATCTTGCGTCATTCCAAATTACGGTTTTCCGTTACGACAAAAACACGAAAACGACCTCGTATTCCACATCATACTTTCCTTAATAATCACTGAAAGTTATTATCCATTCTCATACTCGACCTCACACTTTGTTGTCATAGCATACACACCAACCACAAGCCTCAACACAACTCAATCAATCTTAATTCCTCGGCCACTCAACAAACATATAATATGAGGCTTCCAATATCTGATTAGTCCCCGCAACTAAGTCGATCACAACTCAACTTCATGTCTTGACTGTTTATCACTCATCTTGTCAGGATAACTCTCAGGCTACCACAATTAAACGGTAAACCGACAACTTCTCCACTTTCATTAACACTCCAAATTCCCCTCAAAATCAAAAATCTCATCAAAACAATTCTCAAGCGTTCGACTTCACTCAAAACAATTCACTGCACCACGCCATCTAAGCTTGCAAGACACATCTATCTCATCCAACACAATCCCAACTACTATCAACAAGAGATTAAGGGTGATCAGTTCCTCAATTTGTCAATAGACAGCCAAAATCATACTGGGCATAGACCATCTTTACCAAACTATAATGGAGTCTAACCACACACGGAGCTACAACTCTAAACTTGCAGCACCCTGGAGGATCACAACTTTCTCCCCCGCTTGGGTCATTCCCTCCTCTGCCGACAAAGGTTAAACAACAAACATGTATCGACAGTGTTTTCACACACATGTCGCATACAAGGGAACAAATAACATTAGACAACTTGGCCGGACGGACCGACCAGCTCTGATACCACTAATGTAACACCCTTCTAAACCCCATGGAATATTACATAATTAATCAGAGTAAAAATAACATGCTTTCAACCAAGGGTGTCACACTTAAAACTTCAAACACCTGTCATGCTCATCAACACTTCAATAAATAATCATGTATTAAAATTTCAATTAACATGTAGCAGCGGATTCATTTATCCAATGATTTTTCATAAAAGAAATATTCGTTTTCCTCACATAAATCAACAAGGCTCGGGCACTAAGGCCAACTTCTTATTATTTCAATAAACAAGGAACATAGTATATATATCTAAAACATAAACCAAGCAATCCCAGTGTTACACGACCAGAGCATGACTCGACCCAACATAAATAAATCGCTAAATAGCTACACCAATAGCGGCCTCGAATCTACAAGCAGCTCTACTCTGAAACCTGCACGATGTCATGTAGGACATCATTCCAGCAGAAGGGTGAGAAATATTACCATAATAATCGATGCATAAGATTATGTGCATAAACAATCATAAAATGCATATATGCCACATTTTCTCACCACAATTCATAATTCACTCATATACATCACAATATACATATATATAATCCAAGCATATCATCATGCATATTTTTGCTATTCCAAAAATCCACATAAATATACACAATATGTTTAGTCACTACACTTTACATGAACATATATAATTATGTTTATCTCACCAATTCACGATTACACATTCACCTTTCTCAATTACGCAAGTAATGCACATACGCGTATTCCACAATCCTCACCATACTTCATCATAACTTATCATATACTTTACAAAGCATACTTATATAAACAAATATGGGCAATATAAATATTCACAAAGCATCCCCACATCATGCGTACACTCACATTTCCACAATCTTATCATTCACACATAAGCATCTCTTCATGCATATGTCATATATCAATGTGACTCAACGACTCAATGCAACTCATGCAATGCGGTACCGATAACCCGTTATCTTTTTTAGGTTTTTACATTAAATCGGGTCCACTCTTCTAGACCGATAACAACAAAGGCCCGTCCTCTAAGCCTTCAAACCCACTCGTCTGGGTTTGGGACAAGCCACTAGTTTCCACGAAACTAACAGACATTGCCTCTTGACTAAATGATGCATATGCATTCGACAATCAAATGCACTTAAGACCGACATCTTAATCTCATGCATTCAAATAATTCATCTCTTCAAGAATTATAACAATGATTGCACACACAACATATTCGCATGACATTCATCAATGTATTCATAATTCAACACTATCACCACATTATCACATAATGCACACATATCCACGATATGTTCTCATGCATTCTTCACAGTTATCAAACAATGCGCACATATCCACGATATGTTCTCATGCATTATACACATTTAATCACATACATACAATATGCATTTACAACATTTATTAAGCAATGCACACATATCCACGATATGTTCTCATGCATTCTATTCATACAACCGCATACAAACAATATGCATTCACAACTCAATATCATCACCATATTATCAACGATGCACGCATATTCACAAAATGCTCCCATGCATTCTACACATATAATCGCATACAATATGTATGCGTCCATAATATTATACCCAATGGCAACATACCTCATCACAAATCATCATGCATTTTTATTCAAATTAAACAATGCACACATAAATGCCAAAAGGCCACATAGTCAACAAAATCCAACGTCTAGGATTCATGCCAAACAGCTTCCCACAGCACATATACATACAGCATATAACACTCCATTCCAATAAGAATCTAACCCGATCGAAACCACAAATAACATGGAATGAAAACACAAGAAAACACAAATGCTGACATGTTCGCTACTGCCTCGCCTAGCGAGCAGCTAGCGAACCTTCACTACATGTTCGCTTAGCGAACTACTAGCGAACCCAAACAGAGGCTCCAGACCTCACTCGCTACCTTGTTCGCCACAGCGAACTCCCAGCGAACCATTCGCTACCCAGTGAAGGGCCCTCTCCCATTCTGTTTTCGTTCGCTGCAGGCTCGCTAGGCGAGGACCCAGCGAACGCTCGCGACCAGCTCGCCTAGCGAACAACTAGCGAAGGTCTGCGATCAGAATTTCTCCACTGTTCCAGAATTCCCAACTCTCTCCAGAACCGACCGATTTTCCACAAATCAGTTCCAATAGCTTTAGTATCATAAACCTCGACTATTCTACATCGTTTACAACAGATTCTACCCGATAAAACACTCATTCTACCGATAAATCCAACTTCTGCCCTAAAATGGAAATTGTAGTAAAACATCCAAAAACCCAACCCAAGCATACATAATCACATACATTGATCAAATAATAATGTTTCTCACCCTTACCTTGGTTTAATCGAAGCTTGAAGCGGATCCTTGAGCTTTCCAAGCTTTTCCTTCTTCTCTTCTCTTCTCTTCTTTCTTTCTTTCTCTTTTATTTCCTTTATCTTACTATCTTTTCTTTTCTCTTCCACTTTCCTTATATACTTTCCTTTATTTCTTTCCATTCCATTTCTCTCCTCAATTATCTACCAAATAAATCCAATTAATCCAAATCATTAAGATTAATTCCAATAAACCAATTAATTAACATGATTAATTAATTAATGAAAATTTGGGCTGTTACAACCCTCCCCCACTTTAGGAATTTTCGTCCTCGAAAATGTTACCTGGTTCAAACAGTTATGGATAAGACTCCCTCATTTGGCTCTCCAGTTCCCAAGTCACATTTCCACCAGCCAGTCCTCCCCAAGCGACCTTCACCAAAGAAATCTCTTTACCTCGGAGTTGCTTCTCGTTCATCTACCCGAACTGGCAATGTCTCAACAATCAAATCCTCTCTCACTCGTACATTATCCATCAGAATCAATGTACTTCTTCTGCTTAAACATATGAACACATCATGCAATTCTCACAAGTGACAGCGGTAAAACAGACTAACATGCTATTTCTCCATGCTTTCACTGCGCCACTCTGATACAGATCAACAAAACACAAAGGGTGCTTCCGAGACCTCAAAACTCGACCAACACTAGTTACTATCATGACTCTCAAAACACGTCCTTTCTCAGATTCTTTTGATCTTTTCAGTCGTCTCTTACACAGTTCTCAGGTCCGACTACAACACTCTCGCCGGACACACGTCAATCCAAAGGAGTCCTACACCTCTTACCAAACAAAGTCTCATACGATGCTATTTCGATACTAGAATAATATCAGTTATTGCCGGTAAACTCAATCAGCAACAATTAACTATCCCCTGATCCATCTTGATCCAATCACCAAGCTCTCAACAAATCCTCTATATACTGGATAGTTCTCTTTATCTGCCCATCCATCCATGAATGCTAGACAAAGTTCAATCCCATCATGACACCCAAAGCGTCTGCAACTCTCTCAAAATCCAATTTAAAAACTCTGATTCTCATCCGACACAATATCCATGAAATACTATTCCGTCCCACTCAGAAATATTCAACAGTTGCATCCGACTCAACGATCTCTGATGTTTATTCTTCGACATTCTGATAAGTCTCATCCAACATATACAAACTCAATCGCTTCTCCCTTCATCTGTGGTCATCAAAATAATTCCTCAAATTCGGTCACATATTCCTAGTACCTGCATGGATACTTGATGCGTGTTTTTCGCAAGTGTACGAATCACGTCAAAGTAATATAAAAGATTATCGAATCCACAGAGACCAAGTGTCAATCTATCGTACCTGTTGTTATGGTGTTTATCTAAGGCAACTATTTTTAAGGGTTTTAGTAAGGGTGCAATGGTAAATAAAATTATAATTTTAAATAATAAATAAAAGACAGGCTCGAATGTAATTCACGTAATCAATGATAATCCAGTACTTGTTAATGGAACTACTTATGGGCAATGTTTTCTCCTTTGAAAAGAACTAATTTAACAGGAACTGTCGCTTTCGCGTATTCAGAACCGAGTTGTACTCTCTAATCAACCCCTCCTATTGTCACGGATAAAAAGGTGCGTACTGCGTTAGAGTAGTAAACCTATTTTTAAGAAATATAGTTTCTTAACAAAGTTGAAAAGTATTTTAACCTGGACTTCTTAGCAAAAAGAGGTTCTTATGAACCAGACTCTAAATCTCATAACG
Source organism: Lathyrus sativus (assembly GCA_963859935.3). NCBI lineage: Eukaryota > Viridiplantae > Streptophyta > Magnoliopsida > Fabales > Fabaceae > Lathyrus > Lathyrus sativus. The sequence continues at coordinate 243,531,431 of OZ012735.1, forward strand.
CGTCCGAAAATCGTTTTAAAATCTCTTTTCTTTTTAATCTAGAAACTCCTAATGAACTATACAAAGCGCTTTTGGCTGTTTTTGAAATAGTTAAAAACAATTACTTGAATTGAAAGATAAAATAGCCCTTAGGTGTTTCCACGAACAATTATACTGATTACTGGTTTAATTACGATCCTTACATTCTAACCTTTATGGGATTAGTTAGACATGATAAAGTAAATATTCTTTTTATAGTTTTTCATATGAGTAATTTAAAGCGAGTGCGGGAAGTAAACAAAGTAAAGGTGCGAGTGCGGGAAGTAAACAACGTAAAGGTGCGAGTGCGGGAAATAAACAACGTAAATGTGCGAGTGCGGGAAATAAACAACGTAAATGTGCGAGTGCGGGAAATAAACAAAGTAAAGTGCGAGAAAATAAATAAAAGTAAAGCAATGCGGAAAAATAAAATACGAACTGGAATTAAAATGGCGGCAGGATTAACTTCCTCCAGAGTGCTCCAAAACTCGAACCACAGACAGATTACAGACTCGATCACTCGATTGCAGAGGCACCCCGATGTGGAATGGCAACTGCTTTATAACTGATATATGCCTAGAGAATTCTAATTCTGGATGAAGAAAAACGAAAATCTAAGGTCCTATTTATAGGAGAAACTGGAAGCGCGAAATGACCGGGACGCCCCTCCACTAAAAAGTGGAGGTTGAAGATTTTTGCCTTGTGGCGCCCGCCACAGGCCTATGGCGCCCGCCACGGTCCCTACAGGGGATGATGTAGTGGGGATCGTGGGTCTTGGAGGTTGAGGAGTGGTCTTGAGACGTGGCCACGTCATGGCTAACCCCATGGCGCCCGCCACAGTGGGTGCCGTAAGTGCAAAATGCTGAATTTCTAGGTTTTCGTCCGTTTTCACTCCTTTTTCGCTCCTTTTCCCGATTCCAGCTCCGATTATTATAAAAACCTGAAAACATAAGAAAACAAAGCAATAACAAAGCAAAACAACAATAAAAGCTAAGAATGCATGCGAAATCGGAGTCAGAAATACGGTGAATTTTAGTGTGATCAAATTCTCCCACACTTAAACCTTTGCTTGTCCTCAAGCAAACATTAAAGCTTAAGAAAATATGGTGTCAACACTTGTCTTTGGGCTAAAGGGATTCTAAGTTCAAGTCAGGATGCAGTGACAGATACTAACTAAGTGAACCAAGGGTACCATAGTAACACAAACACAAACTTCAATCCTATATTAACCACTCCATGTCATCCCACGATACCTAGGCCTATCTTCTCATCTTTTTGTGTCCTTTTCATTCAGGCGCAATCACATTAAGCCCGTTATCCGTACATGCTTCATAGTAGAGTGACCGGTTAGTGATTCTGATCCATAACATAAGGTTTCTGGCACATAAGCATGTGTAAACCTGTTTTTATTTTGCCTAAATGTAGCTGCGGGGGATCGGATCGTAATCCGCCCTACCAAGTTCAGTGCCAGATACCTCTGAACCAACTAACAATAGGTGACTTGCAATTTTTTTCTTTTTGTGGCAAAAATTTTTTTCTTCTCTTTTTTCGGTTTAAATGACTTTGTGAGGGTCACCTATACCAGAGTTTGCCTTTTTTTCTTTTTTTATTAGCACTGGATCATTCACTTATATTCATCGGCCCCCTACTTAGAGTATGCTTAGGCCGGAGCTGACTGCTAAAATAAACTACTTAGGACAATTTTTTTTGAATGATAGTAAAGGCCATGGTGGTGGGGTTTAGGAGTGATTCCTATATTCAAGAGGTCTATGGTGCTAAAATGGTTCTGATGTTTCAAAAAGTTGACCTAAATCACCACATCCTAATCTAAACCTGTCTCAAAGCCCAAAAAACATGTGAAACAACATTGTTTTCTTTTTTTAAAAATTTTCTGGTAAGGCTAAGGAAATGGGAAAAAATGAAGATGAACTAAAAAGACACTATACTGGTGACTCGTCAGACTCATGCATTATCTAAGAAAAATAAATTACTGAAAAGGGAAATAACTGAAAGGAAATTAACTAAAAAGGGAAATAACAGAAAGCAATAGAATCCCCTCCCACACTTAAATCGAACATTGTCCCCAATGTTTCGAGATAAGATAAGGGGGGTAACCTGGAAAAAGACTACTGAGGAGGGGCACTGGTGCCTTCGCCGTCCTGCTGTGATGGTCTGGAACGACGGGATCTACTACGATGCTGGTCCCTCCGGTCGAGTCGTGCTGATAAAGCAGCCTGAGCACTCCGGACCTCTCGAAGGTTACCCAAGATGGAACCCTGAGTAGCCTCTACAAGCTGGTAGTGTCGGCTGTTGAACTCTCTCTGACGGTTCTGCTCTAATGAAATAGCGTTCAAGGTACGGCAAACGTTGCTATAGGAACGATCCGAAACCAATCGCGATTGTTGCATGAAGTTCATATTGTCCGTCAGCTGTTGTGAAATAGTAGAGAGAAGGCCATCACGCCTTTCCTCTCTAGCTGTCATATCACGCCACATCTCCTCGGTGACAAAGAATCCGGGAGCAGTACCTGCAACAGGGTTAGAGGAAGATGGTGCAGTGTGTGACTGTGAAGGACGATGGGGGGACATGTGAGGGATGGGAGACTGCTCTCTCCGATCATACTCATCATCAGTGTCATGTGCCTCCCCATCGGGAATATTAGGAGGAAGTGGACCCAAAACACGTGGAGCATTAAGATCATAGGTCCAGTTCCTTTCATCACGTACATCAGTACGTCTACTGCATGGTAAAGCAACAGATGGGATAGCTACCCCATGAACCATCAACTCGTAACCACCTTCTCTCCTTGTTCGGCACAATTTCATGTCTTTCAGAAATTTTAAATTAATTGTGCGAGGAGGTAGTGGTTCAAGAGTAGCTATCTCATCATTCAGGCCAAGAGCCCGAGCAATAGACGTAACAAGCCCTCCAAAAACAATCGGTCCTGTTTTATTAGTAAATAAAGTCATGTGGGCAAGCATAAACGGGACCGGGTTGATGTGGGTTCTAGTGAGGCATCCTTGCAAAAATAGGAGTTCACGAGCATTAACCTTGTTTGGACTTTCCCGGCCAAAAATAGTACATGCCAAAAGAAGTCTAAAAACTCTTATGGCAGGGTTGTGAATGGTCGACGCAAGTATCCCTTCAAAAGAATTAATTGAAGTACTTGAAAGCCTTAGCCAGAAGGTAAATACCTCGGCCGACCATTCAGCATCCAAAGGTGCCTCACAAATCGAACCTTCCCTATGAGGGATTCCTAACAAATCTGCTAGCTCATTGGTACTGAATTCATATTCAATTCCAAATAATCTAAAAATAACAGTACCGACAGTGCTAGCAGTGTCAGGACTGACAGTGTATATCAAAGAACTCAAAAACTCAATTGTCAGCCTCTCATAGGTAGGTTCCTGATTAATGAAAATATTATGCAAGCCTAGAAATTCTAATAAATTAAAAACACTATGATAAATACCCAAAGCATACAGACAGTTATCGTCGACGTACCTAGTCGAGAGGATTTCTCGACTTTGAAGCCTCTGAATAATTTTCCGTTGCCTTTCGCCCGGTCTTCCATCACGAAGAATAAATCCGTTGAACTCCATTGTTGAAAAAGCTCCTTAGGTAGTGAAAATGGTAGAAAAGTGGTTTATGAGGGGAATGATAAAGTTTTGATTTTTTTGGTTTTTGATGGATGAAAATGGAAAATGGATGTTGGATATGTTTTATGGATGGAGGGTATTTTGGAAATGGGGGAGCTTTAATGGGGTTCAAGGAGGATTTGGAAGGTTGGAAAAATGGGTTTTTGGTGAAGAAAGGGATGAAAATGGTGGAAATGGGGATTTGAATCCCGTATTTGATGATGACAACGGTGTGGCGCCCGCCACAGGGCCTATGGCGCCCGCCACAAGGCCAATTCCTGGGCCTTGTGGTTTTGGGTCCTCCTTTTGGGCCTTCCTTGCACCTTGGTCTTCGGGGGGTCTGAATAGCGTTTTCTTCTTCTTTTCAAGGCTTGAGGCTTGCATATTTTTTTTTGTAAAGACAAAAATGAAAATATTTTTGTCTTATATTTATTTTTCTTTTGCACGACAAAAAATAAAATACTAAAAAAAATCAAAAAAGAAAAAGAAAAATAAAAATTAGTGCATAATATGTATATATATAAGGAATTCAAAGTGCATGAAGATGTAAAAGCTGCAATAAAGTAAAATATGTCTGGAAATGCGATAAATAAAAGTAAGTTAAATACTAGGGTAGTGCTGTCAGGGTGGAATGAGTCATGTGGTAGGTTTCTTATCCTGGCTTGATCCACGAATCTCAGCTATCTCCCTCCGAAGCTCGTCGATCGCCTGATGTAGAGCATCGGTCTCTGAGGCATGAGTGAGATCAGAAACCTGCATCTGTAACTCTAAGTCTGCCACTTCCTGCTTGAGCAGGGCAGTCTCCTTGCGGAGCTCATAAATCTGTGTTTGTAGGTCGGGTGGCTGCAGAGACATATTGTTAGACATAACAGTGATTCGGGGAGTAAGAGGTGTAGGAGTGTACTCAGCGGCGGGAGGCGATTTCGGCTCTTCGACAGTCTCTCCATAACCCTCTAGAGCATAACTCCAGTTGGCAGGATCATGGACACTGGTCATCAGCGGATCTGGTAATGTAAAGTAGTGTATCGCTTCACCGTCGATCAGCAATCTAAACATGTTGGGCTCAAAAGAAGCCCTCCTCATCAGTCCTCTATCAAGACAAAAATCAATATCCAGTGTGGTGTAGCGGCAGAAGGTCCTGAGGTGCAATAGCTTGCGAGACAAACCCAATGCAGTAGCAATCTGTGTAACAATCCCACCGACATGGATGATTCCTACTGATGATCTGGCAACACTAGCAAGGCCCTTCAGTAGAAAGTTGCCACAAGCAACAGGGCGAGACTGAGTCGCACAAAACAGTAGGAAAATCTCCTCTTCACTTAGCAGTGTCTCTGTATCTGGAAAACCTAGGAAAGAATGTGCTAGAATCATCTGGAAGTACCTCAATGCAGGGTTGTGGATTACCTGAGAAAACTGGGTAGAAGGATCTTGGCTCCCTCCGCCTGATATTTTAGTCCAAAACTTTTCCACTTCTCTGCTCATAAAATACCCCATCGGAGTCTCTGGAATAGCATCAGGAGTAGTCTGGAAACCTAGTAAATCACCAAACCCTTTGTGAGAGAATGAGTAGTCAATCCCGAACAACCTGAAAACAGCGAGTCCATCGGGTCCAGCCCAAGGGTCATGATGAAACGAGCTGAGGAACTCAAGAGTCAAGTTCCTATAAGTGTCGTTCCTGTCGTCAAACTGGTCCCACTGGAGTTGATGGCATAAAAATCTGACGCTTGGCTCTATCCCCAAGGCATCCATGCAGACATGGTCAGGGTACCTGGTAGGAGCCATAGGGCGTCTCATGTGAACATAGTAACGCTCTCTCTGTGCATCATCTCTAAAGGCCACGTGCATGTCATCAGGGTTCTGCATTCTGTACAAGGTTAGCAAACAAGTCCTGAAAGCTCATAAAACATTCAATCGTGAGTCCTGACATAATAACAAATTAAAATAAAGTAAAAATAAAGAAATAAAAAGTACAAAAGTAAGAAAAACCATGGGTTGCCTCCCATGCAGCGCTTGTTTAACGTCATTAGCTCGACGACCGATATTTAAACATCATTGGAAGGATATGGTGGATCACTCAGAGTATGACGGGTGTATGTTGTTGGAATGTCACCTCCTTCGTAGGGCTTCAACCTCTGTCCATTGACTATGAATGGTTTACATGTTTGGTTCTTGATTTCAATAGCACCGGATCTCAGGATCTTAGATACTTCGAAAGGGCCAGTCCATCTCGAACGGAGTTTACCTGGAAATAGTCGTAACCTAGAATCGAACAGGAGAACAGGATCGCCTATTTTGAAGTCTCTTCTTATGATTCTTTTGTCATGCCAAGCTTTTGTTCTTTCTTTGTATATGATGGCATTTTCGTAGGCAGATTGTCTGAGCTCTTCTAATTTGTGGATATCAAGGATACGTTTCTCACCAGCTGTCAAGTAATCCAAATTCAAAGTTTTGATGGCCCAATAGGCCTTATGCTCCAACTCAAATGGTAAGTGACATGATTTTCCATAGACCAGTTGATAAGGGGTTGTTCCTATAGGAGTTTTGAAAGCGGTTCTATAGGCCCATAATGCTTCTTGAAGTTTCTGCGACCAATCTTTTCTAGATATAGAGACAGTCTTCTCGAGGATTTGTTTTATCTCCCTATTAGATACTTCCACTTGTCCATTGGTCTGTGGGTGGTATGGTGTTGCTACTCTATGCTTAACTCCATACTTGCTTAAAAGTTTATCAAATATTCTCGATATGAAGTGTGATCCTCCATCACTTATGACTAAACGGGGTGTTCCAAACCTGGGAAATATATAATTCTTGAATAATTTGATGACTACTCTGGTGTCGTTTGTGGGTGCGGCGATAGCTTCAATCCATTTAGACACGTAGTCAACAGCTACTAATATGTACTGATTTCCAAAAGATGGTGGGAACGGTCCCATAAAGTCTATACCCCATACGTCGAAGAGTTCTACTTCTTGGATATTTCTTAACGGCATTTCATTACGTCTTGAAATATTTCCTGTGCGTTGGCATCTGTCACACTTGACAATGAAAGCATGGACATCACGCCACATAGTAGGCCAGAATAGGCCAGCTTGAAGAATCTTGGCGTAGGTCTTAGATGTGCTTGCATGTCCACCATAGGGTGCAGAGTGACAATGCTCAATTATATTATTTACCTCTTCTTCTGGAACACAACGGCGGAAAATGCCATCTTTACCTCTCTTGAAAAGAAATGGATCGTCCCAATAGAAGTTTCTCACATCACTATAGAACTTCTTCTTCTGGTGGTAGTTTAGATCAGGGGGTATGATGTCAGCGGCTAGGTAATTAACAAAATCTGCATACCAAGGTACATTGCTTATAGCTAAGGATTTATGAAATTGCTCATGAGGGTCTGGGTTATCATCTTCAATGGTTTCTAGTTGGGCTATCAGTCTATCGTAGGCAAAATCGTCATTTATGGGTACTGGATCAGGTTTCAGGTATTCTAGCCTAGATAGGTGATCAGCTACCACATTATCAGTGCCTTTCTTGTCACGGATATCCAAATCAAACTCTTGTAATAATAGAATCCATCGAAGTAGCCTAGGCTTGGCATCCTTTTTGCTTAGTAAGTAACGAATGGCAGCATGGTCGGTGTAAACTATAATCTTGGCTCCTACTAGATAAGATCTAAATTTGTCTATTGCAAAAACTACAGCTAGGAGCTCTTTTTCGGTTGTTGCGTAGTTGAGCTGTGCAGCGTCTAGGGTTCTACTGGCATAATAAATCACATGTAACTTCTTATCTTTTCTCTGACCTAGAACGGCTCCAACAGCATAATCACTGGCGTCACACATTATCTCAAACGGTTCCGACCAATCAGGGGGTTTCATTATAGGTGCTGAAATCAGAGCTTGCTTCAGAAGATTAAATGCTTCAGTACATTTTTCATCGAAGATGAACTCAGCATCTTTCATTAAAAGACCAGTTAAGGGCTTTGTTATTTTGGAGAAATCCTTGATAAAACGTCGGTAAAATCCGGCATGTCCAAGAAAACTTCTTATCTCCCTGATAGTCTTCGGCGGTTTTAGATTCTCTATGACTTCTATTTTTGCTTTATCTACCTCTATACCTTTTTCGGAAACTATATGTCCTAAAACAATCCCTTCGGTGACCATGAAATGACATTTTTCCCAATTTAGCACAAGGTTTACCTCCACACATCTCTCCAGGATTTTCTCAAGGTTGACAAGACAATTTTTGAAATCTGACCCACAAACTGAGAAATCGTCCATAAATACTTCCATGATTCCATCCAAATAATCAGCAAAGATAGACATCATGCAGCGTTGGAAAGTTGCAGGAGCATTACAAAGTCCAAAAGGCATTCTTCTATAGGCAAAGGTTCCAACTGGGCATGTAAAGGTAGTTTTTTCTTGATCTTCGGGGTGAATAGGTATTTGGAAGAATCCTGAATATCCATCTAAATAACAAAAGTAAGAGTGTCTGGCTAGGCGCTCCAACATTTGGTCTATGAATGGTAATGGGAAATGGTCCTTCCTAGTTGCTTTATTTAATTTTCTATAATCTATGCACATACGCCAACCTCCATCAGTTCTTTTTGCTACAGGTTCGCCCTTCTCGTTTTGCACGACTGTGATGCCTCCCTTTTTAGGTACTACATGCACAGGACTCACCCATTTACTGTCCGAGATCTGATATATTATACCTGCCTCTAGTAACTTAAGAACTTCAGTCTTAACTACAGTACTCATTATAGGATTTATTCTACGTTGGTGTTCTCTAGAAGGTTTTGAATCTTCTTCAAGCAAAATCCGATGCATGCATACGGATGGGCTTATTCCTTTTAGATCAGAGATCTTATATCCTAAGGCTGAGGGGTACCTACGTAAAACTTCTAATAATTGATCGGTTTCTTCTTGGTTTAAGGTAGCACTGACTATAACTGGACGGTTCATATCTTCATCAAGAAATTCATATCTCAGGTTTTTAGGCAGTTCCTTAAGTTTTACGGTCGGTTTTATAGGGCAAGGCATAGGATCTGGGGTAAGAGATAAACATTCGTGAAGGTTATCATCAATGTAGGGTGTTTTATAATTGTCATCTTCCAAAATAAGGGTTGATGGCAATTTTATAGATTCAGTTTCTTCTTCTTGTTCTAATTCCCTAATACATTCTTCGATGATATCTAAGGCATAACAAGAATCTCCTATCACAGGTGCCATAAGAAATTTTGACAATATAAATTCTATCTTCTGGCCACCTACCTCAAAAGTTAGTTTTCCCTTTTTAACATCTATTACGGCTCCAGCAGTCGATAAGAACGGTCTACCTAGGAGGATTGGTATGTCGTCATCTTCCTTAATGTCCATGACAACAAAATCAGTAGGTATAAACAGCTGACCTATCCTAACAGGGACGTCTTCAAGTATGCCTATAGGGTATTTAACGGATCTATCGGCTAATTGAAGTGACATCTTAGTAGGTTGTAATTCTCCTAAGTTTAATCTCTCACAAACTGCTAAAGGCATTAAGCTCACACTAGCTCCTAAGTCTAGAAAAGCTTTTTCGATGACATGATTCCCCAAAACACAAGGAATGGAAAAATTTCCGGGATCTTTATCTTTCTTTGCTAACCTATTTTCGGAAATAGAATTACATTCCACGGGTTTCGGATCTTCGAGTCTACGTTTATTTGTAAGTATGTCTTTGAGAAACTTAGCATAAGAAGGTATTTGGGTGATGGCTTCTGTAAAGGGGATTTCTACGTGAAGTTTTTCTATAACCTTAACGAATTTTTGATATTGATTATCGATTTGGGTTTTCTTTAATCTTTGAGGGTAAGGTATTGGTGGTTTGTATGGCGGTGGCGGTACATAGGTTTTATTTTTAGGTTCTTCTCCTTTTTCTTGACTTTCCGGGGTTTCAGGCTTCTCTGGTTCCTTTTCCTCATTCCTCTCAGAAGTTTCGGGCTCACTTAATCTAGGGTTTAAAGGTTCCTTATAAGCGGTTCCACTTCGTAGAGTAATGGCATTAGCTTGCCCTTTCGGGTTTTGTTGAGGTTGTCCAGGGAACTGTCCTCCAGGTGTAGTCTGTGGGGCTTGGTTTAACGCTACCTGAGAGATCTGGGTTTCAAGCATCTTATTATGAGTAATAATTTGATCAACCTTGGTTCCTAACTTGGTAATTAGCTCGTTAACATGGACGTTATGGTTCATGAACTCTTTGTTTTGTTGTTTTTGAGCAACGATAAAATCTTTTACAACTTCCTCAAAGCTCGGGCTAGGTGGTACAGGTTGCATAGGTTGATTTGTTCTAGGGGCTTGGTAACCTTGTTGTCTCGGAGGTGCGGTATTTTGGATAGGGTTATTATTTTTGTAGGAGAAGTTTGGGTGATTCCTCCATCCAGGGTTATATGCGTTTGAAAATGGGTTCCCTTGGGTATAGTTCACTTGCTCAGTGTTGGTTTCATTCAACAGATTGCATTCGGCGGATTGGTGTCCTTGCGTTCCACATATCTCACAATTCGGCGAAACTGCGGCAACAGTATTCGGAGTTGTACACATATGTTCGACTCTAAGGGCCAACGCGTCCATTTTAGCCTGCATCATGTCTATAGAGCTTAGCTCATGTATTCCTCCTTGGGCTTCCTTCTTTTCCACTGTCGCTCGTTCTACTCCCCATGATTGATGGTTTTGGGCCATATCCTCGATAAGGGCACTAGCTTCAGGGTAAGGTTTGTTCATCAGTGCGCCACCAGCGGCAGCGTCGATGGTCATTTTAGTGTTATAAAGAAGTCCATTATAGAAGGTTTGGATGATTAGCCAATTCTCTAGGCCATGGTGTGGGCATGCTCTTAATAGTTCTTTATATCTCTCCCAGGCTTCGAACAACGACTCTCCTTGGTGTTGGGTAAATCTAGTTATTAGGTTTCGAAGAAGAGCGGTCTTACTTGGGGGAAAATATCTAGCAAGGAAAACTTTTCTAAGGTCATCCCAAGTTGTTATTGAGTTGGGTGGAAGGGAATCTAACCATGATAGAGCTTTATCTCTGAGGGAAAAGGGAAATAATCTTAAGCGTATTGCCTCAGGAGAAGCTCCATTGGTTTTAAAGGTGTCTGCTAATTGAAGAAAGTTTTTTAAATGTTGGTTCGGGTTATCAGTAGCGAGACCTGCGAATTGTCTCTGTTGCACTAATTGCAGCAGGGATGGCTTAAGTTCAAAATTATTGGCTGGGATAGCGGGGTTTACTATACTGGAACTAGGTTCCTCGTTTGATGGTTGGGCGAAGTCCTTAAGAGGTCTTCGGTTTTGATCTTCGGCCATAGCTCTCTTATTCCTATGGAAAAATAAACGTGCGCGAGTGCAACGTTCAGGTTCAGCTAGAGGGTCTACTAAACTTCCGGCACTGCGAGTCTTTCGCATTGACCGGTGGGTAACAACCTTAGTCTAGACGGTATAACTACAGGGTAATGAAATTTGACGATATTGGTCCCCGGCAACGGCGCCAAAAACTTGATGCGTGTTTTTCGCAAGTGTACGAATCACGTCAAAGTAATATAAAAGATTATCGAATCCACAGAGACCAAGTGTCAATCTATCGTACCTGTTGTTATGGTGTTTATCTAAGGCAACTATTTTTAAGGGTTTTAGTAAGGGTGCAATGGTAAATAAAATTATAATTTTAAATAATAAATAAAAGACAGGCTCGAATGTAATTCACGTAATCAATGATAATCCAGTACTTGTTAATGGAACTACTTATGGGCAATGTTTTCTCCTTTGAAAAGAACTAATTTAACAGGAACTGTCGCTTTCGCGTATTCAGAACCGAGTTGTACTCTCTAATCAACCCCTCCTATTGTCACGGATAAAAAGGTGCGTACTGCGTTAGAGTAGTAAACCTATTTTTAAGAAATATAGTTTCTTAACAAAGTTGAAAAGTATTTTAACCTGGACTTCTTAGCAAAAAGAGGTTCTTATGAACCAGACTCTAAATCTCATAACGCGTCCGAAAATCGTTTTAAAATCTCTTTTCTTTTTAATCTAGAAACTCCTAATGAACTATACAAAGCGCTTTTGGCTGTTTTTGAAATAGTTAAAAACAATTACTTGAATTGAAAGATAAAATAGCCCTTAGGTGTTTCCACGAACAATTATACTGATTACTGGTTTAATTACGATCCTTACATTCTAACCTTTATGGGATTAGTTAGACATGATAAAGTAAATATTCTTTTTATAGTTTTTCATATGAGTAATTTAAAGCGAGTGCGGGAAGTAAACAAAGTAAAGGTGCGAGTGCGGGAAGTAAACAACGTAAAGGTGCGAGTGCGGGAAATAAACAACGTAAATGTGCGAGTGCGGGAAATAAACAACGTAAATGTGCGAGTGCGGGAAATAAACAAAGTAAAGTGCGAGAAAATAAATAAAAGTAAAGCAATGCGGAAAAATAAAATACGAACTGGAATTAAAATGGCGGCAGGATTAACTTCCTCCAGAGTGCTCCAAAACTCGAACCACAGACAGATTACAGACTCGATCACTCGATTGCAGAGGCACCCCGATGTGGAATGGCAACTGCTTTATAACTGATATATGCCTAGAGAATTCTAATTCTGGATGAAGAAAAACGAAAATCTAAGGTCCTATTTATAGGAGAAACTGGAAGCGCGAAATGACCGGGACGCCCCTCCACTAAAAAGTGGAGGTTGAAGATTTTTGCCTTGTGGCGCCCGCCACAGGCCTATGGCGCCCGCCACGGTCCCTACAGGGGATGATGTAGTGGGGATCGTGGGTCTTGGAGGTTGAGGAGTGGTCTTGAGACGTGGCCACGTCATGGCTAACCCCATGGCGCCCGCCACAGTGGGTGCCGTAAGTGCAAAATGCTGAATTTCTAGGTTTTCGTCCGTTTTCACTCCTTTTTCGCTCCTTTTCCCGATTCCAGCTCCGATTATTATAAAAACCTGAAAACATAAGAAAACAAAGCAATAACAAAGCAAAACAACAATAAAAGCTAAGAATGCATGCGAAATCGGAGTCAGAAATACGGTGAATTTTAGTGTGATCAATACTCCCTCTATCTCAATGTCCTTCTTCCAGCGTACTCTCATCAAATTTACACTATTCAGAACACAACCATCCCGGCATCTCATGTCATCATTTCCATAAATCTGAAAATCACCTCTTCGAACCCATCCATTACATTCAATCAATCTATTAACTCGAATTAGAATTCCGACCTCCTCGAATCTCATCGAGAATACCAATAGTCAGTCTCATCATATAAAGCTCAACTCTATAAGAAGTCTCTTCACAGACCATACTCGTATTCCGAATTTACTCAATCAGACCTAACTTCATTACCGTCATCATCGGTACATACAGAGATTTCCAATGCAATAACTCAGTTACCACTTGGTCTCACTCGAATGGTAACTCAACCAAAACCATACTCTTTCAGTAGTCCCAATTATTTCCTCTACATCATATTCAACTTCTCAAATCAAACAAATACCTTAAGATCTTAAGATCATTAACCATCTCAAATCTCAACTAAACAATTGAGGCTTCCAAACTCCGGTACAATACTCAACAACAACCAACTCTAAATCCCTTGTCTGATACTTCCCTTATGTACTTTAAGTTACCTTAAAGCATAACCAAAACTCGCCGAAGTTGCACTTAACATATCTCCCAATCATATCAACAAAGCATTACCACACAATGAATAGTTCCGTCGGATTCGGCAAAACCAACGCACGAGTTATTGACAACTTTCCAAAACTCTCTGAACTTCTTCACAGTGCCATATCACTACTTCTTCTCCAATACTGATAACTCTAATTCTCTATGTGAAACATGATCCTCTATACTCTTCGACGCATCCAAACACCATCGATTGCATAACCACCACTCACTTAATTAAGAATTGAGAACCCCTTGTCCATCGGACACTCAGTTGTGAACTTATGGCGAAAACAGAAACTGCACTCTTCGCGCTTACCACAATATCCAAATATAGTCCGCCAATAAATACTAAATCCCACGTTACTACTTCCCCATCCCATAGAGCACTATAATATCTTCCAATGCTTTTAATCTTGCGTCATTCCAAATTACGGTTTTCCGTTACGACAAAAACACGAAAACGACCTCGTATTCCACATCATACTTTCCTTAATAATCACTGAAAGTTATTATCCATTCTCATACTCGACCTCACACTTTGTTGTCATAGCATACACACCAACCACAAGCCTCAACACAACTCAATCAATCTTAATTCCTCGACCACTCAACAAACATATAATATGAGGCTTCCAATATCTGATTAGTCCCCGCAACTAAGTCGATCACAACTCAACTTCATGTCTTGACTGTTTATCACTCATCTTGTCAGGATAACTCTCAGGCTACCACAATCAAACGGTAAACCGACAACTTCTCCACTTTCATTAACACTCCAAATTCCCCTCAAAATCAAAAATCTCATCAAAACAATTCTCAAGAGTTCGACTTCACTCAAAACAATTCACTGCACCACGCCATCTAAGCTTGCAAGACACATCTATCTCATCCAACACAATCCCAACTACTATCAACAAGAGATTAAGGGTGATCAGTTCCTCAATTTGTCAATAGACAGCCAAAATCATACTGGGCATATACCATCTTTACCAAACTATAATGGAGTGTACCACACACGGAGCTACAACTCTAAACTTGCAGCACCCTGGAGGATCACAACTTTCTCCCCCACTTGGATCATTCCCTCCTCTGCCGACAAAGGTTAAATAACAAACACGTATCGACAGTGTTTTCACACACATGTCGCATACAAGGGAACAAATAACATTAGACAACTTGGCCGGACGGACCGACCAGCTCTGATACCACTAATGTAACACCCTTCTAAACCCCACGGAATATTACATAATTAATCAGAGTAAAAATAACATGCTTTCAACCAAGGGTGTCACACTTAAAACTTCAAACACCTGTCATGCTCATCAACACTTCAATAAATAATCATGTATTAAAATTTCAATTAACATGTAGCAGCTGATTCATTTATCCAATGATTTTTCATAAAAGAAATATTCGTTTTCCTCACATAAATCAACAAGGCTCGGGCACTAAGGCCAACTTCTTATTATTTCAATAAACAAGGAACACAGTATATATATCTAAAACATAAACCAAGCGATCCCAGTGTTATACGACCAAAGCATGACTCGACCCAACATAAATAAATCGCTAAATAGCTACACCAATAGCGGCCTCGAATCTACAAGCAGCTCTACTCTGAAAACCTGCACGATGTCATGTAGGACATCATTCCAGCAGAAGGGTGAGAAATATTACCATAATAATCGATGCATAAGATTATGTGCATAAACAATCATAAAATGCATATATGCCACATTTTCTCACCACAATTCATAATTCACTCATATACATCACAATATACATATATATAATCCAAGCATATCATCATGCATATTTTTGCTATTCCAAAAATCCACATAAACATACACAATATGTTTAGTCACTACACTTTACATGAACATATATAATTATGTTTATCTCACCAATTCACGATTACACATTCACCTTTCTCAATTACGCAAGTAATGCACATACGCGTATTCCACAATCCTCACCATACTTCATCATAACTTATCATATACTTTACAAAGCATACTTATATAAACAAATATGGGCAATATAAATATTCACAAAGCATCCCCACATCATGCGTACACTCACATTTCCACAATCTTATCATTCACACATAAGCATCTCTTCATGCATATGTCATATATCAATGTGACTCAACGACTCAATGCAACTCATGCAATGCGGTACCGATAACCCGTTATCTTTTTTCGGTTTTTACATTAAACCGGGTCCACTCTTCTAGACCGATAACAACAAAGGCCCGTCCTCTAAACCTTCAAACCCACTCTTCTAGGTTTGGGACAAGCCACTAGTTTCCACGAAACTAACAGACATTGCCTCTTGACTAAATGATGCATATGCAATCGACAATCAAATGCACTTAAGACCGACATCTTAATCTCATGCATTCAAATAATTCATCTCTTCAAGAATTATAACAATGATTGCACACACAACATATTCGCATGACATTCATCAATGTATTCATAATTCAACACTATCACCACATTATCACACAATGCACACATATCCACGATATGTTCTCATGCATTCTTCACAATTATCAAACAATGCACACATATCCACGATATGTTCTCATGCATTATACACATTTAATCACATACATATAATATACATTTACAACATTTATTAAGCAATGCACACATATCCACGATATGTTCTCATGCATTCTATTCATACAACCGCATACAAACAATATGCATTCACAACTCAATATCATCACCACATTATCAACGATGCACGCATGTTCACAATATGCTCCCATGCATTCTACACATATAATCGCATACAATATGTATGCGTCCACAATATTATACCCAATGGCAACATACCTCATCACAAATCATCATGCATTTTTATTCAAATTAAACAATGCACACATAAATGCCAAAAGGCCACATAGTCAACAAAATCCAACGTCTAGGATTCATGCCAAACAGCTTCCCACAGCACATATACATACAGCATATAACACTCCATTCCAATAAGAATCTAACCCGATCGAAACCACAAACAACATGGAATGAAAACACAAGAAAACACAAATGCTGACATGTTCGCTACTACCTCGCCTAGCGAGCAGCTAGCGAACCTTCACTACATGTTCGCTTAGCGAACTACTAGCGAACCCAAACAGAGGCTCCAGACCTCACTCGCTACCTTGTTCGCCACAGCGAACTCCCAGCAAACCATTCGCTACCCCATTCGCTACCCAGCGAAGGGCCCTCTCCTATTCTGTTTTTGTTCGCTGCAGGCTCGCTAGGCGAGGACCCAGCGAATGCTCGCGACCAGCTCGCCTAGCGAACAGCTAGCGAAGGTCTGCGATCAGAATTTCTCCACTGTTCCAGAATTCCCAACTCTCTCCAAAACCGACCGATTTTCCACAAATCAGTTCCAATAGCTTTAGTATCATAAACTTCGACTATTCTACATCGTTTACAACAAATTCTACCCGATAAAACACTCATTCTACCGATAAATCCAACTTCTGCCCTAAAATGGAAATTGTAGTAAAACATCCAAAAACCCAACCCAAGCATACATAATCACATACATTGATCAAATAATAATGTTTCTCACCCTTACCTTGGTTTAATCGAAGCTTAAAGCGGATCCTTGAGCTTTCCAAGCTTTTCCTTCTTCTCTTATCTTCTCTTCTTTCTTTCTTTCTCTTCTATTTCCTTTATCTTACTATCTTTTCTTTTCTCTTCCACTTTCCTTATATACTTTCCTTTATTTCTTTCCATTCCATTTCTCTCCTCAATTACCTACCAAATAAATCCAATTAATCCAAATCATTAAGATTAATTCCAATAAACCAATTAATTAACATAATTAATTAATTAATGAAAATTTGGGCTGTTACAACCCTCCCCCACTTTAGGAATTTTCGTCCTCGAAAATGTTACATGGTTCAAACAGTTCTAGATAAGACTCCCTCATTTGTCTCTCCAGTTCCCAAGTCACATTTCCACCAGCCGGTCCTCCCCAAGCGACCTTCACCAAAGAAATCTCTTTACCTCGAAGTTGCTTCTCGTTCATCAACCCGAACTGGCAATGTCTCAACAATCAAATCCTCTCTCACTCGTACACTATCCATCTAAATTAATGTACTTGTTCTGCTTAAACATATGAACACATCATGCAATTCTCACAAGCGACAGCGGTAAAACAGACTAACATGCTATTTCCCCATGCTTTCGCCGCGCCACTCTGAGACAGATCAACAAAACACAGAGGGTGCTTCCGAGACCTCAAAACTCGACCAACACTAGTTACTATCATGACTCTCAAAACACGTCCTTTCTCGGATCCTTTTGATCTTTTCAGTCGTCTCTTACACAGTTCTCAGGTCCGACTACAACACTCTCGTCGGACACACGTCAATCCAAAGGAGTCCTACACCTCTTACCAAACAAAGTCTCATACGATGCTATTTCGATACTAGAATAATATCAGTTATTGTCGGTAAACTCAATCAGCAACAATTAACTATCCCCTAATCCATCTTGATCCAATCACCAAGCTCTCAACAAATCCTCTATATACTGGATAGTTCTCTTTGTCTGCCCATCCATCCATGAATGCTAGACAAAGTTCAATCCCATCATGACACCCAAAGCGTCTGCAACTCTCTCAAAATCCAATTGAAAAACTCTGATTCTCATCCGACACAATATCCATGAAATACTATTCCGTCCCACTCAGAAATATTCAACAGTTGCATCCGACTCAACGATCTCTAATGTTTATTCTTCGACATTCTGATAAGTCTCATCCAACATATACAAACTCAATCGCTTCTCCCTTCATCTGTGGTCATCAAAATAATTCCTCAAATTCGATCACATCTTCCTAGTACCTGCATGGATACTCCCTCTATCTCAATGTCCTTCTTCCAGCGTACTCTCATCAAATTTACACTATTCAGAACACAACCATCCCGACATCTCATGTCACCATTTCCATAAATCTGAAAATCACCTCTTCGAACCCATCCATTACATTCAATCAATCTATTAACTCGAATTAGAATTCTGGCCTCCTCGAATCTCATCGAGAATACCAATAGTCAGTCTCATCATATAAAGCTCAACTCCATGAGAAGTCTCTTCACAGACCACACTCGTATTCTGAATTTACTCAATCAGACCTAACTTCATTACCGTCATCATCGATACATACAGAGATTTCCAATGCAATAACTCAGTTACCACTTGGTCTCACTCGAATCGTAACTCAACCAAAACCATACTCTTTCAGTAGTCCCAATTATTTCCTCTACATCATATTCAACTTCTCAAATCAAACAAATACCTTAAGATCTTAAGATCATTAACCATCTCAAATCTCAACTAAACAATTGAGGCTTCCAAACTCCGGTACAATACTCAACAACAACCAACTCTAAATCCCTTGTCTGATACTTCCCTTATGTACTTTAAGTTACCTTAAAGCATAACAAAAACTCGCCGAAGTTGCACTTAACATATCTCCCAATCATATCAACAAAGCATTACCACACAATGAATAGTTCCGTCGGATTCGGCAAAACCAACACACGAGTTATTGACAACTTTCCAAAACTCTCTGAACTTCTTCGCAGTGCCATATCACTACTTCTTCTCCAATACTGATAACTCTAATTCTCTATGTGCAACATGATCCTCTATACTCTTCGACGCATCCAAACACCATCGATTGCATAACCACCACTCACTTAATTAAGAATTGAGAACCCCTTGTCCATCGGACACTCAGTTGTGAACTTATGGCGAAAACAGAAACTGCACTCTTCGCGCTTACCACAATATCCAAATATAGTCCGCCAATAAATACTAAATCCCACGTTACTACTTCCCCATCCCATAGAGCACTGTAATATCTTCCAACGCTTTTAATCTTGCGTCATTCCAAATTACGGTTTTCCGTTACGACAAAAACACGAAAACGACCTCGTATTCCACATCATACTTTCCTTAATAATCACTGAAAGTTATTATCCATTCTCATACTCGACCTCACACTTTGTTGTCATAGCATACACACCAACCACAAGCCTCAACACAACTCAATCAATCTTAATTCCTCGGCCACTCAACAAACATATAATATGAGGCTTCCAATATCTGATTAGTCCCCGCAACTAAGTCGATCACAACTCAACTTCATGTCTTGACTGTTTATCACTCATCTTGTCAGGATAACTCTCAGGCTACCACAATCAAACGGTAAACCGGCAACTTCTCCACTTTCATTAACACTCCAAATTCCCCTCAAAATCAAAAATCTCATCAAAACAATTCTCAAGCGTTCGACTTCACTCAAAACAATTCACTGCACCACGCCATCTAAGCTTGCAAGACACATCTATCTCATCCAACACAATCCCAACTACTATCAACAAGAGATTAAGGGTGATCAGTTCCTCAATTTGTCAATAGACAGCCAAAATCATACTGGGCATAAACCATCTTTACCAAACTATAATGGAGTCTAACCACACACGGAGCTACAACTCTAAACTTGCAGCACCCTGGAGGATCACAACTTTCTCCCCCACTTGGATCATTCCCTCCTCTGCCGACAAAGGTTAAACAACAAACATGTATCGACAGTGTTTTCACACACATGTCGCATACAAGGGATCAAATAACATTAGACAACTTGGCCGGACGGACCGACCAGCTCTGATACCACTAATGTAACACCCTTCTAAACCCCACGGAATATTACATAATTAATCAGAGTAAAAATAACATGCTTTCAACCAAGGGTGTCACACTTAAAACTTCAAACACCTGTCATGCTCATCAACACTTCAATAAATAATCATGTATTAAAATTTCAATTAACATGTAGCAGCGGATTCATTTATCCAATGATTTTTCATAAAAGAAATATTCGTTTTCCTCACATAAATCAACAAGGCTCGGGCACTAAGGCCAACTTCTTATTATTTCAATAAACAAGGAACATAGTATATATATCTAAAACATAAACCAAGCGATCCCAGTGTTACACGACCAGAGCATGACTCGACCCAACATAAATAAATCGCTAAATAGCTACACCAATAGCGGCCTCGAATCTACAAGCAGCTCTACTCTGAAACCTGCACGATGTCATGTAGGACATCATTCCAGCAGAAGGGTGAGAAATATTACCATAATAATCGATGCATAAGATTATGTGCATAAACAATCATAAAATGCATATATGCCACATTTTCTCACCACAATTCATAATTCACTCATATACATCACAATATACATATATATAATCCAAGCATATCATCATGCATATTTTTGCTATTCCAAAAATCCACATAAACATACACAATATGTTTAGTCACTACACTTTACATGAACATATATAATTATGTTTATCTTACCAATTCACGATTACACATTCACCTTTCTCAATTACGCAAGTAATGCACATACGCGTATTCCACAATCCTCACCATACTTCATCATAACTTATCATATACTTTACAAAGCATACTTATATAAACAAATATGGGCAATATAAATATTCACAAAGCATCCCCACATCATGCGTACACTCACATTTCCACAATCTTATCATTCACACATAAGCATCTCTTCATGCATATGTCATATATCAATGTGACTCAACGACTCAATGCAACTCATGCAATGCGGTACCGATAACCCGTTATCTTTTTTCGGTTTTTACATTAAACCGGGTCCACTCTTCTAGACCGATAACAACAAAGGCCCGTCCTCAAAGCCTTCAAACCCACTCTTCTAGGTTTGGGACAAGCCACTAGTTTCCACGAAACTAACAGACATTGCCTCTTGACTAAATGATGCATATGCAATCAACAATCAAATGCACTTAAGACCGACATCTTAATCTCATGCATTCAAATAATTCATCTCTTCAAGAATTATAACAATGATTGCACACACAACATATTCGCATGACATTCATCAATGTATTCATAATTCAACACTATCACCACATTATCACATAATGCACACATATCCATGATATGTTCTCATGCATTCTTCACAGTTATCAAACAATGCACACATATCCACGATATGTTCTCATGCATTATACACATTTAATCACATACATACAATATGCATTTACAACATTTATTAAGCAATGCACACATATCCACGATATGTTCTCATGCATTCTATTCATACAACCGCATACAAACAATATGCATTCACAACTCAATATCATCACCACATTATCAACGATGCACGCATATTCACAATATGCTCCCATGCATTCTACACATATAATCGCATACAATATGTATGCGTCCACAATATTATACCCAATGGCAACATACCTCATCACAAATCATCATGCATTCTTATTCAAATTAAACAATGCACACATAAATGCCAAAAGGCCACATAGTCAACAAAATCCAACGTCTTGGATTCATGCCAAACAGCTTCCCACAACACATATACATACAACATATAACACTCCATTCCAAGAAGAAACTAACCCGATCGAAACCACAAACAACATGGAATGAAAACACAAGAAAACACAAATGCTGACATGTTTGCTACTGCCTCGCCTAGCGAGCAGCTAGCGAACCTTCACTACATGTTCGCTTAGCAAACTACTAGCGAACCCAAACAGAGGCTCCAGACCTCACTCGCTACCTTGTTCGCCACAGCGAACTCCTAGCGAACCATTCGCTACCCCATTCGCTACCCAGCGAAGGGCCCTCTCCCATTCTGTTTTCGTTCGCTGCAGGCTCGCTAGGCAAGGACCCAGCGAACGCTCGCGACCAGCTCGCCTAGCGAACATCTAGCGAAGGTCTGCGATCAAAATTTCTCCACTGTTCCAGAATTCCCAACTCTCTCCAGAACCGACCGATTTTCCACAAATCAGTTCCAATAGCGTTAGTATCATAAACCTCGACTATTCTACATCGTTTACAACAGATTCTACCCGATAAAACACTCATTCTACCGATAAATCCAACTTCTGCCCTAAAATGGAAATTGTAGTAAAACATCCAAAAACCCAACCCAAGCATACATAATCACATACATTGATCAAATAATAATGTTTCTCACCCTTACCTTGGTTTAATCGAAGCTTGAAGCGGATCCTTGAGCTTTCCAAGCTTTTCCTTCTTCTCTTCTTTCTTTCTTTCTTTCTTTCTCTTCTATTTCCTTTATCTTACTATCTTTTCTTTTCTCTTCCACTTTCCTTATATACTTTCCTTTATTTCTTTCCATTCCATTTCTCTCCTCAATTATCTACCAAATAAATCCAATTAATCCAAATCATTAAGATTAATTCCAATAAACCAATTAATTAACATAATTAATTAATTAATGAAAATTTGGGCTGTTACACTATTGCTACAAGGTTATGTTACTAATACTTCATATGAACCATTTTCAGGCATGGATCCACCAGTATTTTTTACTACTCGTTGTCTAGGAATATGTGGAAGACTTCTCTAAAGTTTTTCCACGTGTGTGCTCGATCATCCCCCTCACAAGGAATCACGCGCCTGAATTATCATGTATTACTCTTAACCGTATCGTACCAAATGGTATTTGTTGGATGCCGTAGGATGATTATCGTGAGACATGGCCCTTGATAGCCTTGTATTCTGGATGAATGGTCTGTGGATCTCGAATCACATACCCCCATCTACCTGAGCGAGTCTTGAGGCAGTTTGGGTATATCTAGGATATACTCAAAGACCTCATCATTGTTACTTTTGTCATTGTCCTCTATAGGGATGCTGATGATTTTGTGCGTCGTACTTTGATCATCTGGTCCTAGAGGATGTACGTCGTGTGTCAGCTCCTCGTTCATGAAGTACGGTATACGACTGCATCAAATACTTTTGTAGGGGTGTCACATGGTTAAATGACACCAAATGTAAAAGGAGATCCCCAAGGCCATCATATAGGAAGATCTTATAGGAGAAGTAGGCGATGGCAGACCATGCCATTAATGTGTTACCGATACGTCACCACCATTGTGGCTAATAGGAGATAAGTTATAACTAGGGGCGAGTTTGAGGAAGCCACTCTGCGAATGGCGATTCTACATGTCATGTCTTGCAATACCAGTGGCAGAGTAGGAACAAAGTCGTCAGATATATATAACAATGAGATTTTATTTTGTATATTTTGACATTTTTGTACCATGGTTTATTCTTAGATTGATTATGAAATTTTGAAATTTTAGCATATATATATGTGTGTGTGTGTGTGTGCGTGCGTGCGTGCGTGTGTGTATGTGTGTGTGTGTGTATGTGTATGTGTATGTGTGTATGTGTGTATGTGTGTGTGTGCGCGCGCGTGCGTGCTGTCGCATCGCTGCAAAAGAAGGACCGACAAGGACAGAAGAGTCACCACCGCTCATTATTTATCCCAAGGAGAGGGAAAGGAAACGATCAGAGAAAACCTACGAAAACGGGAAAAGACAGGTCATCGCAACCAAATCTTGGGTTCGGGAGTCGGTTACGCAAGGGGAAGGTATGAGCACCCC
The DNA here is from genome assembly GCA_963859935.3 of Lathyrus sativus. Taxonomy (NCBI): domain Eukaryota; kingdom Viridiplantae; phylum Streptophyta; class Magnoliopsida; order Fabales; family Fabaceae; genus Lathyrus; species Lathyrus sativus. The sequence continues at coordinate 243,555,312 of OZ012735.1, forward strand.
TCACGTCCGTTGTACTCAACGGGATCCACGCTTGTTGTCTAGTATATGGGTGAAAAACAAACTATCTAAGGCTACTGCTAAACGAAAAGAACTGACTCGATAGGACATCGCCGCCCTATGCCTACGTATTCCCTCGTGCAATGGGAAAGTCAGAGTTAACGTAGTTCGGGAAACTACAGGGGAGGTTTCTCGCCAAGACATCACGTCTTGTGCCTACGTATTCTCATCTGGTATGAGAAATCAGAGAAAAACGTAGTTCAGGCAACTACGGGAAAACGGCCTCAATCGCACGGGGAGAGAGAGAAAAGGTAGATGATACTAGTGCACGCATTCTAGCAGTTAGGTGTATTGCTGCTCAACCGTTGGAGACTTAGGCGTTACCTGTTTGCTGTAGAAAGGACATAGTATGTCATTGGTTAAAAGGTAAGGGGAACCAAAAGGTTAGAGGGAAAAGTGTTCGCTAGGATTATCGCAATCATATGCCTACATACTCTCAACAGATATGAGAGATCCGAGCAGCCGTAGTTCGGCTAACTACGAAAGAACAGGTCTCGATCGCACGGGGGCGAGAGAAAGGAGATCTCAATCGCATGGGGGCGAGAGAAAAGGTTGATGATACTAGTGCATGCATTCTAGCAGTTAGGTGTATTGCTACTCGACCATTGGAGACTTAAGCGTTACCTGTTTACGGTAGAACGGGCGTAGCATGTCATGGGTTAAAAGGTACGGGGAACCTAAAAGGTTTAGAACAACAGGCTGGTCTCAATTGCACGGGGGCAAGAGAAGGGGAAATTAGTCGTTAGCGGGAAGGTCTCGATCGCACTGGGGCGAGAGAAAAGAGAAGTTAGTTATTAGTGTGCTCGCTAATACATCGCGTCTTGTGCCTACATATTCTCATCTGGCATGAGAAATCAGAGCATCTGTAGTTCAGCCAACTACAGAAAAGAGGAAAAAGTGCTCGCTAGGATTATTGCAATCCTATGCCTACGTACTCTCAACAGATATGAGAGATCAGAGCAGCTGTAATTAAGCTAACTACGAAAGAACGGGTCTCGATCGCACGGGGGAGAGAGAAAGGAGATTTCAATCGCACGGGGGCAAGAGAAAAGGTTGACGATACTAGTGCACGTATTCTAGCAGTTAGGTGTATTGTGTTAGAACACAAATTGGATCTTAATAATATCTCTATGTTTTGATGATAACTATTATGAAATTTTGTAATTAAGAATTATATACTCTAAAATTTGCTTAAGAATGTTTGCTGCAGATATTAAATTAAATATCACTCCATAAGCAAATCAGATCTGAACATAAGAAATATGCAAAGCTCTGAAGCGTCAGATGCACTCATTAGAAGATTCTGAACACTGCCATCAGAAGATCCTGAGCGTAGCCTCCAGAAGGATCTGAAGCAGAAGCTCCAGAAGAATCTGAAGCAAGTCAGAAGCATCTGAACCAAAGAAGAATTCTGTATGAAGAGTTTTCAAGCATAGTTACTACAGAAGATTCTGAGAGTACTAAAGTTGCCAGTACTGAGGATCTGATTCAAAAATATGCTCTGAACTTATACACACTAAAAGCACACTTGCTGCAAAGACTCTGATTCAGCAAAACTATGATCAACATCAGAAGGCTCTGATGAATTTAGACTTTGATGATTCTTGCTGAAAATTAATGAAGAAGAATTCAAAGATTATGTCCGTTGGAATATCCAAACGACTCTTTCCTTATTTATGCTAGACACAAGAACACAGACAAAAAGGATTTTTCTGTGCTTTCTTCTTCTAGGAAAGGTCACTTGATGTGAAGACAAAAAGGCTCAGACCTTTTGGTACACACTTCTCAACGTGAAAAGCTCTTGGACCACTGTGCCATTAAAAGCAAGTCTCCACTCATCTTCTTCAGTTGACGTTTTACTTGAAAAGAATTGATTATCAAAGCTCTCATACAACTCACATTCTTTCTAGAATTAATTTCTTTGTTCTTAATATTAAGTGAAAAATCACAGTTGTGATAAAGCTTTATTAGAAGCATTTTAAACACTTGTATTTGTTATTGCATTTGATTGTAAGAAAACCTTAAGAAGATCCAGTTAGGATCAGTAGTTCTTGAGAAGACTTTGAACAGTTGTTCTTAGTGCTTACTATTGTAATCAGTTGATTAAGTAGTGGATTAAGTCCTTGATTGAGAAAGGCAAATCACTCTAGGAAGGGTGGACTGGAGTAGTTGAGTTCAACGAAGCAAGATAAAAATACTTGATTTTTTATTTCTAAGATTTTATCTTCATACTTATTCAACCCCCCTTCTAAGTATTTTCTCACCTTCAGTTAGCATCAGAGCTCCGGTTCTGTGTGTGCTACCACTTCAGAGTGATAGTAAAGATCCAGTGAGAAAAACTTTGATATATATTTGGTTGTTACTATGGCTGATAATTCAATGTCTAACATTAACAACAAATATGAAGAAAGGGACAGAATCAGCATTAAACCCCTTATGTTTGATGGGGAGAAATTTGATTATTGGAAAGACAGGATTGAAAGTTTTTTCCTTGGATATGATGCTGATTTATGGGATTCGGTCATAGATGGATATGTTCATCCCATTGATGGGAATGGCAAGAAAGTAGATAGCAAATCTATGACAGAAGCCCAAAAGAAGGAATTTAGAAATCACCACAAGGCCAGAACAATATTGTTAAATGCAATATCTCACACTGAGTATGAAAAGATCACAAATAGAGAAACTGCATTTGACATGTTTGAGTCCTTAAATATGACTCATGAGGGAAAATCTCAAGTCAAGGAAACAAAGGCTCTGGCTCTAATCTAGAAGTATGAAGCCTTCAAGATGGAAGACTCTGAATCTGTTGAAGCTATGTTCTCCAGATTTCAAATACTTACAGCTGGACTAAAGGTTCTGGATAAAGGATACTCTACTGCTGATCATGTGAAAAAGATCATCAGAAGCTTACCTACCAGATGGAGACCTATGGTGACTGCGCTGAAAATGGCTAAAGATCTGAACAATATCTCCTTGGAGGAACTAATCAGTTCACTAAGGAGTCATGAAATTGAACTTGAGGAGATGAACCTCAAAAGAAAGGTAAATCAATTGCTTTAAAATCTAATAAATCTGCTAAAGCATTGCAGGTAATAGAGGAAAGCTCTGAAGAATCCTCATCTGAAGATGAAGATGAACTATCCATGCTGTCTAAAAGAATAAACAAACTCTGGAAGCATAAAGGAAAGAAGTTCAAAAACTTCAGGAAGCCTGACCAAAGAAAAGAGTCTTCTGGACACAGAAGATCTGGCAAAAAGGAGGTTGTCTGTTATGAATGTAAAGAACCTAGACATTACAAAAATGAATGTCCAAAGGTGCTGAAAGAAAAGCCTAAAAGAAAATCTAATAAGAAGAAAAAGGTTCTAATGGCCACCTGGGATGATTCAGATACATCTGAATCTGAATCTGAATCAGAAGAGGAATGTGCCAATGTAGCTTTGATGGCAGACATAGAAGATCAGGAGGAAGGAACTTCAGGATCTGAATCTGACTCTGACGCTAAAGAGGTAATGGCTAAACTCACTAAAGAAGAACTTATCAAAGTGTTATCAGAAGTTCTAAAGAGCTATAACAATATTAAGCTCAAATACAAGAAGCGTCAAAGCAATCTTGTATCTGAGAATAATATTCTCAAATCAAAAGTAGCTGAGCTAAATGAAAAGAACTTAAGATTGAAAAATGATTCTGAATTAGCTCAACAAGACTCTGATTCTGAAACTGAGTCTGAATGCAAAAATATTTTAGAAAAATATGATTACAGCTTTCAGAAGTTTCTTGCTAAAAGCATAGACAGAAGCAAAATGGCTTCTATGATCTATGGAGTTAGCAGAAATAACAGAAAAGGAATTGGATATAAATCTTCCTCTGGAAAGGACTTAAATCCAAAACCTGTTGATAAAATTATCATCAAGAAAACTCCTTTATATTCCCACTTTAAATTTGGTCACTTGAATGATATTGAACACACACGTTCTGAAAAGAACATTCATGTGTTTAAATCTAAGGCTAGTCAGAATAAACCTTATGTTGAAAAACAGAAGTTTAGACAAACCTTCAGAACAACTAACCCAAAAGGATCCAAGAAGATCTGGGTACCTAAAAGTAAAATAATTCCTATTGCAGATGTTCTTAGCAGCAAGGTCAGGACGCCAATCATGGTACCTGGACTCTGGATGCTTGCGACACATGACAGGAGAAAGGTCTATGTTCCAAAGTCTGGAGCTTAGATCTAGAGGTGATGTGAAATTTGGAGGGAATCAGAAGGGAAAGATCATTGGATCTAGCACTATTGGAAATGGTAAACTTCCCTCTATTACTAATGTCTTACTTGTAGAAGGATTAAAGCATAACTTATTGTCCATAAGTCAATTAAGTGACAATGGTTATGATATAACCTTTAATTAAAAATGTTGTAAAGCTATTAGTCAAAAGGATGGCTCAATCCTATTTAGTGGAAAGAGGAAAAACACCATTTATAAAATAAATCTTTCAGAACTTAAGGTTCAGAATGTTAAATGTCTCTTGTCTTTTAATGAGGAGCAATGGGTCTGACACAGAAGATTGGGGCATATTAATATGAGATGTATATCTCAGATTAATAAACTTAATCTTGTCAGAGGACTTCCTAATCTGAAGTTCACCTCAGATGCTCTTTGTGAAGCATGTCAAAAAGGGAAGTTTTCAAAATCATCTTTTAAATCAAAAAATGTTGTTTCTACTTCCAGACCACTAGAATTACTTCATATTGATCTGTTTGGACCAGTGAAAACTGCATCCATCAGAGGCAAGAAGTATGGATTAGTCATTGTTGATGACTATAGTAGACAGACATGGGTAAAGTTCTTAAAACACAAGGATGAGTCACATTATGTGTTCTTTGACTTCTGTAAACAAGTCCAGAATGAAAAAGATTTCAAAATTATAAAAGTCAGAAGTGATCATGGTGATGAATTTGAAAATAAATATTTTGAAAAATATTTTAATGAAAATGGCATTGCTCATGATTTTTCCTGTCCTAGAACTCCACAACAAAATGGAGTTGTAGAGAGGAAAAATAGAACTCTGCAAGAAATGGCTAGAACCATGATCAATGAGACTAATCTGGCAAAGCACTTTTGGGCAGAAGCAATCAACACAGCCTGTTACATTCAGAACAGAGTGTCTGTAAGACCTCTTCTGGAGAAGACTCCCTATGAACTGTGGAAGAACAGAAAGCCCAACATTTCATATTTTCATCCTTTTGGATGTATTTGCTATATGTTGAATAATAAAGAAAATCTAAACAAGTTTGATTCCAAAGCACAGAAGTGTTTCATGCTTGGGTATTCTGAACGCTCTAAAGGCTACAGAGTATACAACATTGAGACACAGATTGTGGAAGAATCTATTCATGTTAGATTTGATGATAAGTTTGGCATTAAAAAGCCAAAGCAGTCTGAAAACTCTGTAGATAGAGAAGTAGTCTTCACAGACTCTGAAGGCTCAGAGGCAGACAAAGCTCAAGTGAAGGAACCAAAAGCAACACCAGATGCAATTCCTTTAACTTCTCAGATGAACAATTTAAACATTTCTGAAGAATCAACTGTTAGAGGATCATCTTCCAGAATCAAAGCTTCTCATCCAGAGAATGTTATCATTGGAAAGAAGGATGACCCTATCAGAACAAGATCCTTTCTCAGATCATTTGAAGCATCATTATTTGGAATGGTGTCAGTAATTGAACCAACTTCTGTAGATGAAGCTCTCCAAGACAATGATTGGATTATTGCCATGCAAGAAGAGCTAAATCAATTCACCAGAAATGATGTGTGGGATTTAGTTCAAAGACCAAAAGGATTCAATATAATTGGAACTAAATGGGTCTTCAAAAATAAGCTTAATGAGAAAGGAGAAGTTGAAAGAAATAAGGCAAGGGTTGTTGCTCAAGGGTACAGTCAACAAGAAGGTATTGATTATACTGAAACTTATGCTCCAGTGGCAAGGTTAGAATCTATACGCCTTCTTATTTCATTTGCTGCACAAAATAACATCACTCTATATCAGATGGATGTTAAAAGTGCCTTTCTAAATGGTATTATAGAAGAAGAAGTTTATGTCCACCAGCCTCCTGGTTTTGAGAGTGAAAAATTTCCAGATCATGTTTTCAAACTAAAGAAATCTCTGTATGGTTTAAAACAAGCTCCCAGAGCTTAGTATGAGAGATTAAGCAATTTTCTTCTAGAGAAAGATTTCATCAGAGGCAAAGTGGACACAACACTCTTTTGTAAATCATTTAAGAAAGATCTTCTAATTTGTAAAATATATGTGGATGATATCATATTTGGATCTACCAATACTATGCTGGGAAAGGAGTTTGCTCAATGTATGCAGGCAAAATTTGAAATGAGCATGATGGGAGAATTGAGATTCTTTCTGGGAATTCAAGTCAACCAAACTCCAGAGTGCACTTACATACATCAGACTAAATATGTTAAAGAACTTCTGAAGAAATTTAACATGACTGATAGTAAGCTGGCAAAGACTCCCATGCATCCAACTAGTTCACTAGGCAAGGAAGAGGTAAGTAAGAAAGTAGATCAAAAACTCTACAAAGGTATGATATGATCTCTTCTTTACTTAACTGCTTCTAGACCTGACATTTTGTTCAGTGTATGCTTGTGTGCTAGATTCCAATCAGATCCTAGAGAATCACACTTAACAGCTGTTAAGAGGATTCTAAGGTATCTGAAAGGTACTTCTAATGTGGGCTTGTGTTACAGAAAATCTGATGATTTCAAATTAGTTGGATTCTGTGATGCTGACTACGCTGGAGACAGAGTGGAAAGAAAAAGTACTTCTCGAAGTTGTCAATTTCTAGGAAGAAATCTAATCTCTTGGTACAGCAAGAAGCAACCCACAATTGCACTATCAACCACAGAGGCAGAATATATTGTTGTTGCTGGATGTAGCACGGAGATGCTCTGGATGAAAATTCAGCTAGAAGACTATCAGATATTTGAAAGTAACATTTCTGTATTTTGTGATAATACTTCTACTATATGTTTGTCTAAAAACCCCATTTTACACTCTAAGGTAAAACATATAGAAATTAAGCATTATTTCATCAGAGACTATGTTCAGAAGGGAATTATAAATTTAGCCTTTGTTGATACAGATCATCAATGGGCAGATATTTTCACAAAACCCCTTATTGAAGATAGATTCAAACTTATTCTGAAAAATATTGGTATGGATTTGTGTCCAGAATAATATTTGTCAGAAGCAAATTTTACAGATGCAAAAATGTTTAATGCTCTGAAGTATTTCATCTGATTACTTATTCATTTCCTTAAAATACTTTATTTGTGAAAATTTGAACTAACAATACTCAGAGGATCTGAACGTTGGTTAACGTTTCATTTCTCAAGAGAATTCAGAAGCACATGCAAGCAAACACGTGTCACTCTAAATCTGCAAAGATGGCGTGTACACTACTGAAGAGACGTTTGAGGTGAAGTTTGAATAGTGAAAATCTTGATTTTCCCCCCAATTTGTCAGAATCAATTAATGCTTGAAATGATTTTTATTCTTTTTTCATTAATTGCTATGTGTGAACATGCATTGTGTGTCTGTTTGTATGCCTAGTTGTTTACTATAAATACCACATCTCTCATCACTTTCACACTTTTCACATCTCAAGAACTTTTATGCATTTCTGTCTTCTTTTCTCTCTTCACAAAAACCCTAAACCTTTGACAAACTCATCTTCAATGGCAACTTCATCCTCCACTGCTGCACAGTTTCAATCAACCATGGCTGCAGTTACTTCTGCAAATATGGGTGTGACTCCATATACGACACCAAAAAGAACTTTGTTAACACCTGTTGACAAACTGGAAGTTCTCTATGAATCAATGGTGGAATTTGATTCATTGGCTGAAAATGGATTTGAGTTTCATTCAATAATTGATGCTCAAGGCTGGGTAAAATACTTTGACTGACTTTTTGGACCAGTTTACCGCCATCTGGTGAAAGAGTTCTGGATTCATGCTTTTGTATACCCTAAGTTCATCTTGTCTTCTGTTCTGGGTAAAGAGATAATCATTACAGAAGATCTGATCAGGAAACTCATTGGATATGAGGAGACTGATGGAGTATCTCATCTGCCAGCTTGGCGTGTAGATATGGAAGAAGTTTATGAGGAAGTTATGACTGCTGGACAGACCTCTAATATGTTTAAAGATCTGAAGCCTAACTACAAGATCTGGGCAAAGATTTTCATGGGATGCATTCATCATAGAAAATCTACAAACTCTCCAAATTATGTGAACAATGAACAACTCTACTTTATGTACTGTTTAAGTCAGAGCACCAAGGTAGATCTTCCTTACATTCTGTTCATGCACTTATGGAATCATATAAATGCCTCCAGAGAATCTGTGAAAGACAAGGGTCAGAAGATCAGAACATGGATTCCCTTTGGAAGGTTAATTTCAGATATTCTGACAGAAAATGGATTGGTGACTGCTCTGTATGCTGCTGGAGTCAAGGAGGAACTTGAGTCTATTATTGGGAAGCCTCTGAATGCCAAAAGTCTTCAGAGATTTAAAATTGTAGAAGAACTCACATCAGCACCCAAGAAGCTGAATATTTCTGAACTCAGTCAGAAGAGAATCCCAGTAGAAGACTACCCTCTGTTTTGTGCTGAAGAACCAATGGAAATCATTGTAAGGTATATTGATTCTTGCAAAGAAGATGGAACCCCAATCCCTGCAGATATTCTGAAAAGAGCAAGGGAACCAATGCCTGATGGAGGAGATGAGATCACTAGAAAAATAAGTCGATCAGAAGCAGAACAAGTGCCTGTTCAGAAGAAGCCCAAAGTTGCTGACAAGCCTCAAAAGCTGATAAAGAGGAAAGCATCTGGAGACACTCCTTATGTTCCTATAAAACGTATCAAGATTAAAGGTACCAAATCTTCTGTATCTTCTTTCAATAATACTGTTTTAAATGATTCAACATTTAAGTCTATTCCAAAACCACCTTCTACTCAGAAACAATATGTTCCTGCTCCATCTCATATATTTGTTCCATCCCCATAAAAATCATCTAATCCTGTTTCCATCTCACCTGTAAAACCTTCTACTACACAATCATCTGCACCAACACCAACAACAACAAAACCACCAAATCAGACTCCACAACCAGAAAAACCAATAGAAAAATCCGAACAACAACCACAACAACCAGAAAAACAATCTGAACAACAACAAGAAAAACAATCTGAAATTCAACAACAAAAACAATATGAACAACAACAAGAAAAACAATCTGAAATTCAACAACAAAAACAATCTGAACAACAACCACAATAACTTGAAAAACAACCACAACCAGAAAAACCACCATCAAACACATCGGAACCTATTGGATCTACAAAAGTTACATCTGATCCTATCACATCAGAACCACCTACATCTGAACCCCCATCAAAACCTTCTGAAAATCCATCAGAAATAGCTAACCCATCTGAAACCCATATTCCTGAGACAGAGGTTCTAAACATTACACCTCTCAAAACTGTTTTTGAAGTGTCCTCTACCTCTTACACTCCAACCACATCATCCAATTCATCAGAATCTGATATACACCCAGACTTTCTGGTATCTCCCTCTCACAGAAATTCTAAAGTAAACCAACCAGAACCACCTATTTCTTCTGAAGTTATTATTCCAAATCCTATTCCAACACCTAAACCATCTTCTGAAATTACCATTCCCAATCCTACCCCTACATCCAAGCTAAGAACATCTGAGAATGTACCCTCTGCTTCGTGCAAACTACATTCTTCTAACAAACTTCCCTCTGGTTTCACCTTGAAAAATTTCTACACCAGAATTGAACCATCTGACACTATCACTCCTCTCAAACCCAAACTTACCATCATTCTACCATCTGTGCTTCAAACATATATTAAAACAATATCAGCAGTACCTTCATCAGATCCAAAACCATACTCTGCTATATCTGCTAAATCTGATAAACCTGCTAAATCTGCTTTCAAACCTTACTCTGATAAACCATTTGATGTGGTTTCCTATCCAACAAAAGCAAAACCAAATCTATTGAATGCTTTAACCAGATCAAAACCTGACAAATCAGCTGAAATTCCATTCATACACTACTACCCTCCTCCTCTGATCACCATTCAAAAATCCATCTTTCCACCTACTCCCCAACCCAAGCCAATAACCTTGGAAACTCTGTTACACCCAAGACCTAGACTGAATGTTGATCATTTATTTACAAGTTTTTTTGCAAGAAATACAGATGTATTTAGGTTCTGTACAGAGGAAATGTTCATCAACAATGGATGCAAAGGAATCTGATGCCATTTGGAATGGCTTCATAAACAGATTCAACACTGTAGCATCAAATCTGAAGAACGTATGTTCTGATGATGCGAAGCTCAAATTTGCTGAAACAGCTAGAAGTCTGTTCTGGACTGTTAAGAGATCTGGACCATTGCTTCTTACAGACGCTCCTTCGTCATCAGAAGATAATCCTGAATCTGCATCTGAAGACAACCCTCTGGCTATGACTCTGATAGAACATCCTTCTGGCTCTACTGCTCCTAACTCCAAAGCCCCTATGGAAATTGACTTTGTTCAAGCTTCAGAAACTGTTCCACCTTCTTCATCTGAGATCAAGAAAGAATATCCAGATCTTGAAGATAAGATTGCAGTTCTGGAAGCTGGTCAATCAGAAATCAAGTCATGGATGGCTAAGCAAGACAAGAAGTCTGAAGACATGGCTTAGTGGATGTCCAAACAGGATCAGAAGAATGAAACCATGGCTAAGTGGATGTCTAAACAAGAACAGTCTTCTTCTAAGATCACGAATCTGTTGAAGATGCTTTTGTCAAAACAATCTTAGTTTATTTATTTTTTTCTTCTGATGTTTGCATCTAATGTTTGCATATGTATTTGAATATCTTCTGATGTGTGTACCTTTGTTCTGAATGAATGAATGAATGTTTCAAAGTTTTCTCCACATGATTTATCTCATTTATTGTTTCCTTTTCCTTGTCTTTTCAAAGTTATTACTTTTTGCTTATGACAAAAAAGGGGGAGAAAATAGATCTGAACTGTTTAATTAAACTTCATTAGAATAAAACTTCTGACATATCAATTTTATCTAACATAAAATCTGAGTATTTCAGAACATTTGATAAGTATACTCTGTAAAAGAAACTCTGAGACTCTCAGATCATTTGACAATTATCAGACTCTGACTCTGAAATATGCAAGACGCTCTGACTCTCAAATGTTAAAGAACAATCAAGCTCTAACTCTGAAAAAGACTCAAGACAAAAGGGAAGTTTCTATTCCTTATTTATATTTAATTCAGGGGGAGATTCATCATCTCAGGGGGAGTTATAATTATTCTATTTTCAAGTAAACAAAATTTCTGATGTTTTTGTCATCATCAAAAAGGGGGAGATTGTTAGAACACAGATTGGTTCTTAATAATATCTCTATGTTTTGATGATAACTATTATGAAATTTTGTAATTAAGAATTATATACTCTAAAATTTGCTTAAGAATGTTTGCTGCAGATATTAAATTAAATATCACTCCAGAAGCAAATCAGATCTGAACATAAGAAATATGCAAAGCTCTGAAGTGTCAGATGCACTAATTAGAAGATTCTGAACGCTGCCATCAGAAGATCCTGAGTGTAGCCTCCAGAAGGATCTGAAGCCGAAGCTCCAGAAGAATCTGAAGCAAGTCAGAAGCATCTGAACCAAAGAAGAATTCTATATGAAGAGTTTTCAAGCATAGTTACTACAGAAGATTCTGAGAGTACTAAAGCTGCCAGTACTGAGGATCTGATTCAAAAATATGCTCTGAACTTATACACGCTAAAAGCACACTTGCTGCAAAGACTCTGATTCAGCAAAACTCTGATCAACATCATAAGGCTCTGATCAATTTAGACTCTGATGATTCTTGCTGAAAATTAATGAAGAAGAATTCAAAGATTATATCCATTAGAATATCCAAACGACTCTTTCCTTATTTATGCTAGACACAAGAACACAGACAAAAAGAATTTTTCCATGCTTTCTTCTTCTAGGAAAGGTCACTTGATGTGAAGACAAAAAGGCTCAGACCTTTTGGTACACACTTCTCAACGTGAAAAGCTCTTGGACCACTGTGCCTATAAAAGCAAGTCTCCACTCATCTTCTTCAGTTGACGTTTTACTTGAAAAGAATTGATTATCAAAGCTCTCATACAACTCACATTCTTTCTAGAATTAATTTCTTTGTTCTTAATATTAAGTGAAAAATCACAGTTGTGATAAAGCTTTATTAGAAGCATTTTAAACACTTGTATTTGTTATTACATTTGATTGTAAGAAAACCTTAAGAAGATCCAGTTAGGATCAGTAGTTCTTGAGAAGACTTTGAACAGTTGTTCTTAGTGCTTACTATTGTAATCAGTTGATTAAATAGTGGATTAAGTCCTTGATTGAGAAAGGAAAATCACTCTAGGAAGGGTGGACTGGAGTAGTTGAGTTCAACGAACCAGGATAAAAATACTTGAGTTTTTATTTCTAAGATTTTATCTTCATACTTATTCAACCCCCTTCTAAGTATTTTCTCACCTTCATATTGTTGCTCGACCATTGGAGACTTAGGCATTACCTGTTTGCGGTAGAACGGGCATATCATGTCATGGGTTAAAAGGTACGAGGAACCTAAAAGGTTTAGAACAACAGGTTGGTCTCAATTGCACGGGGGCAAGAGAAGGGGAAGTTAGTCGTTAGTGGGAAGGTCTCGATCACACTGGGGCGAGAGAAAAGAGAAGTTAGTTATTAGTATGCTCGCCAAGACATCACGTCTTGTGCCTACATATTCTCATCTGGTATGAGAAATCAGAGCAGCGGTAGTTCAGCTAACTACGGAGAAATGGTCTTGGTCGCATGGGGGAGAGAGAAAAAGAGTCTCGATCGCACGGGGGCGACAGAAAGGGAGTCTCAATCGCAAGGATGCGAGAGAAAAGAACTGGATCGGGACGCACACGCTAAAACCTAAGACGTAGGAGCGAATGCGTCGCATATTGTCCAAAGGACATACACTAAACACTCTAGATGAATGAGAAGAGGCTCCCCACTCATCATTTTCTACGTGTCTATCGCTTACTCATAACGCTCGGCGGTTGAATTAAAAGATGAATTAGAAAAATGTTACCGAACGGAGTGGTCCCGTTGACCATTGACATTGCGTGCAAGCTCCATTCCAAGCTTCTCCTCTTTGATCCTTGTTGATGATATTTCGAATCAAGACCAATGTGACGTTGAACCGTCGTAGCTCGACTTATAAGGGAAGTCAAGCTATAGGAGGTCGCGTATTAATATATGTGCTATGGACAAGATAGAGAAATGATATTGAGGATTATTCTCCAATTTAATCGTGTCGCACAGACCAAAAATAGAATGGGATCTCGTCTTGTGGATACAAGATTTCATCGATCCAAGACAAGTCAAAGTAAAGGCAAAAAGAAGAAAAATGAGGAGAGAAAAGAGGTGGTCTCGGATCCAACATTATTCATCAATAATTTGACTGGTAATGGATTACGAAGGTCTCGTCATCGACCAAAACGGTGAAAAATAACCAAAGACAGATAAACAGTAGAAAATGGAAACGAAAGAGAAAAAATGGTCTAGGGATTGTCGTTTCCATCAATAATTTGACGTATAACAACTTGGAGGTGTCTCGTCATCGACCAAAACAGATGAAAATGGGACCAAAAAGCCCAATAACAAATGCGAAATGGAATTTAACTTCTAAAAATATAAATTCTAAAACATTAATATATACTTATAAAGCTCTAAAAGAAAATCTATTAAAACTTAGAGTAACATATATAAAATAAATTCTTAAAGAAAAGAATAGAAAACTATATATATTAACAAACTTATAAAATATATATTCACAACCTATTTTTCATAATATACATAATAATATATTAATAAAAAAAATGAAACACAGGGAGGGTCAAAATCAGAACATGGGGTACGGTAATCAAATGGGCCTCTCAAGCCCAAGCAGAAAAAAGAGTCAGAATAAAAATTAAATAAAAGAACAAAAAGGGAAGAAAATCCTCTTCTTCGTGTCCGCTAGCTCACTGTGTTTCTCTCTAACTCAAAAAACAACTCTCCCTCTCTAATCTGTTTCTGTTTAAATTTGTGTGTGTGTTAAATGGGTTTTGAAGAATGGATTTGTTGGGTCGTCGGAAATGGGTCGAGTTTGTGAAAAAATGAAGGTTCAGTTTTGGAAGAATGGAAGATGGTCAAGATCTGTAAAGGTTTGGAAATTCAAAGGTGTTGAAATGGTTTTGAACAGAGGTGAAAGTGGTTGTGGGTTTTAGAAAGGAGTTTTGGAGGTGCGACTTGAACGGTTCACGGGGAAGCAGGTGAACTGGGTTTGTTAATGGTGAGGGAGAGATTGTTGTTGGTTTGAGTGTGAAACGGAGGAAGATTTCGAATGGGTTTATAAGGTTGATGTTGGAATTTGGGTATTTATTGAAGATTCACGGTAAAGGTTTAATGGAATTTGTAGAGATTTCTGAGGTTTACGGTTGATGGCGGTGTCGTTTGAGAACATGAAGGTGTTAGCTGGTTCGATTGAGAGTTTTGAAGGTGGTACGATGAAGATGGTGGTTCCATTGATTTACGGTTAGGATTAATTTCTGGGTTTATGAGGTTGATGTTGGAATTTGGGTATTTGTTGAAGATTTACGGTAAAGGTTTAATGGAGTTTGTAGAGATTTCTGAGGTTTACGGTTGATGGCGGTGTCGTTTGTGAAAATGAAGGTGTTAGCTGGTTCGATTGAGAGTTTTGAAGGTGGTACGATGAAGATGGTAGTTCCATTAATTTACGGTTAGGATGATTTTTTGGGTTTCAATGGAAGTTTAAAGAGGAGTTTAAAGGATGATTTTCAGATGAATTTCTGGGTGTTGTTGGCCGGAAACTGGGTATGAAGTGTTTGGTGGCTGAGTTTTTTTGTTCATGGTGAGTCGTTGGAGAACTTGTGGGCTTGATGTAGGTTGGTTTCAATGGTGTCGTGAGGAAGATGAAGGAAGGAATTTGTGGAAGTTTTTGGAGAAGAAGACATTGAGTGAAAATGATGAAGCGGCTTGGTAGGTAGGGGATGAAGATGGACGGTGAAGGAGGTTCTGTTCTGGGTTGTTGTTTCAGAAATGAAGTTGATGAAGGTGATGTTGAAGCTGATGAAGTTGATGATGAGATTGTGCGGTTGGACGAAGGCTGATGGAGGAAGGGGGCGGCGGCCTAGGTTTAGGGTTCTTGGGGGAGGCACTGTTAGCGGCTAGGGTTTCAGTCTCCAAGGAGGGACACAATGAATATTAGCTTTATACTAGAAAACCTGACACGTGGTGTCGCTACTGCGAAAAAAGGAGGTCGGCAATGACTAACAGAGCCGCCACCTAACGTTATTTATCCCAAAGAGGGGAAAGGAAACGATCGGAAAAAACCTGACGGAAAAGGGAAAGACGAGGTCATCGCAACCAAGTCCTAGGTTCGGGAGTCGGTTATGCAAGGGGAAGGTATGAGCACCCCTCACGTTCGTCGTACTCGACGGGATCCACACATGTGTTGTCTAGCTAAAAGGGTGTGTAAACTATCTACGCTAAAGGCTTATGGACAAAAGAGAAAGAAAAAAGAACTGACTCGGCAGAGCATCGCCGCTCTGTGCCTACATACTCCCTCGTGCAATGGGAAAGTCAGAGTCAACGTAGTTCGCCTAACTACAGCTAAAGAAGGGGAGAAGGTTGTTCGCCAAGACATCGCGTCTTGTGCCTACGTACTTTCGTCTGGTACGAAAGATCAGAGCAAACGTAGTTCGGGCTAACTACGGGTAAACAAGGGTATTCTCGATCACACGGGGCGAGAGAAAGGATTGACGATACTAGCGTACGCATTCTAGAAGTTAGGTGTATGCTGCTCGACCATTGGAGACTTAGGCGTTACCTACTTACGGTAGAACGGACGTAGTATGTCGGGGTTTAAAGGTACGGGAACTAGGACTACAGTCTGGTCTCAATTGCACTAGGGCAAGAGAAAGGGAAAGATTAGTCGTCAGCGGGAAAGTCTCGATCGCACGACAGCGAGAGAATAGAGAAATTAGTTGTTAGTGTGCTCGCTAGGATATCACATCCTATGCCTACATATTCTCGTCTGGTATGAGAAATCAGAGCAGCTGTAGTTCAGCCAACTACAGGAAAGGGAGAAAAGTGCTCGCTAGGATTATCGCAATCCTATGCCTACGTACTCTCAACGGGAATGGGAGATCAGAGCAGCCGTAGTTCGGCCAAATACGGAAAATAGTCTCGATTGAACGGGGGAAAGAGAAGGGGACTCAATCGCCAGAACGCGAGAGAAAAGGGGAAGTCTCAATCGCCAAAACGCGAGAGAAAGGGTTCGGAACGGGAGCACACGCAAAGTCCTAGACGTAGGAGCGAATGCGTTGCATATTATTCAAAGGACATACGCTAAACACCCTATACGAGTGACAAGCAGCCACCCGCTCATCATTTCCCACGTATCTAAAGCTTACGGCTCACAACGCTCGAAGGGCGAAAAGAAAGAGATGAAAGAAGTGAAATAAAAACAGTGTTACCGAATGGAGTGGTTCCGTTGACCCTTGACTTTTGCGTGCAAGCTCCATTTTCAAACTCTACTCTTTTATCCTTGATGATGAAATTTCAAACCAGAACCACTGTGACGCTGAACCGTCATAATTCAACTTATAAAAGAAGTTAAACCCCAAGAGGTATCGTATTGATATCCGTGTCAAAGACAAGATGGAGAAATGATATTGAGAATCATTCTCCGATTAAATCATGTCACACGGCCAGCACAACAGAAAGGCAAAATAAAATCAAAAGAAGAAGAAAAGATGAGGAGAGGAAAAACGGTCTCGGATCCTACATTATCCCTTAACAAGTTGATTAATAACGCATTACGGAGGTCTCGTCATCGACCTACAAAACACAAATGGTGAGAAAAATAATCCAATAGGAAATGGAAATAATAAATCAACTCCAAAATGAAAACAAGTTCTAAAAGAAAATAAATTCTAAAGAAAATAAAATTTTAAAAGAGAAATAAAGGAAATTTAAAAAAAAGAAAAGAAAATAAAAATCTATATATTTAATATTATAATAGAAATACAAAACATAAATTTCTAAAAAAGAAAATGGTAAAGTGGTATTAAAATATATTACATGAAAAATATAATACATAATAATAATAAAAAGTCTTTACAAAATAAAACCTAAAAAATAAATGGAAAAGGGGGTATAACAACAACATAGGGGTGCAGCACAGTAAAACTCGGTTGGGCTAAGCCCAACTCCAACAAACAGCACGAAAAAAACAACAAAGGGGGTGTCAACGGTATATGGAGGGTGATAAGTACAATCTGGTTGGGCCTCAAAACCCACATTCACGCAGCCCACAGAAATAATAAGGAAACGGGGAGTGTAATGGATACGGGGGGGTGTGACCTAAAGAAAAGGGTTGGGCCTTACGGCCCACTAACCGAACCAGGGGGTCCACGAGACTCTTCTCCTTCCTCTGCACTTGGCCAAAAGAAAACCCTAACTCTGTTTATGGCCGCCGCCGTCACCCTCCTTCATCCCCCTCACCTCGCCGTCACCAATCGAGACAACTTCCAAAATAAAAAACAAACACTTCCCTCTTTCTTCCTGTCAAACTTCCCTCAAATTCTTCTCCGATCCACCTCTCTTCCGTCGTTATTAGTGAGTTGCGAAGGAACTAAATGGAGGTTGAAAACGGCTCCCCGGCGCTGTGCTTCTTGTTGGAGATAAATTGATGAAGAAGGTTGGGATATAAATCTGGAGTTCGTTTGAAGGTTTGTCGAAGATTCGTTATTGTATGTTGGTTTGTTGAAGCTTAATGAGTTCGTGGAGATGGATCTGTTTGGGATGGAAGCTGATGAAGAACGGACGAGAGTTTGTTCATGATGAAGATATTCACAGGTGTTGAAGGTTTAACGTGAGGATCCATGGTAGATCGGGGGTTAGTTTGAAGATTGAAGGAGAGAAAATGAAGGTTTGTAGGTTGAAGATCTGGAGTTGAAGATCTAAGGTTTGGAAGGGGATTCGCGTTGTTGTTGAAGATCTGGAAAGGTGTAGATCGAAAGTTGTATGTGAGTTTGGAGTATTCGTGAAAATCAGGAGTGTGTGGATGTATCTATGAAATGGATGAGAAAGGTGATGAAGTGCGATGAATGTTCATGAGGAATTGATGAACATTCATGGAGATTGATGAATAATCTGGAAGTTTAAAGATGAAAAGATGGTGTTTCTGGGAATGGTTGATGAAGATGATGAACACTCATGTGTTTCTGGAGATAAATTTGAAGAATCTGGGGAGTTGTGGATGAACACGAGGAAGTTGATGATTTTCTGGGGAATTTGGATGATTATGGATGAATGATGATGATTATGTGAAGAATGCTGGAAAAACCATGTGAAAACTATGAATGTTCATGAATAATCCGACGACCTCAAGCGTTTTCTGGTGAAGCTCCGGTGATGTTTCCGGTGGGTTTGATTCTGTGTTAATTTGTCCGGCGAGGTGAGAACTGTTTGCATGGCCGGCAGGAGGATTTTCCGGCGTGTCTTGGGACGCGTGCCGGAGCAATAAATGAATACTGTGCAGCTATTTATACTGCTGACAAGTGGCGGACTGCAGGCTGACAAAGCATAATTAGTTGACTAAAATTAAATTAAAATCATAATTAATTAAAGCTGACAGTAATTAAAAATGATTAAATTAGATAATGACATAAAAAACTGCAAATAAATAATACAATTAATGCTGAACAAAAATTAAAGGATAATTATATAGATTGATTAACTAAAACAAAAATGTAAAGCTAATTAACACCAATTAATTCAAATTAAACTATCTAACTCAATTAAAACTAATTAAAATCTAAATTAATAAAGATAAAAGAAAATATTAATAAAATCTAGAAAAGAAATAAAATTCTAAAATAGAAAATATAAATCTAAAACATTAAAATATATTCTAAAAACTATAATATTCTAAAAAACAATTAAAAAAATTCTAAAAAAGACAATAAAATTTATATTAAATCTATTAATATTCTAATATATTCTAAATCCTCTAAAAGAATAAAAATAAACCTATATAAAAATCTAAAAAGGAAAATAAAGCTAGAAAAACTAAATCGACGAACAAAAATACGAGAAAGCGACAGAATAAACAGTAAGAAAAACCTGATACCGAAATACCACTGAAACCAACAACGCAGACTGAATAACCGGGCAGGGCACAAATTCCCAAAATAAATCTCTGTATCCGAAACGGTTTGAATCGTCTCGAACATGACAAAAAGGGTTGTAATCAATCCGGCTGCAAAAATGCACAGTATGCGGTATGCAAATGCAAATGTTGATGAAACGAAACATAAGCCAAAAACGAGAAACAGTTGGTTAAATTTTGGGGTGCAACAGCTGCCTCTATTCAAACGACTTGAACCTGAAGGGTTGAAAAGCGAACGACAACATTCAAAGGTAAAAGACGATTGAATACCAAAGAACCCGAAAATTTGCCAACCGCAAAAACTGAACTGTAAGCCCCGATATACTGTAACAAAAATCTCCGGAAGATAGCTGAATTGATCACAAGAATACTCCGTTGGGGAAGAGAGGCTTAACCAAACAACTCTGGCAGGGAGAAAACGAGAGAAACTTAACCAAGTAACTCCGATGGATAACACATAATAAGATGAACACATTCATCAAAAGCTGCGCCATGGTCTGGATACCATATTGGTTGAAAGGTAACATTCACGTTGTCAGAGTCTGGATACTCGAGGGAAATCGGAGCCTGGATGCTTAAGTTGATCAGAGCCTGGATGCTCAAAGCAGATATACCTGAGTCTGGATACTCAGTAATCGGAGCCTGGATGCTCAATGCACTTCTGAGCCTGGATGCTCTATGCAGAATACCGAAGTCTAGATACTCGGTGATAATCTGAGTCTGGATACTCAATAACTGGAGCCTGGCTGCTCAATGCAAATCTGAGCCTGGATGCTCTATGCAAGAAACCTGAGTCTGGATACTCGGTTAATAAATCTGAGTCTGAATACTCAATAATTGGAGCCTGGATGCTCTATGCAATAAACCTGAGTCTGGATACTCGGTAATCGGAGCCTGAATGCTCAATGCAAGGGAAATATATTCGTCAGGATCTGGATATCCTACGAGCTCAAGTCAAACGATGTTGCTGGGAAACAATATGAGCTGTAGTCTGGATACCACATGGGTTGAGAAAAACAATTGGCGCCAAGGTCTGGATACCTCACGACGATAGGAGATAACAACAATTACAGTGATTTGGATATCACGGAGCATCAGATAAACTAATATGGTCTGGATACCAAAACTGCTTTTACCGGAGTCTGGATACTCGACGGAGCAGGTATAAACAAGATTCGTCAGGGTCTGGACACCCAACTGACTTTACCAGAGTCTGGATACTCAACGGAGAAAGCATAACAACACGAGCATGAGCCATGGTCTGGATACCATGAGGCAAAAGAACACAAAATACACTTGTCGTGATCTGGACATCACAAGGGAATTTGACCGGAGTCTAGATGCTCTATGGACCAAACATATCGGTAACTGCCGCAGTCTGGATACCATATAGACGAAGATAACCACTGTCATAAAATACAAGAGCCGAGGTCTGGATACCTCGCGGGCTAACGGGAACATATCAATTTGCCATGGTCTGGATACCATATAGGGCTAGAAACAAAATCATCAACCGAAGTTCGACGACGCTGCTGGGGAGAAACGTAAGCCGGGGTCTGGATACCACGCGGGCTAACTAAAAGTACTATGGTATGGATACCATTCTTCAAATTTCCATGCTCTGGATACCATATAGGCACAAATATCAACCAAAATTTGTCGGGTCTGAATACCGTGCGGGCAACATAATTCAATCATCTGCTGAAAACAGAGCGGTAACCACCTGGCTTATGTTTCAAATGCATATGTTTGAGAATGACGTAATGCTCCATACAAGATGGAAATGCTACGCGTTTAGGTAGATGACATGCACAATGCAAAATGCAAGGGAACCGATCCAGCAAAATAAATGCTGGAGAGAAGAAAGCCAACTCCTCCAGGGATCCAATTAAAACCCTGCTAAGGAAAACGCCCTGGATGGCACACCAGAATACAACTCTTCTGGGAAACAAACGTCTCAACTGGAGGAAACATGCCCACTCTACTGGGGAATTAACAACTCTGTAGGGGATAACCATCAACCACTGAAATTGAATCTCGCTTCATCAAGGAAAACAACCCTGAACGGCCTCCTAGGACACCAAAGTCCTTCTAGGGTACCAAATACACATCTGAAAGTGGCAGCTTCACTGGGGAAGAATCAAAATCCAACCTGCCTGGGATACCAATCTCGACCTGCTGAGGATAATCTTGACCCTATTCTGATAAGGATAAGTACCATCTCAACTTGCTGCAATCTCAAACTGCTGAGGAGAACTAATCTTAACTGCACATCTCTGCTAAAGAAATCTTCCTAATTTAACAACATCACCCCTAAGGGAATACATAACACCAATAATAGAGAACTGAGATCATTCGAGCCTCGTGTCAGGGAACATGATAGCCTGTGAACCAATGGGAATATCGTGCCAGATACAGTTAGGCTTTTTCTGGTTTAGGGTGATAGGGATTTTTTTTCTGGTTACCAACAAAATGGATTTGAAAAGGAAATACTAGACGAGAACTAGCATTCGAGGGCAGACTACCAGACGAGAACTGGTGGTAAAAGGGTTTAAGTGGTCAAACGAGAACTGACTTCTGGTTTAAGTATCAGACGGGAACTGATTTTTGGTTTTCCAGACGAGAACTGGACTTTAAAACTGTGTTAGCCAGACGTGAAATGGTTAAACAATATGTTAAAGAAAGGGTGACCAGACGAAAACTAGTTTAAAAGATGACACGCACCAGACGAAAACTGGTTTAAAAGATGACACGCACCAGACGAGAACTGGTGGTTAAGGAAAGGGTGAACCAGACGAGAACTGGTTACCAGTTTGCCAGACGAGAACTGGGCTTTGGAGGTTTTCCAGACGAGAACTGGGCTTTGGAGGTTTGCCAGACGAGAACTGGGCTTTGGAAAATGACTTTGGTTACATGGTAGGTAACAAGTTTATGGGATAACGATCCAATGACAGCAAGGCTCTCTCGGAAGGTTAAGGTTATTTGATGAGGGTAATAACACGATTCCCTGACACTCAACTCTTGCTGGGGAAAGCAAACTAGCTTGAACAACATGCCCCAGTGTAACTTGACTTGCCCCAGTCCGACTCTTGGGGAAATTCACTTTGATCAGAAAGTAGTTTGCCATGAGACGACCTCGAGATGGCTTGCCCCCGGATTCATCCTTGATTAACCACCTCTCAACACGGTTGGTTTCAGTATACTCTTGAAATGGCTTGCCCCTAAATGAGCATTGAAGTGACTTAACCCGATCTGATTGAATATCGGAGGGATCTGCCCTCAACTTAAAGAAACTCTGGGCGAGTGCCCCTGATTAAGTCTCGAGATGATTCACTACTGATCAACTGCTTCTTGAATAAACTTTCCCATAATCGACCGACGCTTCGGGACTTGTCCTCAGACTAACCAATTCCAAACTCCCTGGAGGACAAAGCCTCAGATTCACAGGGTTTCAAAGTATACACAATTCTGATCCAGACTGTTGAATGATCCAAATCATGTTCGATCATTCCCTGTTGGAATTTCCTCCATGTCAACTACTAATTTGCAATTAAAATTGTTTGTTCGCGAATGGTAACTTTAATGCGGTGTTCATGCAGATTTTGAAAGGAATGTTACTTATCAAGTGTCGTGATAGTGAGTGACGAATGAACCAAAAGTTCAAACGTAGTGCTGATTTGATTAGTGCAAGATACATCAAGGATATGATTAGCAAATCATGTAGGAGTCAGGTTACTCAACCTTATCGTAATGCGCTTTCAGATTAAGCCCTGCCTCAATTAGGTCTTTTAAGGGTTGTATCGTGGTCGGGTTCACGGTTCGTAAAACAAAGGATATTAGGCTCAAAGTATGATTTGTACCCACCCCTTCTTCGTGATGATCTCCAATCCTAAGTTCAGTTAACTACAGAAAAAGGGGAAAGCGCTCACCTCTCAAAAGGTTTATCAAATGGTAGGAGTGATGGTTACGGAACTCACAAGGTTTTCGGAGTGACAATTACTCCTTTTTCGTCTCCGGTTTTCGTATCCACACGACTATGCCCTTGTTTGAGGATTTTCCTTTTGCGATCCTTTCATTTTCATTCTTTTGATTCCCTAATTTTTGCATGGACTGACTCTTTTGAGTTCTTTTCAATTTTGAAGTCCAGCGGGATGCCCTGATTTTTGCCTAAGTATTTGCTTTCCAGCTTTTCTTTTCCTTTTACTTAGCGGGCTTTCTTCTTCTTCTTTTTTTGAAACAAGTCGTGTGACACTGGTTGTCTTGATTTATCCAAAGGGATTATAACTGTCTCACTCCTGACTAGTGAGGTTTAACCATTGCGGCTGATGAGATACGACCTCTTGAGGTGTGATTGATCCTCGAATGGGGACCCTCCTCTATGAAATTTGAATGCTCGGTCAAGCTAACTGACAACTACCCTGCCCCGGGTTAAGATTTGAGGGTTGAAAAGTCCGAAAGAAACTCCTACTTCTCGGCTCGAAGTGGTTAACTAGGGACTAACTCCTTATATCTCCAGTGGTTAGGGGATTTGAAACAATGCATGTACATCATCAACAGGGTTTTATCTGAAAGCATACAATCATCAGTTATGAGTATTCAGTTTTCGTCATCCTCCCTCCTTGCTAATCAATAGTGATAAAGTGGAGTGGACAAAATGTGCATGTGTCTGTGTTGTGTAATAAATGAGCGAAAGCGACATGATTAATTCAGAAAAATGCAAAGTCACTTCATTAATATTACCATTCAAAACAACAAATTTAACAACAAGTAGCAACTTACATAAAAGAAACTACAAATGCAAATGATAAAAAGTCCGAGGACTGACAATGCTGAGGACGTCTGCCTGTCTGGACCACTGGCTTCTGGAAATAAAACTCCGAATCTGCGAGCTCAGACAGCTGAGAGGTTGACATGAACAACCAAAACTCCTTCTGGAAAGGAAATGCACCCTTCGTCGATACACTGCTGCACTTTTGCCTGAAAAGCTTTGCAGTCTTCGGTTGAATGCCCTATAGATCCGCTGTGATATCCGCACTGAGCATGGGGATCATACCCTGGAGGGTAAGGTTCTGGCACTGGCTTAAGAGCTTTAGGTTCCACCAAAGAATTCTGAATCAAATGTGGCAACAGCTGGCTATACGGCACAGGAACTGGATGAAAAGGAGTAATCCTTCTTTCTAAGTTGTTACGAGGCCTGTTCCGATTCTGATGCTGATTCTGATAACCTAGGCCACGGGCTCGGTGATTTGCATGAGGAACGACCCAAAGTTTCTGATGTGGTGTCATAGGCACAGTTGTCTGTCCAGAATAACGAGACACGAAAGATACTGACCGCTGAGAAGATGAAGAATCAAAAGATTTCACCGATTCATCTTGAGAATACCCAACATCTGTCATGACTGCATTGACCACAGTTTCGTCTTCAACCTGAAAGCTATGGAGAGATTCAGTTTCACCAGCCTGCCCGCTTGAAACATCCTAATTTCTTCCAGTCTGAAAGCTACAAAGAGATTCGGTTTCACTGGCCTGACCGCTTGAAACATTCTGAATTCTTCCAGTTTTTACGCCATACTCAATGCGTTTTCCTGCTCTTACCAATTCAGAGAAGTCTGGTGCAATCCCAAGCATTCTTTCGAAGTACGGGCTCTGCAAGGAGTTTACGAACATGTCTGTTAACTCTCGATCTAGAAGCAGTGGTTGCACTCTGGAAGCCAATTCTCTCCATCTCTGAACATATTTCCTGAAAGGTTCATTGTTCTCTTGAGACAATTCTTGCAACTGCATGCGACTGGGAGACATGTCAAGATTATACTCATACTGCTTCATGAAAGCCTTGGCTAAGTCCACCCACGATCGGATCTGATTACTCTCCAACTGCATATACCAACTCAGAGATGCCCCAATCAGACTGTCCTGAAAACAGTAAATCATCAACTTGTCGTCGTGCACAAACGAAGTCATTCTTCTGCAGAGCATCACCAAATGTTGCTTCGGGCAGCTATCCCCTTTGTACTTTTCAAACCTCGGCGCTTTGAAATTCGGAGGTAACACTAGGCCAGAAACCAGACATATATCTGAAGCATCGAAACGAACGACATCTTTGTCTTCCAAGGCTTTGATTTTTTCGTCCAACGAATGCAACCTCTTAGCATACTCAAGAGCTCTTGGGTCTTCAGTCTTCACTAATGGAACTTCTCTTTGGGAACTCAACACAGAGGACACAACATCCTGATAATCTGCGGTATCAAGAGAGGAAGAACATTCACTTCGGTCAACAGACTGTTCATGTTGATCTCGGTTTTCAACAGAAAGCTGCACAGGCTGAGCTTCAGTCAGGTTGTTCACTTGCGGAAAATCTTCATCGAGCAAAGAACCATACAGAGGATTGGACATCACAGTAAAACCTGACAAGGTATCAACAATCTAGAAGCCGTTCCTTGACATATCTACCGATAACTTTCAACAAACTTCACTGCTTGTCACTGCTTGATTCTGCCTCAACCCCTTGGTCGTCTTCCCACAATCAACACTTGCTCAGAACGAGTACCAGCAAATCACCTTCTGAAGCAAAACAAAGGCTGGATAAAAGCTTTGGCTAGCTGGAGAAATGATATGCAAAATGATGCAAGGATGCTTATGCAAATGCAATGCAAGATGCAGCAAACACGACATCACAACCCCCACAAAGCTCTGAATATTGTTGTGTTGCTGACTGAGTAAGTTCGCTCTAAAGAGAAAACCAAAATACCAGGTTGGCTGGAAGTCAAGTTTCCTGCAAAAACCCTCCCACTCACGGGTATGGACCTAAACTGACAAGGTACAACATCCTATGCATTCATCAATGTCACAGACTTTCAAGAAATGATGATACGTTCACCATTTCTGGTTTGGCATCATCGTCTCCTAAAGAGGCCTCACTCTGCTGACTCACAAATGATCGGTTCCCAGAGTCGACAACCCTCAGATCTGAAATTCTCTCAACGACCCACTGGGCTGGAAAGAAAGACATCAAAGAGAATCTCGTCTGAGTGCAAATTTCGTGGGAACTGGTGCATGCCTAACATACAGGTTCACCACTACTTTTCGCTTCTAATGCTATGTTCGTACTCAAGCCTGGGTTTTGGCTTATCTCTCAGAGGAACAACCACCCAACAGCTCAACAACAACAGATAAAAATAGTGCGGTAATGTAAATACAGTAATATACAAAATACAACACACATATACACACCCACAAACCAAACAGACAAGCGCTAGGATGGACTCGCATAGGGGATGTTCGAGTCCCCAGCAGAGTCGCCAGCTGTCACTACTGCGAAAAAAGAAGGTCGGCAATGACTAACAGAGTCGCCACCTATCGTTATTTATCCCAAAGAGGGGAAAGGAAATAATCGGAAAAAACCTGACGGAAAAGGGAAAGACGAGGTCATCGCAACTAAGTCCTAGGTTCAGGAGTCGGTTATGCAAGGGGAAGGTATGAGCACCCCTCACGTCTGTCGTACTCGACGGGATCCACGCATGTGTTGTCTAGCTAAAAGAGTGTGTAAACTATCTACGCTAAAGGCTTATGGACAAAAGAGAAAGAAAAAAGAACTGACTCGGCAGAGCATCGCCGCTCTGTGCCTACGTACTCCCTCGTGCAATGGGAAAGTCAGAGTCAATGTAGTTCGCCTAACTACGGCTAAAGAAGGGTGGAAGGTTGCTCACCAAGACATCGCGTCTTGTGCCTACGTACTTTCTTCTGGTACGAAAGATCAGAGCAAACGTAGTTCGGGCTAACTACGGGTAAACAAAGGTATTCTCGATCACACGGGGCGAGAGAAAGGATTGACGATACTAGCGTATGCATTATAGAAGTTAAGTGTATGCTGCTCGACCATTAGAGACTTAGGCGTTACCTGTTTGCGGTAGAACGGATGTAGTATGTCGGGGTTTAAAGGTACGGGAACCTATGGGAACTAGGACTACG
Organism: Lathyrus sativus; assembly: GCA_963859935.3. Taxonomy (NCBI): domain Eukaryota; kingdom Viridiplantae; phylum Streptophyta; class Magnoliopsida; order Fabales; family Fabaceae; genus Lathyrus; species Lathyrus sativus. The sequence continues at coordinate 243,582,726 of OZ012735.1, forward strand.
GTCTGGTCTCAATTGCGCTAGGGCAAGAGAAAGGGAAAGATTAGTTGTCAGCGGGAAAGTCTCGATCGCACGACAGCGAGAGAACAGAGAAATTAGTTGTTAGTGTGCTCGTTAGGATATCGCATCCTATGCCTACATATTCTCGTCTGGTATAAGAAATCAGAGCAGCTGTAGTTCAACCAACTACAGGAAAGGGAGAAAAGTGCTCTCTAGGATTATCGCAATCCTATGCCTACGTACTCTCAACAGGAATGAGAGATCAGAGCAGCCGTAGTTCGGCCAACTACAGAAAACAGTCTCGATTGCACGGGGGCAAGAGAAGGGGACTCAATCGCCAGAACGCGAGAGGAAAGGGGAAGTCTCAATCGCCAGAACGCGAGAGAAAGGGTTCGGAACGGGACGCATACGCAAAGTCCTAGACGTAGGAGCGAATGCGTCGCATATTATCCAAAGGACATACGCTAAACACCCTAGACGAGTGACAGGCAGCCACCCACTCATCATTTCCCACGTATCTAAAGCTTACGTCTCACAACGCTCGAAGGGTGAAAAGAAAGAGATGAAAGAAGTGAAATAAAAACAGTGTTACCGAACGGAGTGGTTCCGTTGACCCTTGACTTTTGCGTGCAAGCTCCATTTTCAAACTCTACTCTTTTATCCTTGATGATGACATTTCAAACCAGAACCACTGTGACGCTGAAACGTCATAATTCGACTTATAAAAGAAGTCAAACCTCAAGAGGTATCTATCGCTACTGCAAAAATTGGCGCCGGCTATGACAGAAGAGTTGCCACCGTGCGTTATTTATCCCAACGGAGGGAAAGGAAACGCTCAGAGTAAACCTAACGCAAAACGGGAAAGGAATGATCGTCGCAACCAAATCCTGGATTCGGGAGTCGATTACGCAAGGGAAAGGTATTAGCACCTCTCACGTCCGTCGTACTCGACGGGATCCACGCTTGTTTTCTGGTACGGAGTGTATTCTATCTACTCTAAAGGTCTGGGTTAAAAAGAAAAGAATATGACTCGCCAAAGTATCGCACTTTATGCCTACGTATTCCCGTATGGAATGAGAAATCAGAGTCAACGTAGTTCGCCTAACTACGGGTTAAGGGGGAAAGGTTGCTCGCTAGGATACGACATCTTATGCCTACGTACTTTCATACAGCATGAAAGATCAGAGCAAACGTAGTTCGGGCTACGGAAGACACAAGCTTGTCTGACTGTTTTTTATTACCTTCAAAAAGGGTTTTTCTTGATTAAGAGTCCCAGCGGACAAAAATGACACTTTTATGTTTGTTTTGAATCTTTTACGAAAGAAGTGTTTTTTAGTTGGTTTGCAATCTCTGACGCACTAGAGACTATGATTTGAGAGTGACTACGTCGCGTGTCACCCATAGGGTACCACACTCAGCAGCCAGACTACTGGAAAGAAGCTCTCCAACAACCCTTTCTCAAATAGCTTAAGGCTCGTAACGTACGACCTCGATTAACCTTATTACTGTATTTTTGAGTTGTTTTGAGATAAGAAGAGAAAGAAGCTCTAAAAAGCCTAGGGTTGAAAAGGGAATAAAAACTAACCTAATGTTGTCATGCATGGATAAGAATCCTAATGTCTGTCATAATTCCCTCCTACATAGAGGAAATCAGAGATCCTAGGGGATAAACAGAAAATAAAGCAAGCAAGTACAGTAAAATGCATGCAATGCAGCAATACAAGCGAGGCAAGGGAGTCCCACTCAACCTCGAACCTGGGAAAACAACAGGCAAAGTGAATCAACATTCACTTCAAACCTAGGGGGCAAGCTACACAAGCCAACAAACAATACAGAAAACAAAAACCCCAAAGCAGAGGAGGCAGCCTAAGCAGCAGCACCAAACTCCTACAGCAAGCAGCAGCTCTGACAACAACAGTTGGTTAAACAGCAAGAAGTTGACAGCAACAACCTTCATCTTCATGAATAACTCCCATCTTCAAGCTTCAGTAAACTTCAATCCCCAATAGACACCATGCTTCAACAAGCTCTCAGCTTAAGCAGGCAACAAACTTCAACAGCAAACAGCTTCACCAAGCAGACAACCTTCTAGCTTCAACAAGCAACACTCCTAGCTTCAACAAGCCCAAAGTTCATCTTCAACAAGCTTCAACAAACAATCTCCACAGGGGAACCCATTAACAAGATCAAGTTGGGATGTTAAGAAGCTCCATGACAACCAAGGGAAGTCACTGAGAACTTAACATTATGAGAGACTGACATCCTCAAAGTTCTACTCACTTGGGCATACCACTCATCCCTCCTAAGGAGAGATGGAGCTTCCCAAGGAGGACTTCATGTCATTGGATTGAATGGAGATGGACAAGATACTCCATGTTTGAAAGAAAGAAGCAAAACTACTCTGAGGCTCTTCCTAAAACCCTAGTTTCCCTAAGCTCCTGACAAGCACTCCACAAGATGAGAGAATCTCCACATCCAGCTCCTTCAAGCTCTTCAAATCATTATCAATTGGTATTCATGATCACCCAAGCTCAAAAGCAACACCACCCTAGTCTAAGAGGAATTATTGAAACAAACTAGCCAAATTAGCTCATCAGAAACCCCTAGAAGTTAGTCTTAAAACTGATTCTACTTAAAATACCAAAAGTGATTCTAAAATCCTACAAAAGTTACTAAGGGTTCCTAAACCTCTTATGAATCTCTCATACAAAAATCAGGGGGTTAACCATTCATTTGGACCCTAAACTGTGCCCTAAACCTAAAGGTATCATCTTAAAACCCTAATTCTAAACCACCTAATGTCCATTGCTCAAACTAACCTAAAATTCTCTCACAAAAATATGAGAAAATTACTATGGTTACATGCATATCTAAGCTACCTAGCCCAAAAAGAATCAACTCAAAATTCATCACCAATTATTCACAATAAAATCAGCAAAATGGCATACCAAACAAATTAAAAATAAAATCAATTAAAATGCAAAAATGCAAATAAAATCAAAAATGCATGAATTAACTATTTTTCAATCCTATTAAATTCTACATGTTTTAAGGAGTTAGGGAAAAAAATCTAGCTTAAAAATGATTATTTTTCTATTTATTATGAATTTTAGAAACAAAATGGATTAAAAATAAAAGAAAACCAAATAAAAGAAATTAAAATGCTGAAATAAATGAAGGCCATTAGATCTATTGACTGGTAAGCGAATCCAAGGCTTCAGAACGTGTCCACGCGTGCATCCCAGTCACACGCTGACTGGGATTAGTGAAACGGTGCGTTTTGCTCAAAGGGAGGCAAAGCTGAATTCAAATCACAGCCATACGATCAGTGTACTAAGTCCAATATGGAGAATGATCCAGCGCCTCAGCCTTCATCTTCCCCAATAGCTCAGGTGACCTGAGACATTTTCCAGGCGGTGGTCCACGGTGGAAACCACCATCTTCTCCGGCGAGCCAACTTCAAAACCTCACCAATCTTTGCAACCAAATACCTATTCCACCTAGTTTTTCACCCTGATCACGAATATCAACTCCATTTCCATTGATTCTCACTATAACTTCAAACCCAATGGTAGTTGCAGAAAACTCATCCACTCTTGATTAACTCAATTCTTGAAATTAAGGACCCTAACATGAACTACGCTTCACCCTGATCAATTCTCAATATTCAACCACCATTAAAGCTTCAAGAACAAGGAGATTCAAGCTCCAACAGAAAATGGCAACACCCTAATTTTGTCACTAAACCTCCATTTTTCCTACCAGAATCCATCTAGGCATGATCTACAACCTATCTACACCTCAAATTATGATCAATTCCATCTAACCTAAGCCATAGAGTGAAAGTTGCATACCTGGTAAAAGTGGATGAACAGAGTGAGAAATCCTTCAATTCAGCCTCCAATTCCTTCCAGAATCACTCAATGACACTTCCTCAAGCTTCTGAAACAGATGATTCGCCTTGAATCCTCACCAATCTTCAAGCCCGATTTTTGTTGCAGATGAAGAAATTCCAATGTCTCCTTCTCGTTTCTGGCTCAATCCTTCCCAAAAAACCAACTGAATCAGTTATGCATCTTAAATAGAGTGTGTTAGATCAATCTAGAAAGTTCTGGAATGGCTCAAATGAGATTTTGAAAATCTCTTGCACCATGAGAAATTTGAATATGACAGTCAAGTTCTGGCCAGTTCAGTAGCTTGCTTTCACTTGAATTTCTCCTCAGATGATAATTAGAAGTGATTGGAAATGGTATTTGCCTTGTAGCTGATCTTATGAGGTGTTTTGCATATGTTGCTTACACATGAAGCTACCAAATGCAACCATGTGAAAATGACCTCAATTGCCAAAAGTGACAATGCCATCATCTTTAAAATGTTAATTCTGATCAAAATGATATGCCACAAGACTTGTTTTGTCCACGAAATCAAGAAATCTCATTTTTCCCTTTTTAAATGACTTTAAATTCTTCATTAACAAACCACTTCAAACCAACTTCTCATACAAGCTAATTCAAGCCCTCCTTGATGCATGGACAAGATTAAAACCCTATTTTGAGAAACTTTCTAGTTGAACAATTTTCCATTTGAGGAGTGGAAGATGGAGATTTTGGCACATGCTTGAAAATGACCTATAATCACAAATGCCCAAAATACCCCTGGATTGCCAAGATCATAACTTGAGTTCCACAAATCCCCTTGAGGACTTATAGAACTTTATGGAAAGCTAAGATCAAGATCTACAACTCTTATGTTTTCCAAGAATCCATTTGAAAATTCCTTGAGGGGAAAAAGTTGCTTGGAAGTCAAGTGACTTTCACAGATGAATTTCAGTGTCCTCCGGTGACCTGTAATTTGCAAAGGCCATAACTTGAGTTCTACAAATCATCTTGAAGACTTCTAGTACTAAAATTAAAGGTATTGAGAAGCTCTAAAAGTTTCATGTTGGCCAAAGATCCATTTGAAACTTGTATTTTTACTTATGTGGCTTAGAAGTTACGCACTAAATAGGGGATTTTACATTGAAACCCTAATTTAGCAACTTCCCACATTCTTGATCTTTCTTTGCTTAACCTTGGCACAAAACCACACATGTATCAACATGCCAATTCATGAATCCCATGACTTAAAGGTAGGCTTTGATGCCCTCCAACTGCTCAATTGACCTAGGGTTGACCCAGATGAAACCCTAGTTGACTGCCCCTCAACTGTGGCTTTCCTACTTGAATCAATGGCTTGCCTCAGCTTCAATAAGGCCCTCTAGACATCCCATGAGATCCATACACACCTCACATCCACATTCCATGCTTCTCATCCTACTGATGATTCTCAATATTACTCAAGATAGGAGCAAAACCCACATATAGGCACTTAAACTTCTCAAGACTTCAAATCCTTTCTTGATGGCCTGGATGACTGCTCATCTTGGATAACACACCTTGCTAGGCTCTTCTTTTGATAGACACCTTGATCCCTTGTTGGATGTATGCTATGCAAATGATATACCAATGATTTAACTATGTACATGATGTAACTATGCAAATGAAATGCAATGAAACACAAATCAGGCAAGAAAAGGTTGAGCAAATTTTGGGGTGCAACAGCTGCCCCTATTCAAACGGCTTGGACCCGACTGGGTGAAGAGAAAACGGCCTTCAAACAATCGAGGTACGAGACGGTTGAATACCAAGGAACCCGGAAATTTGCCAACCGCAGAAATAAACTGCACAACTGCTTGGGGAACGACATCCACCAACTGAATCTGGTTGTTACGGCAACAATTGATCCAACATCTGATAATAATTTTGATTTCAACTTCAACCACCTATGTAATGCCATAGGTACTGAACAATTTTCACAAAGCACCTCCGTCCACAACTGGACTGACCTTATCAACACAAGAAGATAGACAAATTCGTCAACACGAATAGAGAAACCTTATCCACATCTGGACCCAAATTTCGTCGAATCACGAATAAACACAAATCTGTCCACGTCAGGACTCACATTACGGAAAGTCCTGGCGCTTTCGCTGGGGAAACATTTCTGTCTAATCACAAGAAACTCCATCCGTCTATCCATACGGGCAAATCATTTGTCTAAACACAAGAAACTCCATCCGCCTATCCATACAGGAAAATCATCTGCCTAAACACAGGAATCTTCATCCGCCTATCCATACGGGAAAATCATCTGCCTAAACACAGGAAACTCCATCCGCCTATCCATACGGGAAAATCATCTGCCTAAACACAGGAATCTTCACCCGCCTATCCATACGGGAAAATCATCTGCCTAAACACAGGAATCTTCATCCGCCTATCCATACGGGAAAATCATCTGCCTAAACACAGGAAACTCCATCCGCCTATCCATACGGGAAAATCATCTGCCTAAACACAGGAATCTTCATCCGCCTATCCATATGGGAAAATCATCTGCCTAAACACAGGAATCTTCATCCGCCTATCCATACGGGAAAATCATCTGCCTAAACACAAGAATCTTCATCCGCCTATCCATACGGGAAAATCATCTACCTAAACACAGGAAACTCCATTCGCCTATCCATACGGGAAAATCATCTGCCTAAACACAGGAATCTTCATCCGCCTATCCATACGGGAAAATCATCTGCCTAAACACAGGAATCTTCATCCGCCTATCCATACGGGAAAATCATCTGCCTAAACACAGGAATCTTCATCCACCTATCCATACGGGAAAATCATCTGCCTAAACACAGGAAACTTCATCCGCCTATCCATACGGGAAAATCATCTGCCTAAACACAAGAATCTTCATCCGCCTATCCATACGGGAAAATCATCTGCCTAAACACAGGAAACTCCATCCGCCTATCCATACGGGAAAATCACCTCCATTGGTCCCAACCCACAAAACCTTTTAGCGCTGACGTGACAACGACTTTGAGGAGGACTCTACTGGGGATGATATTTTATCAACACGAAGAAATCATGGCGGCTTCATTGGGGATGGAATTCTTCCACCTAATAGGGATTCAATTCTTTCCATCATACTGGACAATAACTCCGCCTTATCTTTGCAGTAGCCAAACCCACTGGGGATGCTCTGCAATGCACTGCCAGGCACCTATTTTGACAACAGGCGACAACTCCTGAAATTTTGATTATGAAACGCTGTGACGCTGACGGAATAGCAAACTTGAAGAGAATACTCCGCTGGCCGGATAAGAGAAACTTCAACAAGCAACTCTGTGGGGAAAAAAATCTGGCAACAACTCCAAAGTCCACTTATGAAGCTATTCCATGCGGACAAAACTTTCGGACAACAACCCCAAGGTCTAATTATGTAACAGCTGCTAGAGAAACTCTGTTGGGGAAACGCTAACGACGACTCCAAAGTCTAATTCTGAGGTCGTGTACTGCTGACATAACAGTCTTCAAAGTCTAACTATGAAGTCATAACAGCAAACTAGGGAGAACTCTGCCGGGGGGATTCTGACGTCAACTGCCAGACATTCAACTTGACGACGAGTAATGAGTTCAGATGTCTAATCCATGAAGTCTTTTCTAAAAATGCTGACGTGACAGCAACCCGAGGGAATACTCCGCCGGGGAATTCTTTGACAATAACTCCAAAGTCCAATTATGAAGTCGTGTAAAGAACACTCTGCTGGGGCAGAAGAGGAACACATCACATATCTCATGCCGCAAATCTGGATATCTGAAAACAATCCTGAATAAGCATTCCAATTACCTGCAAGGAAGACCACCTGAAAACGACAGCATGGTATACCAACCTGACTTATGTTTCAGTATGCACATGTTTGAAGATGGCGTAATGCTCCGTACAGCACGGAAATGCTACACGTTTGAGTAGATGCAAATGTGACGATATATGCAAATGCAAATGCAGGCTCAAGCTACCGGGGCCACTCTGATAATGATGTCTCAACAACATGAATGCTGAGGATAAAGCCAACTCCGCTGGGGATGAACAAGTATCATAAGGTATTCTGGCAAAATAAATGTCGGGAACACAACCAACTCTGCCGAGGAACGATTAAACATTGATTTCCACTGGGAGGAAAGAACAAGCCACCCTGCCGGTGAACAAACTTAGCTGGGAAAGAAGCGGCATCTCTAGGAAAAGCACACTGTCTGGGCACAACTTACAAACTCGGAGCCTCGGACTCTGCTGAGGATCAACATCCTGTCAATGGCATGACGACCTGTGGGGAGAAGGGAAACCGTCCTCCGGGTATAATCCTTTTGAACCAACAACTTGGTTAAACTCTGCGGGAACCTCCCATGCTGGGGATTGATCCTGCACATATCCGAATCACTGGGGGAGCGCAACCTCTGCAGGGGATACTGATTTCGACTTGCTGGGGATATCCTGTGGACAACTTCCCTGAGGACACTCTTCTGGGGAGAATAATCCCTCATTCGGTAAGGGATAACATCATTCCAACTCTCTGGGGGTAAGATGCGACTAGCCGAGGAATGACATCAACTGGAGTCCAGTCTTACGTCAAGTGACCTTGGCTGGGGAATACAATTCCTGACCGTTTGCTCCAAAGGTAAAAACCCTGCACAACACAAACGAAACAAAACATGCCTATACAACAGAATCTATCCGGGTTATCATCTGTGACATTACTTCAGTCAATTTGAAGTTTTAGCAATTATTGGCAAGGGCCAGCAAGGTTATGTAAGTGCAAGTTTATCAAAAACATCGGCGTCTTTCACAAACAAAACAGTAAAGAACAAGCATCAAGTACTGAATAACATGTTTTATTGATAACGGGCCTCTGAATAGGCAAAGTTTTGTACACTGAATGCAACTCCTGAAAAGAGGAAGTTGCGCATAAACACAGATACATATATGCACAAGAAGCATAAATAAAATACAAAACAATATTTGTATACATGTCGGCGATGTGGTACAGACAAACACCATGAGCTGATCCTCCTATGACTTGCCTGACTCTGCGCTTTCCCGGTACTCAATCTTCAGAAGAGATTGTTTTTGGATAGACGCCCCCCAGGTACTCCCAAACCACTAAGCAATGCTGTATCAAATTCGTACCGCAATCATTTGCTTTTTCAATCCCTAACTTTTGCGTGAACCGCCCTTTGCGGGTTTTCAATTCACCGGGATACCCTTTTTTACCGAAATCGCCCTTTTCAGGTTTTCGACTTCGCGGGTGTACATCTTTTCAATTTTATCCCTAACTTTTGCCTGAACCTTTTATTCATTTTTTATGGTTCGCCGGGATGCCCCATTTTTGCCTAGACTCTCTTTTTACTGTCCAGCGGGTCACTTTCAAGCAAAGTATTTTTTAACTGCGTCCGAATTCACAGGAGACGTAAAGTCTTCACCATCCATGGTGGATAATAACAAGGCTCCTCCAGAGAAGACTTTTCTGACAATGTAGGGACCTTCGTAATTAGGAGTCCACTTGCCCCTATGATCTGTTTGTGGTGGGAGAATCTTTCTCAAAACAAGATCGCCCGTCTGAAAGCTTCGAGGGCATACCTTCTTGTCGTAAGCTTTCTTCCTCCGACTCTGATATAACCGACCGTAAGCTAAAGAAGCCAATCTCTTCTCATCCATTAAACTGAGCTAATTCAGTCTATCTTTAACCCATTCTGCCTCATCAAGTTGGACATCACGTAAAACCCTCAGGGAAGGAATCTCGACCTCCAACGGTAACACTGCCTCCATCCTGTATACCAATGAAAAAGGGGTTGCCCCGGTTGATGTGCGTACCGTTGTACGATAATCGTGCAAAGCGAAAGGTAGCATCTCGTGTCAGTCTTTATATGTCACAACCATTTTCTGGACAATCTTCTTTATGTTCTTATTGGCCGCTTCGACAGCGCCATTCATCTTGGGACGGTAAGGAGAAGAGTTGTGGTGCTCAATCTTAAAGTTCTGACACAGCTCTTTCATCATTTTATTATTCAAATTTGAACCGTTGTCAGTGATAATCCGCTCAGGGATTCCATATCTGCAAATAATATCTCGTTTGATAAATTTGGCCACCACTTGTTTGGTCACATTGGCATATGACGCTGCTTCCACCCACTTGGTGAAGTAATCAATTGCCACCAAAATGAATCGGTGTCCGTTTGAGGCTGTAGGCTCGATCTTGCCAATCATATCAATCCCCCACATCGAGAAAGGCCACGGTGATGACATCACATTCAGAGGACTTTGAGGCACATGGATCTTATCCGCATAAATCTGACATTTATGACACCTCTTTGCAAACTTGAAACAGTTTGTTTCCATAGTCAGCCAATAATAACCTGCTCGCAGCAGTTTTCTCGTCATAGCATGCCCACCAGCATGTGTACCAAATGTACCCTCATGTATCTCTTCCATGAGCAACTTCGCCTCTTTCTCATCTACACAGCGTAGCAACACCAAGTCGTGGTTTCTTTTGTACAGGACACCGTCAGGATTCAAATAGAAATTGTCAGCCAATCTCCTGAGAGTCTTTTGATTTCGACTGGATGCCCCAGCCAGATACTCCTTGTTCTTCAGGAAATTCATGATGTCAAAGTACCAGGGTTTACCATCGGGAGCCTCATCAATGGCAAATATGAATGCAGGCCTATCGAGCCGAGAGATAACAATCCGGGGAGCCTCGTTCCAGAAGTTAACTTTATACATTGAAGACAATGTTACCAGGGCATCAGCCATTTGATTTTCGGCTCGGGGCACATGATGCAATTCTACCTTGTCAAAGAAAGGCAATAATCTCCTTGCATAATTCATATATGGTATCAGATTGGGCTGACGTGTCTCCCATTCTCCTTTAATCTGATTCACCACTAGAGCTGAGTCTCCGTATACATCCAGATGGTTGATTCGCAAATCAATAGCTTCTTCCAGACCCATGATGCAGGCCTCATATTCAGCCTCATTATTGGTAACGGGAAAAGTCAATCGGGCAATAAAGGGGATGTGCAACCCCTAAGGAGTGGTGATAATTGCACCTATTCCGCTACCATAGGAATTTACAGCTCCGTCAAATATTAATTGCCATTTGGAACCCAACTCTGGTCCTTCGTCCGACAACGGTTCTTCACAATCCTTCATTTTCAGGTACATGATATCCTCGTCAGGAAAATCAAACCTCATCGATTGGTAGTCCTCCACCGGCTGCTCTGCAAGGTACTCTGATAGGACGCTACCTTTAATAGCCTTTTGAGAGACATATTGGATATCATATTCGGTTAACACCATCTGCCATCGGGCAATTCTTTCGGAGAGTGCTTGCTTCTCAAACACGTATTTGATTGGATCCATCTTTGAAATTAGCAGGGTTGTATGATTCAGCATGTATTGTCTCAAACGTTTGGCGACCCAGGCTAGCGCGCAACACATTTTCTCGAGCATTGAGTATCTGGACTCACAGTCGGTGAACTTCTTACTCAAATAGTATATCGCATGCTCTTTACGTCCGGTCTCGTCATGTTGACCGAGAACACAACCCATACTTTCCTCAAGAACCGTCAAATACATATTCAAAGGTCTCCCGGCCACTGGGGGTATCAGAACAGGAGGTTCCTGCAAGTATTCTTTTATCTTGTCGAACGCCTTTTGACAATTTTCATTCCAGGTCAACACCTGATCCTTTTTCAACAACCTGAATAACGGCTCGCATGTCGCAGTTAGGTGAGATATGAACCGGACGATATAGTTCAACCTCCCTAAAAACCCACGCACTTCTTTTTCTGTTTTAGGCGTCGGCATTTCTTGTATTGCTTTTATTTTCACAGGATCAACCTCTATCCCCTTTTCGCTCACAATAAACCCCAGCAATTTACCCGATCTCACCCCAAAGGTGCACTTGTTAGGGTTCTGTCTCAACCTGGACTTCCTAAGCCTTTTGAACAATTTCAGCAGATTAACCAAATGCTCCTCCTCCATCCGGGATTTGGCAATCATATCATCAACATAAACCTCGATCTCTTTGTGCATCATGTCATGAAAGAGAGTCGTCATAGCACGTTGATATGTTTCCCCAGCGTTCTTCAATCCGAAGAGCATCACTTTGTAGCAAAATGTTCCCCGGGGAGTAATGAAGGTAGTCTTCTCCATGTCTTCTGGCGCCATTTTGATCTGATTATAGCCTGAGAAGCCGTCCATGAAGGAGAATATGGAGAACTGAGCAGTGTTATCAACCAGCACATCAATGTGAGGAAGTGGAAAGTCGTCTTTCGGGCTCGCCCTATTCAAATCACGGTAGTCTACACACATTCGCACTTTACCGTCTTTCTTCGGCACTGGTACTATATTAGCGACCCATGACGGATAAGTTGTAACGGCTAGGAAACCAGCATCCCAATGTTTTTGAACCTCCTCCCTGATTTTTACAGCCATGTATGGCCTGGTTCTTCTGAGTTTCTGTTTAACAGGCGGACATTCCTCTCGCAACGGCAGACGGTGCACGACCATGTCCGTATCCAACCCAGGCATATCCTCGTACGACCAAGCAAATATATCACTATACTCTTGCAGTATCTCGACCAGCCTTTGCTTGATGTTGCTCTGCAGCGCAGCCCCTATACGGATATTTCTCACAACTTCTTCCGACCCCAAGTTGATAATCTCGATTTCCTCCTGATGAGGTAGAATGGTTCTCTCTTCCTGTTTCAACAAACGAGTCAGCTCCTCTGGCAGGTCACTATCCTCAACAATCTCTTCCTTTGCTTGGAATACCGGGTGCTCGAAGTCGAGACGAGTCTTAGGCGGTTCGTAGGAGATGTCATCTGAAATATTAATCCTGCAAAGGAAATGGTTAAACGCTTCAACACGCAAACAAAGCAAATAACCATGTTGCCATTTATTGTTAAAGAAAAAACAAGAAAAACAGGGATCACAATATTTGAATATGAAAAACGCCTTTATTTCATGATTAAAACAGTGCAATACACATAATCAAGCAGCCCTAATGTAACATCACCATGCCCCGGGTAGGACATAGGATTATTCAACAATTGATAAAACAAATCATTACTGTTTAAAAGTCACCGGGACAGTTTCCCGGATGGACCAATTGCAGAGACTTTGTCCTGGCACGCTTGGCTTGATCCACGCGTCCATATCGCAGTCGCTATCCCCGTCCTCAGCATCGGAAATAACGTTGATAGTCTCAAAGCACACCCCTAATAAATGCATCTTCGGGGTGAGATCGGGTAAGCTCCTGGGGTTTATCGTAAGCGAAAGAGGAATAGAGGTCGATCCTGCTAAAATAAAAGCGATTCAAGAAATGCCGACGCCTAAAACCGAGAAAGAGGTGCGCGGGTTTTTAGGGAGGTTGAACTACATCGCCCGGTTCATATCTCACCTAACGGCCACGTGTGAACCATTATTCAAGCTGTTGAAGAAAGATCAAGCAGTAACGTGGAACGAAAACTGTCAAAAGGCGTTCGATAAAATAAAGCAGTATTTGCAGGAGCCTCCCATTCTGATACCCCCAGTGGCAGGTAGACCCTTGATAATGTATTTGACGGTTCTTGAGGGAAGCATGGGTTGCGTTCTCGGTCAGCACGACGAGACGGGAAGAAAAGAGCATGCGATTTATTACTTGAGTAAGAAATTTACAGACTACGAATCGCGATATTCAATGCTGGAGAAAACTTGTTGCGCGCTAGCATGGGCCGCCAAGCGTTTGAGGCAGTACATGCTGAATCATACAACCATGCTCATCTCGAAGATGGATCCTATCAAATATGTATTTGAAAAGCAGGCGTTGTCAGGTAGAATTGCCCGTTGGCAGATGGTCTTGACTGAATATGATATTCAATACGTCTCGCAAAAGGCTATAAAGGGGAGTGTGCTGTCTGAGTATCTGGCGGAGCAGCCTATTGAAGAATATCAATCGATGAGGTTTGATTTTCCTGACGAGGATATCATGTACCTAAAGATGAAAGATTGTGAAGAGCCGTTACCAGACGAAGGACCAGAGTTGGGTTCCAAATGGAAGATGATATTTGACGGAGCTGTGAATGCTTACGGCAGCGGAATAGGGGCAATCATCACCACTCCGCACGGGTCGCACATCCCGTTTACTGCCCGATTGACCTTTGCTGTTACCAATAATGAGGCCGAATACGAAGCTTGTATAATGGGGCTTGAAGAAGCCATTGATTTGCGAATCAAACATCTGGACGTATACGGAGACTCAGCTCTGGTGGTGAATCAGATCAAAGGGGAATGGGAGACACGACAGCCCAATTTGATACATTACATGAATTATGCAAGGAGATTGTTGCCTTTCTTCGACAAGGTTGAATTGCATCACGTACCGCGGGCAGAGAATCAAATGGCTGACGCCCTCGCCACCTTGTCTTCCATGTACAAAGTCAACTTCTGGAACGAGGCTCCCCGAATCATTATCTCTCGGCTTGACAGGCCAGCCTTCGTGTTTGCCATTGACGAAGCATCCGATGATAAACCATGGTATTTTGATATCCTTAACTTCCTGAAGAACAAAGAGTACCCGGCTGGGGCGTCCAGTCAAGATCAGAAGACTCTCAGGAGATTAGCGGGTAATTTCTATTTGAATCCGGATGGCGTCTTATACAGAAGAAACCACGATTTGGTGCTGTTGCGTTGTGTAGATGAAAGAGAGGCAAAGTTGCTTATGGAGGAAATACACGAAGGTACCTTTGGTACGCATGCTGGCGGGCATGCAATGACGAGAAAGCTGCTGCGGGCAGGCTATTTTTGGCTGACCATGGAAACTGATTGTTTCAAGTTTGCGAGGAAGTGTCACAAGTGCCAAGTCTATGCTGATAAGATCCATGTGCCCCCGAGTCCTCTAAATGTGATGTCATCACCTTGGCCATTCTCGATGTGGGGGATCGATATGATTGGAAAGATCGAGCCGACAGCTTCTAATGGGCATCGGTTCATCCTAGTAGCAATCGATTATTTCACCAAGTGGGTGGAAGCGGCGTCTTATACAAATGTAACGAAGCAAGTGGTGGCCAGATTCATCAAGAGAGATATCATTTGCCGATATGGGATTCCCGAGCGAATAATCACCGACAATGGTTCAAACCTGAACAACAAAATGATGAAGGAGCTCTGTCAGAATTTCAAGATCGAACATCACAACTCCTCCCCTTACCGACCCAAGATGAACGGCGCTGTCGAGGCGGCCAATAAGAATATCAAGAAGATCGTTCAGAAAATGGTGGTGACCTATAAGGATTGGCATGAGATGCTACCTTTCGCTTTGCACGGTTATCGTACGACGGTACGCACATCAACCGGGGCAACCCCGTTCTCGTTAGTATACGGAATGGAAGCGGTATTACCATTAGAAGTCGAGATCCCTTCTCTGAGGGTATTGCGAGACGTTCAGCTGGACGAAGCAGAATGGGTGAAAGACAGGTTGAATCAATTGAGTTTGATGGATGAGAAGAGACTAGCTTCTCTAGCATACGGTCGTTTGTACCAGAGCCGAATGAAGAAAGCGTACGACAAGAAGATACATCCGCGAAGCTTTCAGACGGGCGACCTTGTGCTGAAAAGGATTCTCCCGCCGCAAGCAGATCACAGGGGCAAGTGGACCCCCAACTACGAAGGGCCATACGTTGTCAGGAAGGTCTTTTCAGGAGGAGCGTTGTTGTTGTCCACCATGGACGGAGAAGACTTTACGTCGCCTGTGAACTCGGACGCAGTTAAAAAGTACTTTGCTTAAAATAGACCCGCTGGACAGAAAAAAGAGAGTCCAGGCAAAAATGGGGGCATCCTGGCGAACCAAAAACAGAATGAAAGGTTCGGGCAAAAATTAGGGATAAAAATTGAAAAAATGTACACCCGCGAAGTTGAAAATCTACACTGGGCGGCTTCGGCAAAAAAGGGTATCCCGGTGAATTGAAAACCCGTAAAGGGCGGTTCACGCAAAAGGTAGGGATTTGAAAAGCAAATGACTGCGGTCCGAATTTGATATTGCACTGAGCATCAATGCGGGAGAATATACCTGAGGGGGCGACTATCGGATACAATCTCTTCGGAAGTATGGATACCGGGAAAGCATTAGAGTCGGACGAGTCATAGGAGGATCAGTTCATGGTGTTCGTCCGCAGCCCGTTGCCGACATGTGTACAAAATTTCATTTGTCAATATATTTATGCTTCTTGTGCATACTTGTATATTTGCTTTGTGTAGCTTCCTCTTTTCAGGAGTTACGTCCCGTGTACAAAACTCCGCCCATGCAGGGGCCCAATCAATAAAATATGTTATTCAGTACTTAATGCTGGTTCTTTACTGTTTTGTGCATGATAAAACGCCTAAGTTTACTGGAACTAGCATGTGTATAACGTCACTGGCCCTTGCCAACGATTGCTAAAGCTTTGAATTAACTGAAAATAACGTCACTAACCTGAATCGATTTGGTTGTATAGGCTTGTCTTGTTTGTGTTGTTGCAGGTTTCATAACCGTACGAGGAAGATGATCAAAAGATTGCAATAACGAAAGACTCAGCCCTCACGCAGGTCATGCAGGTTCTTCCTGAAGAAGGATCGAACTCTCCAGCTAGTCGTAGCTTGTGCAAAAGGATTATCCAGCAAAGTCGTTCATCCTCAACAGAATTGACGATTCAAAGATTGTAGGCTGTATGGAGGTAGTGTGGTGTTCCCCAGAAGGATTCCTTATCTCAAGCAGAGTGGTTCAGCCTCAGAAGATTAATATTTCCAAATTAGTGAGCTGTATTCAGGCGGTTCCCCTTTCCCCGCAAGGTCATTTATTCTTCCCCAGTGGAGTCAGTTAATTTTCCCCAAGAGAATCATCCTATCCCCAGCGGAATTCTCTCCTTTCAGCAAATGTCCTTTCCTCCCAGTGGAACTCGAAGATCAAGACTCTCCCCAGCAGAGTTGGTGATGGGTCCTGTCATTTATTTTGTCAGGGATACGGTGTAATATCAGTTCACTCTCCAGCAGAAAGTCCGATCATACTGTGCACATCTGCTATTCCCCAGCAAAGTTATATTCCCCAGCAGGGGGTTACCTCAACAGGGTGTTTGGTTTGAGTTCCCAATTTCCCAGCAGGGTTGACTTCACCCTTCCAGCACTTATTTTGCTGGAATAATTCTGTAGCATCTGGCTATCCCCAGCGGAGTCGGCATTATCTTCAGCATTTATTTTGCTGAAGCAGTTTCTGTACTCTAGCAGTTCAGGTGAAGAGAACTCTTGCTCAAATGAACTACCAAACATTCAAGATCTCGGCGTGGGATATCCAATGATAATGTCAGTTTCGGCCGTATTCCCCACAGAGTTATCAGGATAAGTTTCTCTTTATTCCCAGGCAGAGTCAGTTGTCATCAGGGGTTCCATGAATCAGAATTTCAGAGGCCACCGCCGGTTATCAGAACAGGCGTCCGGTAGTTTGGTTTCCAAATATCCCCAGTAGGGTCCGCCTCAAAGTCGCTGTCACGTCGGTGCTAAGAAGTTTGTGAGTTGGGATCAATGGAGAACTGAGTCCTGACAGGGACAAGATGTATTTTCTCAGCAGAAAAGATGGGAGTCCTTACGTGGGCAGATTAAAATTGTGTTTCCTTACGTGGAAAGAAGATGGTTTCCTTACGTGGAAAGACGAGTTTATTCCTAACGTGGAAAGATGAGATTCCTTACGTGGAAAAGAATGGGTTTCCTTACGTGGAAAGATTGAGTCCTCACGCGGACATATCCAGATTGATTCCTGACGTGGAAAGAAAGAGATTATTCCTGACGTGGAAGAGTTTAGTCCTGACGCGGACAGATCAAAGAAGTTATTCCTAACGTGGAAGAAGAAGATAGATTCCTTACGTGGAAAATTTAGTCCTGACATGGACGGATTCAGAAGAAGAAGTATGCCTAACGTGGAAAGAAGGCGTGTTCCTTACGTGGAAGAGAAAGAGAAACTTCAGGTCCTTACGTGGAAAGATGGGAGTCCTTACGTGGACAAATCAGAAAAATGGTTCCTTACGGGGAAAGGAGATCGTGTTCCTTACGTGGAAAAGATTGAGTCCTTACGCGGACACATAGGAGGAGGATTCCTTACGTGGAAAGAGCGGAGTCCTTACGTGGACAGATTAAGATGGCATTCCTTACGTGGAAAAATGTAGTCATGACGCGGACAAATCGGAAAGAGTTGGTTTCCTTACGTGGAGAGATTGGGGTCCTTACGTGGACGGATTCAAGAAAAGTTGATTCTTGACGTGGAAGAATGATGTACTCCTTACGTGGAAAGGTGAGTCCTAACGTGGACAGGTTCAGAACCAAAGTTGTATTCCTTACGCGGGAAGATTGCATCCTGACGTGGAAAGATGGAAAGTTTAGTCCTAACGTGGACAGATGCAGAAGAGATGATTCCTTATGTGGATGGTGTTATTCCTAACGTGGAAGAGTCTATTCCTAACGTGGACGATTTATTGGAATATCCCCCCAGCGGAGTTGCCGAGATTTTTCTGGGTTAACAGCAAGTGGAGTCCTAACGTGGACAGGTTCTAGTTGAGATTTCTTCGCATTGATGACAGACAGAGTCCTAATGTGGACAAGCAAGCAATCTGTTATCCCCAGCGTGGTCGTTACGAGATTAGTGAGCGGCTGCAAACAGTCAGATCCAGGCAGTGGATGTCGTTACCCAAACAGGGGTGCAGTTTATTTCTGCGGTTGGCAAATTTCCGGGTTTCTTAGTATTCAACCGTCTCGTACCTCGAATGTTTGAAGGCCGTTCGCTCTTCACCCAATCGGGTCCAAGTCGCTTGAATAGGGGCAGCTGTTGCACCCTAAAATTTGCTCAACCTTATTCACTTGGTTTATGTTTCAATATCATTAGCATTTGCATATAGAGTCATGTACATAGCCTAACCATCTGCATAGCATAAGCATAACAAGTCATTCAACAGGGGTCCAAGCATTATTCTCATCTCTAGAGGCCTATCCATAGGTTATTATCCTAATTCAACCTCATTCAAGTCATCAAGAAAGAATTTGAAAGCAGGGAGTTCAGTGGATCAAGCACTGAGTATATCTCCTAACTGAGGGTGTCTGAGGATCAACAAGGGAATTATGAGTTGTGAATTGAGAGCATGGGAAGTATCTAGACATCTTGGAGGACTTAGAAAGTCATTTGGAGAAGAAAACAAGTTGTTGATGGGATCACAAGAATTGCAGTTGAAGACAGTCAACTAGGGTTTCATCTGGGTCAACCCTAGGTCAACCCTAGGTCAATTGATTGATTTAAGGGCATTCAGGTCTATTGAAGGGATGTGGGGTTCATCATTTGACATGGAGAACAAGGATATGTTGTTATGCTAAGAAGAATTCAAGAGAAATCAAGGAGAAGAGGAGTCTCTAAATTAGGGTTTCTGTGTAAAATCCCCTAGTTTAGGTCAAATTTCCAAGCAAGATAAGTCAAAATGCAAGCGTCAAATGGATCCTTGGCCAACATGAAACTTGTAGAGGATATCAAGACCTTTAATTTGAGTGGTGGAAGACATCAAGGAGATTTATAGAACTCAAGTTATGGTCCTTGCAAGTTACAGGTCATCTGAGGTATCTGAAATTTTGTCTGTGAAAGTGACTTGACTTCCAAGCAATTTTTACCCCTCAAGGAGATTTCAAATGAATTTCTGGTCAACATAAGAATTGTTCCTTATTGTCTTAGCTTTCTAGAATGGTATAGTATGCCTTCATGTGATATGTGGAACTCAACTTATGGTCTTGGCAAGCAAAGGGTATTTTGGTCATTTGTGAATTACAGGTCATTTTAACCTATGTCCAAAACTCATACAAGGAGGCCTCAAATGGAAAACATTACAACATAAAACTTGCTCCAAATGACATTTTGAGTCTAGAAAAGTGACCATGAGAGATTGGAAAAGTTCATAGCACAAGGTTTCAAAATTGGTGAATTTAATGAAGAAAAATGGCTTAAAAAAATGAGATTTTTCATATCTTGGCCAAATGATGCAAAATTATAGGTCATTTTGAATGGAAAGGGCATTTTAAAGACATTGGCTAAAGTGGAATTTTGAGTTTAGTTCATAATTTGAGAGTTATTCATGGTTGCTTGAATTGAAAGTTACATGAACCAAATTGAAAGGGAAAAGTGTAAGGGAAACTTCTCCAAGCTTCTAGGAAGTTCTAATCCCATCTATATATTCATGCAAGTTGGTTCATGCAAGGGTTGGTGCTCCCATTTGTTCAAAACCTCAATTTTCATTCATTTTCCCATTCTTGCATAAGCTTCTCAAACTCCCTCAATTTCTCACCAATCTTCAATATTCTTGATTGAGTCTTCATCATCATCTCACAAGGATCAGATTCCATACTTTCATTTGTCAAATTGAGGAAGGAATTGAATCATTCACCATTATCATTCAAGAGGCATGAACTTTGGAAGTGAGTAATTCAAGGCTTTAGAACCACACTTGTTGCATACAGAAGTAATCACCAAGCCTACTGATCACATTCCCTTCATCACAAGCAGTTGATTTGAAGATCTCAGCACCTATATCAAGGAATTACACCAGGTTTGTCTTCTGTTCGAATTGCTTAGTTTAGGTAGAATCTCAGGGTTTTGATAGCATAGAACGGTTAAGCATAGGTAGATGACTGGTTGTGGTGATTTTAGAGAAGTTTCATGAAGTTTGAACATGAGGTGTTAATTTTGTTGAGGCTCTTAACTCTTGGATTAAGGCACGAAAATGTTAGTAGAGTAGCATGCTATGATCAGGGTGAAGTATAGATCAGTTTAGGATGAGTTTCGTGGAGAATTGGAGGGGTTCGATATCAGACACTAATGGTGGTTTCCATCTGTTACCTTCTTCGAATTGGCTGATTGTTTGAATTTTAATGGAAGCTATGGTCATAGACTTGTAGAGGGAAAGAAATGGAGGAGTTTTGCTTTTTACATCGTGTGTTTTCATGGCGTGTGGAGAGAGCATGAAGAGATGGAAGTATCGTGCATGGGAAGGGTTTCTGAAACCCTAAATGGCTGGAGGTTGAAGAAGGGTTAGTGGCCATACGATTGAGGTTAGACCTTTGACTTGGGGGAATCATCCAACGGCCACGATCAAATTTCAGTTTGGTGGGAAATTTTCAAAAGTTGAAACGCACCGTTTCACTTATTGGGGGGATTGGGCTCAGACAGCTATTCGCACCCCCCAATCTGATGGGCCCAATGCGCTGAACTTGTTTTTCTTGCTTTCCACACCCCTTCCATTTATTCATTATATTTTCTTTTTTTTAATTTTCTTTTATTTTCATGCATCTTCTAAAAATCATAATAAATAGAAAAATCATTATTTTTAATTCATTCTTTTTGCATATTTTTCTTTAGGATGTCTAGAAAATTATAAAAAATAAAAATTGCATTTTATTTTTTATTTGATATTTTTCCCATATTTTCTAAATAAATGACATTTTAATAGTTTCATTTCATACATGATTTTGTTATTTTTTGTTCTATTAGTTGCTTCAATATTTTTTTGCCCATTCTTTTTAGGTTGTTTAGGTTAGACATTAAACTTGTAGATACAATTTAGTTCCCATTTTTAGAAATTAATTTTAGGTGCTTAGTGTAGGTGTGAATAACATGAACAAACTAGGGTTTTTAGGTGATGACTTAGGAGGCTTGATTCTTTTCCCTTAGGACTTAGGGTTTGAATAGTTTAGTTATGGGACTACAGGGGATATGGGTAGTTATTAGATCCCTTAGAAAAAGTCAGGATTCCCCTACTGCTATTACTGTACTATATATATCTGATTGACTGGTGTGGTATGCCCTCTGGGGATTATTGCTTGTTTGTGCGGGTATTGGGATTGTCTGGGAACTTGGGAGAGCTGAAGACTTGAGAAGATGAAGCCATTGGAGATTCAGATGTTGAAGTTCAACTTCCAGAGTTGAAGAGGAAGTTCTTGCTAGCAGCTGCTGAGAGACTAGGGTTTAGGAGCTAGGTAGAGCTCTAGATTAGAAAGCTTGTTTCTCAAACATGGATTGCCTTGTCTGCATCCATTCTTCTCTGTGATTCAGAGTCTCTCTAAGACACTCACCCCCTTCCTTTGGAAGGCTTGGTGATAGTGTCTAAGAGATAGAACTCTTGAGAGAAAATGTCTTTTGTGTTAGAAGCAGTCTGTTCACCACCTTTGGTAGTCAACTGATTGCTTAACACCCAATTCACTCTTGTGACTGATCCCTCATCCTGGAGGTTTGAACTTGAAAAAAAGGCATTGCAGATAGAAGACTGATGATCAAAGCCCTTACCTGAAGATCATGAAGATGGAGATTGATGCTTGTTGAAGCCCATAGCTGATTGGAGATTACTTGGAGCCAGATGTTGATTCAGAGCTGCTGAAGTTGTTTGTTTTATTGCTGTATTTCATTTCTGATGTATTGATTGGTTTTCTGGACTGTATTGTTTGCTGTTTACCCTGTTGGGTTGAAAGTGAATCATGTTCACTTTCGCCTATTGTTTTCTAGGTTCGAGGTCGAGTAGGACTCCCTTGCCTCGCTTGTACTGTTGCATCCATGCATTTTACTGTTTTACTGTATATATCTGATATTGTTTCTGTTTCTACCTATCCCTTAGGATCTCTGCTTCTCTCTGTGCAAGAGAGGAGCATGATAGACACTAGGTCTTAACCCATGCATGATAACATTAGGTTAGTTTGTTTCCCTTCGCAACCGTAGGTTAGAGTTCTGTCTCTTTCTTTCTCAAAACAAACAGAAAAACACATAAAGATTTCAAACACAATAAAAGACACTTCTTCCGTAAAAGAATGTGAACTCATCAAAGCGTCATTTTTGTCCGCTTGGACCGCTAATCAGAAAACCTTTTTCAGAAGGAATAAAATCTACCAAGACAGACCTGTGTCGTACGTGGCCCGAACTACGTTTGCTCTGATCTTCCATGCTGTGTGGAAGTACGTAGGCATAGGATGCGATATCCTAGCGAGCAACCTTCCCCTCCTTTCCCGTAGGTAGGCGAACTACGTTGACTCTGATTTCTCGTTCCAGGCGAGAATACGTAGGCATAAAGTGCGATACTTTGCCGAGTCATTTTTTATTTTCCATTTTATTTTCTTTTTAACCCCTGACCTTTAGAGTAGATAGAATAACAATCCATACCTGAAAACAAGCGTGGATCCCGTCGAGTACGACGGACGTGAGGGGTGCTAATACCTTCCCCTTGCGTAACCGACTCCCGAATCCAGGTTTTGGTTGCGACGACCATACCTTTCCCGTGTTGCGCGAGGTTTACTCTGAGCGTTTCCTTTCCCTCCCGTGGGATAAATAACGCACGGTGGTGACTCTTCTGTTCAGCCGGCGCTGATTTTCGCAGTAGCGACACATAGGATTATTCAACAATTGATAAAACAAATCATTACTGTTTAAAAGTCACCGGGACAGTTTCCCGGATGGACCAATTGCAGAGACTTTGTCCTGGCACGCTTGACTTGATCCACACGTCCATATCGCAGTCGCTATCCCCGTCCTCAGCATCGGAAATAACGTTGATAGTCTCAAAGCACACCCCGCTTGGCGTAATCGTGATCGGTCCCTTGAACCTAGGCGCTCCTGAAGATGACGCCGACGACATCGGTCGATACCCTAGCCCAAACTTGTCATTCTTCACGGGAATCTCCAGAATTTCCCCCCAGCCTTTAGTCTCACCAGTCTGCACTAAAGCCCGAGCCTCTTTGTAAGATGACACTGCCACATCTGACATTTTGCTGGAACCCTGAGCTTTGTCTTTAATCTGCAACCCCTCGAAGACTTGACAAGGTATCTCGTGTATTTCTCCGTCGACCTCCACATATCTGAATGATGACAGGTGACTGACCAAAATATCCTCCTCTCTGCAAACGGTAGCAACACTGTCACCCACCATGTACTTCAACTTCTGGTGCAGCGTGGATGTTACAGCCCCTGCAGCGTGGATCCATGGGCACCCAAGAAGGTAGCTATAAGCTGGATGGATATCCATGATGTAGAACTCGGTATCAAAAATTTCTGGCCCCACCTGGAGCGGTAATGTTATTGACCCGAACACTGATCTTTTCGTCCCGTCAAACGCCCTCACAACCAAATCGCTGGGCGTGCAAATAATTCCCTGTATGTCCAATTTCATCATGGCTTTCTTTGGTAATACGTTCAACGACGATCCAGTATCCAACAATACATGCGACATTACGGTGCCCCGGCATTCCACTGATATATGCAAAGCCATGTTGTGCTCTCGACCCTTAGGTGTTAGGTCAAAATCTGTGAAACCCAGGCTATGTCCAGCATTGACATGTGCCATTACCCCCTCTAACTGATTTACAAAAACTTCTTGGGGCACGAATGACATATCCAGTATTTTCAGCAAGGCGTTCCGGTGGGCCTCGGAACATAGCAACAATGACAAGATAGAAATCTTTGACAGCGTCTGCTGTAGGTGTTCAACAATTTTGTAGTCGCTTTTGCGAATCAGTCTCATGAATTCCTCCACGTCCTTGAGCAACGTATCCTTTTCTTTCGACTGAGAAGGCCCGCTCTCACTTACTTTGGCTTTACCTTTGGCCAACCTCTCTGCTTCTATTTCAAGTGAGGTGAAGATCCTTCCGCTACGGGTCATGCCCCCCGTTCCAACGACATTATCAACAGCCCCAGCTGGCTGGCTATTTATCACAATCTTTTCACTATTGCAATACGCTTCTAAACCGTATGTCCACGGGACAACTTTCGTACTTTCAAAGGGAACAGGCCCTGCTTTGGTGATTGTAATAGTTGGCCGCTTGGCGGACACCGTTATCGTTATAGTCTTTCTCAGGATCGTTACCGTTGCAATATCATTCTGCTTATCACATAATGCCTCCACAGGCTTCTCAACCGTGGGTCTATCAAATTGCAAGGTCCCTTCGTCAATCATGGCCTGAATGCCCTGCTTCAAATCAGTACAACCCTCAGGCTGGGTCCAACACTCTAAACAGTATTCATCACAGCCAAGGAATACTCCCCCTCTGAGCAACCTGCTTTTCACCTCACTCAATGGCGTCTTCAATTTGTTAACATCCATCACCAAGTTCAAATTTTCTTCTGTCAAGATAGCATTGGCCCCATGATTAGGCATAGGATGTTGTACAATATTGGGCCCCACCTGGCCAAAGTTGATGGCTTTACTGTCCAACAAGTCTTGAACTTTATGCTTGAAAGCATGACAAGATTCTATATCATGCCCGGGCGCCCCGGAATGGAATTCACATTGCTTATTAGCATCATACCCCCTAGAAGTACCGGTCCCATAGGCGGTTCCATTGTTCTTTTCTCGACCAAATTTAACCACAGCAGTGTCTGAAGAAGCTTTGCATATGTCGACGAAGGCTTATCAAATACCCTATTCAGCCTTACATTCTGAAACCTTCCCTGGCCCTGATTCTGCCTTTGCTGCTGCTGCTGCGGTTGTTGTGGTTGTTGTTGCTGTTGTTGCTGAGGAATTGGAATAGTAACACTGGCTATCTGTTGAGGTTGAATGTACTGATTTCTGCCTCTGCCCCGGCCTCTGCCACCATACACAATGCTAGTATCACCCTGTCGTCTTCTGCCGAACTCCTTTCTCGCACCCCCGACTGAAGTAGATTCGCCTGCCTGAATCTTTCCAATTTTGATTCCATTTTCGATCCTTTCTCCCATAAGGATCATATCAGAGAAGCTACCCATCGAAACATTGACTAACCTGTCATAGTACATTCCTGTAAACGTCCCCACAAACATGTCATTCATCTCCCTTTCAACCAAAGGAGGATGCACCCTAGCCGCCATATCGCACCACCGCTGCGCGTACTCTTTGAAACTTTCACTATTTTTCTGCGACAGACTCTGCAACTGAACCCTGTTTGGCGCCAAATCGCTGTTGTATCTATAATGCATAACGAAAGCATCAGCCAACTGCTTCCAGCTCCTAATCTGGGTGGGCTCCAGTCCCATGTACCATTCCAATGATGGTCCCGATAAGCTGTCTTGAAAGAAATGCATGAGCATCCTTTCATCATTGGAATACGCAGACATCCTTCTATAATAAGAACGTACATGGACCTTTGGACAAGTATCTCCTTTGTATTTGTCGAATGTCGGAGCCTTGAATTTCAATGGCACCCTCAGCCCTGGTACCAACCCCATAGTAGTCATATCTAACCCAGCGGAGTTCTGATCAACCACACCTTTCATCTGCTCTTCTAGCATTCTGATCCTCTAAACAGGGTCAATAGGGCCTTCAGGTCCCATGCCTCTTCCTGAAAAAGCGTCCTCCTGTTGATCCATATTCCAGTCATTGCCATACCCGTCGTAACCCATATTACGGCCAAATCCTTGCTGATTGAACACAGGACCCTGCCCTCGGTTGCCGAACCCTAGATTGACCCCAGCAGGTCCAATACCATTGTTGAAAGGAAATGCTTCAGCACCGTTGTTAATCACATTACCGAACCCACCATTACCATAGCCATACCCCTGAGTGTTGCTGTAACCATCATTACCGAAGCCTTGATTGTTGAATCTGAAGTTCCCGTCCTGATTGACATTGCCATACCCGTTATTTCCGAAGCCAACATTGTCAACGAATCCTTGATCAACATCCACAGTGTTGCCTTTGTTGTTAACAGCATGCCCATCACCACCATTCCCGGTATTGCCATTACCAGCGCCAGCACCAGCACCAGTGTTTCCGTTGACAGTCACAACAGGTGGAGTAACAACTGCTGGTATCTCATCCTCCCGGCGAGGAGTTTCAACAGAAATGTGGTCAGTGTTGCCATTTCCGTTTGCCCGCGCCAGCAGCGGCTGCAGTAAGGTCTGAAGATTCTCCTGGCCCTTGGCCATGCTCTCCATGGCTTGCATGAACAAAGTCAGCTTCTCACGGATTTCCTGCATCTCAAATTGGACTTGATCCATTATCTTCTTGCAGTTGTTTCTGGTTGAATAGCGGTGGACTCTCTAGTCGTCAATCCTGAAAAACCTGTGAGATGCAGGACATAAGATACAGATTCAACAAGTAACTGGCAATGCAAAATGAATATGCAGATGCAATATGTGTCTGTGCGTTAGGGAAATCAACCCCTAATTCTAGTGCCAAAGTGCCAGTGTAGTGACAGTGCTAGTGATAAGAAGCTTGGATTCATGTATGGAGAGAAACATCTCATATATTGCTGAAAAGCCCAACAAGGCAAAAATAATATCACTGAGTGTACAATAACAAGAAGGCATGACCTCAACCAACAATCCTGGTGATGGCCAGCACAATGCAAATAAATCATATACATCACTGCATAAGGTAATCAAGAGCGACCATAGGCCCGATACTCTTCTAACAATCTCTTAGTCTTGGGGTGATCCGGCTGGGAAAGAAACCTTTCAACGAGTGAGTCTCTTTGCCTGATAACACGCTGGAGATCCCCAATGGATTCCTCCTAAACACCTTCTCCAAAGCACTCCTCTAGCTTTCGCTTCTGGGATGCAGACTCTTTCTTGCGCTTGATAACTTTATTCAATGAGTTCTAAACGTTGTATCTCCGCATAACCTCTTCTTCAAACTTTTTTTGGCTAGCTTTCAACTGATCTTCCAGTTCAGAGATCTGCAGCTTCAGTTTGTCTTCTCTTTCTTTATTGTCGGTCAGCGTGGCATTCCAGGTTTTGTTGAATGCGGAGATCTCCCGGTAGGCTACATCAAGTGCTTTCTTCTTGGACTCCAGCATGTCGTGAGAGCTCTTGAAATCTATCCCCAAACGTTCACGCTTCTTTCGTTGTTCAGTCAGTTCTGCACCTAACTGGTTCACCAGCTTTGTTTGCTGCTTGAAGGAATATATGGCTTCATTCCATTCGTTTCTGAGTTGCACTAGCTCTTCCTCCAACTTCTCATTAGCTTTGATCAGCTCTTCTTTCTCCTTAACAACCTGCTCATATCTCTCAATAGGCACAGTAGCTGGCTCCTCAACCACGAGGGGAGTAGGAGGTGATACTGCAGGAAATGGCATCAGTGCCTGCTTTGCCCTATCTTGGATCCAGACCTTGTACGGAGCGTAGGCTTGACAATCATTCTTACCCAACAACGACTTCCCCTTCTTGTGGAAATGATTCCAAGCATGCTGCAGCTTGGACAATAGCTTTCAACTCAGTACACCCGTGAAGTACAGAGATTCCTGCACTTCCTCCTCTTTTGGCGGGCTTCTCAAAGCATAACCGAATTGCCTGATCAACAATGACGAGTTGTAGTTAATGCACCCTTTCCTCCCAATCAGAGGAACGTTAGGATATCCTGTGCAGCTGTATATAATCTCAGATCCCAGTAAATCCCTATCAAACCAGACGACATCTTCTGAAGAAAGCCCCATCAGATGCTCAGACCATTCCACCGTAGCTGCAGACTCAGCAAAGATACCCTTCTTGGGCAGGTGACTATCAAACCACATATACAACAAAGGCACACAACAAGAGACGTTCTTGCCCCTCCTATTCTTGTTCTTATAATGCAGAGAGTGATAGAAGTCTCCAATCAGAGTAGGCACAGGATTGCCTGAAGCAAAAATATGGAATGCATCCAAATCAACGAAGTCAGGCATGCTAGGGAACAATACAATGCCATATATACACAGAGCAAGAATAGCATTAAACACAATCCAACATCCACTCTTGACATACTCTTGTGCTTTCCCAACCAAGAACTTGAGAGAGAAACCAGAAACTCCATTCCATGAGGTTAACAGCAACTCTGAGGAGTCTAGATGCACAACAACAACCAAGTCCTCCAGTTTGGGCTCAACATCCATATGCATGAAGGGTACCCTGTTCTGAATAGTCAACTCCAAGATCTCTGCATATTCTTCCATGGTCAAAGCCAGAATGAAGTCAGGGAAAGTAAAACACCTCAGCGGGGGATCATAGAACTGCATAAGCGCGTACAATCCGCTCAGCTCATACGTGGATGGTCTGCAAACCAACCTAAGCAATTTCCCATAACTCTTCCTGAAGCTTCTCTTCACATCATCATCAGCTAGAGATATCAAACCAAGCAAAGAAGAAACATCTGGAGCAGGCAACTTGTATGCCACAGTCTTCTTCAAAGTATCCATAATAGCAGCAAGCAGAAATCCGGGCAACTAGAATCAGAGGTATGAAAATGCACCTGCAGCACAGACACACGGTAATGATATGCAAAATGAGTATGCAACAATGCAATATGCAAACATGCAACAGGGATCAAGTGATATATTGCTGAAGAGATCCATCCATAATCCTGTCTCAACAGACCCACAGTACTGCTCAACCCTGGTCTCCACAGACTCATAACAATGCTCCAACCCGGTCTCAACAGACCTATAACACTGTCCTGATGAAGAACCCTAAATAACCACACATACTGATCCAATATCAAGAAAACCGGGTAGTCTGGAGGTCAAGTTTCCTGCATGCCCCAACCCCTTTCATAGGTAGGTGTCCTATCAACTGACACAAGGTACGGCATCCTATGCGGTCGTCGGCGTCACAGACTTTCAAGACTGATGATACGATACCCAGAAGGTGTGGCATCATCATGTCTTGAAGAGGCCTCACTTAGCCAACTACCAATTGATCGGTCCCCGGAGTCGACAATCCAACTAACCAACAACCCCCTCAACCCAAAGGGTTGAAAAAGAAGTCAACCAGAAGAACCTCGTCCGAGCGTGGATTTTGTGGGACACTAGTACATGAAAAGCATGCATGCGCCCACTACTTTCCACAACTAATTCTAGGTGCACTCAAGCCCAGGTCCGGCTTATCTCTCAATCTGACCCCCTACCCAGCATAACAACAATAATATAATGCTGAAAGTAAATACGGAAAAGTAAATCCATACAAAACCCACAACGGGAAAACAAGCGCTAGGATTGACTCACGTAGGGAACCGTTGGAGTCCCCAGCAGAGTCGCCAGTTGTCGCTACTGCGAAAATCGGTGCCGGCTATGATAGAAGAGTCGCCACCGTGCGTTATTTATCCCAACGGAGGGAAAGGAAACGCTAAACCTAACGCAAAACGGGAAAGGAATGGTCGTCGCAACCAAATCCTGGATTCGGGAGTCGATTACGCAAGGGGAAGGTATTAACACCTCTCACGTCCGTCGTACTCGACGGGATCCATGCTTGTTTTCTGGTACGGATTGTATTCTATCTACTCTAAAGGTCTGGGTTAAAAAGAAAAGAACATGACTCGGCAAAGTATCACACTTTATGCCTACGTATTCCCGTCTGGAACGAGAAATCAGAGTCAACGTAGTTCGCCTAACTACGGGTTAAGGGGGGAAGGTTGCTCGCTAGGATACAGCATCCTATGCCTACGTACTTTCATACAACATGAAAGATCAGAGCAAACGTAGTTCGGGCTACGGAAGACACAAACTTGTCTGACTGTTTTTTATTACCTTCAAAAAGGGTTTTTCTTGATTAAGAGTCCCAGCGGACAAAAATGACACTTTGATGTTTGTTTTGAATCTTTTACGAAAGAAGTGTTTTTTAGTTGGTTTGCAATCTCTGACGCACTAGAGACTATGATTTGAGAGTGACTACATCGCGTGTCACCCAAAGGGTACCACACTCAGCAGCCAGACTACTAGAAAGAAGCTCTCCAGCAACCCTTTCTCAAATAGCTTAAGGCTCGTAACATACGACCTCGATTAACCTTATTACTGTATTTTTAAGTTGTTTTGAGATAAGAAGAGAAAGAAGCTCTAAAAAGCCTAGGGTTGAAAAGGGAATAAAAACTAACCTAATGTTGTCATGCATGGATAAGAATCCTAATGTCTGTCATAATTCCCTCCTGCATAGAGGAAATCAGAGATCCTAGGGGATAAACAGAAAATAAAGCAAGCAAGTACAG
Organism: Lathyrus sativus; assembly: GCA_963859935.3. Taxonomy (NCBI): domain Eukaryota; kingdom Viridiplantae; phylum Streptophyta; class Magnoliopsida; order Fabales; family Fabaceae; genus Lathyrus; species Lathyrus sativus. The sequence continues at coordinate 243,613,607 of OZ012735.1, forward strand.
TAAAATGCATGCAATGCAGCAATACAAGCGAGGCAAGGGAGTCCCACTCAACCTCGAACCTGGGAAAACAACAGGCAAAGTGAATCAACATTCACTTCAAACCTAGGGGGCAAGCTACACAAGCCAACAAACAATACAGAAAACAACAACCCCAAAGCAGAGGAGGCAGCCCAAGCAGCAGCACCAAACTCCTACAGCAAACAGCAGCTCTGACAGCAACAGTTGGTTAAACAGCAAGAAGTTGACAGCAACAACCTTCATCTTCATGAATAACTCCTATCTTCAAGCTTCAGTAAACTTCAATCCCCAATAGACACCATACTTCAACAAGCTCTCAGCTTAAGCAGGCAACAAACTTCAGCCGCAAACAACTTCACCAAGCAGACAACCTCCTAGCTTCAACAAGCAACACTCCTAGCTTCAACAAGCCCAAACTTCATCTTTAATAAGCTTCAACAAACAATCTCCACAGGGGAACCCATTAACAAGATCAAGTTGGGATGTTAAGAAGCTCCATGACAACCAAGGGAAGTCACTGAGAACTTAACATTATGAGAGACTGGCTTCCTCAAAGTTCTACTCACTTGAGCATACCACTCATCCCTCTTAAGGAGAGATGGAGCTTTCCAAGGAGGACTTCATGTCATTGGATTGAATGGAGATGGACAAGATACTCCGTGTTTGAAAGAAAGAAGCAAAACTACTCTGAGGCTCTTCCTAAAACCCTAGTTTCCCTAAGCTCCTGACAAGCACTCCACAAGATGAGAGAATCTCCACATCCAAGCTCCTTCAAGCTCTCCAAAGCATCTTCAATTGGTCTTCATGATCACCCAAGCTCAAAAGCAACACCACCCTAGTCTAAGGGGAACTATTGAAACAAACTAGCCAAATTAGTTCATCAGAAACCCCTAGAAGTTAGTCTTAAAACTGATTCTACTTAAAATACCAAAAGTGATTCTAAAATCCTACAAAAATTACTAAGGGTTCCTAAACATCTTATGAATATCTCATACAAAAACCAGGGGGTTAACCATTCATTTGGACCCTAAACTGTGCCCTAAACCTAAAGGTATCATCTTAAAACCCTAATTCTGAACCACCTAATGTCCATTGCTCAACCTAACCTAAAATTCTATCAAAAAAATATGAGAAAATTACTATGGGTACATGCATATCTAAGCTACCTAGACCAAAAAGAATCAACTCAAAATTCATCACCAATTATTCACAATAAAATCAGCAAAATGGCATACCAAACAAATTAAAAATAAAATCAATTAAAATGCAAAAATGCAAATAAAATAAAAAATGCATGAATTAACTATTTTTTAATCCTATTAAATTCCACATGTTTTAAGGAGTTAGGGAAAAAAAATCTAGCTTAAAAATGATTATTTTCCTATTTATTATGAATTTTAGAAACAAAATGGATTAAAAATAAAAGAAAATCAAATAAAAGAAATTAAAATGCGGAAATAAATGAAGGCCCTTAGATCTATTGACTGGTAAGCGAATCCAAGGCTTCAGAACGTGTCCACGCGTGCATCCCAGTCACACGCTGACTGGGATTAGTGAAACGGTGCGTTTTGCTCAAAGGGAGGCAAAGCTGAATTCAAATCACAGCCATACGATCAGTGTACTAAGTCCAATCTGGAGAATGATCCAACGCCTCAGCCTTCATCTTCCCCAATAGCTCAGGTGACCTAAGACATTTTCCAGGCGGTGGTCCACGGTGGAAACCACCATCTTCTCCGGCGAGCCAACTTCAAAACCTCACCAATATTTGCAACCAAATACCTATACCACCTAGTTTTTCACCCTGATCACGAATATCAACTCCATTTCCATTGATTCTCACTATAACTTCAAACCCGATGGTAGTTGCAGAAAATTCATCCAATATTGATTAACTCAATTCTTGAAATTAAGGACCCTAACATGAACTACGCTTCTCCCTGATCAATTCTCAATATTCAACCACCATTAAAGCTTCAAGAACAAGGAGATTCAAGCTCCAACAGAAAATGGCAACACCCTAATTTTGTCACTAAACCTCCATTTTTCCTACCAGAATCCATCTAGGCATGATCTACAACCTATCTACACCTCAAATTATGATCAATTCCATCTAACCTAAGCCATAGAGTGAAAGTTGCATACCTGGTAAAAGTGGATGAACAGAGTGAGAAATCCTTCAATTCAGCCTCCAATTCCTTCCAGAATCACTCAATGACACTTCCTCAAGCTTCTGAAGCAGATGATTCGCCTTGAATCCTCACCAATCTTCAAACCCGATTTCTGTTGCAGATGAAGAAATTCCAATGGCTCCTTCTCGTTTCTGGCTCAATCCTTCCCAAAAAACCAACTGAATCAGTTATGCATCTTATATAGAGTGTGTTAGATCAATCTAGAAAGTTCTGGAATGGCTCAAACGAGATTTTGAAAATCTCTTGCACCATAGGAAATTTGAATATGACAGTCAAGTTCTGGCCAGTTCAGTAGCTTGCTTTCACTTGAATTTCTCCTCAGATGATAATTAGAAGTGATTGGAAATGGTATTTGCCTTGTAGCTGATCTTATGAGGTGTTTTGCATATGTTGCTTACACATGAAGTTACCAAATGCAACCATGTGAAAATGACCTCAATTGCCAAAAGTGACAATGCCATCATCTTTAAAATGTTGATTCTGATCAAAATGATATGCCACATGACTTGTTTTGTCCATGAAATCAAGAAATCTCATTTTTCCCTTTTTAAATGACTTTAAATTCTTCATTAACAAACCACTTCAAACCAACTTCTCATACAAGCCAATTCAATCCCTCCTTGATGCATGGACAAGGTTAAAACCCTATTTTGAGAAACTTTCTAGTTGAAAAATTTTCCATTTGAGGAGTGGAAGATGGAGATTTTGGCACATGCTTGAAAATGACCTATAATCACAAATGCCCAAAATACCCCTGGATTGCCAAGATCATAACTTGAGTTTCACAAATCCTCTTGAGGACTTCTAGAACTCTATGGAAAGCTAATATCAAGATCTACAACTCTTATGTTTGCCAAGAATCCATTTGAAAACTCCTTGAGGGGCAAAGGTTGCTTGGAAGTCAAGTGACTTTCATAGATGAATTTTAGTGTCCTCTGGTGACCTGTAATTTGCAAAGGCCATAACTTGAGTTCTACAAATCATCTTGAATACTTATAGTACTCAAATTAAAGGTATTGAGAAGCTATACAAGTTTCATGTTGGCCAAAGATCCATTTGAAAATTTTAATTTTACTTATGTGGCTTAGAAGTTAGGCACTAAACAGGGGATTTTACACTAAAACCCTAATTTAGCAACTTCCCACATTCTTGATCTTTCTTTGCTTAACCTTGGCACAACACCACACATGTATCAACATGCCAATTAGTGAATCCCATGACCTTAAGGTAGGCTTTGATGCCCTCCAACTGCTCAATTGACCTAGGGTTGACCCAGATGAAACCCTAGTTGACTGCCCCTCAACTGTGGCTTTCCTACTTGAATCAATGGCTTGCCTCAGCTTCAATAAGGCCCTCTAGACATCCCATGAGATCCATACACACCTCACATCCACATTCCATGCTGCTCATCCCACTGATGATTCTCAATATTACTCAAGATAGGAGCAAAACCCACATATAGGCACTTAAACTTCTCAAGACTTCAAATCCTTTCTTGATGGCCTGAATGACTTCTCATCTTGGATAACACACCTTGCTAGGCTCTTCTTTTGATAGACACCTTGATCCCTTGTTGGATGTATGCTATGCAAATGATATGCCAATGATTTAACTATGTACATGATGTAACTATGCAAATGAAATGCAATGAAACACAAATCAGGCAAGAAAAGGTTGAGCAAATTTTGGGGTGCAACAGTATCGTATTGATATCCGTGTCAAAGACAAGATGGAGAAATTATATTGAGAATCATTCTCCGATTAAATCATGTCACACGGCCAACACAACAGAAAGGCAAAATAAAATCAAAAGAAGAAAAGATGAGGAGAGGAAAAACGATCTCGGATCCTACATTATCCCTCAACAAGTTGATTAATAAAGCATTACGGAGGTCTCGTCATCGACATACAAAACACAAATGGTGAGAAAAATAATCCAATAGGAAATGGAAATAATAAATCAACTCCAAAATGAAAACAAGTTCTAAAAGAAAATAAATTCTAAAGAAAATAAAATTTTAAAAGAGAAATAAAGGAAATTAAAAAAAAAGAAAAGAAAATAAAAATCTATATATTTAATATTATAATAGAAATACAAAACATAAATTTCTAAAAAAGAAAATGGTAAAGTGGTATTAAAATATATTACATGAAAAATATAATACATAAAAAAAAAACAAGTCTTTACAAAATAAAACCTAGAAAATAAATGGAAAAGGGGGTATAACAACAACATAGGGGTGCAGCACAGTAAAACTCGGTTGGGCTAAGCCAAACTCCAACAAACAGCACAAAAAAAAAACAACTGAGGGGGTGTCAATGGAATATGGAGGGTGATAAGTACAATCTAGTTGGGCCTGAAAACCCACATTCACGCAGTCCACAGAAATAATAAGGAAACAAGGAGTGTAATGAATATGGGGGGTGTGACCTAAAGAAAAGGGTTGGGCCTTACGGCCCACTAACCAAACCAGGGAGTCCATGAGACTCTTCTCCTTCCTCTGCACTTGGCCAAAAGAAAACCCTAACTCTGTTTATGGCCGCCGCCGTCACCCTCCTTCGTCCCCCTCACCTCGATGTCACCAATCGAGACAACTTCCAAAATCAAAAACAAACACTTCCCTCTTTCTTCCTGTCAAACTTCCCTCAAATTGTTCTCCGATCCACCTCTCTTCCGTCGTTATTAGTGAGTTGCAAAGGAACTCAATGGAGGTTGAAAATGGCTCCCCGGGGCTGTGCTTCTTGTTGGAGATAAATTGATGAAGAAGGTTGGGATGTAAATCTGGAGTTCGTTTGAAGGTTTGTCGAAGATTCGTTATTGCATGTTGGTTTGTTGAAGCTTGATGAGTTCGTGGAGATTGATCTGTTTGGGATGGAAGCTGATGAAGAACGGACGAGAGTTTATTCATGATGAAGATATTCACAGGTGTTGAAGGTTTAACGCGAGGATCCATGGTAGATCGGAGGTTAGTTTGAAGATTGAAGGAGAGAAAACAAAGGTTTGTAGGTTGTAGATCTGGAGTTGAAGATCTGAGGTTTAGAAGGGGATTCGTGTTGTTGTTGAAGATCTGGAAAGGTGTAGATCGAAAGTTGTATGTGAGTTTGGAGTATTCGTGAAAATCTGGAGTGTGTGGATGGATCTATGAAATGGATGAGAAAGGTGATGAAGTGCGGTGAATGTTCATGAGGAATTGATGAACATTCATGGAGATTGATGAATAATCTGGAAGTTTAAAGATGAAAGGATTGTGTTTCTGGGAATGGTTGATGAAGATGATGAACACTCATGTGTTTCTGGAGATAAATTTGAAGAATCTGGGGAGTTGTGGATGAACACGAGGAAGTTGATGATTTTCTGGGGAATTTGGATGATTATGGATGAATGATGATGATTATGTGAAGAATGTTGGAAAAACCATATGAAAATTATGAATGTTCATGAACAATCCGGCGACCTCAAGCGTTTTCTGGTGAAGCTCCGGTGATGTTTCCGGTGGGTTTGATTCTGTGTTAATTTGTCCAGCGAGGTGAGAACTGTTTGCATGGCCGGCAGGAGGATTTTCCGGCGTGTCTTGGGACGCGTGTCAGAGCAATAAATGAATATTGTGCAGCTATTTATACTGCTGACAAGTGGCGGACTGCAGGCTGACAAAGCATAATTAGTTGACTAAAATTAAATTAAAATCATAATTAATTAAAGCTGACAGTAATTAAAAATGACTTAATTAGACTAATGACATAAAAAACTGCAAATAAATAATACAATTAATGCTGAACAAAAATTAAAGGATAATTATATAGATTGATTAACTAAAACAAAAAATTAAAGCTAATTAACACCAATTAATTCAAATTAAACTATCTAACTCAATTAAAACTAATTAAAATCTATATTAATAAAGGTAAAAGAAAATATTAATAAAATCTAGAAAAGAAATAAAATTCTAAAATAGAAAATATAAATCTAAAACATTAAAATATATTCTAAAAACTATAATATTCTAAAAAACAATTAAAAAAAATTCTAAAAAAAGACAATAAAATTTATATTAAATCTATTAATATTCTAATAAATTCTAAAAACCTCTAAAAGAATAAAAATAAACCTATTTAAAAATCTAAAAAGGAAAATAAAGCTAGAAAAACTAGATCGACGAACAAAAATATGAGAAAGCGACATAATAAACAGTAAGAAAAACCTGATACTGAAATACCACTGAAACCAACAGCGCAGACTGAATAACTGGGCAGGGCGCAAATTCCCAAAATAAATATCCATATTCAAAACGGTTTGAATCGTCTCGAACACGACAAAAAGGGCTGTAATCAATCCGGCTTCAAAAATGCACAGTATGCGATATACAAATGCAAATGCTGATGAAATGAAACATAAGCCAAAAACGAGAAACGGTTGGTCAAATTTTAGGGTGCAACACGTGGCCCTTGTAAATGATTTGTTAATCTGACTTAATTGAATGCTAATTGCTGATAATGATGATTAATGAAGTTGACTCAATTAAAAATAATTATAAAACCTATAACTAAATAAATCCTAATCTAAACATTTAATTAATTTAAACTAAACAAAAATATGACTATTAATAATAAAAATTAATCCTAGTTTAATAATACTAATAATTACCAATTAAATCTAAAATTAAATTCTAACTAATTTTAAAACTAAAAGTCTAGCTAAATAATAATTTTAATTAAAAGAAAATAATTCTAAAAAAAAATCTAAACTATTCTAATATAATATTAAACTAAATTAATTCTAAACAAAAAAACTAGTTCTAAACTAATAATATTAAAAATCTATGCTAAGAATTAATAAAATAAAATCTAGAAAACAAAAAAAGAACTATAAAGCAGTAAATAAAAACAGAAAGATCGGGCGAACACCGAAATGTCACCGAAAATACCAGCACGGACTGGACCAACAAAATGAGAACAAACTCCATTTGATTCCAAAATAAATCTCCTTATTCGAACTGGTTTGAATCGCCTGAAACGCGAGAAAAGGGGCTGTAATCCCGATAATCCGTTCTGACTGACAAAATGCACAGTATGCGATAAATGATATGCAAATGCAAATGAAACGAAACATAAGCCAAATTACTGGAAAAAGTTGGTCAAATTTTGGGGTACATCAGCTACCCCTATTCAAACGACTTGGACCTGAAAGGATGAAAAGCGAACGACGTTCATACATTCAAGTTAAAAGACGGTTGAATACCAAAGAACCTGGAAATTTGCCAACCGCAAAGCAGAATTGTAAACTGGTCCACCGCAGTGGAAGTAGAATCACTGGAGAAATGTAACTGACAGTTGCAAAGGGAATGAACTGACTCATCATCAATCAGAAAGCATCGACACGCAGTCGGGAAAAACATCTGCTAACACGCAGGCAACATTATTAAGTCGGTAAGAACATCTGACCTCGCCGTCAGGCATCTGTTTAACAAACCAGGCATTGAACCCGAAGGCCGGCTCAACCCTAAGTTGAGATGAAACATATGACCTCGCCGTCAGGCATTTTCTAAATAAAAGTGAGCATCGAACCTAAAGGCCGACTCAACCCGAAGTTGAGAAGAACATCTGACCTCGCCGTCAGGCATTCGCTAAATAAAAACGAGCATCGAACCCGAAGGCCGACTCAACACGAAGCTGAGAAGAACATCCGTCGATTCATAATCTGAAAGAAGAATTCCACTGAAGGGAATAAATGAACTTGAATAAGTAAACTCTGTTGGGGAGAGACAAAGATAAGATGGACGCATCCATCGAAGATCACAATCTGTCGGGGTTTGGATACCGCACAGGCGAGAGAAAATTTTATAATCTGTCAGGGTCTGGATACCACATAGGTAAGATAAACCATCAACTGGGGTCTGGATACCATACAAGCTCAGGAGTCAAACAGTGTAAGCTAGGGTCTGGATACCGCTCGAGCTTAAAGGGATAACATGATGTTAACCGGGGTCTGGATACCACACAATTTAAAGGAAACATCAAGGTCTATCGGGGTCTGGATATTGCACAGGAAAAAAAATTACTGGCCAGGGTCTAGACACTGCATAGGCCAGGAGATAAACCAGTGGAAGTCGGGGTCTGAATACCACACAGGCTTGAGCCAATAAAACCGGTGAAAGCCGGGGTCTGGATACCGCATGGACTAAGGAGATAAACCGGTGGAAGCCGGGGTCTGGATACCACACAGGCTTGAGCCAATAACAACCGGTGAAAGCCGGGGTCTGGATACCACACGGGCTAATGGAAAACATCATAAAATGCCAGGGTCTGGATATCATACGGGCGAAAAGACACATTGGTGGAAGCCAGGGTCTGGATACCACACGAGCTTGCTGAAACAATAACTGGGGTCTGGATACCACACGAGTTGGTTGAACAAAATAGGTTTAAGCTGGGGTCTAGATACCGCACGGGCTTTGAAATGACCGGAGGAAGCCGAGGTCTAGATACCACACATGCTTACTGAAATAACCGGGGGAAGCTGGGGTCTAGATACTGCACAGGCTTACTGAAATAACCGGAGAAGCCAGGGTCTGGATACCACACGGGCTTACTGAAATAACCAAAGGAAGCCGGGGTCTGGATACGACACGGGCTTACTGAAATAACCAGAGGAAGCCGGGGTCTGGATACCACACGGGCTTACTGAAATAACTGGAGGAAGCCGGGGTCTGGATACCACACGGGCTTACTGAAATAACCGGAGGAAGCCAGGGTCTGGATACCACACGAGCTTGCTGAAATAACCGGAGGAAGTCGGGGTCTGGATACCACACGGGCTTACTAAAATAACCGGAGGAAGACGGGGTATGAATGCCACACGGGCTTACTGAAAACAAACCGGTGCGAGCCGGGGTCTGAATACCACACGGGCTTACTAAAATAACCAGAGGAAGCCGGGGTCTGGATACCACACGGGCTTACTGAAATAACCACAGGAAGCCGGGGTCTGGATACCACACGGGCTTACCAAAAACAAACCGGTGTGAGTCGGGGTTTGGATACCACATGGGCTCAAGAAAACATCACTAACCGGGGTCTGGATACCATACGGGTTAATGAAAACAAACCATTGTCTGCTGGAGATACCACTAGAAACAAATAGGTAATAACCTGGCTTATGTTTCAAATACACATGTTTGAATATAGCGTAATGCTCCATACGAAATGGAAATGCTACGCGTTTGAGAGGATGCTATGCACAATGCAAATGCAAAGGAAACGCTCCAGCAAAATAAATGCTGAAGAGAAGAAATCAACTCCGCTGGGGATGACCGGGTGCCAAGTACAGTTGGACTTTTGCTGGAAAAAATAAGCCCTGGATGGCCTTCTGGAAAATAAATCCCCTGGGAAAAACTGCCCTGCTGTGAATAAAATCCACTCCGCTGGGGATCACAAACTCTGTTGAGAAAAAGGCCCTAGATGGCCCACCAGAATATAACTCTTCTGGGGAATAAACAACTCGGATGGAGACAACAACTCCGCTCTACTGGGGAAAGCAACCCTGGATGGCCTGCCAGAATATAACATTCCGTGGAACAGACAACTCTACTGGGGAAGCAAAGCAAACATGCTGAGGAATAGCTCTATTCTGTTGGGGATTCCACTCTGCTAGAGGTTGAATCCTTTATCTGCTAGGGATATTGAATAAGATTTACTAGGAGATTATCCCACGCTTTCTCTGCTGAGGATGGAGAAAAACAATTATCCGGGTCAATCCCAATCTGCGGGAAAGGAAACATTCCACTGACTTCTCTAGGGACCTGCAGGGGATGAGAACTAATTGGGGAAATATCCTGAAGGAAATTCACTCTGATGAATACCAATGACCAACTGGATTCTGCTACGGATCACAACTTTGCTGGGGATCACCCAATGAGGGAATCAACATCTACCTCTGCTTGGGGGAAATGAGAAATAAACTCAACAATATCAACCTCTACTTAGGGAATTGAGTCAATATCATAGACTCTATGGGGAAACAACACTGAACTTGTCCCACTGCTGGGGGAATAATCCCAAATACCTGCTGGGGATAACCACAATCTCAACCTGCTGAGGAGGAACTAGCCATAATCTGTTGGGGAGAAACTAAACTCAGTCGGCAGGGGATAAATGCAACTCAACCTGCTATAGAGAGCTTCTGATCCGATATCAATACCTTGTGGGGATACAGAATCTCTATTGTGGAGAAGTGAGATCAATCGAGCCTCGTGTTGGGGAATGTGATAGTATGTAAGACATTGGGAATAATCGTGCCAAGTACAGTTGGGCTTTTTAGTTATTGGGACGGGACTAGGTTTATGGTGATAGGGATTTATTTCTGGTTACCAACAAAAGTAGATTTTAAGGGGGAAATACTAGACGAGAACTAGTATTCGAGGGTAGACTACCAAACGAGAACTGGTGGCAAAAGGTTAAGTTGTCAGACGAGAACTGACTTCTGGCTTTGGTATCATACGGGAACTAATTTCATGGTTTGGTATCAGACGGGAACTGATTTCTATTTTAGGTATCAGACGGGAACTGATTTCTGGTTTGCCAGAAGAGAACTGGTTTAAAAACTGACGTGTACCGGACAGGAACTAGTGTTTACTGAAAGGTTGACCAGACGAGAACTGGTTCGAAGGTTCGCCAGATGAGAACTGGGCTTTGGAAGTGTTTGGCTTAACAGATGAGAGCTGAGCTTTGGAAATGATTTCGGGTTACAAGGTTCTGATAGGTAACTGATTCAGGTTATTTGATGGGGTGATGGCAATATTCCTCGACACTCAACTCTTGTTGACGAGAATGAACTCGCTTGAGCAACTTGCCCCAGTGTAGTTCAACTTGCCCCAGTCTAATCTTCGGGAAATTTCATCTTGAACAGAAAGCTTGCCATGAGACGACCTCGAGATGGCTTGTCCCGGAATTTGCACCATGAAAGGATTCATCCTTGATTAACCGACCCTCAGGGTGGTTAGCTTCAATGTACTCTTAAAGTGGCTTGCCCCTGAATAAGCGTTGAAGCGACTTAACTTGTCCTAACTGAACACTGGAGGATCTTTCCTCAAATCAAAAGAATCTCCAGGTGACCTGCCCCTGATTGGTAGAGTCTTGAGATGATTCACTTCTGATCAACTGCTTCTTGAATGATCTGCCCCATAATCAACCATTGCTTTGGGACTTGTCTCAAACTGTCTGATTCTAAACTCAATGGATGTTAATGCCCCAGATCCACAGGACTTCTAAGTATACTCAATTCTGATCCAGACTACTGAATGATTCAGTCTTGTTTGACTGCTCCCTGTTGTAATTTCCTCCATGTCAACTACTGACCTTCAATTAAAATTGTTTATTCACGAATGGTAATTTTAATGCGGTGTTCATGCCAATTTTGAAAGAGACGTCACTTATTAAGTGTCGTGATAGTGAGTGGCGAATGAACCAAAAGTTTAAACGTAGTGCTGATTTAGCTAGTAAAAGATACAACAAGAATATGATTAGCAAATCATGTGGGAGTCAGGTTACTCAACCTCATTGTAGTATGCCTTCAGAATAAACCCCGCCTCAATTAGGTCTTTCAAGGGTTGTATCGTGGTCGGGTTCACGATTATTGAAACAAAAGATATTAGGCTCGAAGTTTGATTATTACCCACCCCTTCCCCGTGATGATCTCCAATCCTACGTTCAGTTAACTAGGCACAAGCGCTCACCCTTAAAAGGTCTATTGAATGGTAGGAGTGATGGTTAAGGAACTCACAAGGTTTTCTTCAGAATGACAGTTACCCCTCTTGTCTTATGTGTCTGTAATCACACGACTTCGTTCTTGTTTGAGGATTTTTCTTCCAAAATCCTTTCTTTTATTCTTTTATTCCCTAAATTTTTCCTGGACTGACTCTTTTCGAATTTTTTGATTTTGAAGTCCAGCTGGATGCCCCAATTTTGAAGGTGAGAAAAACGCTTAGAAGGGGGGTTGAATAAGGGTTTTGAAATAATTATGGAAATAAAAACAACACAATATTTTTATCCTGGTTCGTTGAACTCAATTAATCCAGTCCACCCTATCAAGGTGATTTTCCTTTCTCCACAAGGACTTAATCCACTATATTCAAATAGATTATAGTATCAACCACTAAGAATAACTGTCTTAGTCTTCTCAAGAAATCCTGACCACAACTTGGTCTTCTTAAGGAACCTTTTACAAATAAATGTAAACTAACAAGTGTTTAAGTTGCTTCTAAAAAGCTATATCACAAACTATGATTTTTACACTTAGATTAAGAACGAATAAAAACTATTCAGCTTTGAGTAAGAAAGATTGTATGAGAGTTGTTGAATAATTTCAATGAGTTTGTCAATAACTCGTTAACCTTGAAGAGATGTTGAAGACGTCCTTTTATAGTGCTGAAAGTCCAATGCTTGAAGACTGTGCAAGTAGAGTAGCTGTAGCCTTTTATCTTCACATGACTTTTCCTTTCTCAGAAGTGGAATGTTCAGAGAAATGCCTTTTGCCTGAATCCTTGTGTCTATCACAAATAAGGAATAGTTCCATTGGAGAGGACCTTTGAGAATAGTACCAAGTCTATTCACGTGCTGACATATTTTCAAACGTAAACAACATCAGATCCTCTGATGTGCTTCTTGTTCTTCAGATCAGATTCGATGATATCAGAGTTGCAGCAATAATGCTTTAGCGTGAGTGATCTGATCAGAGCATAACTGTTTATTAGAGCCTCTGTACTTGCAGAGTAAAGTACATTCAGAGTCTTCTGAAACAATGCTTTAAACTCTTCATACAAACTCTTCATCTACGCTTCAGGTGCTTCTGCAGCTTCTGCTTCAGAGTCTTCTGCAGCTTCTGCTTCAGAGTCTCTTCTGGCAGCGCTCAGAGTCTTCTGATTACTTGCTTCTGATGCTTCAGAGCTTTGTGTAGAATACTGTTCAGATGCATTTTTGCTTCCATAAGAATATTTATTTTAATATCTAAAACAAAAACACTAGAACAAAATTAGAGTATATATTTTCTTAATACAAAATTTCATTAGAGTTATCATCAAAACATAGAGATAATATTAAACACCAATCTGTGTTCTAACAATCTCCTCCTTTTTGATGATGACAAAACATAGGAAGTTTTGTTCAATAAAAAGATAAATATATAACTCCCCCTGAGATAAAGAATCTCCCCCTGAATTGAATGCTCTAATGGAAGAAAATACTTCCCTTTTTGCATGAGTATATTTTTCAGATTAAGAGCCTAATTAGAATCCTGGTTAGAATGTGCTTTCCAGAATCAGAGCTTGATTTGCTTTCCAGAAACAGAGCCTGGTAATAGCTTGATTTACTTTCCAGAATCAGAGCCTGATTTAGTTTTACTGATTTTCTTTCCAGAATCAGAGCCTGGTTAGCTTTTAGGATCAGAGCCTAGTTTTAATTATCAGAGCCTGGTAATCAGAACTTAGTTTGAATAAAAGTCTGGTTTGGGGATTCTCATGGTAACTTCAATGAATTTTGTCAGATGATACATTATAGTTCTGAAAGACTAAAATTCAATGTTAGATATAATTTGTTATATCTGAATTCCATTTTAGTAATTGTTTATATTTGAACAAACAGAATTTCTTTTTCTCCCCCTTTTTGCCATAATCAAAAAGAAAAACTTTTTAAGACATAAAAGATTAACAGAGAAAACCAATATAAAGGCAGATAATGAAACATCCAACTTCATAGATAAATAGAATCCAAAAAACATTCAGATAAACAACAAAACAATAGAAACAACAAAAACAGCAAACAAGTGCACAAACATAACAGAAAAAGAACTAGGTTTGGCGAGAGGCTATAATCTTCAGAAGGTCTGTGATCTGAGAAGTAGATTCCTCTTGCTTAGACATCCAAGTCTTAATCTCATATGTAGTTTGTTCTTGCTTGACCATCCATGTTCTGATCTCTTTGTTGCTGGCTTCAAGCAGAGCAAACTTTTCTTCTAGATCTGGTATTTCTGTCTTAATCTCAGAAGAAGCAGGTGCAAATGTAGATTCATGAGCTGGAGCACTATCAGTGACCATAGCAGATGCAGAAGCACTAGCAATAACCATAGCAAATTTAGGTGCTTGAGAAACAGAGTCAGATGCTTTGTCCACAAGCATTAAAGCTGACTGATTATCTACCAGAGTGTCTTCAGATGCAGATTCTTATAGAAGAGCTTCTTCAGAAGATTCAGATGTATTCTTCAGAAGAAGAGTTGGAGTTCTGGGTATGCTGAGAAGAGAAAGTCTGACTACTTCAGAAAATCTTACTCTTACGTCATCAGAGCAAGCCTTCTGAATATTGGAAGCTACAGAATTGAATCTGGATTTGAATTTCTTCCAAATTGCTTCTGAGTCCTTAGGATTTATGCTTGAGTGACAAGCCTTTCTAACAGAAGTAAACCACTAAGAGATCTCATCTTCAAAATCAGATAACAATATGTCCACGTCTAATCTGGTTTTGGGTTTTAGAAAGGTTTCTAGGTTAGATGGTTTGGGTTCAACAGAGGGTGGTTGAAGTGAAGAAGATGGAATGTAGATAACAGGGTGTTGTGGTGGAGAGGGGGGTTTACGAACAACTTTAGGTTTAGGTTTAAGAGTGAGAACTTGAGGTTTAATATAAAAATGTTTGAGTTTGAGTCCAGATGGAAGGGGATCAGAGGGATAAGGTTTGAAAGAAGTAAAGGAAACAAACTCAGATGTTCTTGGTTCATATCCATGGAGTGAGGGTGGTGAGTTTACTTCTGGGGGAACATCAGATTCAGAAGAATCAGATGATTCAGAAGAATGATAGGATGTGGAAGAGATATCGACCAGAGTTGTCAAAGGTTGAATATCTAGAACTTCAGAATCAGATATGAAAGGTTCAGATGGTTGAATAGTTTCTGGTTCAAGATTAGAAGGGATAGGTTCTTCTGATTGTGGTTGTTGTTGTTCTGGTTCTTGTGGTGTTGGTTTTGGTTCTGCTGATGTTGGTTCTGTAGGTTTTGGTACTGGTGGGGGAATATCAGATGTTTTTTGTGGTGCAAGTGTTTGATTGTCAGAGGGGGGAATATCAGATGGTTGAGAAAGTATTGGTTCAGAGTTATACTTTTCAGATGGAGTTGCTTGTGGTTGGGGTACAGAAGGAACTGTTACAAAAGGCTTCTTAGGTTTAGAAACACGAGGAGGAGAGGGTGAAGGAGAGGGTATAGGTTCATAGACAGATAGATCAAATGTTAATACCTCTTTGACAGTTTCCAAGATGGAATCTAGACTTGCCTCAGGAGGATTTGCTTTTTGCTTCTTGGCCTTTTTGGGTTTGACAGCAGCAGCTTCACCAGTAGCCTTCCTCTTGGGTTTTGAAGATCCTTCTTCAATAACCTTTCTCTTCTTCTTATGTCTGGCCTCATAAAGATCTGGTGCAGGTTCACCTGCTTTCTGAACCAGATTTGCTGGTAGAGGAGTTCCATCTTTTAGACACGTTGCAATGTACTCCAGAATAATTTCCCTTGGTTCATTAGCGAAGAACATAGGAAAATCATCCACTGGTATCCTTCTTTTACTGACCTCTTCAGAATTTATCTGCTTTGGTGCAGAAGTGACTTCTTCCACAACTTTCATCCTCTGAAGACTCTTCCCATTCAGAGGTTTTCTTACTACAGAAGCTAACTCTTCCTTTAATCCTGCTTCTGTCAGATGTTCAACCAGACCATTCTCATTCAGAATGTCTGAAATAAGTCTTCCCATTGGAATCCAGTTCCTCATCTTCTGATGTTTGGTTCTGACTTCTTCCTTTGACTGTTTAACATGTGTCCACAGATGATTGAAAAGAAGATACGACATATCCACCTTTGTGCTCTGACTCAGACAGTACATGAAGTACATCTGATCAGTGTTTACATAGTCAGGAGAGTTTGAAGACTTCCTGTGGTGAATGCATCCCATAAATATCTTGGCCCAGATCCTGTAATTTGGCTTTAGATCTTTCACCTTGTTAGAAGCTTCTCCAGATGAGAAAACTTCCCTATATACATCAGTCATATCCACACGCTCAGCTGGTAGATTTGTGACACCATCAGTTTCCTCATAGACTATGAGTTTTCTTATCAGATCTTCAGTTATGATGATTTCTTTACCCAGAACATAAGAGACAATGAACTTAGGGCAAGTAGTAGGATCCAAAATTCCTTCACTAAACAAGGATAAACTGGTCCCATCAGCCTATTAAATAACTTAGTCCAACATTTAGCAAAAGATTCAAAGTTTACAATGGATTCACACAAGACTTCCAGTTTGTCAACAGGTGTGAGTAAAGTTCTAATAGGTTCCTTGAAGGAAACATCACCCATGTTGGAAGATGAGACATCGGCCATTGATGATTGAAACTGAGCAGAAGTTGATGAAGAAGTAGCTATTGATGTTCTTGAGAGAGTTTTAGGGTTACGAACAGTTTTGGGTTTGGGAGAGAGATGAAAGTAATGAAACAAGAAGAAATGCATACAAGAGTGTGAGAGAGTGAAAAGTGTGAGCAGTGAAGTGCTGTGGCATTTATAGAAAAAACTAGGGCACACAAGAGTCACACGTTCAACACGCTTACACTTAGCATTTAATGAAAAGAATATAATCATTTCAAGCAATTAATGATTCTGACAATTAGGGGGAAAACAAGAAACTCAGTATTCAAAAACAGTACCTCAAACGTCAATTCAGTAATGTGCACTCCACCTTTTCATATTCAGAGTTACACGTGTTTGCTTGCATGTGCTTCTGAAACTTCTTTGAGAAATGAAACGTTAGCCAACGTTCAGATCCTCTGAGGCTTGTTAGTTCAGATTTGCACATAATAAATAAAATAATAAACAATAAATAAATAGATGTAATACTTCAGAGTTAAAACATTTTCATCTGAGAAAATTTTCTTCTGATAAACATTTTATTATGGACAGAAATCCATACTTATATTTTTCAGAATAAATTTAAATCTATCTTCAGCAAGGGGTTTTGTAAAAATATCATCCCATTTATGATCTGTATCAACAAAGTTTAAACTAATAATTCCCTTCTGAACATAGTCTCTGATGAAGTGATGTTTTATCTCTATATGATTTGCCTTAGAGTGTAAAATAGGGTTTTTAGACAAACATATAGCAGAAGTATTATCACAGAAGATTGAAATGTTACTCTCATGGATCTGATAGTCTTCTAGCTGACTCTTCATCCAGAGCATCTGAGTGCTACAACCAGCAACAACAATGTATTCTGCTTCTGTTGTTGAAAGCGCAATAGTGGGTTGCTTCTTGCTGAACCAAGAGATCAGATGACTTCCAAGAAACTGGCAGCTTCCAGAAGTACTTTTTCTTTCTACTCTGTCTCCAGCGTAATCAGCATCAAAAAATCCAACTAATTTATAATCATCAGATCTTCTGTAACACAAACCCACATTAGTAGTACCTTTCAGATACCTTAGAATCCTCTTAACAACTGTTAAGTGTGATTCTCTAGGATCTGATTGGAATCTGGCACACAGACAAACACTGAATAGAATATCAGGTCTAGAAGAAGTCAAATACAGAAGAGATCCAATCATACCTCTGTAAAGCTTTTGATCCACTTTCTTACTTACCTCTTCCTTACCAAGAGTGCTTGTAGGATGCATTGGAGTTTTGGCCAACTTGCTTTCAGTCATATTAAACTTCTTCAGAAGCTCCTTCACATACTTAGTCTGATGTATGTAGGTGCCTTCTGGATTTTGATTGACTTGGATTCCCAGAAAGAATCTGAGTTCTCCCATCATGCTCATCTCAAATTCAGCCTGCATAGAAAGAGCAAACTCCTTTCCCAGCGTAATATTGGTAGATCCAAATATAATATCATCTACGTAAATTTGACAAATTAACAAATCTTTCTTACATGATTTATAGAAGAGAGTTGTATCCACTTTGCCTCTGATAAAATTCTTTTCCAGAAGAAAATTACTTAATCTCTCATACCAAGCTCTGGAAGCTTGTTTTAAACCATAGAGTGATTTTTTAAGTTTAAAAACATGTTCTAGAAATTTATCATTTTCAAAGCCAGGAGGTTGGTGAACATAAACTTCCTCTTCTATAATACCATTTAAGAAGGCACTCTTAACATCCATCTGATAAAGAGTGATGTTATTTTGTGCAGCAAAAGAAATGAGTAGGCGTATAGACTCTAACCTGGCCACAGGAGCATAAGTCTCTGTGTAATCAATTCCTTCTTGCTGACTATACCTTTAAGCAACTAGCCTTGCTTTGTTTCTTACAACTTCTCCATGCTCATTCAATTTGTTTCTGAAGACCCATTTAGTTCCAATAATATTGAATCCTTTTGGTCTTGGAACCAGATCCCAGACGTCATTTCTGGTGAATTGATTTAGCTCTTCTTGCATAGCAAGTATCCACTCATTATCATTCAGAGCTTCATCCACAGAAGTTGGTTCAATGATAGATACCAACCCAAAAAGTGACGTTGCAGATGATCTAAGGAAAGACCTTGTTCTGATAGGGTCATCCTTCTTTCCAATTATCATATCCTCTGGGTGAGAGGCCTTAATTATGGATGATGATCCTTTAACATTTGGTTCTTCAGAAATATTCAAATTATTCATTTGAGCAGCCAATGGAGTTGCATCTGGCGTTGCTTCTGGTTCTTTCACTTGAGCCTTTTCTGCCTCTGAGTCTTCAGAGTCTGTGAGAATGACTTCTCTATATGCAGAATTAACAAGATGCTTTGGCTTTTGATTGCCAAGCTTATCATCAAATCTACATGTATTGATTCCTCCACAATCTGTGTCTCAGTATTGTATACTCTGTAGCCTTTAGAGCTTTCAGAATACCCAAGCATGAAACACTTCTGTGCTTTAGAATCAAACTTGTTCAGATTCTCTTTAGTATTCAACATAAAACATACACATCCAAAAGGATGGAAATAAGAAATGTTGGGCTTTCTATTCCTCCACAATTCATAGGGAGTCTTCTCCAGAAGAGGTCTTACAAACACTCTGTTCTGAATATAACAAGTTGTGTTTATTGCTTCTGCCCAAAAATGTTTTGCCAAATTAGTCTCGTTAATCATGGTTCTG
The DNA here is from genome assembly GCA_963859935.3 of Lathyrus sativus. Taxonomy (NCBI): domain Eukaryota; kingdom Viridiplantae; phylum Streptophyta; class Magnoliopsida; order Fabales; family Fabaceae; genus Lathyrus; species Lathyrus sativus. The sequence goes on from OZ012735.1 coordinate 243,632,944, forward strand.
GCCATTTCTTGCAATGTTCTATTTTTCCTCTCTACAACTCCATTCTGTTGTGGAGTTCTAGGGCAGGAGAAATCATGTACAATGCCATTTTCTTAAAATATTTTTCAAAATATTTATTTTCAAATTCACCTCCATGATCACTTCTGACTTTAACAATTTTAAAATCTTTTTCATTTTGGACTTGTTTGCAGAAGTCAAAGAACACAGAATGTGACTCATCCTTGTGTTTTAGGAATTTCACCCATGTCCATCTGCTGTAGTCATCAACAATGACTAATCCATACTTATTTCCTCTGATGGATGCAGTTTTCACTGGTCCAAACAGATCAATATGAAGTAACTCTAATGGTCTTGAGGTTGAAACAACATTTTTAGTTTTAAAAGAAGATTTTGAAAATTTTCCTTTTTGACATGCTTCACAAAGAGCATCTGACTTGAACTTCAACTGAGGAAGTCCTATGACCAGATTGAGTTTATTAATCTGAGATATACGTCTCATACTAATGTGCCCCAATCTTATGTTCCAGACCCATTGCTCATCATTAACAGACAAAAGGCATTTTACATTCTGAACCTTAAGTTCTGAAAGATTGATTTTATAAATGTTGTTCTTCCTCTTTCCATTAAATAGGATTGAGCCATCCTTTTGACCGACAGCCTTGCAACATTTTTGATTGAAGATATGTCATAACCATTGTCACTTAATTGACTTATGGACAATAAGTTATGTGTTAATCCTTCAACGAGTAAGACATTAGAAATGGAAGGAAGATTACCATTGCCAATAGTTCCAGAGCCGACTATCTTGCCCCTCTGGTTCCCTCCAAACTTGACGTTTCCTCCAGATCTAAGTTCCAGGCTTTGGAACATAGACCTTCTTCCCGTCATGTGACGCAAGCAGCCAGAGTCCAGGTACCAAGATTGGTGTTTTGACTTTGCTGCTAAAGATATCTGCAACAGGTATTATTTTGTCTTTAGGTACCCAAATCTTTTTGGGTCCTTTAGGGTTAGTTGCCTTAAAGTTTTGTCTGAACTTCTGTCTTCTGACAACAGGTTTGTTTTGACAAACTTTAGGTTTAAACACATGAATGTTCTGACCAGAACGTGTGTGTTTAATATCATGAAGATGGCCATACTTAAAAGTAGAATACAGAGGAGTATGCTTAATGATTAGTTTATCAACAGATGTTGGATTTAAATCCTTCTCAGAAGAAGATTCATATCCAATACCCTTCCTGTTATTTCTGCTAACACCATAGATCATTGAAGCCATCTTGCTTCTCTCTAGGCTTCTTGACAGAAACTTCTGAAAACTATAGTCATATTCTTCTAAAATATTTTTAAATTTTGACTTAGTTTCAACTTCAGAATCTTGTTGAGCTTTTTCTAATTTATTTTTAATTTTGAAATTGTTTGCTTTGAGCTCAACAATTTCTGATTTCAAAAGACCATTCTCAGATACAAGATTGTTTTCACGCTTCTTGTATTTAAGCTTAATCTTACTATAGTTTTCCAACATTTCAGATAAACTCTCAATAAGTTCTGCTCTAGAAAGTTCAGAAAATACCTCCTCAGAATCTGATTCTGATTCTGATCCAGATGTTTCTGCATGGTCTTCTACGTCAGCCATGAGTGCCATGTTTGCATATTCCTCATCTGAGTCTGATGAAGATTCAGATGCATCTGAATCATCCCAGGTTGCCATCAGAACTTTCTTTTTATGATCAGACTTCCTTCTTGGCTTCTCCTTCTGAAGCTTTGGGCATTCATTCTTGTAGTGCCCAGGTTCCTTGCATTCATAGCAGACAACCTCTTTCTTTCCAGATCTTCTGTGTCCAGAAGACTCTTTATGTTGATCTGGTTTCTTGAAGTTCTTGAACTTCCTCTGTTTATGCTTCTAGAGTTTGTTGATCCTTCTGGACAGCAGGGACAATTCATCTTCTTCTTCAGAAGAAGATTCTTCAGAACTTTCTTCTATAACCTGCAATGCTTTAACAGATTTGTTAGACTTTAAAGCAACTGACTTACCTTTCTTTTGAGGCTCGTCTTCCTCTAGTTCAATCTCATGACTCCTCAGAGAGCTGATCAGTTCCTCCAGCGTGATCTTGTTCAGATCCTTAGCAAGCTTTAGAGCAGTGACCATTGGTCTCCATCTGGTTGGCAAACTTTTGATGATCTTCTTAACATGATCAGTAGTGGAGTAACCCTTGTCCAGAACTTTCAAGCCAGCTGTGAGAATCTGGAATCTAGAGAACATAACTTCTACAGATTCAGATTCCTCCATTTTGAAGGCTTCATATTTCTGGATCAGCGCTAGAGCCTTGGTCTCCTTAACTTGAGAATTCCCTTCATGAGTCATCTTCAAAGATTCAAACATACCAAATGTTGTTTCTCTGTTAGTAATTTTCTCATACTCAGTATGAGATATAACATTTGGTAGTATGGTTCTTGCTTTATGATGATTCCTGAATTCTTTCTTCTGAGCTTCAGTCATAGATCTTATGTCTATCTTTTTGCCATCCACATCAGTGGGGCGAACATAGCCATCAATGACTAAATCCCAAAGGTCAGCATCATATCCTAGAAAGAAGCTTTCAATTATATCTTTCCAGTAGTCAAACTTCTCCCCATCAAACATGGGAGGTTTAGTGCTGATTCTATCTCTGTCCTCATATCTGTTGTTGTTGGATGTTGAAGCTTCAGCCATAATGTATCACCCAAAATATATCAAGAGTTTTCTCAACTGGATGTTTTCTGTTCATGGTGAAGTGAGAGCACTAACAGAACCAGAGCTCTGATGCCAACTGAAGGTGAGAAAAACGCTTAGAAGGGGGGTTGAATAAGGGTTTTGAAATAATTATTGCAATAAAAACAACACAATATTTTTATCCTGGTTCGTTGAACTCAACTAATCCAATCCACCCTATCAAGGTGATTTGCCTTTCTCCACAAGGACTTAATCCACTATATTCAAACAGATTACAGTGTCAACCACTAAGAACAATTGTCTTAGTCTTCTCAAGAAATCCTGACCACAACTTGGTCTTCTTAAGGAACCTTTTACAAATAAATGTAAACTAACAAGTGTTTAAGTTGCTTCTAAAAAGCTATATCACAAACTGTGATTTTTACACTTAGATTAAGAACGAATAAAAACTATTCAGCTTTGAGTAAGAAAGATTGTATGAGAGTTGTTGAATAATTTCAATGAGTTTGTCAATAATTCGTTAACCTTGAAGAGATGTTGAAGACGTCCTTTTATAGTGCTGAAAGTACAATGCTTGAAGACTGTGCAAGTAGAGTAGTTGTAGCCTTTTGTTTTCACATGACTTTTCCTTTGTCAGAAGTGGAATGTTCAGAGAAATGCCTTTTGCCTGAATCCTTGTGTCTATCACAAATAAGGAATAGTTCCGTTGGAGAGGACGTTGAGAATAGTACCAAGTCTATTCACGTGCTGACATCTTTTCAAACGTAAAAAACATCAGATCCCCTGATGTGCTTCTTGCTCTTCAGATTATAGTCAATGATATCAGAGTTGCAGCAATAGTGCTTTAGCGTGAGTGATATGATCAGAGCATAACTGTTTATCAGAGCCTTTGTACTTGCAGCGTAAAGTACATTCAGAGTCTTCTGAAACAATGCTTTAAACTCTTCATACAAACTCTTCAGCTACGCTTCAGATGCTTCTGCAACTTCTGCTTTAGAGTCTTCTGCAGCTTCTGCTTCAGAGTCTCTTCTGACAACGTTCAGAGTCTTCTGATTACTTGCTTCTGATGGTTCAGAGCTTTGCGTAGAATACTGTTCAGATGCATTTTTGCTTCCATAAGAATATTTATTTTAATATCTGAAACAAAAACACTAGAACAAAATTAGAGTATATATTTTCTTAATACAAAATTTCATTAGAGTTATCATCAAAACATAGAGATAATATTAAACACCAATATGTGTTCTAACAATTGTGCCTGTCATTTGCTTTCCAGCTTTTCGACTTTGCGGGCTTTTTTTTCTTATTTTTTCTCTTTTTTTTCTTCTGAAACAAGTCGTTTGACACTGGTTGTCTTGATTTTTCCGAAAAGGTTGTAACTGTCTCACTCCTGATTGGTGAGGTTTAACCACCGTGGTTGATAAGAGGTGACCTCTTGAGAGGGATAAGATGTGATTAGTCCTTGAATGGGGACACTCATCTATAAAATTTGAACACTCGGTCAAGCTAACTGACAACTACTCTTCCCCAGGTTAAGATGTGAGGGTTTAAAAGTCCAAAAGAAACTCCTACTTCTAGGCTCGAAGTGGTTAACTAGGGACTAACTTCTTATCTCTCCGGTGTTTAGGGGATTTAAAACAATGCCTGTACGTCATCAGCGGGATTTTATCCGAAAGCATACAACCATCAATTATGAGTATTCAGTTTTCGTCATCCTCCCTCAAATCTTTGCTAAACAACAGTGATGAAGTGGAGCGGATAAAAGGTGCATGTGTCTGTGTTGTGCAACAATGAGTGAATGCGACATAATTAATTCAGAAACATGCATAATCACTTCATTAATATTACCATTCAAACAACAATGTTTAAAAGCAAGTAGCAATTAACAGGAAAGAAAACTACAAATGCAAATGATAAAAAGTGTCTGAGAACTGCCAATGCTGAGGACGTCTGCCTGTCTGGACCACTGGCTTTTGGAAATGACACTTGGAATCTTCGAGCTTAGACAACTGAGAGGTTGACATGAACCACCAAACTTCCTTCTGGAAAGGAAATGTCTCCTTTGTCAATCAACTGTTGCACTTTGGCCTGAAAAGCTTTGCAATCTTCGGTTGAATGTCCCATGGATCCTCCATGATATCCACACTGAACATGGGGATTGTACCCAGGAGGGTAAGGTTCTGGCACATGCTTAAGATTCTTAGGCTCCACCAATGAACTCTGAATCAAATGTGGCAGCAACTGACTATATGACACATGAACTAGATGAAGAGGAACATTCCTTCTTTCCAAGTTGTTGCGAGGCCTACTCTGATTCTAGCGCTGATTCTGATAACCTCGGCCATGGGCTTATTGATTTGCATGAAGAACGACCCAAGGTTTCTGATGTGGTACCCTAGGCACGATTGTCTGTCCAAAATGACGTGACACAGAAGATAATGACCGCTGAGAAGATGAAGAACCAAAAGATTTTACCGATTCACCCCGAGAATAACCAACATCTGCCATGGCTTCATTGATCATATTCTCTTCTTCTTCTTGAGAATTACAGAGAGATTCAGTTTCACTGGCCTGACTGCCTGAGACATCTTGAATTTTCTCAGTCTTTATGTCATTCTCAATGCGTTCTCCTGCTATTACCAGTTCAGAGAAATTTGATGCAATCCCGAGCATCCTTTCAAAGTATGGGCTCTGTAGGGAGTTCATGAACATATCTTCCAACTCTTGGTCTAGAAGCGGCGGTTGTACTTTGGAAGCAAATTCTCTCCACCTCTGAGCATACCTTCTGAAGGGTTCATTGTTCTCTCGAGACAAGCTTTACAATTGCATGTGACTTGGAGCCATGTCCAGATCATATTCATACCGTTTTAGAAAATCCTTAGCTAAGTCCATCAATGACCGAATCTGATTACTCTCTAACTGCATATACCAACTTAAAGATGCTCCAATCAGACTGTCCTGGAAATATTGAATCATCAGCTCGTTGTTGTGTACAAACAAAGTCATTCTTCTGCAGAACATCACCAAATGTTGCCTCGGGAAACTATCTCCCTTGTATTTCTCAAACCCCGGCGCCTTGAAATTTGGAGGTAACACTAGACCAGGAACCGGGCACATTTCTGAAGCGCTGAGACCAACAGTATCTTTAACATCCAAGGCCTTGATCTTTTCATCCAACACATGAAACCTTTTAGCATACTCAAGAGCTCTCGGGTCCTTAGTCTTCATTATCGACACCTCTCTTCTAGAATTCGACACAGAGAAAGCAACATCTTGACAATCTGTAGTATCAGGAGAAGAGGAACGTTCACTTCGGACAACAAACTGTTCATGTAGATCTTGATCTTCAACAGAGGGCTGCATAGGCTGAGCTTCAGTGAGGTTGTTCACTTACGGAGAATCTTCATCAGGCAGAGAACCATACAAAGGATTGGTCATCACAGTAAAACCTGACAAGCTATCAACAAGGAGGTCGTTCCCTGACATAGCTACCAACAGCTCCCAACCTGACTTCACTGCTTGACACTGCTTGATTCTGCTTCAAACCACTTGGTCGTCTTCCAATCACCACTTATTCAAAATGGGCACCGGAGAATCACCTTCTGATAAAAAACAAAGGCTGGATAAGAGCTCTGGCCAGCTGAAGAATGATATGCAAAAATCATGCAGAGATGCCTATGCAAATGCAATGCAAGATGCAACAAACACGAGATCACAACCACCACAAAGCTCTGAAAATCTGTTGCGCTGCTGACTGGATGAGTCCAAATACCAAAACATCAGAACACCAACATATAGGAACCCACAATATCAATGATTAAAGGTCCGCTTTGATAAGAAAACCGGGTAGGTTGAAGGTTAAGTTTCCTGCAAAAACCCTCTCACTCACTGGTATGGACCTATCTCTGACAGGGTTCGACATCCTATGCGGTCGTCAGCGTCATAGACTTTCGAGAAATGATGATACATTCACCATTTCTGGTTCGGCATCATTGCCTCATGAAGCGGCCTCACTTAGCTGACTCCCAAGTGACCGGTCTCTAGAGTCGACAATTTCCTGATCCAACACCCCCTCCCGACAATGTACAAGATAGGATGTCTTCAACAGAAAACCTCGTCTGAACGCGAATTTTGGGGGGACTGTGCATGAAGAAACATACAGGTCCATCACTACTCTCCACTTTAATGCTATGTGTGTCCTCAAGCATGGGTTTTGGCTTATCTCTCAATAGAACAATCACCCAACAGCACAACAGCAACATATAATAATAAAGTGCGGTAAATGTAAATACAAAATATACAAATACAACACACAAATATATAGATACACACACCCACAAACAAAAACTGACAAGCGCTAGGATTGACTCGCGTAGGGGATGAGAAAAGTCCCCAGCAAAGTCGCTAGCTGTCGCATCGCTGCGAAAGAGGGGCCGACAAGGACAGAAGAGTCGCCACCGCTCGTTATTTATCCCAAGGAGAGGGAAAGGAAACTGTCATACCCCAAATTTTACCCTCATATTTTTTTGCATTTCCTGTAAAGCATATCATGTCTGTCATTTTTTTCATAATACCCAATTTATCAATTGAAATAAACTTGTTGGAATTACAACCGAATCGGTCAAATCAAAGTCAATTGCGCATAAAATCAGTGGACAGAAAATTTTAAAATTGAGCTTGCAAACGTCAGTGATATTAATCTTCGTTTCGTGTAGTTTAACCTGGTGTGCTCATTTAAATTTTTCGACCACTTTTCAGTCGGATTTTCGGACAGTTTATGCCATTTTAGCGGGTAAATTTTATTTCAAAATTTGACCAAATACTGTATTTTTCCGAATTGTATATTTTTTACTGATCATTTTAGTGTATTCATTTTATATTTTCGAGCATTTTGATACGAGTTCAATTATTTGTTTTTACCGTTTTTATTTTATTTTTATTAATTTTTTTTTAGAGTTTATTTGAATAGTAATTTTAATTTTAATTTTATTTATTCATTTTTTTTTAATATTTGAATCTCTTTGACTTTTACTTGTATTAGGAACAATGAGTAATTAAAGTTTTAAAAGAGATTCTGTTCTTTTTCTCATTCTGGTGAAAGTAACACAAGCCATGAGCAGTAGTACATACACTTTATTTAGGGCAACTCACCTTTTTAAATTCATCCAACTTATAGCTTCAGACCACGCTTCCATATTTTTTCGGCATATGTCTCTCTCAGATTTTCAAAGAAGCAAATAAAAAAGAGCTCTTTTCACTTTGACTCAGCTTACACCTACACAAAAGGTAGTGCACAGAGAGTGGAGGGAAATAACCATTTGCACATAAGCTATATCTTCATCTCTCTCCTTTCATTTTGGAACAGAGGGAAAGACAAAAAATAAGACACCATCATCACCTTTCAAGGACCTCCCTCCTGCAAAAACCTTACACGCGCCTTTCCAGCTCCGAGAATAATGCAACACAGCTGAAGAACCACCAGCCACTGCTATTTTTCCGCCAACAACGTTCTCTTCCAACTCCCTCACTGCCGTGTGATATCATCTCTCCCTTCCCCTCTCTCATGGTTTCATAAAGAGAGAAATAAATCTCAGTAAACATCTTCTCATCATTTTCAAATGCTTTAGTTTCCACCATTAGAACACCATACATGACAGCACAACGGGAAGAGAAAAAGGGAAACCTCTGCACTGTCTCATACATCACTCACTAAAAGATAACCTTCCATTATTTCACCTCCTTCTCACACTAACCCACCTTCATGAATGACAAACCTCCCTCATATTTCACTCTTTCTTCTTCGTGACAACTCACAAACTTTAACCGTTCACCGTTACCGTTAATACCCCCCTCCTTGCTGCAACTCACTCCTTTTTCTTACAACCGAAACACATAAGCTTCCAACACATGACGCGTAAATCCAACCACTATCTCCGCCACCTTTTTACCGACGACCGTGACTTAGTTCACAATGATACCTTCAACTTCAACTGCACCACCACTGTGAGAGAGTATTGAAATAAGGAGAATAACTTTGTTTGAGAGATAGAGAGGACTTGAGAGAGACGACGGAAGAAAGCGAGAGTTCGGAACGTGAAAGAGAAAGTCACGACTGAGGTTTATTGTTCATGTACGTTTCCTTTTTGTTTTCGTTTCTACAACATATATTTTTTCATGTTTCTGTTTTCATTGCAATGTCTTATTTTTATACAGCATATTAGTTATATTATGTCTCGTTTCAATTAACTTAGTATGAAATATTGTTTTATTTAGTTAGCTTAGTATCATAATATATAATTTTTAGTTTAATTCACATTATGTCATATTAATTTTAGTGTTAGTTATTCTAATTGGATTGGTGTTTTGGATTTGGCTCACTTAGGATTTATAACCTTTCTTTTAAAATTTCAACCCCTTTTTATATTCTTTTATTTGTTTTTCTTAATAATTTTTCTTTTATTCATATGTTTTAGAAAAATACCAAAAATACTTTAATTTTCTCTCATTTCTAGTTTAATTAATTATTTGTTAAAAAGTATAAAAATGTAAAAAAAAATATGTTGGATTATTAATTAATTTAAATATTTTAATTTAATATTGATTAATTAAATTATTAATTAATCTTTATTAATATTTATATTATTTAATAATTCTCTTGTCACCCGATTCTATGTGATGACTTGTCTGTTTTCATGTTTTTGGGCCTATCCTCTCTGGTCACGATGATTTGCCGTGATTGTTTGTTATTCCCACGATGTTTTTCTGTGAATGTTTACCTTTGCCATAGGACTTGGAATCGCCGTGCTCTATTTAGTCGTCCCGCCGTGGACATTCCCTTTCTTTCTAACTTAACTTAGTTTAGAGTCTCTGCACTCTATGTAGGTGTTTCACCGCAGACATTTACTTGCCCCTAGAACCTTGACCACAGTCAAGAGTTCCTCACCCCTATTGAGGGGAACTACGAACGCTCTGATTTCTCGTCGAGAATACGTAGGCACAAGATGCGATATCTTGGCGAGCTCACTAACCACTAACTTCCTGTTACCTTTCTCAATTTAGGATCTGAGTCGTCGTGCTCACATTTAGCGTCCCGCCGTGTGTCGCTATTGCGAAAATCGGCGCCGGCTAAACAGAAGAGTCGCCACCGTGCGTTATTTATCCCAGAGGAGGGAAAGGAAACGCTCGAAGTAAACCTAACGCAAAGACGGGAAAGGAATGGTCGTCGCAACCAAATCCTGGATTCGGGAGTCGGTTACGCAAGGGGAAGGTATTAGCACCCCTCACGTCCGTCGTACTCGACGAGATCCACGCTTGTTTTCTAGTACGGATTGTTATTCTATCTACGCTAAAGGGTCAAGGGTTAAAAGAAAATAAAATGACTCGACAAATTATCGCACTTTATGCATACGTATTCCCGTCTGGAACGAGAAATCAGAGTCAACGTAGTTCGCCTACCTACGGGAAAGGAGGGGAAGGTTGCTCGCTAGGATACAACATCCTATGCCTACGTACTTTCATACAACATGAAAGATCAGAGCAAACGTAGTTCGGGCTACTGAAGGCACAGGTTTGTCTGACTGTTTTTTTATCTTTCTGAAAAGGTTTTCTTCTGATTAAGAGTCCAAGCGGACAAAAATGACACTTTGATGTTTGTTTTCAGTCTTTTACGCAAGAACTGTTTTCTAGTTTGTTTGCAATCTCTGACGCACTAGAGACTATGATTTGAGAGTGACTACGTCGTATGTCACCCTAGGGGTAACACACTAAGCAGTCAGATTACTGAAGAGCGACCCTCCAGCAACCCTCTCTCAAATAGCTTAAGGCTCGTAGCGTACGACATAGATTATCTTTATTACTGTGTTTTGAATTGTTTTGAGATAGAAGAGAAGGAAAATCTAAAAACCTAGGGTTTGAAATGGGAATTAAAACTACCCTAATGTTGTCATGCATGGATTACAACCTAATGTCTGTCATAATTCCCTCCTGCACAGAGGAAATCAGAGATCCTAGGGGATAAACGGAAAAGAAACAGCATATACAGTAACCAGTAAAAGGCATGAGATGCAGCAGTACAAGCGAGGCAAGGGAAGACAATAGGCAAAGTGAAACAGCTTCACTTCAAACCTAAGGGGCAAGCTGAACAAGCCAACAAACAACACAGAAAAAGAAATAAACCCCAACACCAGCTCTGACAGCAACACCAGCTCCTACAGTAAGCAGCTCAAACAGCAACAGCTCTGACAGCCACAGTTGATTAACAGCAAAAGGTTAATAGTAGCAACTTCAAGCAAGATCCCATCTTCATTCTTCAATGATCCCCAAGCTTTAGATAAGCTCCTATCTTCAATAAGCCCTAGCTCTAACAGTCATGAACCTCAACTAGTAGACAGCTTCAATCAGCAGCAAAACCCTAGCTTCAACAGATAACTCTCTTTGACAAGCACAAGCTTTATCTTCACCAATCTTCAATGAACTCAAATCTTCAAGAAGTTCCCCTCTTCAATGCCACCACTCCAGAAGAAACTCAACTAATGATAGATGAAGTTGAAATGTTAAGAGGCTTAATGATAACCCAAGGACATCACTAAGATATTAACACAGCAAGTGAAAAGTATCCTCAAGGTTCTACCCAACCAAAGCATGCTTTACATCCCTCCTAAGGAGAGATGGAACTTATTTGGGGGACCTTGTGTCATAGGATGAAATAGAGGCACAAGAAGCTCTCTATGTTTGAAAGAAGAAATCAGTCTAATATAAAGATCTCCCTATATCTCCTATCTCCTAAGTCTTCAAAAGCAACCTTCAAGGATACGAACCTTCATGCTCCAAGCTCCATCCTTTGTCTCCAATCATCTCCAATCTCTTCATGAGCTCCAACAAACCAAACTCAAGCCCCAAGCCCAATTAGAATAGCCCAAACCAAGCAAACAAGCCAAATGCCCAAGGGGGAAACACACAAACATCATACAAGTTGCAAAAATCAAATAAAATAGCAATACTCATCACAAAATCCTAGATTAATTTCTAAGGAGACCTAACTATATACCCTATACCCCATATAAACCCCCAAGGCCTAAATCAAACCCTAAGTCTCCAAACTATGCCCTAAACTACACCTAAGTATTGTAAAACCCTAATCCTAGCACCCTAAAGTTCATTATTCAAAACCAACCTAAATTTCATCATAAAAATATGAGAAAAATCCCTAAGGGAGCATGTGTCTCTACTCTAACTAGAGCAAAAAGAATCACCTTAAAACTCAAAATGAAATGCTCATACAAAGATCAGAAAGAATAAGGTACAAAATAAAAGTGAAATAAAAGCAATAAAATGTAAAAATATGCCAGAAAATAAAAAATGCCTGAATTAATGTTTTTATTGTTTTATTAAATCCTAGAGATCTTAAGGAAAATAGGGAAAAAATTCCCATCCAAAAATGCTTATTTTTCAATTAGTTATGAATTTTCTAATTAACTATGTCAAAACCATGAAAATAAAAGAAATTAAAGAAAATTGACAAACAAGCGTGTCAAATAGCAATTGGAATCAGTTGTTCCTCAGACTGGGCCAACCAGGGGGGTGCGCATACCAATATGACCTAAGCCTAAACCAAACTTTAAACAAATCAGAAAATCCAATGGAAAATGGGAAAAATGCTGTGTCAAATAGCAAGTAATTCGTGTGTATTTTCAAATGGGCCTGGGAAGGGGTGTGTCAATAGTAACAAAATCCTGAAGCCCATCCAAGTACATTAAATGAAACGGAGCGTTTAGCTCCTCCCAGACTCCTTCACAAATTTTCCACGCATCTGGGCCGTTGGATGATTAGCTTGGTCAAAAGTCTTACTAGATCCTGTGGCCTCATATCATCTTCTTCATTTCAAACATGCTTGGAGGGAAACAACACAGACGGTGGCCGACGGTGGAGCCACCGTCGTCCCCAAATCTCACTTCGCTTAATCCTCACCAAAACAATAACCTAAATACATCATCATGCTTGTTTTCTCCCCAGGAATCTAACCATACCTTCCATTTGTATTGAAACCCTCTCCTTCTCAAAACACGAATGCATGCTCAGAAATTGCTCAGATAAAAAATTATCACCAAACTCAAAATTGAATAGCCTAGATTTATCACCACTTCACCCTGAGTAAAATCCACTATCAAACTAAGTTTAATCCTCAAGAATCATCAAGAAACATCCATGAACAGAAATGGTGCTCAACCTAATTTTGTCTCTAAAACATGCCAATTGTTACCAGAATCCACCTAGCCATGTTCTACAATGAATATCATCATATAAAACCTAAGGAATCTACATGAATCGAGCCATAGAAGGAAGTTTACATACCTGCAAATCTTGGATGAACAGAGCAAGCAAATCTTCAAATCAAGCTCCAAGATCTTCCAGACACGTTCTATGATCAATTACCAAGCTTCTGTATGCATCAATTGGAGTTGAATCTTCTTGAATTGCTAAATCCGATTCTGACTTGCAAGAGATGAATTCAAAGTGCTATCTCACAATTCTTCCACGATTTTGATCAGCAATCTATCTGGAATCAATCTCCAACTCAAAGTAGAGCTTATGAGTGCAAAAGAATGGATTGAAACCTCTCCAATTGGTGTAACCGATTTGGATTTGCAAGATGAAGACTCAAAACCCAATCTCTCAAATCTCTCTCAATTTCCACCAACCAATGCCTTGAACCTCTTCTAATACTTATATAGAAGGTGTATGAATGATCTAGAAACCTCTGGAAAGCTCTAATGAGAAGTTTAATATCTCTTGCATTTGAAAATGTCATGAGAAGTTCATACATGGCAGCTGAGTTCTGAGCTTGTATTTGCACCTCATTCTGATCCAATTTCTCCTTGGATGACATTTTGAATAGATTGGCAAGGGTTAAGACCTTGGTTATGCTCTAAAGAGTGGTTTTGCATATGTGACTTATAATGTAAGTAACCACTTTACAAAGGAAGTCATGAAATTATCCCTCAATTCAAAAATGTGTAAATGTCATTGTGTCCAAAGTTTGTTTCCCAATCAATGTGGTATGTCATATGGCTTGGTTTGGACCTATAGCTCAAAAATCTCAATTTTCCTCTTTGGTTCATTTAAAATCCATCCTTATTTTAGGCCATTTTTGCAATTTTGTGATACAAACCCTTACAAGCTTTCATGACTTCTTACCTAGCCCAAAAACATCATTTTAAACACATCTCATGTTGAAATTTTTTCCATTTGAGGAGTGGAAGATAGAGATTTTGACCTATGTTGGAAAATGACCTATAATTCAACTTTCCCAAAATACCCCTAGATTGCCAAGACCATAACTTGAGTTCCACAAATCTTCTTGAGGACTTATAGTACTCAAATTAAAGCTAAGGTCAAGCCCTACAATTCTTATGTTGGCCAAGAATCCATATGAAAATTCCTTGATGGGAAAAAGTTGCTTGGAAGTCAAGTGACTTCCACAGATAAATTTCAGTGTCCTCTAATGACCCATAACTTGCAAGAACCATAACTTGAGTTCTACAAATATTCTTGAAGACTTCTAGTACTCAAATTAAAGCTATTGAGAAGTTATATAAGTTTCATGTTGGCCAAGAATCCATTTGAAACTTGCATTTTGACTTATCTGGCTTGGAAGTTAGGCCTAAATTAGGGGATTTTACACTGAAACCCTAATTTGGCAACTCCTCCCACTCTTGATTCTCTTTGATTTATCCTTGGCACAAAACCAAACATGTATCAACATATCAATTCATGAATCCCACAACCTACAATTAAGCCTTGATGCTCTTCAATCACTCAGTTGACCTAAGGTTGACCTAGGGTTGACCCAGATGAAACCCTAATTGACTACACTTCAACTGTGGCTCTTGTACTTGAATCAATGACTTGTCTCATCTTCAATATGACCCTCTAGGCATTTCATAAGCTTTGTACACATTCCATATCCTCAATTCATAGCTCATACCCCCATTGATGACCCTCAATACACCTCAATTAGGAGAAAAGTCCACTGGTTGACCCTCAAACTTCTCAAAGCTTCAAACATTTCTTGATGACTTGGATGGTCTTAAGCTTGAATAAAAACCCTTGATGTGCCTCTTTAGATAAGAATGGCACTTGATCCCTTGTTGGATGCCTTGCTATGCAAATGATTAGATTATGTACATGATTTACTATGCAAATGATAATGCAATTAAAACATAAACCAGGTGAAATAGGTTGAGCAAATTTTAGGGTGCAACAGCTGCCCCTATTCAAACGGCTTGGACCCGACTGGGTGATGAGCGAACGACCTTCGAACAATCGAGGTACGAGACGGTTGAATACCAAGAACCCGGAAATTTGCCAACCGCAGAAATAACTACACAAACTGCTTGGAAAACAACATCTGCTGACTGGATCTGGTTGTTACGGCAACAAACTGATCAATTAGCGATCGTGCTGGGGATTATTTTCATCGACCCGAAAAAGATTCTATCGTCGCGGGGATAGAACTTTATCTACATTCTGTTCACACAGAAACATCCCGACGACTTCGCTGGGGAAACAATTCTGTCTAATCCTCAGGAACTCATCTGCCTATCCATACAGGCAAGTTATCTACCTATACACAAGAAAAGTCATCTGCCTGATTACAGGGAAATCCATCCGCCTGCTTCATACGGGAAAATTATCTGAGTACCGTTTCTCTGCCTACCTCTGTAGTAGCCAAATATGTTGGTCTTAACCCATAAACGACTTTGAGGAGGACTCTACTGGGGACAGTAACACGAGGAAATCACGACGACTTCCTTGGGGAAAATACTTTTGTCAAATATCGGAACACAACTCACATACTCTGTCTATCACGGGAGCATCATCTATCTGGATACCAGAAAATTCATCCGCCTGCTTCATACAGGGAACTCCATCTTCCTGATTCATACCAGAAAACACAGCTGCCTGATTCATACAGGAAAGTTCATCCGCCTGTTTTATACGGGAAAATTCATCCGCTTGCTTCTTACGGGAAAACATAACACATTTGCCTGGTTCATACAAGAAAGTTCATCCGCCTGATTCTTACGGGAAAACATAACACATCTGCCTGGTTCATACAGGAAAGTTCATCCGCCTGATTCTTACGGGAAAACATAACACATCTGCCTGGTTCATACAGGAAAGTTCATCCGCCTGATTCTTACGGGAAAACATAACACATCTGCCTAGTTCATACACGAAAGTTCATCCGCCTGATTCTTACGGGAAAACATAACACATCTGCCTGGTTCATACAGGAAAGTTCATCCGCCTGATTCTTACGGGAAAACATAACACATCTGCCTGGTTCATACAAGAAAGTTCATCCGCCTGATTCTTACGGGAAAACATAATCTTGGATATAGCTTCCTTGCCTATTCTTGGTAGTGGCTTTCTCCAATGGGGGTATCCTAGAAATAACTGCCCGACACCCGTTCTGACAATAAGTGACCTCTTCTGAAATTTTGATTCATGAAACCTTGCAATGCCGCCGCGACGGCAAACCTGAAGAACAACACTCTGCTGGTCGGATAAGAGAAACTTCAACCAGTAACTCTGTGGGGAATGATAATAAGAAATGTGTCATCATATGTCTCATGCGAGACCTCGATCATCTGGTAATAGATCTGAACCCTAACTTCATACTCCTGCTGAGAAACACACCTGAAAGCAAAAGGTTAACCAACCTGATTTATGTTTCAAAATGCGTATGTTTTGCAATGGCGTAATGCTCCATACGGCATGGAAATGCTACGCGTTTTTGGGTAGATGCAAACATGATAATGTATGAAAATGCAAATGCATGTTCAGGCTACTGGGGAAGCTCTGACACGCTTGCTTCAACACGGCTGTCGGGCGGCGAGGTTGGATGTTTGTTCGACGGCGAGGTTGAACGTTTGGATTTGGCGGCGAGGTCAGATCATCATTTGTCCGGCGGCGAGGTTGGATGTTTGTTCGACGGCGAGGTTGAACGTTTGGATTTGGCAGCGAGGTCAGATCATCATTTGTCCGGCGGCGAGGTTGGATGTTTGTTCGACGGCGAGGTTGAACGTTTGGATTTGGCGGCGAGGTCAGATCATCATTTGTCCGGCGGCGAGGTTGGATGTTTGTTCGACGGTGAGGTTGAACGTTGGGATTTGACGGCGAGGTCAGATTATGTTTGTTCGACGGCGAGGTTGGATATTTGTTTGACGGCGAGGTCAGACTCTTTAAATCCCCAGTAGAGATGATGTTTGTACGACGGCGATGTCGAGTGGCTCTAAAAGGATGTTTGTTTCCGACGACGACGTCAGATTCAGTTTTCCAGCGGCGATGTTGGGCATGTCAAGTTAATCCACTCTTCTGACGGCGATGTTAGGTGATGCAGATCCTTTAGGTCTCCAGCGGTGATGCGGGGTATTTTGGCAGATTTAGTTCCAGCGGCGATGTTGGGTATATCAGATAGGTTAATCCTCCAGCGGCGATGTTGGGTGTTGTGGTTGTCTGAAGGCAATATCAGAAGAAGTTAATGTGGATGACTGACGGCGATGTCAGTTCAGTATCTCTCCAGCTAGCTGTCGAGCAGCTAGTGTTGCAGTATTCAAAGATTTGTTCCCCACAGAGTACCGTGTGCTCGCGCAGTTGGCAAATTTTCGGGTTTACCGGTATTCAATCGTCTCGCACCTTGATTGGTTGAGAGTCGTTCTCTTCTCACCCAGTCAGGTTCAAGCCGTTTGAATAGGGGCAGCTGTTGCACCCCAAAATTTGACCAACAATTATTTATCCATCTAGTGTTTGAAAGTTGATACCTTCATCAGAAAGTTCAAAAGAATTGGTTGAAACCAGGGTTGTGTGCTTCATAGCTTGAGAGTTGTGGGTGCTCCTCAGATGATTCTGAGACTTTGAGAATGAACTTGATGTTTTGAAAAAGCCTATGAGATGTCTTGATAGCCATCATGAAGCCCAGAGAGGTCATTATGCAAGAGTTCAGAAGATTCAACCATGAATGGTAGAATTAGGGTTTTGACTGGGTCAACCCTAGGATAACTGAAAATTTGGAGAAGGTTGAGACCCAATCCAAGGGCCATGAGATCATGGAATGATGCATAGAGATGTTATAAAGATGATTCCTAGACCAACTCATCATGATTGAGGAGTTTGAGAAGTTTCAAGTCAGGGTTTCTGAGGATTGTCAGTGAAAAAACCCTAATTTGATCCCTATTTTCCAGGCAGTTTTAGCTCTAGATGTGATTGATATATCATCTTCCCCACAACATGAATGTTGTAGAGCTTGTTCTTAGCTTTAATTTGAGTGGTGGAAGTCCTTGATAGGAGTTACAGAGCTCAAGTTATGGTTTTGACAAATTACAGGTCAGCTGAGGTGTGTGAATCTGGGTCCTTGAAGGTCACCCAACTTGCAGACAACTTTTGCCCTAGTAGGATGATTCCTATGATCTCTTGGTCAACATGAATGTTGAAGGGCATCTTCTTAACTTTAATTTGAGTGGTAGAAGTCCTTGATAGTATTTGTGGAACTCAACTTATGGTTTGAACAAGACAGGGGTATTTTGGTCATTTGTCAGTTATAGGTCATTTTAAGCAAAGGCCATATCTCCTATTTCCAAGCCTCAAATGGAAAAACTCAAAACATGAAAGTTGTTCAAAATGTGATTTTAAGTCTAGGAAGAAGGGAATGAGTTGTTGGAAAATCTCATAGCATGGATTTGCATGATTGGTTAAAAATGAACTAAAAATGGCTTATAAGTTTGAAAAGTTGAAATTGAAAATTGGTTTGGGAGATCCACAAATCCAAAATAGGTCATCCAATATATCATTTTGATTGGAAACATCATTTTGAGAACATTGGTTTAAACACAATTTTCATTTGAGGCTTTAAAATGGGACATGCTTTGTAATATTGAAACTTGCATATTAAGGCACCCTTGCAAAACTCAACATAAGCCAAAGGTGAGCTTGTTTTTCACACATACCCTCTCAATATCTCTTATGATGAGATTTTAAAGCCAACATACAAGGTTTAAGGCATGATACATGGGATTTTCAACTTATCATCACATGAGAAAATCAAGACTTTTCTAGCTCATTCTAGAAGGATCCAGGAGCTTCTATTGATCATTATAAGAAGAGTGAATCATGATGAGTATGAGGTTGGTGAAGGAGAGAGAAATCAGTGGAGATAGTGAGAGAGACATTGCCATTGAAGAGCTTCCTTCAAGATCAAGCAACACACGATTTCTTCCACTACAAGCTTTCTCCTCCAAAACCAGTGCAAACAGAATCATTTCCACCATTGGAGGATCATCCTGAAGCAACTACAAGGCTTACAACCTTCTCTACATACCTCCACCATCACTTCTTGGCAGGTTGGGATTCTTCTCCCTTTCTCCTTATTTATGTGGTTTCTGTTAGTTCTTTAGGTATAGAACTGTTAAGGTAGGATAGGTGATCAAATCCTGAGAATTAGGGGCCATTTCATGGAGTTCCATAGCAGGTGCAAGAATCTTTCATGATCAAGAACAAGCTGGATATTAGGGTTCAAGGCACGAGTGATAGTTCATTGTGATGAGCATAGCATGTAGAACAAGATTGGGTCATTAATTTTGAGTTTTAGAAGAATTGATCTCAGGAAAAATAGGTGGTACCCGAGCTTTGAAGTTTTCTGTTTGAAGGATTCAAGGAGAGTTAATGAAAACTACGCGTATAGTTTTGTTCCTTGTAATCAGTAGGTCATTTTCCTTTTTGGAATTTTTAACTTTCATTGAGTGTGGAGGGAGAACGAGCCAGAAGAAGATTCATGCATGGCCATGTGGAACTGAAACCCTAGATGGAAGGTTGGGGACGATGACTCCCCACCGTTGGATCATTCCTTTCAATTGACTTTTTAACCTCATCGTGTGGCCAGGTTTTAAAATGAAAACGGAGGGAAACCTCCCAGCTGCAACGCAGCGTTTCATTAAAGCTGAAACCCTGGGCCTGGATCCAACTTGCTACGCGCACCCCCCAGTTTGGCCCATCTCATGAAAACAACTAGCGCGCCTTGCTTTTTTCACCCCCTCCCCTTTATTTTGATTTCTTTTATTTTTTAATTCCTTTAATATTTCTTGCACTTTAAAAATTCATAAAAAAATAGAAAATTGATCATTTTTAAATTCTTGTTTTTTCTCTAGGTTAAAAAATCTGTCTAGAAAATTCTAAATAAATAAAATTTCCATTTTATTCTCTTTTCATATTTTTAATAGATTTTTCTTTTAAATAGCTTTTAAAATAGGATTAATTTTGTACATGATTTTGTAGATTTTCTTTTAGGACTTTCCCTTAGGATTTTTAAGTCATTCTTTTTGGTGTGATTAGATATTGAATCATAGTTCCCCATAGGATTTAATTCCTGATTTTTAGATTAAAATTTGATTAGTTTAATTAGGGTAGCATTAGGGTATCCTAATTAGGGTTTATGTTATGCATAGGTAAGGAAATACATTTTCTTTAGATAGTTTTGTCTTGATTCTTGGGTAGGGGCATATGTGGATGTTATGGGTAGATGTTATGGACCCTTGTGAATAATTTGTAGAATTTTCCCCCTTGTGTTAGTATTTTTAGGTATTTTCTGAAGTTAGCTGATGATTTTGTCTGTCCTGTGGTTATCTGTTCATCTCTGGGGTTTATTTTGGGAATTTGTTGTGGGGCTTGTGTTGTCTTGAAGATCTTGTTGGAGAGCATGATGAAGAGAAGATTGTAGATCAAGACTCAGAGACCCAGAGCTTGGATTATTCCCTGTCTGTGAGGTTTGAGATCCTGAAGTTTGAAGGAAGTTCATGGTACTTTCCTGAGGAAGGCACTATGAATGACTTTCATTCTTTCTTCTCACCTCTTTCTTAAGTATCCAATGATGTTGGAGCCAACTTGTGAGTTTAATTTCTCCTGAGGAGGAATGTAAACTGATCACATGTTGTTGAGCCACATGGGATACAATTCCTAAGTGGAAGCCTCCTAGTACTTTCCTGAGGAAGGTCCTATGGGTCTATTCACTTAGTTCCATTAGTTTATCTAGGATTTCTCAAGTATCCAATGATGTTGGAGCCTGCTTGTGAGTTTAATTTCTCCTGAGGAGGAATGTAAACTGATCACAGTTGTTGAGCCACATAGGATACAACTCCTAAGTGGAAACCTCCTAGTACTTTCCTGAGGAAGGTCCTATGAGTCTGTTCACTTAGTTCCACTAGTTCAAATAGGATTTCCTAAGTATCCAGTGATGTTGGAGCCTGCTTGTGATTTTAATTTCTCCTGAGGAGGAATGTAAACTGATCACAGTGGTTGAGCCACATAGGATATGATTCCTGAGTATACACCTCCTAGTGCTTTCCTGAGGAAGACACTATGAGTCTGCTTACTTAGCTCCCTTTCTTTGGTAAGCTTGTTCTGAAGCTTGAAGACTGGGATTGCTTTCTTTTGGTTAGGTTTTGCTTTAGGGCTTTGCTTAGATTTGGTCAAGATTCTGTGTTAAGGTTAGGATTAGAGAATAAATGATTCTTTCTCAAGTGTGTTTTGTTTGCCTGATGGCAGCTTCATTTCTTTTATCTGTATATTGCTTGATAGCATGTGGTTTATCTTCAGTATGATTACTGTTATTTCATGACTGGCTTGAGGTCGAGACGAGCTTGTGGAGGCTGAAGCCCCACACACATTTCCTCCCTCACTTGCATTGCATGCATTTTACTGTTAAAGCTGATGCTTTTGTCTGTTTTGGTGTATCATTGACATGATCCCTTAGGACTCTCATTTCCTCTGATGAGGATTTGATGATAGACTTTTAGGTTGAAACCTATGCATGACAACATCTAGGAGTTCCCTGTTTAAACCTCAACCATAGGATGAATCCATGGCATGACAACAGTAGGACTTGATAGTCTCCCTCCTAGTTGGGTCTGTTCTCTTCTCATCTCAAAGCAGTTTAAGATACAGTAATCATGAATGATTTCTTTCGTACGTTACGAGCCTTAAGCTATCTGAGAAAGGACGCATTCCCTCTCAGGTCATAGTCTCTAGTGCGGTTGAGATTGCAAACACAATAAAAAACACTTCTTTTAGGAGATAACCCGTAGTTTCCCGAACTACGTTTGCTCTGATCTTCCATACAGTGTGGAAGTACGTAGGCATAGGATGCGACGTCCTAGCGAGCAACCTTCCCCCACCCTCACCTGTAGTTAGCCGAACTACGTTGACTCTGATTTCTCATTCTCTGATGAGAATACGTAGGCATAAAGTGCGACGCTTTGTCGAGTCATTTTTCTTTTCTTTTTCAGCCAGCCTTGATAGGTAGATAGATTATAACCAACCTGTCCAAGTAAACAAACAAGCGAGGATCCCGTCGAGTACGACGAACGTGAGGGGTGCTAATACCTTCCCCTTGCGTAACCGACTCCCGAACCCAGACAATGGTTGCGACGACCTTGTCTTACCCTTATTCGTCAGGTTTTTCCGATCGTTTCCTTTCCCGCTCTGAGGGATAAATAACGAAAGGTGGCGACTCTTCTGTTTTGCCGGCACCTTATTTTCGCGCGAGCGACAGCTGGCGACTCTGCTGGGGAAGGGGGGTTCGCCCTGCTTCGGGGATGCGCACGACACATTTTCTGGAAGGTGCTGCACCTGCAACAACACAAACAAACAGACAAGATACCCTCCTCAAAGGGGACTATCCAGGTTATTATCTCGTGACAATATTCAGTTAATTAATTGTTTCAACAATCAATGGGCCTAGGCCCGTGAGTTTATTATGCGCATTTTATCAAAAACATCGGCGTTTTCATTCGCAAACAAAACAGATAAATGCTAAACAGACAAGCAGAATTGCTGAATAATGTGCATTTTATTGATGATGAACCCCTGAATGGGCAAAAATGTTTTACAACAGAGGCAAGCTCCTGGAATGAGGAAGCTGCGCAAAAAAGAAAACATAAATATACATCAGTATATACAAATGTTGGCAACAAGGCGTAGACGAACGCCATGAGTTGATCCCTCTAAGACCCACTCGACTTCGATACTTCTCCGACGTTTCAGCTTCGGAAGAGATTGATTCGGATGAACGGCCCTCAGGTCCTCCGAACCACTAAACAATGAAAGTCCATACGCGGAACGCAGTCATTTGCTTATTCAAATCCCTAACTTTTGCGTGAACCGCCCTTTACGGGTTTTCAGTTCACCGGGATACCCTTTTTTGCCGAAGCCGCCCAGTGTAGGTTTTCGACTTCGCGGGTGTACATTTTTTCAATATATCCCTAATTTTTTCCCGAACCTTTTATTCTGTTTTTGGTTCGCCGGGATGCCCTTTTTTGCCTGGACTCTTTCTTTTTTTGTCCAGCGGGTCTCTTTCAAGCAAAGTATTTTTTAACTGCGTCCGCGTTCACCAGGGATGCAAAATCTTCACCATCCATCGTGGATAACAACAAAGCTCCCCCCGAGAAGACCTTGCTGACGACATACGGCCCTTCGTAATTCGGAGTCCACTTGCCCCGGTGATCGGAGTGTGGCGGAAGAATTTTCTTCAGGACGAGATCACCCGTCTGAAAGCTTCTAGGACGCACCTTCTTATCATAAGCTTTCTTCATTCGGCTCTGGTACAGGCGACCAAATGCAATTGATGCTAACCTCTTCTCGTCCATCAGGCTGAGCTGGTTCAAGCGATTCGTAATCCATTCTGCCTCGTCGAGTTTCACATCAACCAAAACTCGCAAAGAAGGAATCTCCACCTCTAACGGTAGGACAACTTCCATGCCGTACACCAAGGAGAAAGGAGTTGCCCCGGTCGACGTACACACTGTCGTACGATAACCGTGCAAGGCAAACGGCAGCATCTCGTGCCAATCTTTGTACGTCACAACCATCTTCTGAACAATCTTCTTGATGTTCTTGTTGGCCGCTTCAACAGCGCCATTCATCTTCGGCCGGTAAGGAGATGAGTTGTGGTGTTCAATCTTGAAGCTCTGGCACAACTCCTTCATCATCTTGTTATTAAGGTTCGAACCATTATCAGTAATGATCCGCTCGGGAATTCCATAGCGACAGATGATGTCCCTCTTTATGAATTTAGCTACCACCTGCTTAGTCACATTAGCGTACGAGGCTGCCTCCACCCATTTGGTGAAGTAGTCGATAGCTACCAGAATAAAACAATGACCATTGGATGCAGGGGGCTCGATCTTGCCTATCATGTCGATGCCCCACATGGAGAACGGCCAAGGGGAGGACATGACATTCAATGGGCACGGCGGCACATGAACTTTATCAGCATAAATCTGGCATTTATGACATTTCTTCGCGAATCTAAAGCAATCCGACTCCATAGTCAGCCAGTAATACCCTGCTCTCAGGATCTTTCTCGTCATGGCATGCCCGCCGGCGTGCGTACCAAATGTGCCCTCATGGACTTCTTCCATGAGTATATTTGCCTCCTTCTCATCTACACATCTGAGTAGCACGAGATCGTGGTTTCTCTTATACAACACTCCATCAGGATTGAGATAAAAGTTTCCAGACAGCCTCCTTAGAGTCTTCTTATCCTGGGTTGACGCACCCGCAGGATACTCCTTAGTCATAAGGAAGGTCTGGATGTCGTGGAACCATGGCTTGCCGTCATTGGCACCCTCGATTGCAAACACAAATGTCGGTCTATCAAGACGCGAAAGCACAATTCTTGGAGCCTCATTCCAATAATTGACTTTATACATTAAAGCCAGCGTGGCTAAAGCATCAGCCATCTGATTTTCAGCCCTGGATACATGATGAAGTTCCACTCGATCGAAGAACGGAAGCAACCTCCTGGCATAATTCATGTACGACACTAAGTTCGCTTGACGAGTTTCCCACTCCCCTTTAATCTGATTGATTACAAGCGCTGAGTCACCATATATGTCTAGATTCTTGATTCTCAAATCAATTGCCTCTTCTAGACCCATAATACATGCTTCATACTCGGCTTCATTGTTGGTAACTGGAAACGTCAGTCTCGCAGTAAACGGGATGTGGGATCCGTGAGGAGTCGTGATGATAGCCCCGATACCACTTCCATAGGAATTAACCGCTCCGTCGAATATCAACTTCCACTGAGACTTCCTATCTGGCCCCTCATCGGGCAATGGCTCATCGCAGTCCTTCGCTTTGAGGAACATAATATCCTCGTCAGGGAATTCGAACTTCATCGGCTGGTAGTCTTCGATTGGCTGTTCGGCAAGATAATCAGACAGTACGCTTCCCTTGATGGCTTTCTGAGAGACGTACTGGATATCATATTCTGTTAATACCATTTGCCATCTGGCAATCCTGCCCGAAAGAGCCTGCTTCTCGAAGACGTACTTGATCGGATCCATCTTCGAAATTAGCATAGTGGTGTGGTTGAGCATATACTATCGTAGACGTTTGGCAGCCCAAGTTAATGCACAACACGTCTTCTCCAGCATCGAGTATCGAGATTCACACTCAGTGAACTTTTTACTCAAATAATAAATGGCATGCTCTTTTCTGCCCGTCTCGTCGTGCTGACCGAGAACACACCCCATACTATATTCCAGAACCGTCAGGTACATGAATAATGGCCGTCCAGCCACTGGGGGTATCAAGATTGGAGGTTCTTGAAGATACTGCTTTATTTTGTCGAATGCCTTCTGGCAATCCTCATTCCAAGTAATCGCCTGATTTTTCTTTAAAAGCTTGAACATTGGTTCACAAGTGGCCGTGAGCTGAGAGATAAACCTTGCAATGTAGTTTATTCGGCCCAAGAAACCACGAACTTCTCTCTCTGTTTTTGGCGCTGGCATTTCTTGAATAGCTTTTATTTTCGCAGGATCAACTTCAATACCCCTTTCACTAACGATAAACCCCAATAACTTTCTGGACCGCACTCCGAAAGTGCACTTGTTAGGATTCAGCCTCAGCCTGAACTTCCTAAGCCTCTCAAACAGCTTCAACAAGTTGACCAGATGCTCTTCCTCCGTTTGGGACTTCGCAATCATGTCATCAACATAGACCTCGATCTCATGATGAATCATATCATGAAACAAAGTTACCATTGCTCGCTGGTAAGTGGCCCCTGCGTTCTTCAGACCGAAGGGCATTACCTTGTAGCAGAATGTTCCCCAGGGGGTGATGAACGTCGTTTTCTCCATGTCTTCCGGTGCCATCTTAATCTGATTGTAACCGGAGAAGCCATCCATGAACGAAAACACGGAAAACTGGGCTGTGTTGTCGACCAACACATCGATATGAGGCAACGGGAAATCATCCTTAGGGCTCGCCCTGTTCAAATCCCGATAATCGACGCACATGCGTACCTTACTGTCCTTCTTCGGTACAGGCACAATGTTGGCGACCCACGGAGGGTAAGTGGTAACGGCCAGAAACCCTGCGGCCAACTGCTTCTGGACTTCTTCCTTGATTTTTACAGCCATGTCTGGTCTCGTCCTCCTAAGCTTCTGCTTGACTGGAGGGCAATCTTCTCGCAACGGCAAGCGATGAACCACGATGTCAGTGTCAAGTCCGGGCATATCCTCATATGACCAAGCAAAGACGTCACTATACTCTCGAAGCATCTCGATCAGTCTATGCTTGACATCATTCTGCAGCGCAGCCCCCACTCTGACATTTCTGACGAGCTCCTCAGAACCCAGATTTACAATCTCAATATCCTCCTCGTGAGGCAGAATAACCTTCTCTTCTTGTCTCAACAAGCGGGCCAACTCTTCCGGAAGGTCCTCGTCTTCATCAATCTCATCCTCGGCTTGATAGATCGGGCAATCAAAGTCGTAGTGAGCCGTAGAGGGTCCAGAGTCGATGTCATCTGTTATGTGGATCCTGCAATAACAAGGGTTAAGTTTAAAGCAAGAATATGCAGGTTAGCACAGACCTCGTTGCCATTTTGCTGTTTTTTCGAAATAAACATAAAACAGGAATAACAGAGAACACAATATTTGAGTACGAAGAAAACGCCTTTTATTTATTAACAAAATGCATACACATAATCCAACAAGGCCCTGACAGTAAAACCACTATGCCCCGGGCAGGACATAGGGTTGTACAAAGATTGTAAAAAGCAAATCATTACTCTTCACTTGTCAGCTTGATAATCTCCTTGATGGTCCAATTGTGGAGGCGCTCGCCCGGCTTGCTCGGTTGAATCCAGGTGTCAAGATCGCAATCACTATCCTCGCTGTCCTCAGACGCGGCGTTGATGCTCTCGAAGATTACTCCCCCCTTGGTGAATAGGATCGACCCTTTCCCACGAGACGAGCTGCCAGACGAAGATGAAGCTTCAGCTCCGGGAGAATACCCCAATCCAAACTTATCCTGCTTGATTGGTATATCCAAGACATGCCCCCAGCCTGGGGTGGAACCGGCTTCGACGACGGCCCGAGCTTCCTTAAACGAGGAGAGATTCATCTCTTGCTTCTCTGCGACGACAGGAGCTACCTCTTTTACCCTGACGGTTTCAAATGCTTGGCAGAGAGTTTCATGGATCTCGCCATCCATTTCAACATATTTAAAGGACGATAGGTGGCTCACCATGATGTCCTCTTCACCACAGACGGTTACTATGCTGCCCCCGACAGCATATTTGAGCTTCTGATGCAGCGTGGACGTCACGGCACCAGCAGAATGGATCCATGGCCGACCTAAGAGGCAACTATAGGCTGGCATGATATCCATGATATAGAAAACCGTATTGAACGTCTCTGGACCAACTTGAATTGGCAGGGTCAACTCTCCGAAGACGTGGCGCTTACTTCCATCAAAGGCCTTCACGACCAGATCACTGGGCGTGCAAAGCAATCCACGGGTATCCAACTTCATCAGTGCCTTCTTCGGAAGCACGTTAAGCGACGAACCCGTATCCACCAGGACATGCGACATGACGGTACCTCTGCACTCTATCGAGACGTGCAAGGCGTTGTTGTGATCTCTTCCTTTAGGAGTCAGCTCTAGATCTGTAAATCCCAGCCCATTACCAGCATTAACATGGGCTACCACCTCCTCGAGTTGATTTACTGATATCTCCTGCGGCACATATGCAGCATTCAATACCTTCAGTAACGCGTTGCGGTGCGCCTCAGAACACAGCAACAAGTTAAGAATCGAGATCTTCGACGGAGTCTGATGAAGGTGATCTACAATTTTGTAGTCACTTTTCTTGATTAATCGCATGAACTCTTCAGCATCTTTAACCAGCAAGTCCTTCTCTGCCCCTGCAGGGACCTCTTCGACAGTTTTACCTTTACCCTTATCCACAGCGTCAGCTCGGACCACTTTCTCTGCTTCAACCTCTGCTGGCGCAAATACTCTACCGCTTCGAGTGATACCACTGACTCCGGTAAGATTCTGCACAGTTGATCCGAATGGCTCTAGCTCTATCTTCTGACCATTACAATAAACTTCGGCGCCGTAATGCCATGGAACGACATTAGTGCTTTCGAATGGGATCGGTCCGGCCCTGGTGATAGTAATGGTAGGCGGTCGGGGTGCAAAAATAGTAATAGGGTGACGAGGAATAGTAATGGTAGCAACTTCATCTACCTGCTTCAGCATGATTTCCCCTGATGCACTCTCAACGCTCCGGCTGAACTGTAAAATACCCTCAGACATCAGACTTTGGATACCTTCGATCAGCTGCTCACACCCATCAAGAAGTGTAGCACAAGCCATACATAACTCTCCGCATCCAGGAAAGAAGCCCTTCTTCAGCAATTTAGCCTTGACAAAACTCAACGGCGTCTTCAGATCTTTGACATCAGTCAGCAAGTCTGAACTCAACGGCAGTGCTAACGGCAATCTGATGACTAATCTCGAACTCAATGCGGCAGGCGTCGGCAATGGTAGTCTGGGAGCCAATGTTAACATGGGGCCGGTCAACGGCAATGCTGGTGCAGGAAATCTGTTGGTGCCTCAACCGTGGCTGGAGGACCATCAGGATGACGTATTCTCTCAGAGAGGTGTAGAAGCAGAGTTGAATGCTGAAGCTCGACTCAGGTTCAAGGCGCTGGAAGACAAGATGAGAGACATAGAAAATCAGAACACATTGGGCGTTGACATGTCCAAGCTCGGGTTGATTGCTGACTTTAAAGTACCTCACAAGTTCAAGGTGCCTACCTTTGAGAAGTATAAGGGTACTACTTGCCCCCGGGTCCACCTCCGATCTTATTATAGAAAGATGTCCGCTTATTCTGACGATGAGAAGCTGCTGATGCACTTCTTTCAGGATAGTCTTTCTGGTCCATCGCTCGAATGGTATATGGGTTTGGAGCCCGCTACTGTGCACACCTGGAAAGATCTTGCAGAAGCGTTCGTCCTCCACTATCAATACAATAGCGACTTGGCTCCCAACCGAGTTCAGCTTCAGAATCTCTCACAGCGGAACAATGAAAGCTTCAAAGAATACGCCCAGCGGTGGCGTGAATTGGCTGCTCGAGTTCAACCGCCGATGGTTGAGTGTGAGCTAGTGCAAATGTTCGTGGCTACCCTTCCCGGGATCTACTATGAAAAGCTGGTCAGTGGCATGTCTGGAACATTCTCGGCTCTCATCACTCTGGGCGAGCATGTTGAGAACGGTATAAAGATCGGAAAGATTCAGGGCGAATCATCCTCAGCTGAAGGAAGTAGCAAGAAACCTTACGCTGGCAAGCGCCGAGAGGGAGATGCAAGCGCTGTCACTAATGCTCGGAGAAAGGGCAAGGGCCCTCAGCCTCAGATTGCTAGCATAAATATCCCAGCTGCTCCGCAGCAGCAGCAGAATCAGCAGGGGTATAAAATATATCAGAATCGGGCTCCTATGGCAAACCGTCATTTTGATACTCCACCTATGTCATATGCACAGCTTTTGCAAACGTTGCTTCAGCTCCAATTGGTTCAAAAGAGGACGTTGGCTCCCTTAACAGGGGCACCACCACCGGGGTATGATGCCAGTGCTACTTGTGAGTTCCATACTGGGGCACCAGGCCATACGATTGAGAATTGTAAAGCTTTTAAGCACAAAGTCCAGGACTTGGTGGACGCCAAGGTTATTAATTTTTCTGACAATGTGCCCAACGTTACCAAAAATCCAATGCCTCATCATAAGGGGGGCGGAGTGAATGCCGTTATCACTGAGGAGAGTTCAGACTTACTGACTGATGTCAAAGATCTAAAGACGCCGTTGAGTTTTGTCAAGGCTAAATTGCTGAAGAAGGGCTTCTTTCCTGGATGCGGAGAGTTATGTATGGCTTGTGCTACACTTCCTGATGGGTGTGAGCAGCTGATCGAAGGTATCCAAAGTCTGATGTCTGAGGGTATTTTACAGTTCAGCCGGAGCGTTGAGAGTGCATCAGGGGAAGTCATGCTGAAGCAGGCAGATGAAGTTGCTACCATTACTATTCGTCGTCACCCTATTACTATTTCTGCACCCCGACCGCCTACCATTACTATCACCAGGGCCGGACCGATCCCATTCGAAAGCACTAATGCCGTTCCATGGCATTACGGCGCCGAAGTTTATTGTAATGGTCAGAAGATAGAGCTAGAGCCATTCGGATCAACTGTGCAGAATCTTACCGGAGTCAGTGGTATCACTCGAAGCGGTAGAGTATTTGCGCCAGCAGAGGTTGAAGCAGAGAAAGTGGTCCGAGCTGACGCTGTGGATAAGGGTAAAGGTAAAACTGTCGAAGAGGTCCCTGCAGGGGCAGAGAAGGACTTGCTGGTTAAAGATGCTGAAGAGTTCATGCGATTAATCAAGAAAAGTGACTACAAAATTGTAGATCACCTTCATCAGACTCCGTCGAAGATCTCGATTCTTAACTTGTTGCTGTGTTCTGAGGCGCACCGCAACGCGTTACTGAAGGTATTGAATGCTGCATACGTGCCGCAGGAGATATCAGTAAATCAACTCGAGGAGGTGGTAGCCCATGTTAATACTGGTAATGGGCTGGGATTTACCGATCTAGAGCTGACTCCAAAAGGAAGAGATCACAACAACGCCTTGCACGTCTCGATAGAGTGCAGAGGTACCGTCATGTCGCATGTCCTGGTGGATACGGGTTCGTCGCTTAACGTGCTTCCGAAGAAGGCACTGATGAAGTTGGATACCCGTGGATTGCTTTGCACGCCCAGTGATCTGGTCGTGAAGGCCTTTGATGGAAGTAAGCGCCACGTCTTCGGAGAGTTGACCCTGCCAATTCAAGTTGGTCCAGAGACGTTCAATACGGTTTTCTATATCATGGATATCATGCCAGCCTATAGTTGCCTCTTAGGTCGGCCATGGATCCATTCTGCTGGTGCCGTGACGTCCACGCTGCATCAGAAGCTCAAATATGCTGTCGGGGGCAGCATAGTAACCGTCTGTGGTGAAGAGGACATCATGGTGAGCCACCTATCGTCCTTTAAATATGTTGAAATGGATGGCGAGATCCATGAAACTCTCTGCCAAGCATTTGAAACCGTCAGGGTAAAAGAGGTAGCTCCTGTCGTCGCAGAGAAGCAAGAGATGAATCTCTCCTCGTTTAAGGAAGCTCGGGCCGTCGTCGAAGCCGGTTCCACCCCAGGCTGGGGGCATGTCTTGGGTATACCAATCAAGCAGGATAAGTTTGGATTGGGGTATTCTCCCGGAGCTGAAGCTTCATCTTCGTCTGGCAGCTCGTCTCGTGGGAAAGGGCCGATCCTATTCACCAAGGGGGGAGTAATCTTCGAGAGCATCAACGCCGCGTCTGAGGACAGCGGGGATAGTGATTGCGATCTTGACGCCTGGATTCAACCGAGCAAGCCGGGCGAGCGCCTCCACAATTGGACCATCAAGGAGATAATCAAGCTGACAAGTGAAGAGTAATGATTTGCTTTTTACAATCTTTGTACAACCCTATGTCCTGCCCGGGGCATAGTGGTTTTACTGTCAGGGCCTTGTTGGATTATGTGTATGCATTTTGTTAATAAATAAAAGGCGTTTTCTTCGTACTCAAATATTGTGTTCTCTGTTATTCCTGTTTTATGTTTATTTCGAAAAAACAGCAAAATGGCAACGAGGTCTGTGCTAACCTGCATATTCTTGCTTTAAACTTAACCCTTGTTATTGCAGGATCCATATAACAGATGACATCGACTCTGGACCCTCTACGGCTCACTACGACTTTGATTGCCCGATCTATCAAGCTGAGGATGAGATTGATGAAGACGAGGACCTTCCGGAAGAGTTGGCCCGCTTGTTGAGATAAGAAGAGAAGGTTATTCTGCCTCACGAGGAGGATATTGAGATTGTAAATCTGGGTTCTGAGGAGCTCGTCAGAAATGTCAGAGTGGGGGCTGCGCTGCAGAATGATGTCAAGCATAGACTGATCGAGATGCTTCGAGAGTATAGTGACGTCTTTGCTTGGTCATATGAGGATATGCTGGACTTGACACTGACATCGTGGTTCATCGCTTGCCGTTGCGAGAAGACTGCCCTCCAGTCAAGCAGAACCTTAGGAGGACGAGACCAGACATGGCTGTAAAAATCAAGGAAGAAGTCCAGAAGCAGTTGACCGCAGGGTTTCTGGCCGTTACCACTTACCCTCCGTGGGTCGCCAACATTGTGCCTGTACCGAAGAAGGACAGTAAGGTACGCATGTGCGTCGATTATCGGGATTTGAACAGGGCGAGCCCTAAGGATGATTTCCCGTTGCCTCATATCGATGTGTTGGTCGACAACACAGCCCAGTTTTCCGTGTTTTCATTCATGGATGGCTTCTCCGGTTACAATCAGATTAAGATGGCACCGGAAGACATGGAGAAAACGACGTTCATCACCCCCTGGGGAACATTCTGCTACAAGGTAATGCCCTTCGGTCTGAAGAACGCAGGGGCCACTTACCAGCGAGCAATGGTAACTTTGTTTCATGATATGATTCATCATGAGATCGAGGTCTATGTTGATGACATGATTGCGAAGTCCCAAACGGAGGAAGAGCATCTGGTCAACTTGTTGAAGCTGTTTGAGAGGCTTAGGAAGTTCAGGCTGAGGCTGAATCCTAACAAGTGCACTTTCGGAGTGCGGTCCAGAAAGTTATTGGGGTTTATCGTTAGTGAAAGGGGTATTGAAGTTGATCCTGCGAAAATAAAAGCTATTCAAGAAATGCCAGCGCCAAAAACAGAGAAAGAAGTTCGTGGTTTCTTGGGCCGAATAAACTACATTGCAAGGTTTATCTCTCAGCTCACGGCCACTTGTGAACCAATGTTCAAGCTTTTAAAGAAAAATCAGGCGATTACTTGGAATGAGGATTGCCAGAAGGCATTCGACAAAATAAAGCAGTATCTTCAAGAACCTCCAATCTTGATACCCCCAGTGGCTGGACGACCATTAATCATGTACCTGACGGTTCTGGAGAATAGTATGGGGTGTGTTCTCGGTCAGCACGACGAGACGGGCAGAAAAGAGCATGCCATTTATTATTTGAGTAAAAAGTTCACTGAGTGTGAATCTCGATACTCGATGCTGGAGAAGACGTGTTGTGCATTAGCTTGGGCTGCCAAACATCTTCGACAGTATATGCTCAACCACACCACTATGCTAATTTCGAAGATGGATCCGATCAAGTACGTCTTCGAGAAGCAGGCTCTTTCGGGCAGGATTGCCAGATGGCAAATGGTGTTAACAGAATATGATATCCAGTACGTCTCTCAGAAAGCCATCAAGGGAAGCGTACTGTCTGATTATCTTGCCGAACAGCCAATCGAAGACTACCAGCCGATGAAGTTCGAATTCCCTGACGAGGATATTATGTTTCTCAAAGCGAAGGATTGCGATGAGCCATTGCCCGATGAGGGGCCAGATAGGAAGTCTCAGTGGAAGTTGATATTCGACGGAGCGGTTAATTCCTATGGAAGTGGTATCGGGGCTATCATCACGACTCCTCACGGATCCCACATCCCGTTTACTGCGAGACTGACGTTTCCAGTTACCAACAATGAAGCCGAGTATGAAGCATGTATTATGGGTCTAGAAGAGGCAATTGATTTGAGAATCAAGAATCTAGACATATATGGTGACTCAGCGCTTGTAATCAATCAGATTAAAGGGGAGTGGGAAACTCGTCAAGCGAACTTAGTGCCGTACATGAATTATGCCAGGAGGTTGCTTCCGTTCTTCGATCGAGTGGAACTTCATCATGTATCCAGGGCTGAAAATCAGATGGCTGATGCTTTAGCCACGCTGGCTTCAATGTATAAAGTCAATTATTGGAATGAGGCTCCAAGAATTGTGCTTTCGCGTCTTGATAGACCGACATTTGTGTTTGCAATCGAGGGTGCCAATGACGGCAAGCCATGGTTCCACGACATCCAGACCTTCCTTATGACTAAGGAGTATCCTGCGGGTGCGTCAACCCAGGATAAGAAGACTCTGAGGAGGCTATCTGGAAACTTTTATCTCAATCCTGATGGAGTGCTGTATAAGAGAAAACACGATCTCGTGCTACTCAGATGTGTAGATGAGAAAGAGGCAAGTATGCTCATGGAAGAAGTCCATGAGGGCACATTTGGTACGCACGCCGGCGGGCATGCCATGACGAGAAAGATCCTGAGAGCAGGATATTACTGGCTGACGATGGAGTCGGATTGCTTCAGATTCGCGAAGAAATGTCATAAATGCCAGATTTATGCTGATAAAGTTCATGCGCCGTCGTGCCCATTGAATGTCATGTCCTCCCCTTGGCCGTTCTCCATGTGGGGCATCGACATGATAGGCAAGATCGAGCCCACTGCATCCAATGGTCATCGTTTCATTCTGGTAGCTATCGACTACTTCACCAAATGGGTGGAGGCAGCCTCGTACGCTAATGTGACCAAGCAGGTGGTAGCTAAATTCATAAAGAGGGACATCATCTGTCGCTATGGAATTCCCGAGCGGATCATTACTGATAATGGTTCGAATTTGAATAACAAGATGATGAAGGAGCTGTGCCAGAGCTTCAAGATTGAACACCACAACTCATCTCCTTACCGGCCGAAGATGAATGGCGCTGTTGAAGCGGCCAACAAGAACATCAAGAAGATTGTTCAGAAGATGGTTGTGACGTATAAAGATTGGCACGAGATGTTGTCGTTTTCCTTGCACAGTTATCGTACGACAGTGCGTACGTCGACCGGGGCAACTCCTTTCTCCTTGGTGTACGGTATGGAAGCTGTCCTACCGTTAGAAGTGGAGATTCCTTCTTTGCGAGTTTTGGTTGATGTGAAACTCGACGAGGCAGAATGGATTACGAATCGCTTGAACCAACTCAGCCTGATGGACGAGAAGAGGTTAGCATCGATTGCATTTGGTCGCCTGTACCAAAGCCGAATGAAGAAAGCTTATGATAAGAAGGTGCGTCGTAGAAGCTTTCAGACGGGTGATCTCGTCCTGAAGAAAATTCTTCCGCCACACTCCGATCACCGGGGCAAGTGGACTCCGAATTACGAAGGGCCGTATGTCGTCAGCAAGGTCTTCTCGGGGGGAGCTTTGTTGTTATCCACGATGGATGGTGAAGATTTTGCATCCCCGGTGAACGCGGACGCAGTTAAAAAATACTTTGCTTGAAAGAGACCCGCTGGACAAAAAAAGAAAGAGTCCAGGCAAAAAAGGGCATCCCGGCGAACCAAAAACAGAATAAAAGGTTCGGGCAAAAATTAGGGATATATTGAAAAAATGTACACCCGCGAAGTCGAAAACCTACACTGGGCGGCTTCGGCAAAAAAGGGTATCCCGGTGAACTGAAAACCCGTAAAGGGCGGTTCACGCAAAAGTTAGGGATTTGAATAAGCAAATGACTGCGTTCCGCGTATGGACTTTCATTGTTTAGTGGTTCGGAGGACCTGAGGGCCGTTCATCCGAATCAATCTCTTCCGAAGCTGAAACGTCGGAGAAGTATCGAAGTCGAGTGGGTCTTAGAGGGATCAACTCATGGCGTTCGTCTACGCCTTGTTGCCAACATTTGTATATACTGATGTATATTTATGTTTTCTTTTTTGCGCAGCTTCCTCATTCCAGGAGCTTGCCTCTGTTGTAAAACATTTTTGCCCATTCAGGGGTTCATCATCAATAAAATGCACATTATTCAGCAATTCTGCTTGTCTGTTTAGCATTTATCTGTTTTGTTTGCGAATGAAAACGCCGATGTTTTTGATAAAATGCGCATACATAAACTTACGGGCCTAGGCCCATTGATTGTTGAAACAATTAATTAAATGAATATTGTCACGAGATAATAACCTTGATAGGCCCCTTTGAGGAGGGTATCTTGTCTGTCTGTTTGTGTTGTTGCAGGTGTAGCACCTTCCAGAAGATGTGCCGTGCGCATCCCCGAAGCAGGGCGAGCCCCCCTTCTCCAGCAGAGTTTGGTAGTCTCTCCTCCGCAGAATCCGAACGCAAATAGTGAGCATTGATATGTCTCCCCACGCAGAGATGATTCTCTTCCCCAAGCAGACACATCCTGAAGGAACGTCACCTCATCAGCTGAGCCAAGCACCGAAGAATGATGTCGTCTTCCCCCAGCACCGGGTCACAAGTGCAGATTTCATAGGAATGTTCGGGTGCCGAAGCTCGTGTTTTCCCCAGTAAAGTCACCGAAGCAGGTGTCTTCCCCAGCACCGGGTCACAAGTGCAGGTTTCGTAGGGAATTGCTCGTACGCCGAAATATGCAGTAACTGATGGTGCCAGACTGAAGTCTCCGGCGGAATTGAGATTCCCCACCAGAGTCGTGCTCTCTCCTGAAGTTGGATGATTCCCTCTTCCCCATTAGAGTGTTGGAACGACTGATGTTGTATTCCCCTGCAGAGTTGTACTCTCCCCCGAAGTCAGATGATTCTTTCTTCCCTAGCGAAATTGAAATTCCTCACCAGGGTCGTACTCTCCAGTGAAGTAGAATGATTTCTCTCCCCGGCTGAGTCCGCAGAAAAGCAGAATCCTTGGAAGCAGGTGAGACCGTGAGTGGTTTTCCTAGCAGAGCATTGAACAGCTGATGCTGTATTTCCCCAGAGTCGCACTCTCTCCAATGAAGCAGAATGACTTCTCCTTCCTCAGCCGAGTTTGCAGATGCCCAAGAGAGCCGAGTCCTTGGAAGTTGATC
The DNA here is from genome assembly GCA_963859935.3 of Lathyrus sativus. Classification (NCBI taxonomy): domain Eukaryota; kingdom Viridiplantae; phylum Streptophyta; class Magnoliopsida; order Fabales; family Fabaceae; genus Lathyrus; species Lathyrus sativus. Next base: position 243,669,772 of record OZ012735.1, read on the forward strand.
AGATCATGATTGGTTTTTCCCCAGTGGAGTGTGAAGCAGCTGAAGTTGTTTCCCCACAGAGTAGTTATCCCCAGAAGAGTAGCCGAGACGGCCGCGCAGTTTATTCTCGCGATTGATATCAGCAAGTCTGGTTCCTCGAAGAGCTTCGTCCCCTGCAGAAATCAGCTGAAGTTGTTTTCCATGCAGCAGTCCGCGGAAGATCAGTTCCCCAGACAGAGCCTGATTGACATTGGCATGTTCACGTTCTCCTCAGCAGGATGATTCCTCTATCTGAGCAGTTCTTTCTCCTCGGCAGAAGAATTTCCCTCTCGGCATTTATTTTGCTGACGGGATTGCATCATTGTGCATGACTGCATAGCATTTAACACCGCATAGCATTTAACGTCGCATAGCATTGTGCATGATTGCACAGCATTTAGCATAAGTGCATATCATTCCCACCGTGTGGGGCATGGCACCGAAGCACATGCATCATAAACATGATCTAAGTTATTATCATTCTTATCTTGCAGGTGTTCCACCAAGAGACCAGTTGCTCAGGACGATTCCTGATATGCTCCCCAACGAGGTCACTTTCTTAGGATGATTCTTAAGACCCCGGTGTAATCCCCGCAGTCGCTCGCTCAAGATGATTTTTGAGATCCTCAGCGAAGTCAGTTCAAAACGACCCTTGAACTTCTCAGCAGGGCCGTTTGCTTAAGATGATTCTTAAGACCTCAGCGCAGGTTCCCGATTTGTTTGCTTAGGATGATTCTCGAGCTCCCCAATAGCGTCCCCAGCAAGAGTTGCCCAGGAAGATTCCTGGAATACTCCGCAGAATAAAGTCTCCAGAATGGTTATCGGTTCAGGATGATTCTTGAAGGTGCCCGACGGAGCTGTTTGTTCGAGATGATTCTTGAAGTCCTTAGCAGCGTGATATGTCTGCTCCAACAGTGATGTCTAATCTGAAGATTGACTTCGTAAACGCCTGAGGGCGATATCAGAAGGTTCCTGTGAGCTCAGATGTCCTTGTTGATGAATCAACGTGTGGCTGAAGACAAGGTTCCAAATTTTGTATTCAAGATGATCCGTGTTGGTCTGAAGACCAAGTCAGTTGTCCTGAGGAGATGATTGATTGCGATCAAGTGGATAGTTTTTCTTCTGACTGAAGTCGAAGATGTTTCTCCAGCTGAAGCGGAGTTTTGCCTGAAGGCAAAGTGTTGAATCCCCGTAGAGTCATGAATGGCTCAGGATACCATTTCTTTGACTGAAGTCACAGATTTCCTAAGCTGAAGCGAGGGTGCCTAAGGGCAAGGTTATCCCCAAGGTCATGAATGACCTAGGATTCATTTTTCGGACTGAAGGCCGAAATATATCCCTGACTGAAGTCACGGATGCTCTATAGCAGAGGTGGAGTTGCCTGAAGGCAGATCCATGTATCCTTGAAGGCCAAGGACCATTTCTTTAGACTGAAGTCGAAGATGCCTCCTGCAGAGTTGCCGACGGGCAAAGTTTACATCCTTGAAGGCCAAGGATGTTTTTTCTAGCTGAAGCTGGAATAGCCGACGGGCAGGGTTTCATCTTTCTTCAGAAGAACTTAAAGATTCTCCAGCGGATCTGGAGTGGCCAGGGGCCAGGGTTTCATATATCTTTAATGTTGAAGTTCTACGGTGGGCAGTGTGCAGTAGTATTCCGATGTTCGTTATGGTTCTGAGGGTGAACCCCAGATCAGAGTGTGCTCGGTTAAGTCTCTCATTCCCAGCGGAGTAGTTTCAAGCACGCAAGTGTACCTTTTGTTCCATTTACCAGGGGTGAACCCCAGGTCAGATTACGTTTGGATTTGACGGCGAGGTCAGATCATCATTTGTCCGGCGGCGAGGTTGGATGTTTGTTCGACGGCGAGGTTGAACGTTTGGATTTGGCGGCGAGGTCAGATCATCATTTGTCCGGCGGCGAGGTTGGATGTTTGTTCGACGGCGAGGTTGAACGTTTGGATTTGGCGGCGAGGTCAGATCATCATTTGTCCAGCAGTGAGGTTGGATGTTTGTTCGACGGCGAGGTTGAACGTTTGGATTTGGCGGCGAGGTCAGATCATCATTTGTCCGGCGGCGAGGTTGGATGTTTGTTCGACGGCGAGGTTGAACGTTGGGATTTGACGGCGAGGTCAGATTATGTTTGTTCGACGGCGAGGTTGGATATTTGTTTGACGGCGAGGTCAGACTCTTTAAATCCCCGGTAGAGATGATGTTTGTACGACGGCGATGTCGAGTGGCTCTAAAAGGATGTTTGTTTCCGACGGCGACGTCAGATTCAGTTTTCCAGCGGCGATGTTGGGCATGTCAAGTTAATCCAGTCTTCTGACGACGATGTTAGGTGATGCAGATCCTTTAGGTCTCCAGCAGCGATGCGGGGTATTTTGGCAGATTTAGCTCCAGCGGCGATGCGGGGAATTTTGGCAGATTTAGTTCCAGCGGCGATGTTGGGTATATCAGATAGGTTAATCCTCCAGCGGCGATGTTGGGTGTTGTGGTTGTCTGAAGGCAATATCAGAAGAAGTTAATGTGGATGACTGACGGCGATGTCAGTTCAGTATCTCTCCAGCTAGCTGTCGAGCAGCTAGTGTTGCAGTATTCAAAGATTTGTTCCCCGCAGAGTACCGTGTGCTCGCGCAGTTGGCAAATTTTCGGGTTTACCGGTATTCAATCGTCTCGCACCTTGATTGGTTGAGAGCCGTTCGCTTCTCACCCAGTCAGGTTCAAGCCGTTTGAATAGGGGCAGCTGTTGCACCCCAAAATTTGACGAACAATTATTTATCCATCTAGTGTTTGAAAGTTGATACCTTCATCAGAAAGTTCAGAAGAATTGGTTGAAACCAGGGTTGTGTGCTTCATAGCTTGAGAGTTGTGGGTGCTCCTCAGATGATTCTGAGACTTTGAGAATGAACTTGATGTTTTGAAAAAGCCTATGAGATGTCTTGATAGCCATCATGAAGCCCAGAGAAGTCATTATGCAAGAATTCAGAAGATTCAACCATGAATGGTAGAATTAGGGTTTTGACTAGGTCAACCCTAAGGCAACTGGAGATTTGGAGAAGGCTGAGACCCAATCCAAGGGCCATGAGATCATGGAATGATGTATAGAGATGTTATAAAGATGATTCCTAGACTAACTCATCATGATTGAGGAGTTTGAGAAGTTTCAAGTCAGGGTTTCCAAGGATTGTCAGTGAAAAAACCCTAATTTGATCCCTATCTTCCAGGCAGTTTTAGCTCTAGATGTGATGGATATCTCATCTTCCCCACAACATGAATGTTGTAGAGATTGTTCTTAGCTTTAATTTTAGTGGTGGAAGTCCTTGATAGGAGTTGCATAGCTCAAGTTATGGTTTTGACAAATTACAGGTCAGCTGAGGTGTGTGAATCCGGGTCCTTGAAAGTCACCCAACTTGCAGATAACTTTTTCCCTAGTAGGACGATTCCTATGATCTCTTGGTCAACATGAATGTTGAAGAACATCTTCTTAGCTTTAATTTGAGTGGTGGAAGTCCTTGATAGGATTTGTATAACTCAACTTATGGTTTGAACAAGACAGGGGTATTTTGGTCATTTGTCAGTTATAGGTCATTTTAAGCAAAGGCCATATCTCCTATTTCCAAGCCTCAAATGGAAAAACTCAAAACATGAAAGTTGTTCAAAATGTGATTTTAAGTCTAGAAAGAAGGTCATGAATTGTTGAAAAAGCTTGTAGCAAGGATTTCCAAAGTTTGGTAAATTTGAACTAAAAATGGCTTATAAGTTTGAAAAGTTGAAATTGAAAATTGGTTTGGAAGATCCACAAATCCAAAATAGGTCATCCAATATATCATTTTGATTGGAAACATCATTTTGAGAACATTGGTTTAAACACAATTTTCATTTGAGGCTTTAAAATGGGACATGCTTTGTAAAATTGAAACTTGCATATTAAGGCACCCTTGCAAAATTCAACATAAGCCAAAGGTGGGCTTGTTTTTTCACACATATCTTCTCAATATATCATGTAAAGGTATTTTGACACAAAGTTACAAGGCATAAGGCATGATACATGGGATTTTCAACTTATCATCACATGAGATTTTCAAGTACTTTCTAGCTCTTTCTAGATGAATCTAGAAGTTTCCATGAATTATTATAAAAAGAGTGGATCAAAGTGTGATTAGGGGTTGGTGAAAGTTGGAGAATTGAGTGGAGAAGAGTGAGATCAGAGCAAGGTTTTCAAGAGGTTCCATTATTGCAATTCAAGCTCGAGTTCACCATTGGAGGCTTCCTCCATCCAAGCTTTTGCAAACAGAATCATTTCCACCATTGGAGGATCATCTGGAAGAAGAAGCAAGCATTGAATCGTGCCCTACATCATTCTACCATAACTTCTTGACAGGTTGGTAAATGCATTCATACCTCTTTAATTATGCATAGATAACTTAGATTCTAGGTGTAGATTTGTTAAGCTAGGATAGGTGATCAAATCCTGAGAATTAGGGGGAATTTCATGGAGTTTCATGGCAAGTGCAAGAATCTGTTATGATCAAGAATAAGCTGGATATTAGGTTTCAAGGCACGATTGATAGTTCATTGTGATAAGCATAACATGTAGAGCATGATCATGCCATTAATTTTGAGTTTTAGAAGAATTGATCTCAGGAAAAATAGGTGGTACCCGAGCTTTGAAGTTTTCTGTTTGAACGATTCAAGGAGAATTAATGAAAGCTACGCGTATAGTTTTGTTCCTTGTAATGAGTAGTCTATTTTCCTTTTTGGAATTTTTAACTTTCATTGAGTGTGGAGGGAGAACGAGCCAGAAGAAGATTCGTGCATGGCCATGTGGAACTGAAACCCTAGATGGAAGGTTGGGGACGATGACTCCCCACTGTTGGATCATTCCTTTCAATTAACTTTTTAACCTCATCGTGTTGCCAGGTTTTAAAATGAAAACGGAGGGAAACCTCCCAGCTGCAACGCAGCGTTTCATTAAAGCTGAAACCCTGGGCCTGGATCCAACTTGCTACGCGCACCCCCCAGTTTGGCCCATCTCATGAAAACAACTAGCGCGCCTTGCTTTTTTCACCCCCTCCCCTTTATTTTGATTTCTTTTATTTTTTAATTCCTTTAATATTTCTTGCACTTTAAAAATTTATAAAAAAATAGAAAATTGATCATTTTTAAATTCTTGTTTTTTCTCTAGGTTAAAAAGTTTGTCTAGAAAATTCTAAATAAATAAAATTTCCATTTTATTCTCTTTTCATATTTTTAATAGATTTTTCTTTTAAATAGCTTTTAAAATAGGATTAATTTTGTACATGATTTTGTAGATTTTCTTTTAGGACTTTCCCTTAGGATTTTTAAGTCATTCTTTTTGGTGTGATTAGATATTGAATCATAGTTCCCCATAGGATTTAATTCCTGATTTTTAGATTAAAATTTGATTAGTTTAATTAGGGTAGCATTAGGGTATCCTAATTAGGGTTTATGTTATGCATAGGTAAGGAAATTCATTTTCTTTAGATAGTTTTGTCTTGATTCTTGGGTAGGGGCATATGTGGATGTTATGGGTAGATGTTATGGACCCTTGTGAATAATTTATAGAATTTTTCCCCTTGTGTTAGTATTTTTAGGTATTTTCTGAAGTTAGCTGATGATTTTGTCTGTCCTGTGGTTATCTGTTCATCTCTGGGGTTTATTTTGGGAATTTGTTGTGGGGCTTGTGTTGTCTTGAAGATCTTGTTGGAGAGCATGATGAAGAGAAGATTGTAGATCAAGACTCAGAGACCCAGAGCTTGGATTATTCCCTGTCTGTGAGGTTTGAGATCCTGAAGTTTGAAGGAAGTTCATGGTACTTTCCTGAGGAAGGCACTATGAATGACTTTCATTCTTTCTTCTCACCTCTTTCTTAAGTATCCAATGATGTTGGAGCCAACTTGTGAGTTTAATTTCTCCTGAGGAGGAATGTAAACTGATCACATGTTGTTGAGCCACATGGGATACAATTCCTAAGTGGAAGCCTCCTAGTACTTTCCTGAGGAAGGTCCTATGGGTCTATTCACTTAGTTCCATTAGTTTATCTAGGATTTCTCAAGTATCCAATGATGTTGGAGCCTGCTTGTGAGTTTAATTTCTCCTGAGGAGGAATGTAAACTGATCACAGTTGTTGAGCCACATAGGATACAACTCCTAAGTGGAAGCCTCCTAGTACTTTCCTGAGGAAGGTCCTATGAGTCTGTTCACTTAGTTCCACTAGTTCAGATAGGATTTCCTAAGTATCCAGTGATGTTGGAGCCTACTTGTGAGTTTAATTTCTCCTGAGGAGGAATGTAAACTGATCACAGTGGTTGAGCCACATAGGATATGATTCCTGAGTATACACCTCCTAGTGCTTTCCTGAGGAAGACACTATGAGTCTGCTTACTTAGCTCCCTTTCTTTGGTAAGCTTGTTCTGAAGCTTGAAGACTGGGATTGCTTTCTTTTGGTTAGGTTTTGCTTTAGGGCTTTGCTTAGATTTGGTCAAGATTCTGTGTTAAGGTTAGGATTAGAGAATAGATGATTCTTTCTCAAGTGTGTTTTGTTTGCCTGATGGCAGCTTCATTTCTTTTATCTGTATATTGCTTGATAGCATGTGGTTTATCTTCAGTATGATTACTGTTATTTCATGACTGGCTTGAGGTTGAGACGAGCTTGTGGAGGCTGAAGCCCCACACACGTTTCCTCCCTCACTTGCATTGCATGCATTTTACTGTTAAAGCTGATGCTTTTGTCTGTTTTGGTGTATCATTGACATGATCCCTTAGGACTCTCATTTCCTCTGATGAGGATTTGATGATAGACTTTTAGGTTGAAACCTATGCATGACAACATCTAGGAGTTCCCTGTTTAAACCTCAACCATAGGATGAATCCATGGCATGACAACAGTAGGACTTGATAGTCTCCCTCCTAGTTGGGTCTGTTCTCTTCTCATCTCAAAGCAGTTTAAGATACAGTAATCATGAATGATTTCTTTCGTACGTTACGAGCCTTAAGCTATCTGAGAAAGGACGCATTCCCTCTCAGGTCATAGTCTCTAGTGCGGTTGAGATCGCAAACACAATAAAAAACACTTCTTTTAGGAGATAACTCGTAGTTTCCCGAACTACGTTTGCTCTGATCTTCCATACAGTGTGGAAGTACGTAGGCATAGGATGCGACGTCCTAGCGAGCAACCTTCCCCCACCCTCACCCGTAGTTAGCCGAACTACGTTGACTCTGATTTTTCATTCTCTGATGAGAATACGTAGGCATAAAGTGCGACGCTTTGCCGAGTCATTTTTCTTTTCTTTTTCAGCCAGCCTTGATAGGTAGATAGATTATAACCAACCCGTCCAAGTAAACAAACAAGCGAGGATCCCGTCGAGTACGACGGACGTGAGGGGTGCTAATACCTTCCCCTTGCGTAACCGACTCCCGAACCCAGACAATGGTTGCGACGACCTTGTCTTACCCTTATTCGTCAGGTTTTTCCGATCGTTTCCTTTCCCGCTCTGAGGGATAAATAACGAAAGGTGGCGACTCTTCTGTTTTGCCGGCACCTTATTTTCGCGCGAGCGACAGCTGGCGACTCTGCTGGGGACATACAACATCTAGGGACTTTTCCCATCCCTTATGCTGGGACCGTTTTCCATCCCCTACGCGAGTCAATCCTATCGTTCGTGTGTTTGCTTGTTGGGTTGCGTTTATTTATCGCATCTTTACTTCCCGCATTTTATTTCCCGCATTTTATTTCCAGTTTGATATGATTATCTGTGCTGCTGTGGGAGAGGGATGTTACTGTGAGTGAGAAGCCGGACCTGGGCTTGAGTACACACCTAGATATAGTTGCGGAGAAGTAGTAGACGAACCTGTCTGCTGAGCAGGCACAGTTCCCTACGAAAATATGCGCTCAGACGAGATTCTTGCAAAGGTGCTCCTTTCCGGTCCTGAGGATCTGAGGGGAGTCCAGATGTGAGGATTGTCGACTCTGGGGACCGATCATTTGGAAGTCAGCTAAGTGAGGCCTCTTCATGACTTGATGATGCCACTCCTTCTGGGAATCGTATCATCACTCGTGAAAGTCTGTGACGCTGATGACCGCATAGGATGCCGTACCTTTGTCCGTGGATTAGGTCCATACCTGTGAGTGGGGTTGGGATATTGCAGGAAACTTTGACCTCCAGACTACCTGGTTTTCTTGACAGTGAATCAGTTATGTTGGGTTCTCAGTTGCAGATCTGTTCTTGATAGAGCAAGGGTTTGATCAGAGGATCTTATCATCGGGTGTTTGTCTGTTCTTGATAGAGCAGGTTTCGATCAGGATATTGTTATCAGTGGTTTGTTCTGGATAGGGCAAATTTTGAGTGGGGTCTGAAGATCTCATCGGCAGTTGTTGTTTGTTCTGGATAGGGCAGATTTTAAGTGGGGTCTGAAGATCTCATCAGCAGCTGTGCATTTGTTCTTGAGAGGGCAGATTTTTGATCTGGGGTCTGAAGACTTCATCAGCAGACGTTTTCTGATCATACATCTCGGGTCCTTATTATCAGGCACTTATTCTTGTCAAGGCGGAATTATGATCTCGATCCTATCAGATGGTTATTCTCAGCAGATCAGATCAGTGGTTTTACGCCGGGGTTTCCTTCTCATCAGTGACTGTTGACACCGAATCTCCACAGCAGCCACCTGGATATATTGTTGCATACCTGCATTTTGCATTAGTTTGCATGATCATTCGCATTCCATTGGCGTGTGTCCGTGACAGGTACCGTTTCCCCGATCCAGGATCTCTCGCCTCTTATTGTGTTACTACAACCTCTCTCAGAAAGGCTATTGCGTACGAGTTCTCGATCCTTGATGTGTCGGAGTTGACTATCACCAATGCTATAGGCTTCCTGTGTGTATGTGAGGTTGCTGTTTCCATGATGGGGCCCAGATTCCCCTCCTTATTATGGTCAGCACTGGTACTAAGGCGCCAGGATCGGGGGAAATCTCTCAAGCACACAGACACACGCATACATCTGCATAAAGCATTTTGCATGACATACATTCTGTTGCACCCCCAAATTTGACCAACAATTATTTATCCATCTAGTGTTTGAAAGTTGATACCTTCATCAGAAAGTTCAGAAGAATTGGTTGAAACCAGGGTTGTGTGCTTCATAGCTTGAGAGTTGTGGGTGCTCCTCAGATGATTCTGAGACTTTGAGAATGAACTTGATGTTTTTAAAAAGCCTATGAGATGTCTTGATAGCCATCATGAAGCCCAGAGAGGTCATTATGCAAGAGTTCAGAAGATTCAACCATGAATGGTAGAATTAGGGTTTTGACTGGGTCATCCCTAGGATAACTGAAAATTTGGAGAAGGTTGAGACCCAATCCAAGGGCCATGAGATCATGGAATGATGCATAGAGATGTTATAAAGATGATTCCTAGACCAACTCATCATGATTGAGGAGTTTGAGAAGTTTCAAGTCAGGGTTTCTGAGGATTGTCAGTGAAAAAACCCTAATTTGATCCCTATTTTCCAGGCAGTTTTAGCTCTAGATGTGATTAATATCTCATCTTCCCCACAACATGAATGTTGTAGAGCTTGTTCTTAGCTTTAATTTGAGTGGTGGAAGTTCTTGATAGGAGTTACAGAGCTCAAGTTATGGTTTTGACAAAGTTTACATCCTTGAAGGCCAAGGATGTTTTTTCTAGCTGAAGCTGGAATAGCCGACGGGCAGGGTTTCATCTTTCTTCAGAAGAACTTGAAGATTCTCCAGCGGATCTGGAGTGGCCAGGGGCCAGGGTTTCATATATCTTTAATGTTGAAGTTCTACGGTGGGCAGTGTGCAGTAGTATTCCGATGTTCGTTATGGTTCTGAGGGTGAACCCCAGATCAGAGTGTGCTCGGTTAAGTCTCTCATTCCCAGCGGAGTAGTTTCAAGCACGCAAGTGTACCTTTTGTTCCATTTACCAGGGGTGAACCCCAGGTCATATTACGTTTGGATTTGACGGCGAGGTCAGTTCATCATTTGTCCGGCGGCGAGGTTGGATGTTTGTTCGACGGCGAGGTTGAACGTTTGGATTTGGCGGCGAGGTCAGATCATCATTTGTCCGGCGGTGAGGTTGGATGTTTGTTCGACGGCGAGGTTGAACGTTGGGATTTGACGGCGAGGTCAGATTATGTTTGTTCGACGGCGAGGTCAGACTCTTTAAATCCCCAGTAGAGATGATGTTTGTACGACGGCGATGTCGAGTGGCTCTAAAAGGATGTTTGTTTCCGACGGCGACGTCAGATTCAGTTTTCCAGCGGCGATGTTGGGCATGTCAAGTTAATCCAGTCTTCTGACAGCGATGTTAGGTGATGCAGATCCTTTAGGTCTCCAGCGGCGATGCGGGGTATTTTGGCAGATTTAGCTCCAGCGGCGATGTTGGGTATATCAGATAGGTTAATCCTCTAGCGGCGATGTTGGGTGTTGTGGTTGTCTGAAGGCAATATCAGAAGAAGTTAATGTGGATGACTGACGGCGATGTCAGTTCAGTATCTCTCCAGCTAGCTGTCGAGCAACTAGTGTTGCAGTATTCAAAGATTTGTTCCCCGCAGAGTACCGTGTGCTCGCGCAGTTGGCAAATTTTCGGGTTTACCGGTATTCAATCGTCTCGCACCTTGATTGGTTGAGAGCCGTTCGCTTCTCACCCAGTCAGGTTCAAGCCGTTTGAATAGGGGCAGCTGTTGCACCCCAAAATTTGACCAACAATTATTTATCCATCTAGTGTTTGAAAGTTGATACCTTCATCAGAAAGTTTAGAAGAATTGGTTGAAAACAGGGTTGTGTGCTTCATAGCTTGAGAGTTGTGGGTGCTCCTCAGATGATTCTGAGACTTTGAGAATGAACTTGATGTTTTGAAAAAGCCTATGAGATGTCTTGATAGCCATCATGAAGCCCAGAGAGGTCATTATGCAAGAGTTCAGAAGATTCAACCATGAATGGTAGAATTAGGGTTTTGACTGGGTCAACCCTAGGATAACTGAAAATTTGGAGAAGGTTGAGACCCAATCCAAGGGCCATGAGATCATGGAATGATTCATAGAGATGTTATAAAGATGATTCCTATACCAACTCATCATGATTGAGGAGTTTGAGAAGTTTCAAGTCAGGGTTTCTGAGGATTGTTAGTGAAAAAACCCTAATTTGATCCCTATCTTCCAGGCAGTTTTAGCTCTAGATGTGATGGATATCTCATCTTCCCCACAACATGAATGTTGTAGAGCTTGTTCTTAGCTTTAATTTGAGTGGTGGAAGTCCTTGATAGGAGTTACAGAGCTCAAGTTATGGTTTTGACAAATTACAGGTCAGCTGAGGTGTGTGAATCTGGGTCCTTGAAGGTCACCCAACTTGCAGACAACTTTTGCCCTAATAGGATGATTCCTATGATCTCTTGGTCAACATGAATGTTGAACGGCATCTTCTTAACTTTAATTTGAGTGGTAGAAGTCCTTGATAGGATTTGTGGAACTCAACTTATGGTTTGAACAAGACAGGGGTATTTTGGTCATTTGTCAGTTATAGGTCATTTTAAGCAAAGGCCATATCTCCTATTTCCAAGCCTCAAATGGAAAAACTCAAAACATGAAAGTTGTTCAAAATGTGATTTTAAGTCTAGGAAGAAGGTCATGAATTGTTGGAAAAGCTCATAGCATGGATTTGCATGATTGGTTAAAAATGAACTAAAAATGGCTTATAAGTTTGAAAAGTTGAAATTGAAAATTGGTTTGGGAGATCCACAAATCCAAAATAGGTAATCCAATATATCATTTTGATTGGAAACATCATTTTGAGAACATTGGTTTAAACACAATTTTCATTTGAGGCTTTAAAATGGGACATGCTTTGTAATATTGAAACTTGCATATTAAGGCACCCTTGCAAAACTCAACATAAGCCAAAGGTGAGCTTGTTTTTCACACATACCCTCTCAATATCTCTTATTATGAGATTTTAAAGCCAACATACAAGGTTTAAGGCATGATACATGGGATTTTCAACTTATCATCACATGAGAAAATCAAGACTTTTCTAGCTCATTCTAGAAGGATCCAGGAGCTTCTATTGATCATTATAAGAAGAGTGAATCATGATGAGTATGAGGTTGGTGAAGGAGAGAGAAATCAGTGGAGATAGTGAGAGAGACGTTGCCATTGAAGAGCTTCCTTCAAGATCAAGCAACACACGATTTCTTCCACTACAAGCTTTCTCCTCCAAAACCAGTGCAAACAGAATCATTTCCACCATTGGAGGATCATCCTGAAGCAACTACAAGGCTTACAACCTTCTCTACATACCTCCACCATCACTTCTTGACAGGTTGGGATTCTTCTCCCTTTCTCCTTATTTATGTAGTTTCTGTTAGTTCTTTAGGTATAGAACTGTTAAGGTAGGATAGGTGATCAAATCCTGAGAATTAGGGGCCATTTCATGGAGTTCCATAGCAGGTGCGAGAATCTTTCATGATCAAGAACAAGCTGGATATTAGGGTTCAAGGCACGAGTGATAGTTCATTGTGATGAGCATAGCATGTAGAATAAGATTGGGTCATTAATTTTGAGTTTTAGAAGAATTGATCTCAGGAAAAATAGGTGGTACCCGAGCTTTGAAGTTTTCTGTTTGAAGGATTCAAGGAGAGTTAATGAAAACTACGCGTATAGTTTTGTTCCTTGTAATCAGTAGGTCATTTTCCTTTTTGGAATTTTTAACTTTCATTGAGTGTGGAGGGAGAACGAGTCAGAAGAAGATTCGTGCATTGCCATGTGGAACTGAAACCCTAGATGGAAGGTTGGGGACGATGACTCCCCACCGTTGGATCATTCCTTTCAATTGACTTTTTAACCTCATCGTGTGGCCAGGTTTTAAAATGAAAACGGAGGGAAACCTCCCAGTTGCAACGCAGCGTTTCATTAAAGCTGAAACCCTGGGCCTGGATCCAACTTGCTACGCGCACCCCCCAGTTTGGCCCATCTCATGAAAACAACTAGCGCGCCTTGCTTTTTTCACCCCCTCCCCTTTATTTTGATTTCTTTTATTTTTTAATTCCTTTAATATTTCTTGCACTTTAAAAATTCATAAAAAAATAGAAAATTGATCATTTTTAAATTCTTGTTTTTTCTCTAGGTTAAAAAATCTGTCTAGAAAATTCTAAATAAATAAAATTTCCATTTTATTCTCTTTTCATATTTTTAATAGATTTTTCTTTTAAATAGCTTTTAAAATAGGATTAATTTTGTACATGATTTTGTAGATTTTCTTTTAGGACTTTCCCTTAGGATTTTTAAGTCATTCTTTTTGGTGTGATTAGATATTGAATCATAGTTCCCCATAGGATTTAATTCCTGATTTTTAGATTAAAATTTGATTAGTTTAATTAGGGTAGAATTAGGGTATCCTAATTAGGGTTTATGTTATGCATAGGTAAGGAAATTCATTTTCTTTAGATAGTTTTGTCTTGATTCTTGGGTAGGGGCATATGTGGATGTTATGGTAGATGTTATGGACCCTTTTGAATAATTTGTAGAATTTTTCCCCTTGTGTTAGTATTTTTAGGTATTTTCTGAAGTTAGCTGATGATTTTGTCTGTCCTGTGGTTATCTGTTCATCTCTGGGGTTTATTTTGGGAATTTGTTGTGGGGCTTGTGTTGTCTTGAAGATCTTGTTGGAGAGCATGATGAAGAGAAGATTGTAGATCAAGACTCAGAGACCCAGAGCTTGGATTATTCCCTGTCTGTGAGGTTTGAGATCCTGAAGTTTGAAGGAAGTTCATGGTACTTTCCTGAGGAAGGCACTATGAATGACTTTCATTCTTTCTTCTCACCTCTTTCTTAAGTATCCAATGATGTTGGAGCCAACTTGTGAGTTTAATTTCTCCTGAGGAGGAATGTAAACTGATCACATGTTGTTGAGCCACATGGGATACAATTCCTAAGTGGAAGCCTCCTAGTACTTTCCTGAGGAAGGTCCTATGGGTCTATTCACTTAGTTCCATTAGTTTATCTAGGATTTCTCAAGTATCCAATGATGTTGGAGCCTGCTTGTGAGTTTAATTTCTCCTGAGGAGGAATGTAAACTGATCACAGTTGTTGAGCCACATAGGATACAACTCCTAAGTGGAAGCCTCCTAGTACTTTCCTGAGGAAGGTCCTATGAGTCTGTTCACTTAGTTCCACTAGTTCAGATAGGATTTCCTAAGTATCCAATGATGTTGGAGCCTGCTTGTGAGTTTAATTTCTCCTGAGGAGGAATGTAAACTGATCACAGTGGTTGAGCCACATAGGATATGATTCCTGAGTATACACCTCCTAGTGCTTTCCTGAGGAAGACACTATGAGTCTGCTTACTTAGCTCCCTTTCTTTGGTAAGCTTGTTCTGAAGCTTGAAGACTGGGATTGCTTTCTTTTGGTTAGGTTTTGCTTTAGGGCTTTGCTTAGATTTGGTCAAGATTCTGTGTTAAGGTTAGGATTAGAGAATAGATGATTCTTTCTCAAGTGTGTTTTGTTTGCCTGATGGCAGCTTCATTTCTTTTATCTGTATATTGCTTGATAGCATGTGGTTTATCTTCAGTATGATTACTGTTATTTCATGACTGGCTTGAGGTCGAGACGAGCTTGTGGAGGCTGAAGCCCCACACACATTTCCTCCCTCACTTGCATTGCATGCATTTTACTGTTAAAGCTGATGCTTTTGTCTGTTTTGGTGTATCATTGACATGATCCCTTAGGACTCTCATTTCCTCTGATGAGGATTTGATGATAGACTTTTAGGTTGAAACCTATGCATGACAACATCTAGGAGTTCCCTGTTTAAACCTCAACCATAGGATGAATCCATGGCATGACAACAGTAGGACTTGATAGTCTCCCTCCTAGTTGGGTCTGTTCTCTTCTCATCTCAAAGCAGTTTAAGATACAGTAATCATGAATGATTTCTTTCGTACGTTACGAGCCTTAAGCTATCTGAGAAAGGACGCATTCCCTCTCAGGTCATAGTCTCTAGTGCGGTTGAGATCGCAAACACAATAAAAAACACTTCTTTTAGGAGATAACCCGCAGTTTCCCGAACTACGTTTGCTCTGATCTTCCATACAGTGTGGAAGTACGTAGGCATAGGATGCGACGTCCTAGCGAGCAACCTTCCCCCACCCTCACCCGTAGTTAGCCGAACTACGTTGACTCTGATTTCTCATTCTCTGATGAGAATACGTAGGCATAAAGTGCGACGCTTTGCCGAGTCATTTTTCTTTTCTTTTTCAGCCAGCCTTGATAGGTAGATAGATTATAACCAACCCGTCCAAGTAAACAAACAAGCGAGGATCCCGTCGAGTACGACGGACGTGAGGGGTGCTAATACCTTCCCCTTGCGTAACCGACTCCCGAACCCAGACAATGGTTGCGACGACCTTGTCTTACCCTTATTTGTCAGGTTTTTCCGATCGTTTCCTTTCCCGCTCTGAGGGATAAATAACGAAAGGTGGCGACTCTTCTGTTTTGCCGGCACCTTATTTTCGCGCGAGCGACAGCTGGCGACTCTGCTGGGGACATACAGCATCTAGGGACTTTTCCCATCCCTTATGCTGGGACCGTTTTCCATCCCCTACGCGAGTCAATCCTATCGTTCGTGTGTTTGTCTTGTTGGGTTGCGTTTATTTATCGCATCTTTACTTCCCGCATTTTATTTCCCGCATTTTATTTCCAGTTTGATATGATTATCTGTGCTGCTGTGGGAGAGGGATGTTACTGTGAGTGAGAAGCCGGACCTGGGCTTGAGTACACACCTAGATATAGTTGCGGAGAAGTAGTAGACGAACCTGTCTGCTGAGCAGGCACAGTTCCCTACGAAAATCTGCGCTCAGACGAGATTCTTGCAAAGGTGCTCCTTTCCGGTCCTGAGGATCTGAGGGGAGTCCAGACGTGAGGATTGTCGACTCTGGGGACCGATCATTTGGAAGTCAGCTAAGTGAGGCCTCTTCATGACTTGATGATGTCACTCCTTCTGGGAATCGTATCATCACTCGTGAAAGTCTGTGACGCTGATGACCGCATAGGATGCCGTACCTTTGTCCGTGGATTAGGTCCATACCTGTGAGTGGGGTTGGGATATTGCAGGAAACTTTGACCTCCAGACTACCTGGTTTTCTTGACAGTGAATCAGTTATGTTGGGTTCTCAGTTGCAGATCTGTTCTTGATAGAGCAAGGGTTTGATCAGAGGATCTTATCATCGGGTGTTTGTCTGTTCTTGATAGAGCAGGTTTCGATCAGGATATTGTTATAAGTGGTTTGTTCTGGATAAGGCAGATTTTCAGTGGGGTCTGAAGATCTCATCGGCAGTTGTTGTTTGTTCTGGATAGGGCAGATTTTGAGTGGGGTCTGAAGATCTCATCAGCAGCTGTGCATTTGTTCTTGAGAGGGCAGATTTTTGATCTGGGGTCTGAAGACTTCATCAGCAAACGTTTTCTGATCATACATCCCGGGTCCTTATTATCAGGCACTTATTCTTGTCAAGGCGGAATTCTGATCTCGATCCTATCAGATGGTTATTCTCAGCAGATCAGATCAGTGGTTTTACGCCGGGGTTTCCTTCTCATCAGTGACTGTTGACACCGAATCTCCACAGCAGCCACCTGGATATATTGTTGCATACCTGCATTTTGCATTAGTTTGCATGATCATTCGCATTCCATTGGCGTGTGTCCGTGACAGGTACCGTTTCCCCGATCCAGGATCTCTCGCCTCTTATTGTGTTACTACAGCCTCTCTCAGAAAGGCTATTGCGTACGAGTTCTCGATCCTTGATGTGTCGGAGTTGACTATCACTAATGCTATAGGCTTCCTGTGTATATGTGAGGTTGCTGTTTCCATGATGGGGCCCAGGTTCCCCTCCTTATTATGGTCAGCACTGGTACTAAGGCGCCAGGATCGAGGGAAATCTCTCAAGCACACAGACACACGCATACATCTGCATAAAGCATTTTGCATGACATACATTCTGTTGCTTTTCCTAACCTTTAATGTTGACAGGTTTTTCAGGTACACAGGTTTCGAGCTGCTTTCGATCTCCAGGATTGATCAAAGACTCATCCACCGCTACTCAACTCGCGCTAATCAGACAAGGATAATGGACCAGGTGCAGTCAGATGTTCAAGAGCTCCGTGAACGGATGGATCGTTTTATGGAACTAATGCAAGTAGTCGCGAATGGTCAAGACCAGCTTCGTACTTTGGTTCAACCTCTGATCTCCAGGGTTGACAGTAATGGCATACTTCACGGCGGGGCCGTACCCACTCCTCCTCCAGTGGATGCTCCACAGAATGTTGTTCCTGTTGCCGGGGGCAACGACAGTGCTAACGGCAATCTAATGACTAATCTCGGACTCAATGCGGCAGGCGTCGGCAATGGTAGTCTGGGAGCCAATGTTAACATGGGGCCGGTCAACGGCAATGCTGGTGCAGGAAATCTGTTGGTGCCTCAACCGTGGCTGGAGGACCATCAGGATGACGTATTCTCTCAGAGAGGTGTAGAAGCAGAGTTGAATGCTGAAGCTCGACTCAGGTTCAAGGCGCTGGAAGACAAGATGAGAGACATAGAAAATCAGAACACATTGGGCGTTGACATGTCCAAGCTCGGGTTGATTGCTGACTTTAAAGTACCTCACAAGTTCAAGGTGCCTACCTTTGAGAAGTATAAGGGTACTACTTGCCCCCGGGTCCACCTCCGATCTTATTATAGAAAGATGTCCACTTATTCTGACGATGAGAAGCTGCTGATGCACTTCTTTCAGGATAGTCTTTCTGGTCCATCGCTCGAATGGTATATGGGTTTGGAGCCCGCTACTGTGCACACCTGGAAAGATCTTGCAGAAGCGTTCGTCCTCCACTATCAATACAATAGCGACTTGGCTCCCAACCGAGTTCAGCTTCAGAATCTCTCACAGCGGAACAATGAAAGCTTCAAAGAATACGCCCAGCGGTGGCGTGAATTGGCTGCTCGAGTTCAACCGTCGATGGTTGAGCGTGAGCTAGTGCAAATGTTCGTGGCTACCCTTCCCGGGATCTACTATGAAAAGCTGGTCAGTGGCATGTCTGGAACATTCTCGGATCTCATCACTCTGGGCGAGCATGTTGAGAACGGTATAAAGATCGGAAAGATTCAGGGCGAATCATCCTCAGCTGAAGGAAGTAGCAAGAAACCTTACGCTGGCAAGCGCCGAGAGGGAGATGCAAGCGCTGTCACTAATGCTCGGAGAAAGGGCAAGGGCTCTCAGCCTCAGATTGCTAGCATAAATATCCCAGCTGCTCCGCAGCAGCAGCAACAGCCCCAGCAGCAGAATCAGCAGGGGTATAAAAGATATCAGAATCGGGCTCCTATGGCAAACCGTCATTTTAATACTCCACCTATGTCATATGCACAGCTTTTGCAAACGTTGCTTCAGCTCCAATTGGTTCAAAAGAGGATGTTGGCTCCCTTAACAGGGGCACCACCACCGGGGTATGATGCCAGTGCTACTTGTGAGTTCCATACTGGGGCACCAGGCCATACGATTGAGAATTGTAAAGCTTTTAAGCACAAAGTCCAGGACTTGGTGGACGCCAAGGTTATTAACTTTTCTGACAATGTGCCCAACGTTACCAAAAATCCAATGCCTCATCATAAGGGGGGCGGAGTGAATGCCGTTATCACTGAGGAGAGTTCAGACTTGCTGACTGATGTCAAAGATCTGAAGACGCCGTTGAGTTTTGTCAAGGCTAAATTGCTGAAGAAGGGCTTCTTTCCTGGATGCGGAGAGTTATGTATGGCTTGTGCTACACTTCCTGATGGGTGTGAGCAGCTGATCGAAGGTATCCAAAGTCTGATGTCTGAGGGTATTTTACAGTTCAGCCGGAGCGTTGAGAGTGCATCAGGGGAAGTCATGCTGAAGCAGGCAGATCAAGTTGCTACCATTACTATTCCTCGTCACCCTATTACTATTTCTGCACCCCGACCGCCTACCATTACTATCACCAGGGCCGGACCGATCCCATTCGAAAGCACTAATGCCGTTCCATGGCATTACGGCGCCGAAGTTTATTGTAATGGTCAGAAGATAGAGCTAGAGCCATTCGGATCAACTGTGGAGAATCTTACCGGAGTCAGTGGTATCACTCGAAGCGGTAGAGTATTTGCGCCAGCAGAGGTTGAAGCAGAGAAAGTGGTCCGAGCTGACGCTGTGGATAAGGGTAAAGGTAAAACTGTCGAAGAGGTCCCTGCAGGGGCAGAGAAGGACTTGCTGGTTAAAGATGCTGAAGAGTTCATGCGATTAATCAAGAAAAGTGACTACAAAATTGTAGATCACCTTCATCAGACTCCGTCGAAGATCTCGATTCTTAACTTGTTGCTGTGTTCTGAGGCGCACCGCAACGCGTTACTGAAGGTATTGAATGCTGCATACGTGCCGCAGGAGATATCAGTAAATCAACTCGAGGAGGTGGTAGCCCATGTTAATGCTGGTAATGGGCTGGGATTTACAGATCTAGAGCTGACTCCTAAAGGAAGAGATCACAACAACGCCTTGCACGTCTCGATAGAGTGCAGAGGTACCGTCATGTCGCATGTCCTGGTGGATACGGGTTCGTCGCTTAACGTGCTTCCGAAGAAGGCACTGATGAAGTTGGATACCCGTGGATTGCTTTGCACGCCCAGTGATCTGGTCGTGAAGGCCTTTGATGGAACTAAGCGCCACGTCTTCGGAGAGTTGACCCTGCCAATTCAAGTTGGTCCAGAGACGTTCAATACAGTTTTCTATATCATGGATATCATGCCAGCCTATAGTTGCCTCTTAGGTCGGCCATGGATCCATTCTGCTGGTGCCGTGACGTCCACGCTGCATCAGAAGCTCAAATATGCTGTCGGGGGAAGCATAACCGTCTGTGGTGAAGAGGACATCATGGTGAGCCACCTATCGTCCTTTAAATATGTTGAAATGGATGGCGAGATCCATGAAACTCTCTGCCAAGCATTTGAAACTGTCAGGGTAAAAGAGGTAGCTCCTGTCGTCGCAGAGAAGCAAGAGATGAATCTCTCCTCGTTTAAGGAAGCTCGGGCCGTCGTCGAAGCCGGTTCCACCCCAGGCTGGGGGCATGTCTTGGATATACCAATCAAGCAGGATAAGTTTGGATTGGGGTATTCTCCCGGAGCTGAAGCTTCATCTTCGTCTGGCAGCTCGTCTCGTGGGAAAGGGCCGATCCTATTCACCAAGGAGGGAGTAATCTTCGAGAGCATCAACGCCGCGTCTGAGGACAACGGGGATAGTGATTGCGATCTTGACGCCTGGATTCAACCGAGCAAGCCGGGCGAGCGCCTCCACAATTGGACCATCAAGGAGATTATCAAGCTGACAAGTGAAGAGTAATGATTTGCTTTTTACAATCTTTGTACAACCCTATGTCCTGCCCGGGGCATAGTGGTTTTACTGTCAGGGCCTTGTTGGATTATGTGTATGCATTTTGTTAATAAATAAAAGGCGTTTTCTTCGTACTCAAATATTGTGTTCTCTGTTATTCCTGTTTTATGTTTATTTCGAAAAAACAGCAAAATGGAAACGAGGTCTGTGCTAACCTGCATATTCTTGCTTTAAACTTAACCCTTGTTATTGCAGGATCCACATAACAGATGACATCGACTCTGGACCCTCTACGGCTCACTACGACTTTGATTGCCCGATCTATCAAGCCGAGGATGAGATTGATGAAGACGAGGACCTTCCGGAAGAGTTGGCCCGCTTGTTGAGACAAGAAGAGAAGGTTATTCTGTCTCACGAGGAGGATATTGAGATTGTAAATCTGGGTTCTGAGGAGCTCGTCAGAAATGTCAGAGTGGGGGCTGCGCTGCAGAATGATGTCAAGCATAGACTGATCGAGATGCTTCGAGAGTATAGTGACGTCTTTGCTTGGTCATATGAGGATACGCCCGGACTTGACACTGACATCGTGGTTCATCGCTTGCCGTTGCGAGAAGATTGCCCTCCAGTCAAGCAGAAGCTTAGGAGGACGAGACCAGACATGGCTGTAAAAATCAAGGAAGAAGTCCAGAAGCAGTTGGCCGCAGGGTTTCTGGCCGTTACCACTTACCCTCCGTGGGTCGCCAACATTGTGCCTGTACCGAAGAAGGACGGTAAGGTACGCATGTGCGTCGATTATCGGGATTTGAACAGGGCGAGCCCTAAGGATGATTTCCCGTTGCCTCATATCGATGTGTTGGTCGACAACACAGCCCAGTTTTCCGTGTTTTCGTTCATGGATGGCTTCTCCGGTTACAATCAGATTAAGATGGCACCGTAAGACATGGAGAAAACGACGTTCATCACCCCCTGGGGAACATTCTGCTACAAGGTAATGCCCTTCGGTCTGAAGAACGCAGGGGCCACTTACCAGCGAGCAATGGTAACTTTGTTTCATGATATGATTCATCATGAGATCGAGGTCTATGTTGATGACATGATTGCGAAGTCCCAAATGGAGGAAGAGCATTTGGTCAACTTGGTGAAGCTGTTTGAGAGGCTTAGGAAGTTCAGGCTGAGGCTGAATCCTAACAAGTGCACTTTCGGAGTGCGGTCCGGAAAGTTATTGGGGTTTATCGTTAGTGAAAGGGGTATTGAAGTTGATCCTGCGAAAATAAAAGCTATTCAAGAAATGCCAGCGCCAAAAACAGAGAAAGAAGTTTGTGGTTTCTTGGGCCGAATAAACTACATTGCAAGGTTTATCTCTCAGCTCACGGCCACTTGTGAACCAATGTTCAAGCTTTTAAAGAAAAATCAGGCGATTACTTGGAATGAGGATTGGCAGAAGGCATTCGACAAAATAAAGCAGTATCTTCAAGAACCTCCAATCTTGATACCCCCAGTGGCTGGACGGCCATTAATCATGTACCTGACGGTTCTGGAGAATAGTATGGGGTGTGTTCTCGGTCAGCACGACGAGACGGGCAGAAAAGAGCATGCCATTTATTATTTGAGTAAAAAGTTCACTGAGTGTGAATCTCGATACTCGATGCTGGAGAAGACGTGTTGTGCATTAGCTTGGGCTGCCAAACGTCTTCGACAGTATATGCTCAACCACACCACTATGCTAATTTCGAAGATGGATCCGATCAAGTACGTCTTCGAGAAGCAGGCTCTTTCGGGCAGGATTGCCAGATGGCAAATGGTGTTAACAGAATATGATATCCAGTACGTCTCTCAGAAAGCCATCAAGGGAAGCGTACTGTCTGATTATCTTGCCGAACAGCCAATCGAAGACTACCAGCCGATGAAGTTCGAATTCCCTGACGAGGATATTATGTTTCTCAAAGCGAAGGATTGCGATGAGCCATTGCCCGATGAGGGGCCAGATAGGAAGTCTCAGTGGAAGTTGATATTCGACGGAGCGGTTAATTCCTATGGAAGTGGTATCGGGGCTATCATCACGACTCCTCACGGATCCCACATCCCGTTTACTGCGAGACTGACGTTTCCAGTTACCAACAATGAAGCCGAGTATGAAGCATGTATTATGGGTCTAGAAGAGGCAATTGATTTGAGAATCAAGAATCTAGACATATATGGTGACTCAACGCTTGTAATCAATCAGATTAAAGGGGAGTGGGAAACTCGTCAAGCGAACTTAGTGCCGTACATGAATTATGCCAGGAGGTTGCTTCCGTTCTTCGATCGAGTGGAACTTCATCATGTACCCAGGGCTGAAAATCAGATGGCTGATGCTTTAGCCACGCTGACTTCAATGTATAAAGTCAATTATTGGAATGAGGCTCCAAGAATTGTGCTTTCGCGTCTTGATAGACCGGCATTTGTGTTTGCAATCGAGGGTGCCAATGACGGCAAGCCATGGTTCCACGACATCCAGACCTTCCTTATGACTAAGGAGTATCCTGCGGGTGCGTCAACCCAGGATAAGAAGACTCTGAGGAGGCTATCTGGAAACTTTTATCTCAATCCTGATGGAGTGTTGTATAAGAGAAACCACGATCTCGTGCTACTCAGATGTGTAGATGAGAAAGAGGCAAGTATGCTCATGGAAGAAGTCCATGAGGGCACATTTGGTACGCACGCCGGCGGGCATGCCATGACGAGAAAGATCCTGAGAGCAGGATATTACTGGCTGACGATGGAGTCGGATTGCTTCAGATTCGCGAAGAAATGTCATAAATGCCAGATTTATGCTGATAAAGTTCATGTGCCGCCGTGCCCATTGAATGTCATGTCCTCCCCTTGGCCGTTCTCCATGTGGGGCATCAACATGATAGGCAAGATCGAGCCCACTGCATCCAATGGTCATCGTTTCATTCTGGTAGCTATCGACTACTTCACCAAATGGGTGGAGGCAGCCTCGTACGCTAATGTGACCAAGCAGGTGGTAGCTAAATTCATAAAGAGGGACATCATCTGTCGCTATGGAATTCCCGAGCGGATCATTACTGATAATGGTTAGAATTTGAATAACAAGATGATGAAGGAGCTGTGCCAGAGCTTCAAGATTGAACACCACAACTCATCTCCTTACCGGCCGAAGATGAATGGCGCTGTTGAAGCGGCCAACAAGAACATCAAGAAGATTGTTCAGAAGATGGTTGTGACGTATAAAGATTGGCACGAGATGTTGCCGTTTGCCTTGCACGGTTATCGTACGATAGTGCGTACGTCGACCGGGGCAACTCCTTTCTCCTTGGTGTACGGTATGGAAGCTGTCCTACCGTTAGAAGTGGAGATTCCTTCTTTGCGAGTTTTGGTTGATGTGAAACTCGACGAGGCAGAATGGATTACGAATCGCTTGAACCAACTCAGCCTGATGGACGAGAAGAGGTTAGCATCGATTGCATTTGGTCGCCTGTACCAAAGCCGAATGAAGAAAGCTTATGATAAGAAGGTGCGTCCTAGAAGCTTTCAGACGGGTGATCTCGTCCTGAAGAAAATTCTTCCGCCACACTCCGATCACCGGGGCAAGTGGACTCCGAATTACGAAGGGCCGTATGTCGTCAGCAAGGTCTTCTCGGGGGGAGCTTTGTTGTTATCCACGATGGATGGTGAAGATTTTGCATCCCCGGTGAACGCGGACGCAGTTAAAAAATACTTTGCTTGAAAGAGACCCGCTGGACAAAAAAAGAAAGAGTCCAGGCAAAAAAGGGCATCCCGGCGAACCAAAAACAGAATAAAAGGTTCGGGCAAAAATTAGGGATATATTGAAAAAATGTACACCCGCGAAGTCGAAAACCTACACTGGGCGGCTTCGGCAAAAAAGGGTATCCCGGTGAACTGAAAACCCGTAAAGGGCGGTTCACGCAAAAGTTAGGGATTTGAATAAGCAAATGACTGCGTTCCGCGTATGGACTTTCATTGTTTAGTGGTTCGGAGGACCTGAGGGCCGTTCATCCGAATCAATCTCTTCCGAAGCTGAAACGTCGGAGAAGTATCGAAGTCGAGTGGGTCTTAGAGGGATCAACTCATGGCGTTCGTCTACGCCTTGTTGCCAACATTTGTATATACTGATGTATATTTATGTTTTCTTTTTTGCGCAGCTTCCTCATTCCAGGAGCTTGCCTCTGTTGTAAAACATTTTTGCCCATTCAGGGGTTCATCATCAATAAAATGCACATTATTCAGCAATTCTGCTTGTCTGTTTAGCATTTATCTGTTTTGTTTGCGAATGAAAACGCCGATGTTTTTGATAAAATGCGCATACATAAACTTACGGGCCTAGGCCCATTGATTGTTGAAACAATTAATTAAATGAATATTGTCACGAGATAATAACCTTGATAGGCCCCTTTGAGGAGGGTATCTTGTCTGTCTGTTTGTGTTGTTGCAGGTGTAGCACCTTCCAGAAGATGTGCCGTGTGCATCCCCGAAGCAGGGCGAGCCCCCCTTCTCCAGCAGAGTTTGGTAGTCTCTCCTCCGCAGAATCCGAACGCAAATAGTGAGCATTGATATGTCTCCCCACGCAGAGATGATTCTCTTCCCCAAGCAGACACATCCTGAAGGAACGTCACCTCATCAGCTGAGCCAAGCACCGAAGAATGATGTCGTCTTCCCCCAGCACCGGGTCACAAGTGCAGATTTCATAGGAATGTTCGGGTGCCGAAGCTCGTGTTTTCCCCAGTAAAGTCACCGAAGCAGGTGTCTTCCCCAGCACCGGGTCACAAGTGCAGGTTTCGTAGGGAATTGCTCGTACGCCGAAATATGCAGTAACTGATGGTGCCAGACTGAAGTCTCCGGCGGAATTGAGATTCCCCACCAGAGTCGTGCTCTCTCCTGAAGTTGGATGATTCCCTCTTCCCCATTAGAGTGTTGGAACGGCTGATGTTGTATTCCCCTGCAGAGTTGTACTCTCCCCCGAAGTCAGATGATTCTTTCTTCCCTAGCGAAATTGAAATTCCTCACCAGGGTCGTACTCTCCAGTGAAGTAGAATGATTTCTCTCCCCGGCTGAGTCCGCAGAAAAGCAGAATCCTTGGAAGCAGGTGAGACCGTTAGTGGTTTTCCTAGCAGAGCATTGAACAGCTGATGCTGTATTTCCCCAGAGTCGCACTCTCTCCAATGAAGCAAAATGACTTCTCCTTCCTCAGCCGAGTTTGCAGATGCCCAAGAGAGCCGAGTCCTTGGAAGTTGATCAGATCATGATTGGTTTTTCCCCAGTGGAGTGTGAAGCAGCTGAAGTTGTTTCCCCACAGAGTAGTTATCCCCAGAAGAGTAGCCGAGACGGCCGCGCAGTTTATTCTCGCGATTGATATCAGCAAGTCTGGTTCCTCGAAGAGCTTCGTCCCCTGCAGAAATCAGCTGAAGTTGTTTTCCATGCAGCAGTCCGCGGAAGATCAGTTCCCCAGACAGAGCCTGATTGACATTGGCATGTTCACGTTCTCCTCAGCAGGATGATTCCTCTATCTGAGCAGTTCTTTCTCCTCGGCAGAAGAATTTCCCTCTCGGCATTTATTTTGCTGACGGGATTGCATCATTGTGCATGACTGCATAGCATTTAACACCGCATAGCATTTAACGTCGCATAGCATTGTGCATGATTGCACAACATTTAGCATAAGTGCATATCATTCCCACCGTGTGGGGCATGGCACCGAAGCACATGCATCATAAACATGATCTAGGTTATTATCATTCTTGTCTTGCAGGTGTTCCACCAAGAGACCAGTTGCTCAGGACGATTCCTGATATGCTCCCCAACGAGGTCACTTTCTTAGGATGATTCTTAAGACCCCGGTGTAATCCCCGCAGTCGCTCGCTCAAGATGATTTTTGAGATCCTCAGCGAAGTCAGTTCAAAACGACCCTTGAACTCCTCAGCAGGGCTGTTTGCTTAAGATGATTCTTAAGACCTCAGCGCAGGTTCCCGATTTGTTTGCTTAGGATGATTCTCGAGCTCCCCAATAGCGTCCCCAGCAAGAGTTGCCCAGTGTTGCACCCCAAAATTTGCCCAACCTTATTCACTTGGGTCTATGTTTCAATATCATTAGCATTTGCATATAGAGTCATGTACATAGACTAATCATCTGCATAGCATAAGCATAGCAAGTCATACAACAGGGGGACCAATCATTATTCTCATCTCTAGAAGCCTATCAAGAGGTTATTATCCCAATTCAATCTCATTCAAGTCATCAGGAAAGAATTTGAAAGCAAAGAGTTCAGCAGATCAAGCCTTGAGTCCATCTCCTAGCTGAGGGTATCTGAGGGTCAGCAAGAGGGTTGTGAGCTGTGAGTTGAAGGCATGGAGAGTATCTAGACATCATGAGAGACTTAGAAAGTCATTTGGAGAAGGAGACAAGTCATTGATGTGAGCACAAGAGCTACAGTTGAAGACAGTCAACTAGGGTTTCATCTGGGTCAACCCTAGGTCAACCCTAGGTCAATTGACTGATTTAAGGGGCATTCAAGTCTAGTGGAGAGATGTGGGGTTCATCATTGGACATATAAAAGAGGATATGGAGATATGCCTAGAAGAATTCAAGAGAAATCAAGGAGAAGAGGAGTTTCTAAATTAGGGTTTCTGTGTAAAATCCCCTAGTTTAGGTCAAATTTCCAAGCAAGATAAGTCAAAATGCAAGCTTCAAATGGATTCTTGGCCAACATGAAACTTGTAGAGGATCTCAAGACCTTTAATTTGAGTGGTGGAAGACATCAAGGAGATTTATAGAACTCAAGTTATGGTCCTTGCAAGTTACAGGTCATCTAAGGTATCTGAAATTTTGTCTGTGAAAGTGACTTGACTTCCAAGCTAGTTTTACCCCTCAAGGAGATTTCAAATGAATTCTTGGTCAACATATGAATTGTTCCTCATTGTCTTAGCTTTCTATAATGGTATAGCATGCCTTCATATGATGTGTGGAACTCAACTTATGGTCTTGGCAAGCAAAGGGTATTTTGGGCATTTGTGAATTACAGGTCATTTTAACCTATGTCCAAAACTCATACAAGGAGGCCTCAAATGGAAAAACTTACAACATCAAACTTGCTCCAAATGACATTTTGAGTCTAGAAAGAAGGTCACAAATTGTTGGAAAAGCTCATAACATGAAGTTGCATGATTGGTTAAATTTGAACTAAAATGGCTTATAACTTGAATAAAGTCAAAGTGAAAAATGGTTTGGGAGATTTATAAGTCCAAATGGAGACTTCCAATATATGATTTTGGGTCCAAAAGATATTTTAGAGACAATGGTTCAAGCACTTTTTTGAGTTTAGAAGTAAAAAGAAAAGTTATCCATGGTTACTTGTATTTGAAGAAACATAACCAAGATCAATCAAAGTTGGAAGGCAAGGGAAGTTGTAAGTTGGATCTAGAAGTTTCCATTGAGCCCTATATATTCATGAAATCAGAATTGAGCAAGGGTTGGATTCATTTTTCACCAAAATTTCCCAAAGTTTTCTCATTCTTTCTCATTGCAATTCCCTCCAAATTTCCCAAAATCTTCATCAATTCTCATCAACATTGATCCTCCTACATTCAATCATCATCCTGGATCAGAATTGAATCAAAGATTTGGTGGTTAGAGCTCAATTTCGTGCACTTCCATCAAGAACACACAAATTGCAATTTCCATTGGACAGCAAGATCCAAGCCAAGTTTCATCCAAGTATTGCAAACAAAATCAAGTATATCAAGAATGGACCAAGATTGAAGCATACAAGAGCCTGGATTCACGTGATTACTCAGCCTCCATTAGAGCTTGCTCAAGGTGCAAATCTTTCTAACTTATTCAATCTAGGGAGATTTAGGTAGTTTTACTAGTATATTCATGGTCTATGATGTTAGGAGGTTAGTTTAGATGAATTTGAGGCTGAATAGAGACAATTCATAACAGGTGTACCAAACTGTTTGGATCAAGAACTCGTAGGATCTTGTATGATAACCTTAGCTTGTTAGTTTAGAATGATCACCATTATGCATAGAGTAGATTAGTATAGGTTTGGTTGAGAATTATTGTGATGCATCTCAGTGTATTTTCATGGAGTCAGAACTTGTCTCGATCGGTTTGAGTGATTTGCTGAATTTCAGAACAATCCATGACCATAGACGTATAGAGGGAGAGATTTAGAGTATTTTTCATGTTTGGATCGTGATGTTTCGTGCACTGTGGAGAGAGAACCGAGAGCTTGAAGTTGGTTCGTGCATGGCTTCCATGGAAGTTGAAACCCTAAGTTCTCACAAGGAGGAAGAAGACGTAATCAGGAGCGTCCATTGCGTGTTGGACTTTTGACTTCAGAGCCCATCGTGTGGCTCTAGTTTAATTCTGAGTTTGAGAGGGAATCCTCCCCCCATTGAAACGCTGCGTTTCATTAAAGGGGGGGAGCGTGGGCCTTGCTCTTGCCACCCCCCAGTATTGGGCCCAGTTCGAATCTGAACGTGAATAACTTGCTGTTCTCACCCCCTGCTTCCTATTACTTTGTTTTATTAATTCTGAATGGTTCTGGGCCTAATGCCAACTTGCTACGCGCACCCCCCGTTTGCTGGCCCATCCTGAATATCAACTAGGGCGCCCTGCTATTCAAACCCCCTCCACTTTATTTCATTATATGTTCTTTTATTTTCTTTAAATTTTGTGTGCATTTTCTAAAATTCATAATAAATAGATAAAAAATCATTTTTAATTCATTCTTTTTACACTATTTTCTTTAGGATGTCTAGAAAATTATAAAAAAATAAAAATTGCATTTCATTTTTATTTGATATTTTTCCCATATTTTCTAAATAAATGACATTTTAAATAGTTTCATTTCATGCATGATTTTATTAATTTTTGTTCTATTAGATGCTTTCATATTTTTTGTTCATTCTTTTTAGGTTGCTTAGATGAGATATTGAACTTGTAGAAACAATTTAGTTCCCATTTTTAGAAATTAATTGTAGGTGCTTAATGTAGGCTTGAACAACATGAACAAATTAGGGTTTTTAGGTGATGACTTAAGAAGTTTGATTTCATTTCTCTTAGGACTTAGGATTTAACTAGATTAGTTATGGGACTATAGGGGCTATGGGTAGTTATTAGATCCCTTAGAAAAAGTCAGGATTCCCCTACTGCTATTAATACTCTGTGTATATCTGATTGACTGGTGTGGTGTGCCCTCTGGGGATTATTGCTTGCTTGCTTGGTATTGGGATTGTCTGGGGACTTGGAGGAGATGAAGACTATTGGAGATTCAGAGATTGAAGATCAACTGCCAGAGTTGGAGAGGAGGTTCTTGCTAGCAGCTGCTGAGGAGACTAGGGTTTAGGAGCTAGGCAGAGCTCTAGATTAGAAAGCTTGTTTCTCAAACATGGAATGCCTTGGCTGCATCCATCCTTTCTCTATGATTCAAAGTCTCTTTCAAATATCCACCTCCTTCCTTTGGAAGGATCAGTGAATTTGAAAGATAGAACTTTTGAGAGGAAACTTTCTGTTTAATGTTAACAGTTGATGAACCACCCTTGGTAGGTAATTAGCTGTCTAACATTCATTCACTTCACTCTTGTGACTGGTCCCTCATCCTGGAGGTTTGAACTTGAAGAAAAGCCATTGCAGATGGAAGAATGATGATCAAAGCCCTTGCCTGAAGGTCATGAAGATGGAGATTGATGCTTGTTGAAGCCTGTAGCTGAATGGAGATTACTTGGAGCCAGATGTTGATTCAGAGCTGCTGATGCTGTTTCTTTTGCTGTATTTCATTTCTTGATGTATTGATTGGTTTTCTGAGCTGTATTGTTTGCTGTTTACCCTGCTGGGTTGAAAGTGAAGTCTGTTCACTTTTGCCTATTGTTTTCTAGGTTCGAGGTTGAGTGGGACTCCCTTGCCTCGCTTGTACTGTTGCATCCATGCATTTTACTGTTTTACTGTATATATCTGGTATTGTTTCTGTTTCTGCCTATCCCGTAGGATCTCTGTTTCTCTCTGTGCAAGAGAGGAGCATGATAGACACTAGGTCTTAACCCATGCATGATAACATTAGGATAGTTTGATTCCCTTCGCAACCGTAGGTTAGAGTTCTGTCTCTTCTCTCTCAAAACAAACAGAAAAACACATAAAAAGATTTCAAACACAATAAAAGACACTTCTCCCGTAAAAGAATGTGAACTCATCAAAACGTCATTTTTGTCCGCTGGGACTGTTAATCAGAAAAACCTTTTCAGAAGGAATAAAATCAACCAAGACAAGCTTGTGTCTTCCGTGGCCCGAACTACGTTTGCTCTGATCTTTCATGCTGTATGAAAGTACGTAGGCATAAGATGCGATATCCTAGTGAGCAACCTTCCCCTCCTTTCCCGTAGGTAGGCGAACTACGTTGACTCTGATTTCTCGTTCCAGACGGGAATACGTAGGCATGAAGTGCAATACTTTGCCGAGTCATTTTGTTTTCATTTTCTTTTCTTTTAACCCCAGACCTTTAGCGTAGATAGAATAATAATCCATACCCGAAAACAAGCGTGGATCCCGTCGAGTACGACGGACGTGAGGGGTGCTAATACCTTCCCCTTGCGTAACCGACTCCCGAATCCAGGTTTTGGTTGCGACGACCATACCTTTCCCGTGTTGTGCGAGGTTTACTCTGAGCGTTTCCTTTCCCTCCTGTGGGATAAATAACGCACGGTGGCGACTCTTCTGTTCAGCCGGCGCCGATTTTCGCAGTAGCGACAGCTGGCGACTCTGCTGGGGATCCAACGTCCCCTGGCTGCTAAGAACTGCGATGGTTCTTATGCATTTGGGATCCAACGTCCCTTTGAGCGAGTCAATCCTAGCGCTTGTTTTCCCGTCGAGGATTTTGTATGGAGTTATTGTATATTTCTGACCTTTATTTTCAGCATTATATATATTGATTATTATTGCTGTATCTTGGGGTGTGACGGGTGTTCCGATATTGAGTGAGAAGCCGGACCTGGGCTTGAGTGCACCTAGAATTAGAGTAGAAAGTAGTGGGCGCGTGCCGGCTTTGCTTGCATTAGTGTCTCATGAAATCTACACTCGGACGAGGTTCTTCTGGTTGGCTTCTTTTTCTACCCTTTGGGTCGAAGGGGTTGTTGGTCAGATGAATTGTCAACTCCGGGAACCGATCATTTGGAAGTTGGCTGAGTGAGGCCTCTTCAGGAATTGATGATGCCACTCCTTCTGGGAATCGCATCATCAACCCTGAAAGTCTGTGACGCCGACGGCCGCATAGGATGCCGTACCTTATGCCAGTTATAGGGCCACCCACCTGTGAGGGGATTTGGGGTTATGCAGGTAACCAGACCTTCAGATACCGGTTTGTTCTCGATCAGAGATCCTGGGTATTTATGGAGAGTTATGAGGTCTGTCAGAGACCATTTGGAGATGTGTTCTGAGGTCTGTCAGAGACCAATTAGAGATGTGATTTGAGGTCTACCAGAGACCAGTGGGAGTTATGGTATGAGGTCTGTCAGAGACCAGTATTGGAGCTTTGTTTTAGGTCTATCTGAGACCAGGGTTTGATGACTTCTGGATGGTCTATCTGAGACCTTTCTTGATTGGGTTCAGGCTATTCAGCTACAGCTTTGGTCCCTGTTGCATGTTACTTGCATTGCATTGCCTGCATATCCATTACCATTTGCATTTCACTAACGTGTGTCTGTGCTGCAGGTGCATTTGCATTTCCTTAGTTCTAGTGCCCGGACTTCTGAGTATTGATTATGGCTAGTTTGAGGAAGACAGTTGCGTACAAGCTGCCTTCACCTGATATTACTTCTTTGCTGGGTCTGATATTTCTTGCCGATGAGGAGGTTAGGAGAAGCTTCAGAATGAGCCATGGGAGATTACTGAGATTAGTCTGCAAGCCCACTGCTGATGAGATGAACGGGCTATACACCTTGATGCAGTTCTATGACCCCGCATTGAGATGCTTTACTTTTGCTGACTTCATTCTAGGACCTACTATTGAGGAGTATGTGGAGTTTACTGAGCTTCCCGTGCAGAACAAGGTTCCCTGTATTCACTCTGCTGCTGAGCCCAAGTTGGAGGACTTAGCCAAAGCCTTACATATGGACGCTGCAGAACTGTTATTGACTTCTTGGCTTGGGGTTTCAGGTTTCTCTCTTGATTTCTTAGTTGTCAAAGCTCGAGAGTACGCCAAGAACGGTTGTTGGGTGGTTTTCAATGCCATTTTGGCTTTATGCATCTATGGAATTGTGCTGTTTCCTAACTTGCCCAACTTTGTGGACCTGGACGCTTTCTATCTGTTTGCTGCAGGCAACCCAGTGCCAACGCTGATCGGAGACTTCTACCACTCATTGCACTACAAGAACGAAAACCGAAGGGGAAAAGTTGTTTACTGCTGTACTCCTCTGTTGAATATGTGGTTCAAAAGTCATCTCCCCATGAAGGGACCATTTGTAGACATTGCAACCTCAGCCAGTTGGTCAGAACGCCTGATGAGGCTATCTTCCGAAGACGTTGTATGGTTTGATCGAGATTTGTTGGGATCCGAGCTCATCTTCAGCTGTTCTGGGTACCCTAATGTGCCGCTGATAGGAAGAAAAGGGTGTATTAACTACAACCCATCTCTGTTCGTCCGTCAGTTTGGATACGCACTGAAGAACCCGCCAAAGGAGGAGGAAGTACAGGAATCTCTGTACTTCACCGGAGACGTGAAGGGGGAGTTATTAGCCAAGCTGCAACACGCCTGGACGCGTATTAACCGCAGAGGGAAGCCTTTGTTAGGAAAGAATGACTGTCAGGCCTATGCATCTTATAGAGTTTGGATTCAGGAGAGGGCTAGTCAGTTGAGGATGCCGTTTCCAGATGCACCAATTCTTGTTCCCGTCCCGGCAGAAGAGCCAACTACTGTTTCTAGGGAGGCCTACGAGCAGGTTGTGAGAGAGAAAGAAGCCTTGATGAAGATTAATGAAGGGTTAGAGCAAGAGTTGGCCCAGGTACGCAGCGAGAAAAACAAGGCCGTATATGCTTTCCAACAACAGATCGAGCTGCTAAACAGGTTAGGGGCTGAGTTGACTGAAGAAAAGAAGAAGCGCGAACGTCTGGGGCAAGAGTTCAGAAGCTCCCATGACATGCTGGAAGCCAAAAAGAAGGCGCTCGACGCAGCACACCGAGAAATCTCCTCTTGCAATAAGACTTGGAACGCCACACTCACCAATAACAAGAAGAGGGAAGATAAGTTGAAGCAGCAAATCTCTGACCTCGAAGAGAAGTTGAAGTCTAGCATCAAGAAGTGTGAGGAGGAAGTGATGACCCGGTATAGTGTCCAGCATGCACTGAACAAGGCAATCAAATCCAGAGATGAAGCAGTGTCTCAGAAGCGAAAGTTAGAAGATTGCTTCGGAGAAGCAACATGGGAAGAAACTGCTGAAGACGTACGCCGTGTCCTTAAGAGGAGAAACCAGCTTGTTGAAGGGCTGCTTGATCGACCAAGCCATCCGGAGACCAAGAAGTTGATAGAGGAGTACCAGACTTTTGGGAGGATTTGATCATTTCATGTAGTAACTTGTATGCTTTATTTGCATAGTGCTGACCATCACCAGGATTGTTGGTTGAGGTCATGCCTTCTTTGTACTCTCAGTGATATCGTACCCTGGGCCTATTGATTCTCCCTGCAATATATGAGGCTTTCTATGATTCCGCTCCGATATTCCTATTGTCAGCACTGTCACTGCACCGGCACCTTCGCACTAGAACTGGGGGAATGAACTTCCCTAATGCACGGACACATTGCATTGCATTCATATTCATATTGCATTACAGGTAATCTTTGAATGGTGTCTTATTCCCTGCTTTGCACCAGGTACTTACCAGGATTGCAGATCAGCATCCGCACCGCTATTCTACCCGCTCCAATTGTCGAAGAATCATGGATCAAATGCAGAGCGAGATGCAAGATGTGCGTGAGAAGCTCGCCCTCTTCATGCAGACCATGGAAGCTATAGCAAAAGGGCAGGAGAATTTGCAGGCCATGGTCCAGCCTCTGTTGGCCCGAAACGCTGGTCATGGTAATGAAGATCATCAGTCTGTCCGGGTCGACACTGCTCATGGAGACGGTACTCCCACGCCAGTGGCTCCGCCTGTAATCAATACACCTGCTGCTAATGTCAACAACGCTACCGCTGCTGTGAATGGTAACGTCGGAGTGGGGAATGAGACTGCTGTCCATAATGTTGGGCTGGGTGATGTCAATTTGGGAGATAATCTAGGAGGCAATGGCTTTGTCAATACTGGGTTCGGATTCAACGATCAGGGATTCGATAACACTGGCAAGTATGGCTTTAATGCTCAAGGCTTTGGGTAAGACGGTTATGGTATGGTCAATCAGGGTTACGGAGGCTTTGGAAACGGAAACGGTACTGGATTTATGGCGTTTGGTCCTGCTGGAGGTGTTCAAGGGTACGGCAACAGAGGCCGAGGTCCGGGGATGAACCAGATCAGAGCTGGACGTAATAATGGATATGAGGGGTACGGGGCTGGAAATGGTATGTGGCAAGAAGATCAGCAGGAGGATGCCTTCTCCGGAGGAGGTTTTGAAGGGCCGATGGATGATTCCCAAAAGATTAGAATGCTGGAAGAGCAGATGAAGGGAGTCTTAAATCAAAGTGCTGTGGGCTTGGACATGGCAACAATGGGCTTGGTACCTGGCTTGAGGGTGCCAATTAAATTCAAAGCTCCCGCGTTCGATAAATACAAAGGAGACACATGTCCGAAAGTGCATGTACGAGCTTATTACAGAAAGATGTCTGCATACTCCACTGATGAAAGAATGCTAATGCATTTCTTTCAGGATAGTCTATCGGGCCCTTCCCTAGAGTGGTACATGGGGTTGGAGCCAACTGATATCAAGACATGGAAGCAATTGGCGGAGGCATTTGTAGCCCATTACAAGTATAACAGCGACTTGGCGCCCAATCGGGTCCAATTGGTCGGGCTGTCGCAGAAGAAGGGGGAGAGTTTTAAAGAGTACGCGCAAAGGTGGCGCGATATGGCTGCCAGGGTCCGTCCTCCGGTGGAAGATAAGGAAATGAATGACATGTTTGTCGGCACATTCACAGGGCTGTTTCATGATATGCTGTTTCACACGTCTCTGGCCAGTTTTTCAGACCTGATTCTGATGGGGGAAAAGATTGAACGTAACATTAAGCAGGGAAAGTTCCAAGTCGAGGAATCAACTGCATCTGGCAGTAATAGGAAAGCTTATGGTGGGCGCCGTCAGGGCGAGGCAAGCGCAGTATTTGGAGGCCAAGGCCGGGGCCGAGGCAGGGGACGAGGTCAATATCGTCAGCCGCAGCAGGTGTCGAGTGTTACTATCCCATATCAACAACAACCACTCCAGCAACAACAACCGGTTCAGCAGCAGCCAATGCCACAGCAGCAGCAGCCTCAGCAAGGGGCACAGCAGGCTCAACGAAGATTCCAGGGTAGTAAACCGAGAAGAGTGTTTGAGAAGCCTCCCTCAACATATGCCGATTTATTGCAGACATTGTTGGGATTGAATCTAGTAGAGAAAAGAACTCTGGCACCAATAACGGGAGCTCCCCCGTTTGGTTACGATGCAAGCAGGCACTGTGAGTTTCATTCTGGGGCCCCGGGTTACGATATAGAAGGATGCCATGCTTTTAAGCACGTTGTGCAGGATCTTTTGGACAACAAGACTATCAATTTCGGAACGGCAGGTCCGAACATAGTCCAAAAACCCATGCCCAATCATGGGGCTAACGCCATTCTGACTGAGGCAGGTCTGAATCTTATCATGAATGTTGAAGATTTAAAGACGCCGCTGAGCGAGATAAAGAGCCGACTGTTACAAGGAGGTGTCTACCCAGGATGTAACGAGTATTGCTTAGACTGTTGGACCCTAGCTGGGGGGTGTGAGGATTTGAAGAAAGGCATTCAGTCTTTAATTGATGAGGGCATATTGCAGTTTGATCGAGCGGCAACTGAAGAGCCTGCAGGGGCAGTAGTGGATAATCGGAATGATGTGGCCACGGTAACGATTCCTCGGAAGACGATCACTATTGCAGCACCAGCTCAACGACCACCGATCACCATAACTAAGGCCGGGCCAATCCCGTACGAGAACACGAAAGCAGTCCCATGGTCATATGGGTTAGAGGTGTATTGTGATGGGATAAAGATTGATGTTAACAAGCAGCCAGCGGAGATTGTGGATAATGTTGTTGGTTCAGGAGGCATGACGAGGAGTGGCAGGATCTTTATATCTCCCGAAGTGGAGGCTGAAAGACTAGCGAAAGGAAAAGGGAAAGCGGTTGAAAATGTTCCGGTACAAGCAAGTGAAAAAGAAGCGGCATCGAAGGATGTAGAAGAGTTCATGCGCTTAATTCGAAAAAGTGATTATAAGATTGTGGAGCATCTGCAGCAGACACCGTCCAAAATATCTATCTTGTCATTGCTCTTATGTTCGGAAGCTCACAGAAATGCTTTGCTGAAAGTCCTGGACACCTCTTTTGTACCCCAGGACGTCTCCGTAAATCAGCTAGAAGGAGTGCTGGCACATGTGAATGCAGGCCACAGTCTGGGTTTTACCGATTTTGACTTGACTCCGAAAGGGAGAGATCATAATATGGCATTACACGTATCTGTTGAATGTAGAGGATCAGTAATGTCGCACGTATTGGTTGACACCGGATCATCTTTGAATGTGCTGCCCAAGAAGGCGATGATGAAGCTGGATGTTCGAGGGATTTTGTGTACACCCAGTGATTTGGTAGTCAGAGCATTTGACGGCACGCGGAGAACAGTCTTCGGATCGATTACCTTGCCTCTGCAAGTGGGGCCGGAGGTGTTTGCCACGGAGTTTTATATCATGGATATACAGCCTGCGTATAGCTGCTTGCTTGGAAGACCCTGGATTCATGGGGCAGGGGCCGTCACGTCTACCCTGCATCAGAAGTTAAAATATATGGTCGGAGACAGTGTAGTCACCGTGTGCGGAGAAGAAGACATCCTGGTCAGCCATTTATCTTCATTTAAATATGTGGAAGTCGACGGAGAGATCCACGAGACGCCCTGCCAGGCATTCGAAGGTTTGCGCATCAAGGACAAAGGTCCCGGGCCGAGCAAAGTGCCAGAGATAGCTGTCTCATCGTATAAAGAGGCTCAAGCTCTAGTGGAAGCAGGAGAAGCCAAGGGCTGGGGCAAAGTGCTGGACATTCCTGTGAAGATGGACCGGTTCGGACTGGGGTACCAACCGTCGTCATCAACTCCTTCCGTGGGGGCCCCCCGTTTCAGAAAGCCAATTACCATCTCTGCCAGTGGAGTATGTCATGAAACTGTCAATGCTACTTCAGAGTCTGATAAAGGAGACAGCGACTGTGATATGGATGCCTGGATTCAGCCAAGCACACCAGGACAAGGACTGTGCAACTGGTCTATTCAGGAGCTTGTTCCTGTGACTTTTAAACAGTAATGCTTTGCTTTATTAATTGTTGAATAATCTGATGTCTTGCCCGGGGCATCAGGATTTGCTTAGGGCTGTGTTGTTATAAACATTGCGTGTTAATCATTAAATAAATGGCGTTTTCATGTGCAAATACTGTAATCTCTGTCTTTCTTATTTTGTATTTTTCAATAAAATGGCAACGTGGTTATTCGCTTTATACGCATTTTGAAGCACTTAACCATTCCTTTTGCAGGATAACATGTTCAGATGACATCCTTGAACCACCTATGACTCGTCCCGACTTTGAGCACCCGGTGTTTCAGGCTGAAGAAGAGGTTGTCGAAGATAGCGACGTTCCCGAAGAACTGTCCTGGTTAGTAAAGCAAGAGGAAAGAGCCATTCTGCCTCATGATGAGGTCATCGAAATTATCAACTTGGGGTCGGAAGGGGTTGAGAAGAATATTCGTATCGGAGCCACACTGCAGGGTGATATCAAGCGAAGACTGGTTGAAATGCTCCAAGAGTATAGTGATGTATTCGCTTGGTCGTATGAGGATATGCCGGGGCTCGATACAGATATGGTCGTGCATCGTCTGCCATTGAAAGAAAATTGCCCGCCGGTCAAACAAAAGCTTCGCAGAACTCGACCAGATATGGCAATGAAGATCAAAGAGGAGGTTCAGAAACAGTGGGACGCTGGGTTCCTGGCTGTGACGAAGTATCCTTCATGGGTTGCTAACATCGTACCAGTGCCAAAGAAAGATGGCAAGGTTCGAATGTGCGTGGATTATAGAGATTTGAATAAAGCAAGCCCAAAAGACGATTTTCCACTTCCTCACATTGACGTGTTAGTTGATAATACTGCTCAATACTCCGTATTCTCCTTCATGGATGGCTTTTCAGGCTATAATCAGATTAAAATGGCGCCAGAGGATATGGAGAAGACCACTTTCATAACGCCTTGGGGAACATTTTGCTACAAAGTGATGCCCTTCGGCTTGAAAAATGCTGGGGCAACATATCAGCGTGCGATGACGACTCTTTTCCATGACATGATGCATAAAGAGATCGAAGTATATGTTGACGATATGATTGCCAAATCCCAGACGGAGGAAGAGCATCTGGTAAATCTGCTGAAGTTGTTTAAAAGACTTAGGAAGTTCAGGCTGAGGCTGAACCCTAATAAATGCACCTTCGGGGTGAGATCGGGTAAACTGCTGGGGTTTATCGTAAGCGAAAGAGGAATAGAGGTCGATCCTGCTAAAATAAAAGCGATTCAAGAAATGCCGACGCCTAAAACAGAGAAAGAGGTGCGCGGGTTTTTAGGGAAATTGAACTACATTGCTCGGTTCATATCTCACCTAACTGCTACGTGTGAACCGTTATTCAAGTTGCTAAAGAAAGATCAAGCTGTGACGTGGAACGAAAATTGTCAAAAGGCGTTCGATAAAATAAAGAAGTATCTGCAGGAGCCTCCTATTTTGATACCCCCAGTGGCAGGTAGACCCTTGATAATGTATTTGACGGTTCTTGAGGGAAGCATGGGTTGTGTTCTCGGTCAACATGACGAGACGGGGAGAAAAGAGCATGCGATCTATTACTTGAGTAAGAAATTTACAGACTGTGAATCTCGATACTCAATGCTGGAGAAAACTTGTTGCGCGCTAGCCTGGGCCGCCAAGCGTTTGAGGCAGTACATGCTGAATCATACAACCATGCTCATCTCGAAGATGGATCCTATCAAATATGTATTCGAAAAGCAGGCGTTGTCAGGTAGAATTGCCCGTTGGCAGATGGTCTTGACTGAATATGATATCCAATACGTCTCGCAAAAGGCTATAAAGGGGAGTGTGCTGTCTGAGTATCTGGCGGAGCAGCCTATTGAAGAGTACCAATCGATGAGGTTTGATTTTCCTGACGAGGATATCATGTACCTAAAGATGAAAGATTGTGAAGAGCCGTTGCCAGACGAGGGACCAGAGTTGGGTTCCAAATGGAAGATGATATTTGACGGAGCCGTGAATGCTTACGGTAGCGGAATAGGGGCAATCATCACGACGCCACACGGGTCGCACATCCCGTTTACTGCCCGATTGATCTTTGCCGTTACCAACAATGAGGCCGAATACGAAGCTTGTATAATGGGGCTTGAAGAAGCCATTGATTTGCGAATCAAACATCTAGACGTATACGGAGACTCAGCTCTGGTGGTGAATCAGATCAAAGGGGAATGGGAGACACGTCAGCCCAATTTGATACATTACATGAATTATGCAAGGAGATTGTTGCCTTTCTTCGACAAGGTTGAATTGCATCACGTACCGCGGGCAGAAAATCAAATGGCTGACGCCCTTGCCACTTTGTCTTCCATGTACAAGGTCAACTTTTGGAACGAAGCTCCCCAAATCACTATCTCTCGGTTGGACAGGCCAGCTTATGTATTTGCTATTGATGAAGCATCTGATGACAAACCGTGGTATTTCGACATCCTTAATTTCCTGAAGAATAAAGAGTATCCGGCTGGGGCATCCAGTCAAGATCAAAAGACTCTCAGGAGATTAGCGGGTAATTTCTACTTGAATCCGGATGGTGTCTTGTACAGAAGAAACCACGATTTGGTGTTGTTGCGTTGTGTAGACGAGAAAGAGGCAAAGCTTCTCATGGAGGAAATTCACGAAGGTACCTTTGGTACGCACGCTGGTGGGCATGCTATGACGAGAAAGCTGCTGAGAGCAGGTTACTTTTGGCTGACGATGGAAACTGATTGTTTCAAGTTTGCGAGGAAGTGTCACAAGTGCCAAATCTATGCTGATAAGATCCATGTGCCTCCAAGTCCTCTGAATGTAATGTCATCGCCATGGCCATTCTCGATGTGGGGAATCGATATGATTGGAAAGATCGAGCCGACAGCTTCTAACGGGCATCGGTTCATCCTAGTAGCCATCGATTATTTCACCAAGTGGGTGGAAGCGGCGTCTTACGCAAATGTAACGAAGCAAGTGGTGACCAGATTCATCAAAAGAGATATCATTTGCCGATATGGGATTCCCGAGCGGATAATCACGGATAATGGTTCAAACCTGAACAACAAAATGATGAAGGAGCTCTGTCAGAATTTCAAGATCGAACATCACAACTCCTCCCCTTACCGACCCAAGATGAATGGCGCTGTCGAGGCGGCCAATAAGAATATCAAGAAAATTGTTCAGAAAATGGTGGTGACCTATAAGGATTGGCATGAAATGCTACCTTTTGCTTTGCACGGTTATCGTACGACGGTACGCACATCAACCGGGGCAACTCCGTTTTCGTTGGTATACGGAATGGAAGCGGTACTACCATTAGAAGTTGAGATCCCTTCTCTGAGGGTATTGCGAGACGTTCAGCTGGACGAGGCAGAATGGGTAACGAATAGATTGAACCAACTGAGCTTGATGGATGAGAAGAGGCTAGCTTCTCTAGCATACGGTCGTTTGTACCAGAGCCGAATGAAGAAAGCGTATGACAAGAAGATACTTCCGCGAAGCTTTCAGACGGGCGACCTTGTGCTGAAAAGGATTCTCCCGCCGCAAGCAGATCACAGGGGCAAGTGGACCCCCAACTACGAAGGGCCATACGTTGTCAGAAAAGTCTTTTCAGGAGGAGCTTTATTGTTGTCCACCATGGACGGAGAAGACTTTGTGTCACCTGTGAATTCGGACGCAGTTAAAAAATACTTTGCTTAAAACAGACCCGCTGGACAGAAAAAGAGAGTCCAGGCAAAAATGGGGCATCCTGGCGAACCAAAAACAGAATGAAAGGTTCGGGCAAAAGTTAGGGATAAAATTGAAAAAATGTACACCCGCGAAGTTGAAAACCTACACTGGGCGGCTTCGGCAAAAAAGGGTATCCCGGTGAACTGAAAACCCGTAAAGGGCGGTTCACGCAAAAGTTAGGGATTTGAAAAGCAAATGACTGCGGTCCGAATTCAATGAGCATCAATGCGGGAGAATATATTTGAGGAGCCAGTTATCAGATACAATCTCTTCAGAAGTGAGGATACCGGGAAAGCATTAGAGTCGGGCGAGTCATGGGAGGATCAGTTCGTGGTGTTCATCTGCATCCCGTTGCCGACATGTGTACAAATTTAAGTTGTCAATATTCATGCTTCTTGTGCATACTTGCATACTTGTATATTTGCTTTGCGTAGCTTCCTCATTTCAGGAGTTACATCCCGTGTACAAAACTCCGCCCATTCAGGGGCCCAATCAATGAAAAAATGTTATTCAGTACTTGATGCTGGTTCTTTACTGTTTTGTGCATGATAAAACGCCTAAGTTTAGTAAAGCTAGCATGAGTATAACATCACTGGCCCTTGCCGACAATTGCTAAAGCTTTGAATTAACTGAAAATAACGTCACTAACCTGAATTGATTTGATTGCATAGGCTTGTCGTGTCTTGTTTGTGTTGTTACAGGTTTCATAACCATACGAGGAAGATGATCAAAAGATTGCAATAATAAAAGACTTGATCCCCACGCAGGTCATGCAGGTTCTTCCTGAAGAAGGATAGAATTCCCCAGCTAGCCGTAGCTTACCCAAAGGGAGCAGAAAAGTTATTCGTCCTCAACAGAGTCTGGCGATTCCGAGATCATAAGGCTGTATTCAGACAGGTTTATCTTTCCCCGCAGGGTCATGCACTCTCCCCCAGCGGAGTTAGTGGATTTTCCCCAAGAGAATCATCCCATCCCCAGCGGAATTCTCTTTGCAAGTATTTTCATTCCTTCCAGTGGAACTCGAAGATTAAGACTCTCCCAAGCAGAGTTGATGGTGGTTCCTGTCATTTATTTTGTCAGAGGTACAGTGTAATATCAGTGCACGTTCCAGCAGGAAGTCCGATCGTGCTATGCACATCTGCTATTCCCCAGCAGAGTTATTTTCCCCAGCAGGGGGTTACCTCAACAGGGTGCTCGGTTTGAGTTCCCAATTTCCCAGTATGGTGGACTTCACCCTTCCAGCATTTATTTTGCTGGAATAATTCTGTAGCATCTGGCTATCCTCGGCGGAGTCGGCATTATCTTCAACATGTATCTGGCAGTTCAGGTGGAGAGAACTCTTGCTTAAATGAACAACCAAATGTTCAAGATCTCGGCATGAGACATCCAATGATAATGTCAGTTTCAGCAGTATTCCCCACAGAGTTACCAGGATAAGTTTCTCTTTATTCCCAGGCAGAATTTGTTGTCATCAAGGGTTCCATGAATCAGAAGTTCAGAGGCCACCGCCGGTTATCAGAGCAGGCGTCCGGTAGTTTGGTTTCCAGACATCCCAGTAGAGTCCGTCTCAAAGTCGCTGTCACGTCAGTGCTAAGAAGTTTGTGGGTGAGGATCATTGGAGAACTAAGTCCTGACGTGGACAATTTATTACTATATTGACGGGATTTCTTCAGAAGTGGGCGTCCTAACGTGGACAGGTTTATTTCCCCGGATTGGTGAGGTGTGTTAGCCCTAGCGTGGACAGATTCGGGTTCTCGAAATTAGTGGAATGGGAGGTCATGACGTTGACAAAAGTGATTACTCTTTGTGTTGGTGCCCTGACATGGACAGATTAATAGGTGATTCCTAACGTGGAAAGAGCGGAGTCCTTACATGGACAGATTAAGATGGCATTCCTTACGTGGAAAAATGTAGTCCTGACGCGGACAATTCGGGAGGAATTGGGTGCCTTATGTGGAAAAGTTATGTTTCCTTGCGTGGAAAACGGATAGCATTCCTTACGTGGAAAGAGGTTTGTATTCCTGACGTGGAAAGAAAGAGTGTATTCCTGACATGGAAGGGGTTTAGTTCTGATGTGGACAGACTCAAAAGAAGATTTATTCCTTACGTGGAAAAATTGGGGTCCTTACGTGGACAGATTCAAGGAAAGTTGATTCCTGACGTGGAAGAATGATGTACTCCTTACGTGGAAAGTTGAGTCCTGACGTGGACAGGTTCAGAACCAAAGTGGAATTCCTTACGTGGAAAGAATGGAGTCCTGACGCGGACATGTCAAGTGGTATTGGAGTCCTTACGTGGACAGATTGATATAGTTCTCCTTATGTGGAAAGAAGATTGCTTCCTGACGTGGAAAGATGAAAGGGTTAGTCCTGACGTG
This sequence comes from Lathyrus sativus, assembly GCA_963859935.3. Lineage (NCBI taxonomy): Eukaryota > Viridiplantae > Streptophyta > Magnoliopsida > Fabales > Fabaceae > Lathyrus > Lathyrus sativus. The sequence goes on from OZ012735.1 coordinate 243,713,813, forward strand.
GACAGATACAGAAGAAATGATTCCTAACGTGGACAGGTGTTACTCCTAACGTGGAAGAGTTTTATTCCTAACGTGGACGATTCAGTTTATGGAAATGCAGACGAATTATCCCTAGCGGAGTTGCCGAGATTTTTCTGGGTTAACGACAAGTGGAATCCTAGCGTGGACCGGTTTTAGTTGAGATTTCTTCGTATTGATGACAGACAGAGTCCTAGCGTGGACAAGCAAGCAATCTGTTATGACAGAATCCTTTTCAGAACGGTGAAGACAATCCCCAGCACGCTCGCGCGAGATCAGTGGGTTACTGTAACAGTCAGATTCAGCTGATGAATGTCGTTCCTCAAGCAGGAGCGCAATTTAGTTTTGCGGTTGGCAAATTTCTGGTTTCACTAGTATTCAACCGTCTCGTACCGCGAATGTCTGAAGGCTCCGGGCTCTTCACCCAATCGGGTCCAAGCCGCTTGAATAGGGGCAGCTGTTGCACCCCAAAATTTGCCCAACCTTATTCACTTGGGTCTATGTTTCAATATCATTAGCATTTGCATATAAAGTCATGTACATAGACTAATCATCTGCATAGCATAAGCATAGCAAGTCATACAACAGGGGGACCAATCATTATTCTCATCTCTAGAAGCCTATCAAGAGGTTATTATCCCAATTCAATCTCATTCAAGTCATCAGGAAAGAATTTGAAAGCAAAGAGTTCAGCAGATCAAGCCTTGAGTCCATCTCCTAGCTGAGGGTATCTGAGGGTCAGCAAGAGGGTTGTGAGCTGTGAGTTGAAGGCATGGAGAGTATCTAGACATCATGAGAGACTTAGAAAGTCATTTGGAGAAGGAGACAAGTCATTGATGTGAGCACAAGAGCTACAGTTGAAGACAGTCAACTAGGGTTTCATCTGGGTCAACCCTAGGTCAACCCTAGGTCAATTGACTGATTTAAGGGGCATTCAAGTCTAGTGGAGAGATGTGGGGTTCATCATTGGACATATAAAAGAGGATATGGAGATATGCCTAGAAGAATTCAAGAGAAATCAAGGAGAAGAGGAGTTTCTAAATTAGGGTTTCTGTGTAAAATCCCCTAGTTTAGGTCAAATTTCCAAGCAAGATAAGTCAAAATGCAAGCTTCAAATGGATTCTTGGCCAACATGAAACTTGTAGAGGATCTCAAGACCTTTAATTTGAGTGGTGGAAGACATCAAGGAGATTTATAGAACTCAAGTTATGGTCCTTGCAAGTTACAGGTCATCTAAGGTATCTGAAATTTTGTCTGTGAAAGTGACTTGACTTCCAAGCTAGTTTTACCCCTCAAGGAGATTTCAAATGAATTCTTGGTCAACATATGAATTGTTCCTCATTGTCTTAGCTTTCTATAATGGTATAGCATGCCTTCATATGATGTGTGGAACTCAACTTATGGTCTTGGCAAGCAAAGGGTATTTTGGGCATTTGTGAATTACAGGTCATTTTAACCTATGTCCAAAACTCATACAAGGAGGCCTCAAATGGAAAAACTTACAACATCAAACTTGCTCCAAATGACATTTTGAGTCTAGAAAGAAGGTCACAAATTGTTGGAAAAGCTCATAACATGAAGTTGCATGATTGGTTAAATTTGAACTAAAATGGCTTATAACTTGAATAAAGTCAAAGTGAAAAATGGTTTGGGAGATTTATAAGTCCAAATGGAGACTTCCAGTATATGATTTTGGGTCCAAAAGATATTTTAGAGACAATGGTTCAAGCACTTTTTTGAGTTTAGAAGGAAAAAGAAAAGTTATCCATGGTTACTTGTATTTGAAGAAACATAACCAAGATCAATCAAAGTTGGAAGGCAAGGGAAGTTGTAAGTTGGATCTAGAAGTTTCCATTGAGCCCTATATATTCATGAAATCAGAATTGAGCAAGGGTTGGATTCATTTTTCACCAAAATTTCCCAAAGTTTTCTCATTCTTTCTCATTGCAATTCCCTCCAAATTTCCCAAAATCTTCATCAATTCTCATCAACATTGATCCTCCTACATTCAATCATCATCCTGGATCAGAATTGAATCAAAGATTTGGTGGTTAGAGCTCAATTTCGTGCACTTCCATCAAGAACACACAAATTGCAATTTCCATTGGACAGCAAGATCCAAGCCAAGTTTCATCCAAGTATTGCAAACAGAATCAAGTATATCAAGAATGGACCAAGATTGAAGCATACAAGAGCCTGGATTCACGTGATTACTCAGCCTCCATTAGAGCTTGCTCAAGGTGCAAATCTTTCTAACTTATTCAATCTAGGGAGATTTAGGTAGTTTTACTAGTATATTCAGGGTCTATGATGTTAGGAGGTTAGTTTAGATGAATTTGAGGCTGAATAGAGACAATTCATAACAGGTGTACCAAACTGTTTGGATCAAGAACTCGTAGGATCTTGCATGATAACCTTAGCTTGTTAGTTTAGAATGATCACCATTATGCATAGAGTAGATTAGTATAGGTTTGGTTGAGAATTATTGTGATGCATCTCAGTGTATTTTCATGGAGTCAGAACTTGTCTCGATCGGTTTGAGTGATTTGCTGAATTTCAGAACAATCCATGACCATAGACGTATAGAGGGAGAGATTTAGAGTATTTTTCATGTTTGGATCGTGATGTTTCATGCACTGTGGAGAGAGAACCGAGAGCTTGAAGTTGGTTCGTGCATGGCTTCCATGGAAGTTGAAACCCTAAGTTCTCACAAGGAGGAAGAAGACGTAATCAGGAGCGTCCATTGCGTGTTGGACTTTTGACTTCAGAGCCCATCGTGTGGCTCTAGTTTAATTCTGAGTTTGAGAGGGAATCCTCCCCCCATTGAAACGCTGCGTTTCATTAAAGGGGGGGAGCGTGGGCCTTGCTCTTGCCACCCCCCAGTATTGGGCCCAGTTCGAATCTGAACGTGAATAACTTGCTGTTCTCACCCCCTGCTTCCTATTACTTTGTTTTATTAATTCTGAATGGTTCTGGGCCTAATGCCAACTTGCTACACGCACCCCCCGTTTGCTGGCCCATCCTGAATATCAACTAGGGCGCCCTGCTATTCAAACCCCCTCCACTTTATTTCATTATATGTTCTTTTATTTTCTTTAAATTTTGTGTGCATTTTCTAAAATTCATAATAAATAGATAAAAAATCATTTTTAATTCATTCTTTTTACACTATTTTCTTTAGGATGTCTAGAAAATTATAAAAAAATAAAAATTGCATTTCATTTTTATTTGATATTTTCCCCATATTTTCTAAATAAATGACATTTTAAATAGTTTCATTTCATGCATGATTTTATTAATTTTTGTTCTATTAGATGCTTTCATATTTTTTGTTCATTCTTTTTAGGTTGCTTAGATGAGATATTGAACTTGTAGAAACAATTTAGTTCCCATTTTTAGAAATTAATTGTAGGTGCTTAATGTAGGCTTGAACAACATGAACAAATTAGGGTTTTTAGGTGATGACTTAAGAAGTTTGATTTCATTTCTCTTAGGACTTAGGATTTAACTAGATTAGTTATGGGACTATAGGGGCTATGGGTAGTTATTAGATCCCTTAGAAAAAGTCAGGATTCCCCTACTGCTATTAATACTCTGTGTATATCTGATTGACTGGTGTGGTGTGCCCTCTGGGGATTATTGCTTGCTTGCTTGGTATTGGGATTGTCTGGGGACTTGGAGGAGATGAAGACTATTGGAGATCCAGAGATTGAAGATCAACTGCCAGAGTTGGAGAGGAGGTTCTTGCTAGCAGCTGCTGAGGAGACTAGGGTTTAGGAGCTAGGCAGAGCTCTAGATTAGAAAGCTTGTTTCTCAAACATGGAATGCCTTGGCTGCATCCATCCTTTCTCTATGATTCAAAGTCTCTTTCAAATATCCACCTCCTTCCTTTGGAAGGATCAGTGAATTTGAAAGATAGAACTTTTGAGAGGAAACTTTCTGTTTAATGTTAACAGTTGATGAACCACCCTTGGTAGGTAATTAGCTGTCTAACATTCATTCACTTCACTCTTGTGACTGGTCCCTCATCCTGGAGGTTTGAACTTGAAGAAAAGCCATTGCAGATGGAAGAATGATGATCAAAGCCCTTGCCTGAAGGTCATGAAGATGGAGATTGATGCTTGTTGAAGCCTGTAGCTGAATGGAGATTACTTGGAGCCAGATGTTGATTCAGAGCTGCTGATGCTGTTTCTTTTGCTGTATTTCATTTCTTGATGTATTGATTGGTTTTCTGAGCTGTATTGTTTGCTGTTTACCCTGCTGGGTTGAAAGTGAAGTCTGTTCACTTTTGCCTATTGTTTTCTAGGTTCGAGGTTGAGTGGGACTCCCTTGCCTCGCTTGTACTGTTGCATCCATGCATTTTACTGTTTTACTGTATATATCTGGTATTGTTTCTGTTTCTGCCTATCCCGTAGGATCTCTGTTTCTCTCTGTGCAAGAGAGGAGCATGATAGACACTAGGTCTTAACCCATGCATGATAACATTAGGATAGTTTGATTCCCTTCGCAACCGTAGGTTAGAGTTCTGTCTCTTCTCTCTCAAAACAAACAGAAAAACACATAAAAATATTTCAAACACAATAAAAGACACTTCTCCCGTAAAAGAATGTGAACTCATCAAAACGTCATTTTTGTCCGCTGGGACTGTTAATCAGAAAAACCTTTTCAGAAGGAATAAAATCAACCAAGACAAGCTTGTGTCTTCCGTGGCCCGAACTACGTTTGCTCTGATCTTTCATGCTGTATGAAAGTACGTAGGCATAGGATGCGATATCCTAGCGAGCAACCTTCCCCTCCTTTCCCGTAGGTAGGCGAACTACGTTGACTCTGATTTCTCGTTCCAGACGGGAATACGTAGGCATGAAGTGCAATACTTTGCCGAGTCATTTTGTTTTCATTTTCTTTTCTTTTAACCCCAGACCTTTAGCGTAGATAGAATAATAATCCATACCCGAAAACAAGCGTGGATCCCGTCGAGTACGACGGACGTGAGGGGTGCTAATACCTTCCCCTTGCGTAACCGACTCCCGAATCCAGGTTTTGGTTACGACGACCATACCTTTCCCGTGTTGTGCGAGGTTTACTCTGAGCGTTTCCTTTCCCTCCTGTGGGATAAATAACGCACGGTGGCGACTCTTCTGTTCAGCCGGCGCCGATTTTCGCAGTAGCGACACCCAGGAAGATTCCTGGAATACTCTGCAGAATAAAGTCTCCAGAATGGTTATCGGTTCAGGATGATTCTTGAAGGTTCCCGACGGAGCTGTTTGTTCAAGATGATTCTTGAAGTCCTTAGCAGCGTGATATGTCTGCTCCAACAGTGATGTCTAATCTGAAGATTGACTTCATAAACGCCTGAGGGCGATATCAGAAGGTTCCTTTGAGCTCAGATGTCCTTGTTGATGAATCAACGTGTGGCTGAAGACAAGGTTCCAAATTTTGTATTCAAGATGATCCGTGTTGGTCTGAAGACCAAGTCAGTTGTCCTGAGGAGATGATTGATTGCGATCAAGTGGATAGTTTTTCTTCTGACTGAAGTCGAAGATGTTTCTCCAGCTGAAGCGGAGTTTTGCCTGAAGGCAAAGTGTTGAATCCCCGTAGAGTCATGAATGGCTCAGGATACCATTTCTTTGACTGAAGTCACAGATTTCCTAAGCTGAAGCGAGGGTGCCTAAGGGCAAGGTTATCCCCAAGGTCATGAATGACCTAGGATTCATTTTTCGGACTGAAGGCCGAAATATATCCCTGACTGAAGTCACGGATGCTCTATAGCAGAGGTGGAGTTGCCTGAAGGCAGATCCATGTATCCTTGAAGGCCAAGGACCATTTCTTTAGACTGAAGTCAAAGATGCCTCCTGCAGAGTTGCCGACGGGCAAAGTTTACATCCTTGAAGGCCAAGGATGTTTTTTCTAGCTGAAGCTGGAATAGCCGACAGGCAGGGTTTCATCTTTCTTCAGAAGAACTTGAAGATTCTCCAGCGGATCTGGAGTGGCCAGGGGCCAGGGTTTCATTCATATTCAGAAATACCTGAATATTTTTTCCAGCGGATCTGGAGTGGCCAGGGGCCAGGGTTTCATATATCTTTAATGTTGAAGTTCTACGGTGGGCAGTGTGCAGTAGTATTCCGATGTTCGTTATGGTTCTGAGGGTGAACCCCAGATCAGAGTGTGCTCGGTTAAGTCTCTCATTCCCAGCGGAGTAGTTTCAAGCACACAAGTGTAGCTTTTGTTCCATTTACCAGGGGTGAACCCCAGGTCAGATTACGTTTGGATTTGACGGCGAGGTCAGATCATCATTTGTCCGGCGGCGAGGTTGGATGTTTGTTCGACGGCGAGGTTGAACGTTTGGATTTGGCGGCGAGGTCAGATCATCATTTGTCCGGCGGCGAGGTTGGATGTTTGTTCGACGGCGAGGTTGAACGTTTGGATTTGGCGGCGAGGTCAGATCATCATTTGTCCGGCGGCGAGGTTGGATGTTTGTTCGACGGCGAGGTTGAACGTTGGGATTTGACGGCGAGGTCAGATTATGTTTGTTCGACGGCGAGGTTGGATATTTGTTTGACGGCGAGGTCAGACTCTTTAAATCCCCAGTAGAGATGATGTTTGTACGACGGCGATGTCGAGTGGCTCTAAAAGGATGTTTGTTTCCGACGGCGACGTCAGATTCAGTTTTCCAGCGGTGATGTTGGGCATGTCAAGTTAATCCAGTCTTCTGACGGCGATGTTAGGTGATGCAGATCCTTTAGGTCTCCAGCGGCGATGCGGGGTATTTTGGCAGATTTAGTTCCAGCGGCGATGTTGGGTATATCAGATAGGTTAATCCTCCAGCGGCGATGTTGGGTGTTGTGGTTGTCTGAAGGCAATATCAGAAGAAGTTAATGTGGATGACTGACGGCGATGTCAGTTCAGTATCTCTCCAGCTAGCTGTCGAGCAGCTAGTGTTGCAGTATTCAAAGATTTGTTCCCCGCAGAGTACCGTGTGCTCGCGCAGTTGGCAAATTTTCGGGTTTACCGGTATTCAATCGTCTCGCACCTTGATTGGTTGAGAGCCGTTCGCTTCTCACCCAGTCAGGTTCAAGCCGTTTGAATAGGGGCAGCTGTTGCACCCCAAAATTTGACCAACAATTATTTATCCATCTAGTGTTTGAAAGTTGATACCTTCATCAGAAAGTTCAGAAGAATTGGTTGAAACCAGGGTTGTGTGCTTCATAGCTTGAGAGTTGTGGGTGCTCCTCAGATGATTCTGAGACTTTGAGAATGAACTTGATGTTTTTAAAAAGCCTATGAGATGTCTTGATAGCCATCATGAAGCCCAGAGAGGTCATTATGCAAGAGTTCAGAAGATTCAACCATGAATGGTAGAATTAGGGTTTTGACTGGGTCAACCCTAGGATAACTGAAAATTTGGAGAAGGTTGAGACCCAATCCAAGGGCTATGAGATCATGGAATGATTCATAGAGATGTTATAAAGATGATTCCTAGACCAACTCATCATGATTGAGGAGTTTGAGAAGTTTCAAGTCAGGGTTTCTGAGGATTGTCAGTGAAAAAACCCTAATTTGATCCCTATTTTCCAGGCAGTTTTAGCTCTAGATTTGATTGATATCTCATCTTCCCCACAACATGAATGTTGTAGAGCTTGTTCTTAGCTTTAATTTGAGTGGTGGAAGTCCTTGATAGGAGTTACAGAGCTCAAGTTATGGTTTTGACAAATTACAAGTCAGCTGAGGTGTGTGAATCTGGGTCCTTGAAGGTCAACATGTAGGATGATTCCTATGATCTCTTGGTCAACATGAATGTTGAAGGGCATCTTATTAACTTTAATTTGAGTGGTAGAAGTCCTTGATAGGATTTGTGGAACTCAACTTATGGTTTGAACAAGACAGGGGTATTTTGGTCATTTGTCAGTTATAGGTCATTTTAAGCAAAGGCCATATCTCCTATTTCCAAGCCTCAAATGGAAAAACTCAAAACATGAAAGTTGTTCAAAATGTGATTTTAAGTCTAGGAATAAGGTCATGAATTGTTGGAAAAGCTCATAGCATGGATTTGCATGATTGGTTAAAAATGAACTAAAAATGGCTTATAAGTTTGAAAAGTTGAAATTGAAAATTGGTTTGGGAGATCCACAAATCCAAAATAGGTCATCCAATATATCATTTTGATTGGAAACATAATTTTGAGAACATTGGTTTAAACACAATTTTCATTTGAGGCTTTAAAATGGGACATGCTTTGTAATATTGAAACTTGCATATTAAGGCACCCTTGCAAAACTCAACATAAGCCAAAGGTGAGCTTGTTTTTCACACATACCCTCTCAATATCTCTTATGATGAGATTTTAAAGCCAACATACAAGGTTTAAGGCATGATACATGGGATTTTCAACTTATCATCACATGAGAAAATCAAGACTTTTCTAGCTCATTCTAGAAGGATCCAGGAGCTTCTATTGATCATTATAAGAAGAGTGAATCATGATGAGTATGAGGTTGGTGAAGGAGAGAGAAATCAGTGGAGATAGTGAGAGAGAAATTGCCATTGAAGAGCTTCCTTCAAGATCAAGCAACACACGATTTCTTCCACTACAAGCTTTCTCCTCCAAAACCAGTGCAAACAGAATCATTTCCACCATTGGAGGATCATCCTGAAGCAACTACAAGGCTTACAACCTTCTCTACATACCTCCACCATCACTTCTTGACAGGTTGGGATTCTTCTCCCTTTCTCCTTATTTATGTGGTTTCTGTTAGTTCTTTAGGTATAGAACTGTTAAGGTAGGATAGGTGATCAAATCCTGAGAATTAGGGGCCATTTCACGGAGTTCCATAGCAGGTGCAAGAATCTTTCATGATCAAGAACAAGCTGGATATTAGGGTTCAAGGCACGAGTGATAGTTCATTGTGATGAGCATAGTGTTGCACCCTAAAATTTGCTCAACCTTATTCCTTGGTTTATGTTTCATCATCATTAGCATTTGCATATAGAGTCATGTACATAGACTAACCATCTGCATAACATAAGCATAGCAAGTCATTCAACAGGGGACCAATCATTACTTCCATCTCTAGAGGCCTAGCAAGAGGTTATTATCCCAATTCAACCTCATTCAAGTCATCAGGAAAGAATTTGAAAGCAAAGAGTTTAGCAGATCAAGCCTTGAGTCCATCTCCTAGCTGAGGGTATCTGAGGATCAACAAGAGGGTTGTGAGCTGTGAAATGAAGGTATGGAGAGCATCTAGACATCTTGAGAGACTTATAAAGTCATTTGGAGAAGAAAACAAGTCATTGATGAAGGCACAAGAGCTATAGTTGAAGACAGTCAACTAGGGTTTCATCTGGGTCAACCCTAGGTCAACCCTAGGTCAATTGACTGACTTAAGAGGGCATTCAAGTCTATTGGAGAGATGTGGGGATCAACATTTGATATATGAAGAAGGATATGGAGATATGACAAGGAGAATTCAAGAGAAATCAAGGAGAAGAGGAGTTACTAAATTAGGGTTTCTCTGTAAAATCCCCTAGTTTAGGTCAAATTTCCAAGCAAGATAAGTCAAAATGCTAACTTCAAATGGCTTCTTGGCCAACATGAAACTTGTAGAGGATCTCAAGACCTTTAATTTGAGTGGTGGAAGACCTCAAGGAGATTTATAGAACTCAAGTTATGGTCCTTACAAGTTACAGGTCATTTGAGGTGTCTGAACTTTTGTCTGTGAAAGTGACTTGACTTCCAAGCTAATTTTGCCCCTCAAGGAGATTTCAAATGAATTCTTGGTCAACATAAGAATTGTTCCTCATTGTCTTAGCTTTCTAGAATGGTATGGCATGCCTTCATATGATGTGGAGAACTCAACTTATGGTCTTGACAAGCAAAGGGTATTTTGGGCATTTGTGAATTACAGGTCATTTTAACCTATACCCAAAACTCATACAAGGAGGCCTCAAATGGAAAAACTTACAACATCAAACTTGCTCCAAATGGGATTTTAAGTCTAGAAAGAAGGTCACAAGTTATTGGAGAAGCTCATAGCATGGAGTTGCATGATAGGTCAAAATATGAACTAAAAAGGCTTATAAAGTGAATAATTTCAAGTTGGAAAGTGGTTTGGGAGATTTACAAGTCCAAATGGAGACTTCCAATATATGATTTTGAATGGAAAAACAATTCTAAGAACAATGGTTCACACACTTTTTTGAGTTTAGAAGGAAAAAATGAAGTTATCCATGGTTGCTTATCATTTAAGAAACATAATCAAAAATGAGCCAAAGTTTGAAAACAAGGGAATGTGCAAGATGGATCTAGAATGTTCATTTGGGGTCTATATATTCATGAAAGGAGAATTTGGCAAGGGTTGGCCTCATTTGCACCAAGAATTCCACAAAATTTCTCACACTTTTTCATTGGAGTTTCATTACAATTCTCTCAAAACCTTCATCAACTTGCATCAAAATCAACTCAATCTGATTCCATCATCATCATAGATCATAATTGAAGCAAAGTTTTGGTGTGAATCATTCATTTTCGAGCACTTTTTTTCAAGAGCATCAAGATTGAAGTTGCAAGTGGATAGCATAATTCTGGCCAAATCTCATCCAAAGCTTGCATACAGAATCACATACATCAAGGATTGATCAGGATCCAGCATTTAGAAGCCTCAAATCATCAATCTCCATAGCTGTTTGCAAGATTTTGCACAAGGTAAGTTTTCAATCACACAGCTCGATTCAGTTAGTTAGGCATGGTTTTGTTAGTGTAGAATTGATCTAGGTGGTTAGGAGATTAAGTTAGATGAATTTGGAGAGATTTGGTGATGGTTAGTGACAGGTGCCATAAGCTGTTGAGATCAATATCTCTTAGATTAGTGTGTTATAATTGTGGCTTGATAGCATGTGTTGATCTCCATTAGGTGTAGTTTAATTTAGGCTAAGTTTGGGGAAGATTGGTGATGATGCATATCAGTGCATTTCAATGGAGGCCGAGTGTGGATCCAATCGAATTTGTTGATGTGGCGAATTTCAAAGCGAATTGATGCCCTAAGCTTGTAGAGGGAGAGATTTGGAGCGGATTTCATGTTTATGGCATGTGGATTAGTGGCGTGTATGAGGAGAACAGAGAGATGGAAGATAGCTCGTGCATGGGAGCTTTCATGGCATCCAAACCCTAATTTGCAGAGCCATTGGAGAAGATGCAATCATGGCCTTCCATTTGTAGTTGGACCTTTGACTATGGGCGTGATCGTGTGGCCTACGTTTGATTTCAATTTGGAGGGAATTGACTGGGTGCCAAACGCACCGTTTCATTAATTGAAACGGGCGGGCCTCAGTTTCTGTTGCTAATCCCACCCCCAGTAATAGGCCCATTTCCAATTTGAACGTGTTTTGGATGCTATTTTCACCCCCTGCTGGTTTTTCTTTTATTTCAATAATTCTGATTGATGCTGGGCCTTATCCATTTTGCTAACAGCACCCTACCCTGTCTGGCCCATACAATAATGAACTGAGCGCGCCTACTATTCTAACCCCCCTCCCTCATTTTAATTCATTTTATTTCTTATTTCATTTTAATTTTTACTAATCTTTGAAAATTCATAAATAATTCATAAAAAATGCTTTTTAATTCATTCTTTTTACCATGTTTTCATTAAAATGTCTAGAATATTATAGGAAAATAAATTTTCATTTTTAGTTTTATTTCATATTTTTTTCATATTTTCTAAATAAATGTCATAATAAATAGATTCATTTCATGCATTATTTTTATGATTTTTGTTCTCTCACATGCTTTAATATTTTTTGATCATTATTTTCATATTGTTTAGATGAGATATTAGGCTTATAGAAATATTTTAGTTCCCTTTTTTAGGAGTTAATTTTAGGTGATTAATAAGTGCTTGAATATCATGAACAAAACTAGGGTTTTTAGGTGACAACTTAGGAGTTTGATTTCATTTCCCTTAGGACTTAGGGTTTGAATAGATTAGTTATGGGACTATAGGGGCTATGGGTAGTTATTAGATCCCTTAGAGAACAATTAGGATTCCCCTACTGCTATTATTACTGTCTGTATATCTGTTGTTTGGTGTGGTGTGCCCTCTGGGGTTTATTGATTGTTTGTTTGGGTATTGGGTTTGTCTGGGGCCCTGGGGAAGCTGAAGATTTGTGAAGATGAAGCTATTGGAGATTCAAAGATTGAAGATCAACTGTCAGAGTTGAGGAGGAGTTTCTTGCTGGCAGATGCTGAGGAGATTAGGGTTTAGGAGCTAGGCAGAGCTCTAGATTAGAAATTTTGTTTCTCAAACATGGATTGCCTTGTCTGCATCCATTCTTCTCTGTGATTCAGAGTCTCTCTAAGACACTCACCCCCTTCCTTTGGAAGGCTTGGTGATGGTGTCCATGAGATAGAACTCTTGAGAGAAAATGTCTCTTGTGTTAGAAGCAGTCTGTTCACCACCTTTGGTAGTCAGCTTATTGCTTAACACCCAATTCACTCTTGTGACTAATCCCTCATCCTGGAGGTTTGAGCTTGAAGAAAAGCCATTGCAGATGGAAGACTGATGATCAAAGCCCTTGCCTGAAGGCCATGAAGATGGAGATTGATGCTTGTTGAAGCTTGTGAATGATTGGAGATTGCTTGAAGCTAGTTGTTGATTCAGAGCTGCTGATGCTGTTGCTTCTGCTGTATTTCATTTGTTGGTGTATTGATTGGTTTTCTGAACTGTATTGTTTGCTGTTTACCCTGCTGGGTTGAGAGTGAAGTCTGTTCACTTTCGCCTATTGTTTTCTAGGTTCGAGGTTGAGTGGGACTCCCTTGCCTCGCTTGTACTGTTGCATCCATGCATTTTACTGTTTTACTGTATATATCTGATATTGTTTCTGTTTCTGCCTATCCCTTAGGATCTCTGTTTCTCTCTGTGCAAGAGAGGAGCATGATAGACACTAGGTCTTAACCCATGCATGATAACATTAGGTTAGTTTGTTTCCCTTCGCAACCATAGGTTAGAGTTCTGTCTCTTCTTCCTCAAAACAAACAGAAAAACACATAAAGATTTCAAACACAATAAAAGACACTTCTTCCGTAAAAGAATGTGAACTCATCAAAACGTCATTTTTGTCCGCTTGGACTGTTAATCAGAAAAAACCTTTTTCAGAAGGAATAAAATCAATCAAGGACAGACTTGTGTCGTACGTAGCCCGAACTACGTTTGCTCTGATCTTTCATGCTGTATGAAAGTACGTAGGCATAGGATGCGATATCCTAGCGAGCAACCTTCCCCTCCTTTCCCGTAGGTAGGCGAACTACGTTGACTCTGATTTCTCGTTCCAGACGGGAATACGTAGGCATAAAGTGCGATACTTTGCCGAGTCATTTTTATTTTCATTTTATTTTCTTTTTAACCCTTGACCTATAGTTTAGATAGAATAACAATCCATACCCGAAAACAAGCGTGGATCCCGTCGAGTACGACGGACGTGAGGGGTGCTAATACCTTCCCCTTGCGTAACCGACTCCCGAATCCAGGTTTTGGTTGCGATGACCATACCTTTCCCGTATTGTGCGAGGTTTACTCTGAGCGTTTCCTTTCCCTCCCGTGGGATAAATAACGCACGGTGGCGACTCTTCTGTTCAGCCGGCGCCGATTTTCGCAGTAGCGACAGCTGGCGACTCTTCTGTTCAGCCGGCGCCGATTTTCGCAGTAGCGACAGCTGGCGACTCTGCTGGGGATCCAACGTCCCCTGGCTGCTAAGAACTGCGATGGTCCTTATGCATTTGGGATCCAACGTCCCTTGAGAGAGTCAATCCTAACGCTTGTTTTCCCGTCGAGGATTTTGTATGGAGTTATTGTATATTTCTAACCTTGTATTTTCAGCTTTATATATACTGTTTATTATTGCTGTATCTGGGGTGTGACGGGTGTTCTGATATTGAGAGATAAGCCGGACCTGGGCTTGAGTGCACCTAGAATTAGAGTAGAAATTAGTGGGCGCCCGCTTGCTTTGCTTGCTTTGGTGTCCCATGAAATCTACACTCAGACGAGGTTCCTCTGGTTGGCCTCCTGCCCCTTCCTTTGGTTGGCGTGGGTTGCTGGTTAGTTGGATTGTCGACTCTGGGGACCGATCATTTGGAAGTTGGCTGAGTGAGGCCTCTTCAGGAATTGAGGATGCCACTCCTTCTGGGAATCGTATCATCAACCCTGAAAGTCTGTGACGCCGACGACCGCATAGGATGCCGTACCTTGTGCCAGTTATAGGGCCACCCACCTGTGAGGGGATTCAGGGTTATGCAGGTAACTAGACCTCCAGACTACCGGTTATTTCTTGATCAGAGATCCGGGTTATTTATGGAGAGTTATGAGGTCTGCCAGAGACCGTGTGGAGATGTATTCTGAGGTCTGTCAGAGACCATTTGGAGATTTATTCTGAGGTCTGTCAGAGACCATTTGAGAGGTGTTTTGAGGTCTGTCAGAGACCAATTATGGATGTGATTTGAGGTCTATCAGAGACCAGGTGGAGTTATGGTTTGAGGTCTGTCAGAGACCAGCGTTGGAGTTCTATTTTAGGTCTATCTGAGACCAGGGTTTGATGACTTCTGGATGGTCCATTTGAGACCTTTCTTGATTGGGTTTAGGCTATGCAGTTGCAGCTTTGGTCCCTGTTGAATGTTACTTGCATTGCATCCTTGCATATCCATTATCATTTGCATTTCACTAACGTGTGTCTGTGCTGCAGGTGCATTTGCATTTCCCTAGTTCTAGTGCCCGGACTTCTGAGTGTTTGATCATGACTAGCTTAAGGAGAACGGTTGCTTACAAATTGCCTACGCCTGATATTGTTCCTTTACTGGGGTTGATCTCTCTTGCTGATGAGGGTGTTCGTAGGAGTTTCCGGATGAGCTATGGTAGATTATTGAGATTGGTGTGCAAACCTACAGAGGTAGAGTTAGATGGGTTGTATGCTCTGATGCAATTCTACGACCCTGCTTTGAGGTGCTTTACGTTCTCTGACTTTATTATGGGACCAACCTTGGAGGAATACGCTGAGTATGTTGAGCTGCCTGTGCAGAACCAGGTTCCGTTCATTCATTATGATACCAAACCCAAGCCGGAGGAATTAGCAAAAGCCTTGCATGTTGATGCTTCTGAACTTGTGACTACTGTTTCCCGTGGAGTTCCAGGCTTCTCATTTCAGTTCTTAGTTGGTAAAGCCCAAGAGTACGCCAAGAATGGGTGCTGGGTTGCTTTCAAGGCTGTGTTGGCCTTGTGCATTTATGGCATAGTACTATTCCCCAATATACCGGATTTTGTGGACTTCGATGCTTTCTACTTGTTTGCCGCTGGTAATCCTGTGCCTACCTTACTCGGAGATCTCTACCATTCACTGCATTACAAGAATGAGAAGGGAAGAGGGAAGAATGTTCATCTGTGTGTGCCCTTATTGAGTATGTGGTTTGAGAGTCACCTTCCTAAGAGAGGATCTGCTGCAGAGACTACAGTTCCAGTTGGTTGGCCGGAGCGTTTGATGAGGTTATCGTCGGAAGATATGGAGTGGTTTGATAGAGACCTGCTGGGATCGGAGCTCATCTTTAGCTGTGCTGGGTACCCTAATGTACCGTTGATAGGAAGAAAAGGGTGTATCAATTACAACCCTTCTCTATTCATTCGCCAGTTCGGATATGCGCTGAAGAATCCACCTCAGGAGGAAGAAGTACAGGAATCTCTGTACTTCACCGGTGACGTGAAGGGGGAGTTATTAGCCAAGTTGCGACATGCTTGGACGCGTATTAACCGCAAAGGGAAGCCGTTGTTGGGAAAGAATGACTGTCAGGCCTATGCACCTTATAGAGCTTGGATTCAAGAGAGGGCTAGTCAGTTGAAGATGCCATTTCCAGATGCACCAATTCTTGTTCCTATTCCGGTAGCGGAGCCGACCACTGTTTCTAGGGAAGTCTATGAACAAGTTGTGAGGGAGAAAGAAGCCTTAATGAAGATTAATGAAGGGTTAGAGCAAGAGCTAGCCCAGGCACGCAGTGAGAAGAACAAGGCCGTATATGCTTTCCAACAACAGATTGAGCTGGTAAACAGGTTAGGATCTGAGTTGACCGAGGAAAAGAAAAGGCGCGAACGTCTGGGGCAAGAGTTCAGAAGCTCCCATGACATGCTGGAAGCCAAAAAGAAAGCGCTCGACGCAGCACACCGAGAGATATCTTCTTGCAATAAGACTTGGAATGCTACACTCACCAACAACAAGCAGAGGGAAGATAAGCTAAAGCAGCAAATTTCCGACCTCGAGGAGAAGTTGAAGTCTAGCATCAAGAAGTGTGAGGAAGAAGTGATGAACCGGTATAGTGTCCAGCATGCACTGAACAAGGCAATCAAATCCAGAGATGAAGCAGTGTCCCAGAAGCGAAAGCTAGAAGATTGCTTCGGAGAAGCGGCATGGGAAGAAACTGCTGAAGACGTACGCCGTGTTCTTAAGAAGAGAAACCAGCTTGTTGAAGGGCTGCTCGATCGACCAAGCCATCCGGAGACCAAGAAGTTGATAGAGGAGTACCAGACTTTTGGGAGGATCTGATCATTCCATTATTTGTATGCTTTATTTGCATAGTGCTGACCATCACCAGGATTGTTGGTTGAGGTCATGCCATCTTTGTACTCTCAGTGATATTGTACCCTGGGCTTATTGATTCTCTCTGTTATATATGAGGCTTTCTATGATTCAGCTCCGGTATTCTTATTGTCAATACTGTCACCGCACCGGCACCTTCGCACTAGAACTGGGGGAATGAACTTCCCTAATGCACAGACACATTGCATTGCATTCATATTCATATTGCATAACAGGTAATCTTTGAATGGTGTCTTATCTCCTGCTTTGATTCAGGTACTTAACAGGATTCCAGATCAACATCCGCACCGCTATTCTACACGATCCAACTGTCGGAAAGTCATGGACCAGATTCAGAATGAGATGCAGGATGTACGCGAGAAGCTCGCCCTCTTCATGCAGACCATGGAGGCTATAGCAAAAGGGCAAGAGAATTTGCAGGCCATGGTCCAGCCTCTATTGGCTCGCAACGCTGGTCATGGTAACGAAGATCATCAGTCTGTCCGGGTTGATACTGCTCATGGAGATGGCACTCCAACGCCAGTGGCTCCGCCTGTCGTCAATGTGAATGCTGCTAACGTCAACCACGCTACCGCTGCTGTGAATGGTAACGTCGGAGGTGGAAATGAAACTGCTGTCCATAACGCTGGGCTGGGTGATGTCAATGTGGGAGATAATCTCGGAGGTAATGGCTTTGTCAATACTGGGTTCGGATTCAACGATCAGGGATTCGACAATACTGGCAAGTATGGCTTTAATGCTCAAGGCTTTGGGCAAGATGGTTATGGTATGGTCAATCAGGGCTACGGAGGTTTTGGAAACGGAAACGGTGCTGGTTTTATGGCTGGTGGTCCTGCTGGAGGTGTTCAAGGGTATGGCAACAGAGGCCGAGTTCCGGGGATGAATCAGGTCAGAGCTGGACGTAATAATGCGTATGATGGATACGGGGCTGGAAACGGTATGTGGCAAGAGGATCAACAGGAAGACGCCTTCTCTGGAGGAGGCTTTGAAGGGCCGATGGATGATTCTCAAAAGATTAGAATGCTGGAAGAGCAAATGAAAGGAGTCCTAAACCAGAGTGCTGTGGGTTTGGACATGGCAACTATGGGCTTGGTACCTGGGCTGAGGGTGCCCATCAAGTTCAAAGCGCCTGCGTTCGATAAGTACAAAGGAGATACATGTCCGAAAGTGCATGTACGAGCTTATTACAGAAAAATGTCTGCATACTCCACTGACGAAAGAATGCTCATGCATTTCTTTCAGGATAGTCTATCGGGTCCTTCCTTAGAGTGGTACATGGGGTTGGAGCCCACTGATATCAAGACTTGGAAGCAATTAGCAGAGGCGTTCGTAGCCCATTACAAGTATAACAGTGACCTGGCACCCAATCGGGTCCAGTTGGCCGGGCTTTCGCAGAAGAAGGGGGAGAGTTTTAAAGAATACGCGCAAAGGTGGCGCGATATGGCTGCCAGGGTCCGTCCTCCTGTGGAAGATAAAGAAATGAACGATATGTTTGTTGGTACATTCACCGGGCTGTTTCATGATATGTTGTTTCATACGTCTCTGGCTAGTTTTTCAGATCTAATTTTGATGGGTGAAAAGATTGAGCGGAACATTAAGCAAGGAAAGTTCCAAGTTGACGAGTCAGCTGCACCTGGCAGTAATAGGAAAGCTTATGGTGGGCGCCGTCAGGGCGAAGCTAGTGCTGTATTTGGAGGCCGAGGCCGAGGCCGAGGCAGGGGAAGAAATCAATATCGTCAGCAGCAGCAAGTGTCGAGTGTCACCATCCCGTATCAACAACAACCAATCCAGCAACAACAACCGGTTCAGCAGCAACCAATGCCACAGCAGCAGCAGCCTCAGCAGGGGGCACAGCAAGCTCAGAGAAAATTCCAGGGTGGTAAGCCGAGAAGGGTGTTCGAGAAACCTCCCTCTAACTATGCTGATTTATTGCAGACCTTGTTGGGATTGAATCTGGTGGAGAAAAGAACCTTGGCACCGATAACGGGAACTCCCCCGTTCGGCTATGATGCAAATAGGCGCTGCGAGTTTCATTCTGGAGCCCCGGGCCATGATATAGAAGGTTGTCATGCTTTTAAGCACGTTGTGCAGGATCTTTTGGATAACAAGTCTATCAACTTCGGAACGACCGGTGCGAATATAGTCCAGAAACCCATGCCTAACCATGGGGCGAATGCCGTGCTGACTGAGGAAGGTCTGAATCTGATTATGAATGTTGAGGATTTAAAGACGCCGCTGAGCGAAATAAAAAGCCGACTGTTGCAAGGAGGTGTTTACCCGGGTTGTAATGAGTACTGTTTAGACTGTTGGGCCCTGTCTGGGGGGTGTGAGGATCTGAAGAAAGGCATCCAGGCCTTAATTGATGATGGTATATTGCAGTTTGATAGAACAGCAACCGAGGAGCCGGCAGGGGCAGTAGTGGATAATCGGAGTGATGTTGCCACAGTGACAATTCCTAGGAAGACGATCACTATTTCAGCACCAGCTCAGCGACCACCGATTACTATAACTAAAGCCGGGCCAATCCCGTATGAGAGCACGAAAGCGGTCCCATGGTCATATGGGCTAGAGGTGTATTGTGACGGGATTAAAATCGATGTTAACAAGCAGTCAGCGGAGGTTGTGGATAATGTTGTGGGCTCAGGAGGCATGACGAGGAGCGGCAGGATCTTTATATCTCCTGAAGTGGAAGCCGAAAGGCTAGCGAAAGGAAAGGGGAAAGCGGTGGAAAATGTTCCGGTTCAAGCAAATGAAAAAGAAGCAGCATCTAAGGATGTCGAAGAATTCATGCGCTTAATTCGGAAGAGCGACTATAAAATCGTGGAGCATCTGCAGCAAACGCCATCCAAAATATCTATTCTGTCATTGCTGTTGTGTTCGGAAGCCCACGGGAATGCTTTGCTGAAAGTCCTGGACACTTCTTTTGTACCACAGGATGTCTCCGTGAACCAGCTAGAAGGAGTATTAGCACATGTGAATGCAGGCCACAGTCTGGGCTTTACTGATTTCGACTTGACTCCGAAAGGAAGGGATCATAATATGGCATTGCATGTATCTGTTGAGTGCAGAGGGTCGACAATGTCGCACGTATTGGTTGACACCGGGTCGTCTTTGAACGTGCTGCCTAAGAAGGCTATGATGAAGCTGGATGTTCGAGGGATTTTGTGTACACCAAGTGATTTGGTGGTCAGAGCGTTTGATGGCACGCGGAGAACAGTCTTCGGATCGATTACCTTGCCTCTACAAGTGGGGCCGGAAGTGTTTGCCACGGAGTTTTATATCATGGATATACAGCCTGCGTACAGCTGCTTGCTGGGAAGACCTTGGATTCACGGGGCAGGGGCAGTCACGTCAACCCTGCATCAGAAGTTAAAGTATATGGTCGGAGACAGTGTAGTCACCGTGTGCGGAGAAGAAGACATCCTGGTCAGCCATCTTTCTTCGTTTAAATATGTGGAAGTCGACGGGGAGATCCACGAGACGCCATGCCAGGTATTCGAAGGTTTGCGCATTAAGGACAAGAGTCCCGGGCCAAGCAAAGTGCCAGAGATAGCTGTTTCTTCGTATAAAGAGGCTCAAGCGCTAGTGAAGGCAGGAGAAGCCACGGGCTGGGGCAAAGTATTGGACATTCCAGTGAAAATGGACCGGTTCGGACTGGGGTACCGACCGTCGTCATCAACTCCTTCTGTGGGGGCCCCTCATTTCAGAAAGTCAATCACCATCTCTGCCAGTGGAGTATGCCACGAATCTGTCAACGCTGCTTCAGAGTCAGATGAAGGGGACAGTGACTGTGATATGGATGCCTGGATTCAGCCAAGCACGCCAGGACAAGGACTGTGCAACTGGTCTATTCAGGAGCTTGTTCCTGTGACTTTTAAACAGTAATGCTTTGCTTTATTAATTGTTGAATAATCTGATGTCTTGCCCGGGGCATCAGGATTTGCTTAGGGCTGTGTTGTTATAAACATTGTTTCGCTAATCATTAAATAAATGGCGTTTTTCATGTGCAAATACTGTAATCCCTGTCTTTCTTGTTTTGTATTTTTCAATAAAATGGCAATGTGGTCAATCGCTTTATACGCGTTTTGAAGCACTTAACCCTTCCTTTTGCAGGATAACATTTTCAGATGACATCTTTGAGCCACCTATGACTCGTCCCGACTTCGAGCACCCGGTATTCCAGACCGAAGAAGAGGTTGTCGAAGATAGCGACGTTCCGGAAGAACTGTCTTGGTTGGTGAAGCAAGAGGAAAGAGCCATTCTGCCTCACGACGAGGTTATCGAGATTATCAACTTGGGGTCGGAAGGGGTTGAGAAAAATATTCGTATCGGAGCCGCACTGCAGAGTGATATCAAGCGAAAACTGGTTGAAATGCTCCGAGAGTATAATGATGTATTCGCTTGGTCGTATCAAGATATGCCAGGGCTCGATACAGATATGGTTGTGCATCGTCTGCCACTGAAAGAAGATTGCCCGCCGGTCAAACAAAAGCTTCGCAGAACGCGACCAGATATGGCAATGAAGATCAAAGAGGAGGTGCAGAAACAGTGGGACGCTGGTTTCCTGGCTGTGACGAAGTATCCTTCATGGGTTGCTAACATCGTACCAGTGCCAAAGAAAGATGGCAAGGTTCGAATGTGCGTGGATTATAGAGATTTGAATAAAGCAAGCCCAAAAGACGATTTTCCACTTCCTCATATTGACGTGTTAGTTGATAATACTGCTCAGTACTCCGTATTCTCCTTCATGGACGGCTTTTCAGGATACAATCAAATTAAAATGGCGCCAGAGGATATGGAGAAGACTACTTTCATAACGCCTTGGGGAACATTTTGCTACAAAGTGATGCCCTTTGGTTTGAAAAATGCTGGGGCAACGTATCAGCGTGCGATGACAACTCTCTTTCATGACATGATGCATAAAGAGATTGAAGTTTATGTTGACGATATGATTGCCAAATCCCAGACGGAGGAAGAGCATCTGGTGAATCTGCTGAAGTTATTTAAAAGGCTTAGGAAGTTCAGGCTGAGGCTGAACCCTAACAAATGCACCTTCGGGGTGAGATCGGGTAAGCTCCTGGGGTTTATCGTAAGCGAAAGAGGAATAGAGGTCGATCCTGCTAAAATAAAAGCGATTCAAGAAATGCCGACGCCTAAAACAGAGAAAGAGGTGCGCGGGTTTTTGGGGAGATTGAACTACATTGCCCGGTTCATATCTCACCTAACTGCCACGTGTGAACCATTATTCAAACTGTTGAAGAAAAATCAAGCTGTAACGTGGAACGATAATTGTCAAAAGGCGTTCGATAAAATAAAGAAGTATCTGCAGGAGCCTCCTATTTTGATACCCCCAGTGGCAGGGAGACCCTTGATAATGTATTTGACGGTTCTTGAGGGAAGCATGGGTTGCGTTCTCGGTCAACACGACGAGACGGGGAGAAAAGAGCATGCAATTTACTATTTGAGTAAGAAATTTACAGACTGTGAATCTCGATACTCAATGCTGGAGAAAACTTGTTGCGCGCTAGCCTGGGCCGCCAAGCGTTTGAGGCAGTACATGCTGAA
This sequence comes from Lathyrus sativus, assembly GCA_963859935.3. Classification (NCBI taxonomy): domain Eukaryota; kingdom Viridiplantae; phylum Streptophyta; class Magnoliopsida; order Fabales; family Fabaceae; genus Lathyrus; species Lathyrus sativus. The sequence goes on from OZ012735.1 coordinate 243,736,019, forward strand.
TCATACAACCATGCTCATCTCGAAGATGGATCCGATCAAATATATATTCGAAAAGCAGGCGTTGTCAGGTAGAATTGCCCGGTGGCAGATGATCTTGACTGAATATGATATTCAATACGTCTCGCAAAAGGCAATAAAGGGGAGTGTGTTGTCTGAGTATCTGGCGGAGCAGCCTATTGAAGAGTATCAATCGATGAGATTTGACTTTCCTGACGAGGATATCATGTATCTCAAGATGAAGGATTGTGAAGAGCCGTTACCAGACGAAGGACCAGAGCCGGGGTCCAAATGGCAGATGATATTTGATGGAGCTGTGAATGCTTACGGTAGCGGAATAGGGGCAATTATCACTACACCGCACGGGTCGCATATCCCGTTTACTGCCCGATTGACCTTTGCTGTTACCAACAATGAGGCCGAATACGAAGCTTGTATAATGGGGCTTGAAGAAGCCATTGATTTGCGAATCAAACATTTAGACGTATACGGAGACTCAGCTCTGGTGGTGAATCAGATCAAAGGGGAATGGGAGACACGGCAGCCCAATTTGATACATTATATGAATTATGCAAGGAGATTGTTGCCTTTCTTCGACAAAGTTGAATTGCATCACGTGCCACGGGCAGAAAATCAAATGGCTGACGCCCTTGCCACCTTGTCTTCCATGTACAAGGTCAATTTCTGGAACGAAGCTCCCCAGATCACTATCTCTCGGTTGGACAGGCCAGCTTATGTATTTGCTATTGATGAAGCGTCTGATGACAAACCGTGGTATTTTGATATCCTTAATTTCCTGAAGAATAAAGAGTATCCGGCTGGGGCATCCAGTCAAGATCAGAAGACTCTCAGGAGATTAGCGGGTAATTTCTATTTGAACCCGGATGGCGTCTTGTACAGAAGAAACCACGACTTGGTGTTGTTGCGTTGTGTGGACGAGAAGGAGGCAAAGCTTCTCATGGAGGAAATTCACGAAGGTGCCTTTGGTACGCATGCTGGCGGGCATGCTATGACGAGAAAACTGCTGCGGGCAGGATACTTTTGGCTGACGATGGAAACTGATTGTTTCAAATTTGCAAGAAAGTGCCATAAGTGCCAAATTTATGCTGACAAAATACATGTGCCTCCGAGTCCTTTGAATGTGATGTCATCTCCATGGCCATTCTCGATGTGGGGAATCGATATGATTGGAAAGATTGAGCCGACGGCTTCTAACGGGCATCGGTTCATCCTCGTAGCAATCGATTATTTCACCAAGTGGGTGGAAGCAGCGTCTTACGCAAATGTAACGAAGCAAGTGGTGGCTAGATTCATCAAGAGAGATATCATTTGCCGATATGGAATTCCCGAGCGGATAATCACGGATAATGGTTCTAATCTGAACAACAAAATGATGAAGGAGCTCTGTCAGAATTTCAAGATCGAACATCACAACTCCTCCCCTTACCGACCCAAGATGAACGGCGCTGTCGAAGCGGCCAATAAGAATATCAAGAAAATCGTCCAGAAAATGGTGGTGACGTATAAAGATTGGCATGAAATGCTACCTTTCGCTTTGCACGGTTATCGTACGACGGTACGCACATCAACCGGGGCAACTCCGTTCTCGTTGGTATACGGAATGGAAGCGGTATTACCATTAGAGGTTGAGATCCCTTCTCTGAGGGTATTGCGAGACGTTCAGCTGGACGAGGCAGAATGGGTAACGAATAGATTGAACCAACTGAGCTTGATGGATGAGAAGAGGCTAGCTTCTCTGGCATACGGTCGTTTGTACCAAAGACGAATGAAGAAAGCGTACGACAAGAAGATACTTCCGCGAAGCTTTCAGACGGGCGACCTTGTGCTGAAAAGGATTCTCCCGCCGCAAGCAGATCACAGGGGCAAGTGGACCCCCAACTACGAAGGGCCATACGTTGTCAGTAAGGTCTTTTCAGGAGGAGCTTTATTGTTGTCCACAATGGACGGGGAAGACTTTGCATCACCTGTGAATTCGGACGCAGTTAAAAAATACTTTGCTTAAAATAGACCCGCTGGACAGAAAAAAGAGAGTCCAGGCAAAAATGGGGCATCCTGGCGAACCAAAAACAGAATGAAAGGTTCGGGCAAAAGTTAGGGATAAAATTGAAAAAATGTACACCCGCGAAGTTGAAAACCTACACTGGGCGGCTTCGGCAAAAAGGGGTATCCCGGTGAACTGAAAACCCGTAAAGGGCGGTTCACGCAAAAGTTAGGGATGAGAAAAGCAAATGACTGCGGTCCGAATTTGGTATTCAATGAGCATCAGTGCGGGAGAATATGGTTGAGGAGTCAGTTATCGGATACAACCTCTTCAGAAGACGGATACCGGGAAAGCATTAGAGTCGGACGAGTCATGGGAGGATCAGTTCGTGATGTTCATCTGCATCCAGTTGCCGACATGTGTACAAAATTTAAGTTGTCAATATTTATGCTTCTTGTGAATACTTGCATACTTGTATATTTGCTTTGTGTAGCTTCCTCTTTTCAGGAGTTACATCCCGTGTACAAAAACTCCGCCCATTCAGGGGCCCAATCAATGAAAATGTGTTATTCAGTACTTGATGCCTGTTCTTTACTGTTTTGCGCATGATAAAACGCCTAAGTTTATTGAAGCTAGCATGAGTATAACATCACTGGCCCTTGCCAGCAATCGTTAAAGCTTTGAATTAACTGAGTGTAACAGTCACTAACCTGAATCGATTTGGATTGCATAGGCTTGTCGTGCTTTGCTTGTGTTGTTGCAGGTTTCATAACTGTACGAGGAAGGTGATCAAAAGATTGCAATAGTGAAGGGCTTGATCCCCACGCAGGTCATGCATGTTCTTCCTGAAGAAGGATAGAATTCTCCAGCTAGCCGTAGCTTATCCAAAGGACGTGCTCCAGAGAAGTTACTCGTCCTCAGCAGAGTTTGGTGATTCCGGGATCGTAAGGCTGTATTCAGACAGGTTCATCTCCCCCCGCAGGGTCCTGCACTCTCCCCCAGTGGAGTCAGTAAATTTTCCCCGAGAGAATCCAGCCATCCCCAGCGGAGTTCTCTTTTCAGCGAGTGTTCTTTCCTTCCAGTGGAATTCGAAGGTCAAGACTCTCCAAAGCAGAGTTGATGGTGGGTCCTGTCATTTATTTTGTCAGAGATACCGTGTGATATTAGTTCACTCTCCAGCAGGGGCTCAATCATATCAGGCGCATCTGCTATTCCCCAGCAGAGTTATATTCCCCAGCAGGGGGTTACTTCAACAAGACGGGTGGTTTGAGTTCCCAAATTCCCAGCAGGGTCGACTTCATCCTATCAGCATTTATTTTGCTGGAATAATTTTGTAGCATCAGGCTATCCCCGGCGAGTCGGCGTTACCCTTCCAGCATTTATTTTGCTGAAGTAGTTTCTGTACTCCAGTAGTTCAGGTGGAGAGAGCTCTTGCTCAAATAAATCACCAAACAGTCAAGATCTCGGCAGGAGATATTCAATAATAATGTCAGTTTCGGCGGTATTCCCCACAGAGTTGTCATGATAAAACTCTCTTTGTCTCCAGCAAAGTCATTTATGCAAATGCATCTTATCTTCCCCAGCCAGAGTGGCCAGGATAAGTGTCTTCTTATCCCCAAGCAGAGTTCGTTTGTCATCAACGAGTCGCATGAATCAGAATTTCGAAGCAGGTGTCCGATAGTGGGTTTTCAGACATCCCCAGTAGAGTCCGCCTCAAAGTCGCTGTCACGTCAGTGCTAAGAAGTTTGTGGGTGAGGATCATTGAAGAACTAAGTCCTGACGTGGACCATTTATTCCTAGAATGACGGGATTCCTTCAGAAGTGGGCGTCCTGACGTGGACAGGTTTGTTTTACCGGATTGGTAAGGTGTGTTAATCCTGACGTGGATAGATTCGGTCTTTTGAAATTTGGAGAAAGGGAGGTCATGACGTTGACAAAAGATTGGTTACTCTTCGTGTTGGTGTCCTGACGTGGATCATTTGTTTCCAGCAGATATCTGTATTCGTAATGGTGAAATGTGCGTCCTGACGTGGACAAGTTTGTAGTTCTTTGTGATGACAAGATACAAGAATCCTGACGTGGACAAATTTATCCTTCTTCGTGTTGTTGACAAAGGGTAAGTCCTGACGCGGATATTTCCCCAGCAAGTCGAAGGTGTGAGTCCTTACGTGGACAAGTCTTATTTCCTCAGTGAGTCGAAGACGCCTGAGTCCTAACGTGGACAAATCAAGGCGAGATCAGTGTCCTAACGCGGACAGAGCAAAGAGATTATTATTCATAACGTGGAAAGATGTAGTCCATACACGGACGTATCAGAAGTGATTCCTAACGTGGAAATAACAGTATTCCTAACGTGGAAAAAAGAGAGTCCTTACGTGGACAGGTTAAGATGGCATTCCTTACGTGGAAAAATGAGTCCTGACGCGGACAAAGTGAGAAAGAATTGATTCCTTACGTGGAAAGATCAGAGTCCTTACGTGGACATATCAAGAGCATTCCTTATGTGGAAGAAAAATGGTTTCCTTACGTGGAAAGACGAGCTTATTCCTTACGTGGAAAGATTGAGTCCTCACGCGGACATATCGAGATTGATTCCTGGCATGGAAAGAAATGGATTATTCCTGACGTGGAAAGAGAGTTTAGTCCTGACGCGGACAGATCGAAGAAGATTGCTTCCTAACGTGGAAAGAGAAAAGCGTTACTCCTAACGTGGATGATGTGATTCCTAACGTGGACAGGTGTTATTCCTAACGTGGAAGAGTTTTTCCTAACGTGGACGATTCAGTTTATTGAAATGCAGGTGAATTATCCCCAGCGGAGTTGCCGAGATTTTCCTGGGTTGACAGTAAGGGGAGTCCTAACGTGGACAAGTTTTAGTTGAGATTTCTTCGTATCGACGACAGACAGAGTCCTAACGTGGACAAGCAAGCAATCTGTTATGACAGAATCCTCTTCAGAACGATGAAGACAATCCCCAGCACGGTCGTGCGGGATCAGTGGGTTACTCTAACAGTCAGATTCAGCTGACGAATGTCATTCCGCAAGCAGGAGCGCAGTTTATTTCTGCGGTTGGCAAATTTCTGGTTTCACTAGTATTCAACCGTCTCGTACCGCGAATGTCTGAAGGCTCCGGGCTCTTCATCCAATCGGGTCCAAGTCGCTTGAATAGGGGCAGCTGTTGCACCCTAAAATTTGCTCAACCTTATTCCTTGGTTTATGTTTCATCATCATTAGCATTTGCATATAGAGTCATGTACATAGACTAACCATCTGCATAACATAAGCATAGCAAGTCATTCAACAGGGGACCAATCATTACTTCCATCTCTAGAGGCCTAGCAAGAGGTTATTATCCCAATTCAACCTCATTCAAGTCATCAGGAAAGAATTTGAAAGCAAAGAGTTTAGCAGATCAAGCCTTGAGTCCATCTCCTAGCTGAGGGTATCTGAGGATCAACAAGAGGGTTGTGAGCTGTGAAATGAAGGTATGGAGAGCATCTAGACATCTTGAGAGACTTATAAAGTCATTTGGAGAAGAAAACAAGTCATTGATGAAGGCACAAGAGCTATAGTTGAAGACAGTCAACTAGGGTTTCATCTGGGTCAACCCTAGGTCAACCCTAGGTCAATTGACTGACTTAAGAGGGCATTCAAGTCTATTGGAGAGATGTGGGGATCAACATTTGATATATGAAGAAGGATATGGAGATATGACAAGGAGAATTCAAGAGAAATCAAGGAGAAGAGGAGTTACTAAATTAGGGTTTCTCTGTAAAATCCCCTAGTTTAGGTCAAATTTCCAAGCAAGATAAGTCAAAATGCTAACTTCAAATGGCTTCTTGGCCAACATGAAACTTGTAGAGGATCTCAAGACCTTTAATTTGAGTGGTGGAAGACCTCAAGGAGATTTATAGAACTCAAGTTATGGTCCTTACAAGTTACAGGTCATTTGAGGTGTCTGAACTTTTGTCTGTGAAAGTGACTTGACTTCCAAGCTAATTTTGCCCCTCAAGGAGATTTCAAATGAATTCTTGGTCAACATAAGAATTGTTCCTCATTGTCTTAGCTTTCTAGAATGGTATGGCATGCCTTCATATGATGTGGAGAACTCAACTTATGGTCTTGACAAGCAAAGGGTATTTTGGGCATTTGTGAATTACAGGTCATTTTAACCTATACCCAAAACTCATACAAGGAGGCCTCAAATGGAAAAACTTACAACATCAAACTTGCTCCAAATGGGATTTTAAGTCTAGAAAGAAGGTCACAAGTTATTGGAGAAGCTCATAGCATGGAGTTGCATGATAGGTCAAAATATGAACTAAAAAGGCTTATAAAGTGAATAATTTCAAGTTGGAAAGTGGTTTGGGAGATTTACAAGTCCAAATGGAGACTTCCAATATATGATTTTGAATGGAAAAACAATTCTAAGAACAATGGTTCACACACTTTTTTGAGTTTAGAAGGAAAAAATGAAGTTATCCATGGTTGCTTATCATTTAAGAAACATAATCAAAAATGAGCCAAAGTTTGAAAACAAGGGAATGTGCAAGATGGATCTAGAATGTTCATTTGGGGTCTATATATTCATGAAAGGAGAATTTGGCAAGGGTTGGCCTCATTTGCACCAAGAATTCCACAAAATTTCTCACACTTTTTCATTGGAGTTTCATTACAATTCTCTCAAAACCTTCATCAACTTGCATCAAAATCAACTCAATCTGATTCCATCATCATCATAGATCATAATTGAAGCAAAGTTTTGGTGTGAATCATTCATTTTCGAGCACTTTTTTTCAAGAGCATCAAGATTGAAGTTGCAAGTGGATAGCATAATTCTGGCCAAATCTCATCCAAAGCTTGCATACAGAATCACATACATCAAGGATTGATCAGGATCCAGCATTTAGAAGCCTCAAATCATCAATCTCCATAGCTGTTTGCAAGATTTTGCACAAGGTAAGTTTTCAATCACACAGCTCGATTCAGTTAGTTAGGCATGGTTTTGTTAGTGTAGAATTGATCTAGGTGGTTAGGAGATTAAGTTAGATGAATTTGGAGAGATTTGGTGATGGTTAGTGACAGGTGCCATAAGCTGTTGAGATCAATATCTCTTAGATTAGTGTGTTATAATTGTGGCTTGATAGCATGTGTTGATCTCCATTAGGTGTAGTTTAATTTAGGCTAAGTTTGGGGAAGATTGGTGATGATGCATATCAGTGCATTTCAATGGAGGCCGAGTGTGGATCCAATCGAATTTGTTGATGTGGCGAATTTCAAAGCGAATTGATGCCCTAAGCTTGTAGAGGGAGAGATTTGGAGCGGATTTCATGTTTATGGCATGTGGATTAGTGGCGTGTATGAGGAGAACAGAGAGATGGAAGATAGCTCGTGCATGGGAGCTTTCATGGCATCCAAACCCTAATTTGCAGAGCCATTGGAGAAGATGCAATCATGGCCTTCCATTTGTAGTTGGACCTTTGACTATGGGCGTGATCGTGTGGCCTACGTTTGATTTCAATTTGGAGGGAATTGACTGGGTGCCAAACGCACCGTTTCATTAATTGAAACGGGCGGGCCTCAGTTTCTGTTGCTAATCCCACCCCCAGTAATAGGCCCATTTCCAATTTGAACGTGTTTTGGATGCTATTTTCACCCCCTGCTGGTTTTTCTTTTATTTCAATAATTCTGATTGATGCTGGGCCTTATCCATTTTGCTAACAGCACCCTACCCTGTCTGGCCCATACAATAATGAACTGAGCGCGCCTACTATTCTAACCCCCCTCCCTCATTTTAATTCATTTTATTTCTTATTTCATTTTAATTTTTACTAATCTTTGAAAATTCATAAATAATTCATAAAAAATGCTTTTTAATTCATTCTTTTTACCATGTTTTCATTAAAATGTCTAGAATATTATAGGAAAATAAATTTTCATTTTTAGTTTTATTTCATATTTTTTTCATATTTTCTAAATAAATGTCATAATAAATAGATTCATTTCATGCATTATTTTTATGATTTTTGTTCTCTCACATGCTTTAATATTTTTTGATCATTATTTTCATATTGTTTAGATGAGATATTAGGCTTATAGAAATATTTTAGTTCCCTTTTTTAGGAGTTAATTTTAGGTGATTAATAAGTGCTTGAATATCATGAACAAAACTAGGGTTTTTAGGTGACAACTTAGGAGTTTGATTTCATTTCCCTTAGGACTTAGGGTTTGAATAGATTAGTTATGGGACTATAGGGGCTATGGGTAGTTATTAGATCCCTTAGAGAACAATTAGGATTCCCCTACTGCTATTATTACTGTCTGTATATCTGTTGTTTGGTGTGGTGTGCCCTCTGGGGTTTATTGATTGTTTGTTTGGGTATTGGGTTTGTCTGGGGCCCTGGGGAAGCTGAAGATTTGTGAAGATGAAGCTATTGGAGATTCAAAGATTGAAGATCAACTGTCAGAGTTGAGGAGGAGTTTCTTGCTGGCAGATGCTGAGGAGATTAGGGTTTAGGAGCTAGGCAGAGCTCTAGATTAGAAATTTTGTTTCTCAAACATGGATTGCCTTGTCTGCATCCATTCTTCTCTGTGATTCAGAGTCTCTCTAAGACACTCACCCCCTTCCTTTGGAAGGCTTGGTGATGGTGTCCATGAGATAGAACTCTTGAGAGAAAATGTCTCTTGTGTTAGAAGCAGTCTGTTCACCACCTTTGGTAGTCAGCTTATTGCTTAACACCCAATTCACTCTTGTGACTAATCCCTCATCCTGGAGGTTTGAGCTTGAAGAAAAGCCATTGCAGATGGAAGACTGATGATCAAAGCCCTTGCCTGAAGGCCATGAAGATGGAGATTGATGCTTGTTGAAGCTTGTGAATGATTGGAGATTGCTTGAAGCTAGTTGTTGATTCAGAGCTGCTGATGCTGTTGCTTCTGCTGTATTTCATTTGTTGGTGTATTGATTGGTTTTCTGAACTGTATTGTTTGCTGTTTACCCTGCTGGGTTGAGAGTGAAGTCTGTTCACTTTCGCCTATTGTTTTCTAGGTTCGAGGTTGAGTGGGACTCCCTTGCCTCGCTTGTACTGTTGCATCCATGCATTTTACTGTTTTACTGTATATATCTGATATTGTTTCTGTTTCTGCCTATCCCTTAGGATCTCTGTTTCTCTCTGTGCAAGAGAGGAGCATGATAGACACTAGGTCTTAACCCATGCATGATAACATTAGGTTAGTTTGTTTCCCTTCGCAACCATAGGTTAGAGTTCTGTCTCTTCTTCCTCAAAACAAACAGAAAAACACATAAAGATTTCAAACACAATAAAAGACACTTCTTCCGTAAAAGAATGTGAACTCATCAAAACGTCATTTTTGTCCGCTTGGACTGTTAATCAGAAAAAACCTTTTTCAGAAGGAATAAAATCAATCAAGGACAGACTTGTGTCGTACGTAGCCCGAACTACGTTTGCTCTGATCTTTCATGCTGTATGAAAGTACGTAGGCATAGGATGCGATATCCTAGCGAGCAACCTTCCCCTCCTTTCCCGTAGGTAGGCGAACTACGTTGACTCTGATTTCTCGTTCCAGACGGGAATACGTAGGCATAAAGTGCGATACTTTGCCGAGTCATTTTTATTTTCATTTTATTTTCTTTTTAACCCTTGACCTATAGTTTAGATAGAATAACAATCCATACCCGAAAACAAGCGTGGATCCCGTCGAGTACGACGGACGTGAGGGGTGCTAATACCTTCCCCTTGCGTAACCGACTCCCGAATCCAGGTTTTGGTTGCGATGACCATACCTTTCCCGTATTGTGCGAGGTTTACTCTGAGCGTTTCCTTTCCCTCCCGTGGGATAAATAACGCACGGTGGCGACTCTTCTGTTCAGCCGGCGCCGATTTTCGCAGTAGCGACAGCTGGCGACTCTTCTGTTCAGCCGGCGCCGATTTTCGCAGTAGCGACACATAGCATGTAGAACAAGATTGGGTCATTAATTTTGAGTTTTAGAAGAATTGATCTCAGGAAAAATAGGTGGTACCCGAGCTTTGAAGTTTTCTGTTTGAAGGATTCAAGGAGAGTTAATGAAAACTACGCGTATAGTTTTGTTCCTTGTAATCAGTAGGTCATTTTCCTTTTTGGAATTTTTAACTTTCATTGAGTGTGGAGGGAGAACGAGCCAGAAGAAGATTCGTGCATGGCCATGTGGAACTGAAACCCTAGATGGAAGGTTGGGGACGATGACTCCCCACCGTTGGATCATTCCTTTCAATTGACTTTTTAACCTCATCGTGTGACCAGGTTTTAAAATGAAAACGGAGGGAAACCTCCCAGTTGCAACGCAGCGTTTCATTAAAGCTGAAACCCTGGGCCTGGATCCAACTTGCTACGCGCACCCCCCAGTTTGGCCCATCTCATGAAAACAACTAGCGCACCTTGCTTTTTTCACCCCCTCCCCTTTATTTTGATTTCTTTTATTTTTTAATTCCTTTAATATTTCTTGCACTTTAAAAATTCATAAAAAAATAGAAAATTGATCATTTTTAAATTCTTGTTTTTTCTCTAGGTTAAAAAATTTGTCTAAAAAATTCTAAATAAATAAAATTTCCATTTTATTCTCTTTTCATATTTTTAATAGATTTTTCTTTTAAATAGCTTTTAAAATAGGATTAATTTTGTACATGATTTTGTAGATTTTCTTTTAGGACTTTCCCTTAGGATTTTTAAGTCATTCTTTTTGGTGTGATTAGATATTGAATCATAGTTCCCCATAGGATTTAATTCCTGATTTTTAGATTAAAATTTGATTAGTTTAATTAGGGTAGCATTAGGGTATCCTAATTAGGGTTTATGTTATGCATAGGTAAGGAAATTCATTTTCTTTAGATAGTTTTGTCTTGATTCTTAGGTAGGGGCATATGTGGATGTTATGGGTAGATGTTATGGACCCTTGTGAATAATTTGTAGAATTTTTCCCCTTGTGTTAGTATTTTTAGGTATTTTCTGAAGTTAGCTGATGATTTTGTCTGTCCTGTGGTTATCTGTTCATCTCTGGGGTTTATTTTGGGAATTTGTTGTGGGGCTTGTGTTGTCTTGAAGATCTTGTTGGAGAGCATGATGAAGAGAAGATTGTAGATCAAGACTCAGAGACCCAGAGCTTGGATTATTCCCTGTCTGTGAGGTTTGAGATCCTGAAGTTTGAAGGAAGTTCATGGTACTTTCCTGAGGAAGGCACTATGAATGACTTTCATTCTTTCTTCTCACCTCTTTCTTAAGTATCCAATGATGTTGGAGCCAACTTGTGAGTTTAATTTCTCCTGAGGAGGAATGTAAACTGATCACATGTTGTTGAGCCACATGGGATACAATTCCTAAGTGGAAGCCTCCTAGTACTTTCCTGAGGAAGGTCCTATGGGTCTATTCACTTAGTTCCATTAGTTTATCTAGGATTTCTCAAGTATCCAATGATGTTGGAGCCTGCTTGTGAGTTTAATTTCTCCTGAGGAGGAATGTAAACTGATCACAGTTGTTGAGCCACATAGGATACAACTCCTAAGTGGAAGCCTCCTAGTACTTTCCTGAGGAAGGTCCTATGAGTCTGTTCACTTAGTTCCACTAGTTCAGATAGGATTTCCTAAGTATCTAGTGATGTTGGAGCCTGCTTGTGAGTTTAATTTCTCCTGAGGAGGAATGTAAACTGATCACAGTGGTTGAGCCACATAGGATATGATTCCTGAGTATACACCTCCTAGTGCTTTCCTGAGGAAGACACTATGAGTCTGCTTACTTAGCTCCCTTTCTTTGGTAAGCTTGTTCTGAAGCTTGAAGACTGGGATTGCTTTCTTTTGGTTAGGTTTTGCTTTAGGGCTTTGCTTAGATTTGGTCAAGATTATGTGTTAAGGTTAGGATTAGAGAATAGATGATTCTTTCTCAAGTGTGTTTTGTTTGCCTGATGGCAGCTTCATTTATTTTATCTGTATATTGCTTGATAGCATGTGGTTTATCTTCAGTATGATTACTGTTATTTCATGACTGGCTTGAGGTCGAGACGAGCTTGTGGAGGCTGAAGCCCCACACACATTTCCTCCCTCACTTGCATTGCATGCATTTTACTGTTAAAGCTGATGCTTTTGTCTGTTTTGGTGTATCATTGACATGATCCCTTAGGACTCTCATTTCCTCTGATGAGGATTTGATGATAGACTTTTAGGTTGAAACCTATGCATGACAACATCTAGGAGTTCCCTGTTTAAACCTCAACCATAGGATGAATCCATGGCATGACAACAGTAGGACTTGATAGTCTCCCTCCTAGTTGGGTCTGTTCTCTTCTCATCTCAAAGCAGTTTAAGATACAGTAATCATGAATGATTTCTTTCGTACGTTACGAGCCTTAAGCTATCTGAGAAAGGACGCATTCCCTCTCAGGTCATAGTCTCTAGTGCGGTTGAGATCGCAAACACAATAAAAAACACTTCTTTTAGGAGATAACCCGTAGTTTCCCGAACTACGTTTGCTCTGATCTTCCATACAGTGTGGAAGTACGTAGGCATAGGATGCGACGTCCTAGCGAGCAACCTTCCCCCACCCTCACCCGTAGTTAGCCGAACTACGTTGACTCTGATTTCTCATTCTCTGATGAGAATACGTAGGCATAAAGTGCGACGCTTTGCCGAGTCATTTTTCTTTTCTTTTTCAGTCAGCCTTGATAGGTAGATAGATTATAACCAACCCGTCCAAGTAAACAAACAAGCGAGGATCCCGTCGAGTACGACGGACGTGAGGGGTGATAATACCTTCCCCTTGCATAACCGACTCCCGAACCCAGACAATGGTTGCGACGACCTTGTCTTACCCTTATTCGTCAGGTTTTTCCGATCGTTTCCTTTCCCGCTCTGAGGGATAAATAACGAAAGGTGGCGACTCTTCTGTTTTGCCGGCACCTTATTTTCGCGCGAGCGACACATATGTCTCATGGCGAGACCTCGATCATCTGGTAATAGATCTGAACCCTAACTTCATACTCCTGCTGAGAAACACACCTGAAAGCAAAAGGTTAACCAACCTGATTTATGTTTCAAAATGCGTATGTTTTGCAATGGCGTAATGCTCCATACGACATGGAAATGCTACGCGTTTTTGGGTAGATGCAAACATGATAATGTATGAAAATGCAAATGCAGGTTCAGGCTACTGGGGAAGCTCTGACACGCTTGCTTCAACACGGCTGTTGAGAGCAAATACCACCCTGTTTGGGATGAACAGATATCACGAAGTATTCTGGCAAGATAAATGCCGGAAATACAACCAACTCTGTCGGGGAGAGATTACACATCGATTTCCACTGGGAGGAAAGAATAACACCTGTTGGGAAGATTAACTCAGCTGGGGGGAGAAGCAACCCTTCTGGGAGACAACTGTCTGGGTACAGTTTACAAACTCGGAACTACCACTCCGCTGGGGGTAATCATCCTGACGAAGGCATGACGACCTGTGGGGAGAAAGAAAACTATCCTCAGTGGGGATAATCCTTCTGAATCTGTTATCTTGGTTACGTGCCATGGAAATCCTCCCAGCTAGGGATTGAATGCGCACATCTTCAACTCTCTGGGGAGTATAACCTCTGCATGGGATACTGATCTCGACTAGCTGGGGATATCCTGTGGACAACTTCCATGAGGATGCTATTCTAGGGAAAATAATCCTTCCTTCAATAAGGGATAATCATCGTCTCAACCTCTGGGGATGAGGTACGACCTGCTGGGAAATAAGGGTCACGTCCTTCTTCAAGGGCCTCTGGCTGGGGCCACCATTTTCTGGTTGTCCGCCTCAAGGGCGAGAACCCTGCAAAAACACAAACGAGACAAAACAAATCTATACAACCAAATCTATTCGGGTTAGCGTCCGTGACATTACTTCAGTCAATTCGAAGTTTTAGCAACTATTGGCAAGGGCCAGCAAAGTTATGCACATGCGGGTTTATCAAAAACATCGGCGTTTCCCACGTACAAAACAACAAAGCACAAACATCAAATACTGAATAACATGTTTTATTGATTGATCCTGTAAATAGGCGAAGCTTTGTACATCAGATACAACTCCTGAAAAGAGGAAGTTACGCACACACACATGCATATATGTACAAAAAGCATAAAAATACAAAACACTATTTGTATACATGTCGGCAACGTGGTGCAGACAAACATCATGAGCTGATCCTCCTATGACTCACCTGACTCTGGCGCTTTCCCGGTATTCAATTTTCGGAAGAGATTGTGTTGGATAAACGAACCCTCAGGTACTCCCAAACCACTAAGCAATGCTGTATCAGATCCGGACCGCAGTCATTTGCTTTTTCAATCCCTAACTTTTACGTGAATCGCCCTTTGCGGGTTTTCAATTCGTCGGGATACCCTTTTTTGCCGAAGTCGCCCTTTGCAGGTTTTTGACTTCGCGGGTGTACATCTTTTCAATTTTATCCCTAACTTTTGCCCGAACCTTTTATTCATTTTTCATGGTTTGCCGGGATGCCCCATTTTTGCCTAGACTCTCTTTTTACTGTCCAGCGGGTCACTTTCAAGCAAAGTATTTTTTAAATGCATCCGAATTCACAGGAGAAGTAAAGTCTTCACCATCCATGGTAGATAGTAGCAAGGCTCCTCCAGAGAAGACTTTTCTGACGACGTATGGCCCTTCGTAATTAGGGGTCCACTTGCCCCTATGATCTGTTTGTGGTGGAAGAATCCTCTTCAGCACAAGGTCGCCCGTCTGAAAGCTTCGAGGGTGTATCTTCTTATCGTATGCTTTCTTCATCCGGCTTTGATACAACCAACCGTATGTGAGAGAAGCTAACCTCTTCTCATCCATTAAACTGAGTTGATTCAGTCTATCTTTAACCCATTCTGCCTCGTCAAGTTGGACATCTCGTAAAACCCTCAAGGAAGGAATCTCAACCTCCAACGGTAACACTGCCTCCATTCCGTATACCAATGAGAAAGGGGTTGCCCCGGTTGATGTACGTACCGTCGTACGATAACCGTGCAATGCGAAAGGTAGCATCTCGTTCCAGTCCTTGTACGTTACAACCATCTTCTGAACAATCTTCTTTATGTTCTTATTGGCTGCTTCAACAGCACCATTCATCTTGGGCCGATAAGGGGAAGAGTTGTGATGCTCAATCTTGAAATTCTGGCACAACTCTTTCATCATCTTGTCATTAAAATTCAAACCGTTGTCGGTGATAATCCTCTCAGGGATTCCATATCTGCAGATAATATCTCGTTTGATAAATCTGGCGACCACTTGTTTGGTGACATTGGCATATGATGATGCTTCTACCCATTTGGTAAAGTAATCAATTGCCACCAAGATGAACCGGTGTCCGTTGGATGCCGTAGGCTCGATCTTGCTAATCATATCAATTCCCCACATCGAGAAAGGCCACGGTGATGACATCACATTCAGGGGACTTGGAGGCACATGGACTTTATCCGCATAAATTTTGCATTTATGACACCTCTTTGCAAACTTGAAACAGTCTGTTTCCATAATTAGCCAGTAATAACCTGCCCGCAGCAGTTTTCTCATCATAGCATGCCCACCAGCATGTGTACCAAACGTACCCTCATGTATCTCTTCCATGAGCAACTTTGCTTCTTTCTCATCTACACAACATAGCAACACCAAATCGTGGTTTCTTTTGTATAGGACACCGTCAGGATTCAGATAGAAATTGCCAGCCAATCTCTTGAGAGTCTTCTGATCTCGACTGGATGCCCCAGCCGGATACTCCTTGTTCTTCAGGAAATTCTGGATGTCAAAGTACCAGGGTTTACCATCGGGAGCCTCGTCGATGGCAAATATTAATGCAGGCCTATCAAGCCGAGAGATAACAATCCGGGGAGCCTCGTTCCAGAAGTTAACTTTATACATCGAAGACAACATCGCCAAGGCGTCAGCCATTTGATTTTCTGCTCGCGGCACATGATGCAATTCCACCTTGTCAAAGAAAGGCAACAATCTCCTTGCATAATTCATATATGGTATCAAATTAGGCTGACGTGTCTCCCATTCTCCTTTAATCTGATTCACCACTAGAGCTGAGTCTCCGTATACATCCAGATGTTTGATTCGCAAATCAATGGCTTCTTCCAGACCCATGATTCAAGCCTCATATTCAGCCTCGTTATTGGTAACGGGAAAAGTCAATCGGGAAGTAAAGGGGATGTGCGACCCCTGAGGAGTAGTAATAATTGCACCTATTCCACTACCATAGGAATTTACAGCTCCGTCAAATATCAACTGCCATTTGGAACCCAATTCTGGTCCTTCATCCGGCAACGGTTCTTCACAATCTTTCATCTTCAGGTACATGATATCCTCGTCAGGAAAATCAAACCTCATCGATTGGTAGTCCTCAATCGGCTGCTCCGCAAGGTACTCTGACAAAATGCTACCTTTAATAGCCTTTTGCGAGACATACTGTATGTCGTATTCGGTTAACACCATCTGCCATCGGGCAATTCTTCCGGAGAGTGCTTGCTTCTCAAACACGTATTTGATTGGATCCATCTTTGAAATTAGCAGGGTTGTATGATTTAGCATGTATTGCCTCAAACGTTTGGCGGCCCAGGCTAGCGCACAACACGTTTTCTCGAGCATTGAGTATCTGGACTCACAGTCGGTAAACTTCTTACTCAAATAATAGATCACATGCTCTTTACGCCCGGTCTCGTCGTGTTGACCGAGAATACAACCCATACTTTCCTCAAGAACCGTCAAATACATAATCAACGGTCTCCCGGCCACTGGGGGTATCAAAACAGGAGGTTCCTGCAAGTATTCTTTTATCTTGTCGAACGCCTTTTGACAATTTTCATTCCAGGTCAACAACTGATCCTTTTTCAACAACTTGAATAACGGCTCGCATGTCGCAGTTAAGTGAGATATGAACCGGGCGATATAGTTTAACCTCCCTAAAAACCCACGCACTTCTTTTCTGTTTTAGGCGTCGGCATCTCTTGTATTGCTTTTATTTTTGCAGGATCAACCTCTATTCCTTTTTCTCTCATGATGAACCCCAGTAGTTTACCCGATCTCACCCCGAAGGTGAACTTGTTAGGGTTCAGTCTCAACCTGAACTTCCTAAGCCTCTTGCACAGTTTTAGCAGATTAACCAAATGCTCCTCCTCCGTCTGGGATTTGGCAATCATATCATCAACATAAACCTCGATCTCTTTATGCATCATGTCATGAAAGAGAGTCGTCATAGCACGTTGATATGTTGCCCCAGCGTTCTTTAGTCCGAAGGGCATCACTTTGTAGCAAAATATTCCCCAGGGAGTAATGAAGGTAGTCTTCTCCATGTCTTCTGGAGCCATTTTGATCTAATTGTAACCCGAGAAGCCGTCCATGAAGGAGAATACAGAGAACTGAGCAGTGTTATCAACCAGCACATCGATGTGAGGAAGTGGAAAGTCATCTTTCGGGCTCGCTTTGTTCAAATCACAGTAGTCTACACACATTCGCACTTTACCGTCTTTCTTCGGCATTGGCACAATATTAGCGACCCATGAGGGATATTTGGTAACAGCTAAGAAACCAGCATCCCACTGTTTTTAAACTTCCTCCTTGATCTTCACAGCCATGTTCGGTCTAGTTCTTCGGAGCTTCTGCTTAATAGGCAGACATTCCTCTCGCAGTGGCAGACGGTGAACAACCATATCCGTATCCAACCCGGGCATATCCTCGTACGACCAAGCAAATATATCACTGTACTCTTTGAGCATCTCAACCAATCTTTGCTTGATGTCGCTCTGCAGCGCAGCCCCTATACGGATGTTTCTCACAACCTCTTCCGACCCCAAATTGATAATCTCAATGACTTCCTCATGAGGCAGAATAATTCTTTCTTCTTGTTTCAATAACCAGGTCAACTCTTCTGGTACGTCGCCATCTTCAACAATCTCTTCCTCAGCCTGAAATACCGGGTGCTCGAAGTCGAAGTGAGTCATAGGCGGTTCATAGATGTCATCTAAAATAGTAACCCTGCAAATGAAATGGTTAAATGCTTCAAAATGCAGACAAAGCAAATAACTACATTGCCATTTTATTGTAAAAATAAAAACAGGAACAACAGGGATCACAATATTTGTATACGAAAAACGCCTTTATTTCATGATTAAACAGTGTAATGTACATAACCAAATGGCCCTAAGCAAAATCACTATGCCCCGGGTAGGACACAAGATTATTCAACAATTAAGAAAACAAATCATTACTGTTTAGTTGTCACAAGAATAGTTTCCCGGATATACCAATTGCAAAGACTTTGTCCTGGCACGCTTGGCTTGATCCACGCGTCCATGTCACAGTCGCTATCTCCTTCTTCAGAATCGGAAACAGCGTTGATAGTCTCGAAGCTCACTCTATTTGGTGTAATGGTTATCGTCCCTCTGAACTTGGGCGTTCCTGACGAGGATGTTGACAACGAAGGATGATATCTAAGCCCAAACCTGTCATTCTTCACGGGAATCTCCAACACCTGACCCCAGCCCTTGGTTTTGCCTGCTTGCACTAGAGCCTGAGCCTCTTTGTCCTTAATTTGCAACCCCTCGAAGGCTTGACAGGGTGTTTCATGTATTTTGCCGTCGACCTCGACATATTTAAACGAAGACAAATGGCTAACCAGAATATCTTCTTCTCCACAAACAGTGACGACACTATCCCCCACCATATACTTCAGCTTTTGGTGTAACGTGGATGTGACTGCCCCGACGGCATGGATCCATGGGCGCCCAAGAAGGCAACTATACGCTGGCTGGATGTCCATTATATAGAATTCAGTTTCAAATATTTCAGGCCCCACCTGCAACGGTAATGTTATTGATCCGAAAACCGACCTCCTCCTTCCATCGAACGCTCTCACTACTAAGTCACTGGGCGTGCAGATAATCCCCCTGATATCTAACTTCATCATGGCTTTCTTCGGTAGCACATTCAGGGAAGATCCAGTGTCTACTAAAACATGGGACATGACTGTGCCCCGACATTCTACTGACACATGCAATGCCATATTGTGCTCTCGCCCTCTCAGAGTCAAATCAAAGTCTGTGAAGCCCAAACTGTGCCCCGCATTGACATGCGCCATCACCCCTTCTAACTGATTAACAGAAACCTCTTGAGGAATGAACGACGTGTCTAGAATCTTCAGCAAAGCGTTCCGATGGGCCTCAGAACATAACAGCAATGATAGGATGGAAATTTTTGACGGCGTTTGCTGGAGATGCTCAACGATTTTGTAATCACTTTTACGAATGAGTCTCATAAACTCCTCCACATCCTTAAGTGACGTTTCCTTTTCATTCGACTGAGAAGGACCACCCTCAACTACCTTGGCTTTACCCTTGGCTAATCTTTCCGCCTCTACCTCGGGTGATGTGAAGATTCTTCCGCTTCTGGTTATACCCCTTGTTCCGACAACATTATCTACAACCCCAGCTGGTTGTCTATTGACTTCAATTTTCTCCCCATCGCAATATACCTCCAACCCGTAAGTCCACGACACTGCTTTAGTACTCTCAAAAGGAACTGGTCCTGCTTTAGTAATTGTGATCGTCGGCCGCCTGGCAGGCGCTGTTATCGTTATTGTTTTCCTCGGAATCGTCACCGTCGCAACATCGTTCAGCTCATCACACAACGCCTCTACAGGCTTTTCAACCGCGGTTCTATCAAATTGCAAGGTACCTTCCTCCATCATAGCTTGAATACCCTGCTTCAACTCATTACAACCTTTTGGCTGGGTCCAACAATCCAAGCAGAATTCGTCACACCCCGGGAATACACCCCCTTTTAACAACCTGCTTTTAATCTCACCCAACGGTGTCTTCAACTCATTGACATCCATCACTAAATTCAAATTTTCTTCCGTCAAGATGGCATTTGCCCCATGATTGGGCATAGGCTGTTGTACGATATTTGGACCCACCTGTCCAAAGTTAATAGCTTTTCTATCCAATAAATCCTGAACTTTGTGTTTAAATGCCTGACAAGCTTCTATATCATGCCCGGGTGCCCCGAAATGGAAGTCACAATGCTTGTTGGCATCATATCCGTAAGGAAGTACTGCCCCTGTAGGTGGTGCCAAAGTCCTCTTTTCAACCAAGTTCAAACCTAGCAGGGTCTGGAGGAGTTCTGCATACGTGGAAGGAGGTGCGTCGAACACTCTTTTCGCTCTCGCGTTCTGTATCCTTCTCTGGCCAGGATTCTGTCCTTGTTGTTGCTGGTTGTTGTTGTTGTGGCTGCCTTTGTTGAGGAAGCGGGATAGTGACGCTAGCTATCTATTGTGGCTGAACATACTGATTTCTTCCTCTGCCCCTGCACCTGCCACCAAACACGGCACTAGTATCACCCTGTCGTCTACCACCAAATGCTTTTCTGGCACCTCCTGTTGAAGTAGACTCACCTGCTTGGAACCTTCCAACTTTAATCCCGTTCTCAATCATCTCCCCCAAAAGAATCAAATCTGAGAAACTGCTCAATGACACACTAAATTTTTTTTCGTAGAACACCCCTGTAAATGTCCCAATGAACATATCATTCATCTCCCTTTCAATTAAAGGAGGATGCACCCTTGCTTCCATATCGCGCCACCTTTGCACATACTCTTTAAAGCTTTCACCGTTCTTCTGTGACAAACCCTGCAATTGGACCCGGTTTGGCGCCAGATCGCTGTTGTATTTGTAATGTGTCACGAAAGCATCAGCCAATTGCTTCCAGGTTTTAATCTACGTGGGCTCCAGCCCCATATACCATTCAAGTGAAGGTCCGGACAGGCTGTCCTGAAAGAAATGCATGAGCATCCTTTCATCATCTGAATACGCGGACATCCTCCTGTAGTAAGAGCGAACATGGATCTTAGAACAGGTGTCCCCCTTGTACTTGTCAAAAGTGGGAGCCTTGAATTTCAACGGCACCCTCAGCCCTGGTACCAAGCCCATTGTAGTCATATCCAGCCGGTGGAGTTCTGACTCACTACCCCCTTCATCTATTCTTCAAGCATTCTGATCCTCTGCACAGGATCAACAGGTCCTTCAACTCCCACACCTCTTCCAGAAAAGGCGTCCTCCTGGCAGTCTTCGCCCCAATTCACATTTCCATTTCCATATCTGTCGTAACCAGTGTTGCGACCAAACTCTTGCTGATTGATCATGGGACCTCGTCCCCCGGTACCGAAACCCTGGTTAACTCTAACAGGTCCAAACCCAGTGTTGACAGGAATCACCCCAACACCATTCATATTACCAAATCCACCATACCCCTGGTTAGCGTTGCCAAAACCGTCATAGCCGAAACCCTAAGCGTTGAAGCCGAATTTTCTGTCCTGATTGACGTAATCAAATCCCTGATCATTGTAGCCAAAACCATTGTTGCCAAAACCATTACCGCCATTATTGTTACCACCGCCTTGGTTGGCGTCCCCAAATCCAACATTGTTAACAACAGTCTCATTTCCATTCCCTGTGTTACCATTGCCAGCGCCAGTGTCATTGTTTACAACCACGACAGGTGGGGTTACTATATGGGGAACTACAGGCGTAGGGGCCCATCCTCCGGAATAGTTTCAACGTGCACATAATTGTGGTCATTATTGCCATTCCCATTAGCCCGCGTCAGCAGCGGCTGTACCAAAGTCTGGAGGCTCTCCTGGCCCTTAGCAATGTTCTCCATTGCTTGCATGAACAAATTCAGCTTCTCGATGATTTCCTGCATCTCCACTTGGACTTGATCCATGATTCTCTTGCAGTTGTTTCGGGTTGAGTAGCGGTGGACTCTTTGTTCGTCAATCCTGAAAAACCTGAAGATGCAGGAAATAAGATACAGATTCGAGAATACCGGTCATGCAATATAAATGCAGATGCAATTGTGTAAATATGCTACAGGTTATATTCCCCCCGCTCCTAGTTTTGGAGAGAAGGCCATCATGACAATGGAGTCCCTATCAAGCAAGCAAGGAATCAGAAAACCCTCATATATAAACACATGCCAAGAGGCTGAGTACAAGAGTACAACTGAATACAACTGAAGAGACCTCGGCCAACAAGCCTGACGATGGTCAAAATACAAGTACAATCAACAGCAAGGCAAAGATAAAGCAGGCCAAATGGCGTGCTCTGACATCTTCCAATATCCTCAACGTATCTGAATGCCCTAGTTGGGAGACCAGCTCCTGTATCAGTAAGGCATGCCGCTCGGTAGTGGATCTCAGCTTTTTGGTGTCGTCCTGGCAGGTTCCTTCGCCAGAACTCTCGTCAAGTCTGTACCTCTTGGAACCGGCCTTCACTTCATAACCTCTCGGCTTCTCGTCAAGGTTACTTACTCTAAGCTCAACAGCGCTCCTAAGTGATGTCTCTTCAGTAATCTTTGCGTCTTGGGCTCTAATCTGCGCCTCTAGCGTGGGAATCTGCAGCTTCAGTTCGTCTTCACGCTCCTTCCGCTTGGTAAGCATGGCATTCCACAAAGCTTCCCACTTGCTGAGACGGGAATAAGCTTTTCTTAAAACTTCCTTCTTGGAAGTAAGCCCCTTGCTAACACCGTTCAAGGCTATTCCCACCTTTTCTTTCTTGTTGGTCTCTTCCATCAACTCTTAACCCAACCTGTTAATCAACTCAGTTTGTTCCCTCACAGTGAAGGTAACTTCATTCTTCTCATGCCGCAACTGGAAGATCTCTTTCTCTAACTCATCATTGGCTTTCTTCAATTCTTCGTTTTCAGCCAACAATTTGTTATACTTCTCACTCTCTTCCGAAGTAGGTACCTCAATCATGGGAAGATACAGGGGTTCCGCAGCAGGATAAGGCATCAAGGAAGTACTAGCACTCTCGCGGATCCAGGCCAAATAAGGATCATAAGCTTTGTTGTTGCTCTTATCGAGCAAAGCTTTCCCTCTCCTATGGACGTTGGCCCATGCGTGTCTCAATCTGATCAAAACAACCGTGTCTAATAAGCCTATGAGATACAGAGATTCCTGTATCTCCTTCTCAATAGGAGCGTCCCTTAAAGCATAAACGAACTGTCTTACTAGCAGTGAAGGATTATAGTTAATACAACCTTTCCATCCAATCAAAGGGACATTCGAAAAGCCACTGCAACTATATATAATATCAGTGCCCAGCATACTCCGATCAAACCAAATGATGTTCTCAGGAGACAGCCCCATCAATCGGGAAGACCAATCCACGGTATCCACAGCATCGACAAAGGGTCATGTCTTCGGAAGATGCCCCTGGAACCACCTGTACAAGAGAGGAAGATAGCAGGAAACATTCTTGCCACGACGTTTCTCATTCTTGTAGTGAATAGAATGATAAACATCGCCCAAGAGAGTAGGAACTGGATTCTTTGAGGCAAGGATCAGGAAGGCATCTGAGTCGACAAAATCTGGTACATTAGGAAATAAGACAATCCCGTAGATGCAGACGGCTAGAATGGCGCTGAAGGCAACCCAACATCCACTCTTCGGGCACTGTGTAGCCTTCTCAACCAGGACAGACAAGTGAAAACCATAAGCTCCGTTCAGCTTAACCAAACCTCCGGGGAACTCAGAAGCGTCTAAACTGACAATCTCAGCGAGTGTAGCTAACTCAGGCTTAGCATCAACATGTATGAAGGGCATCTGGTCTAACGCGGGAACTCCCAACATAGCAGAATACTCCTCCAAAGTGGGTGCCAGAATATAGTCGGGAAATAAGAAACATCTCAGCTGCGGCTCATAAAACTGCATCAAAGTATACACCCCAGTCGTCTCGAATGCTGAAGGTCTGTATAACAGACTGAACAATCTCCCATAAGATACTCTGAACTCAGCCCTCACTCTCTCATCTGCTAGAGCAACTAAACCCAGCAAGGAACTGATATTTGGTGAATGCAACCGGTAAGCAACTGTCCTCTTCAGGGACTCCATGTCTGGACAGAAAATATACTAGAATCAGAGGGGATGATCACCTGCAGCATAAATACACATTAATGAAATGCAGTCATGAAAATGCGCATGCATATGCAAACAAGGGACCAAGTGCAATGCTGATAAACTGTGCTGCTTTGTACTGAATCCTGAGAACCATCAAATCTTCATCTCAAACCAAACCAACCACTCAAATGAACCCTGCAACCATATCTCACTGACAGAGATAAACCAGGTGCTCTGAGGTTAAAGGTTTCCTGCAAACAGCCCTATCTACCCCTCATAGGTATGTACTTAACTCGCAGACGAGGTACGACATCCTATGCGGGTTCAACGTCACAGACTTTCAAGAGCAATGATACGATACCCAGAAGGTGTGGCATCATCATCCCTTGAAGCGGCCTTACTTAGTTGAATCCCAATTGATAGGTCCCCAGAGTCGACAATCCTCGGGTCAGACAACTTGTCGAGCCCTAAGGGCCAGGCAAGAAGCATCAAAGAGAATCTCGTCCGAGCGTAAATTTCGCGGCTAGCTGGTGCGAGCTAAGCAAGCAGGCTAACCACTACTCTCTACTTCTAAGTCTAGGTGTAACCTCAAGCCCAGGTCCGACTTATCTCTCAACAGATCACCCCCTCCCCATAACAGCAATAACAATATAAAGCTGATGATAAAATGCGGAAAGTAAAGACAGAAAAGTAAA
Source organism: Lathyrus sativus (assembly GCA_963859935.3). NCBI lineage: Eukaryota > Viridiplantae > Streptophyta > Magnoliopsida > Fabales > Fabaceae > Lathyrus > Lathyrus sativus. The sequence goes on from OZ012735.1 coordinate 243,760,677, forward strand.
TTTATACAACACCCACTACGGGAAAACAAGCGCTGGGATTGACTCGCATAGGGGATATTCTTGTCCCCAGCAGAGTCGCCAGCTGTCGCTACTGCGAAAATCGGCGCCGGCTAAACAGAAGAGTCGCCACCATGCATTATTTATTCCAGAGGAGGGAAAGGAAACGCTCGAAGTAAACCTAATGCAAAGACGGGAAAGGGATGGTCGTCGCAACCAAATCCTGGATTCGGGAGTCGGTTACGCAAGGGGAAGGTATTAGCAACCCTCACGGACGTGAGGGGTGCTAATACCTTCCCCTTGCGTAACCGACTCCCAAATCTAGGATTTGGTTGCGACGACCATTCCTTTCCCGTCTTTGCATTAGGTTTACTTCGAGTGTTTCCTTTCCCTCCTCTGGGATAAATAACGCACGGTGGCGACTCTTCTGTTCAGCCGGCGCCGATTTTCGCAGTAGCGACAGCTGGCGACTCTGCTGGGGACAGGAATATCCCCTATGCGAGTCAATCCTAGCGCTTGTTTTCTCGTCGTGGGTGTTGTATAGATTTACTGTTCTGTCTTTACTTTCCGCATTTTATTATCATCTTTATATTGTTATTGCTGTTGTGGGAAGGGGTGATCTGTTGAGAGATAAGCCGGACCTGGACTTGAGGTTACACCTAGACTTAGAAGTAGAGAGTAGTGGTTAGCTTGCTTGCTTAGCTCGCACCAGCTAGCCGCGAAATTTACGCTCGAACGAGATTCTCTTTGATGCTTCTTGCCTGGCCCTTAGGGCTCGACAAGTTGTCTAACCCGAGGATTGTCGACTCTGGGGACCTATCAATTGGGATTCAACTAAGTGAGGCCGCTTCAAGGGATGGTGATGCCACACCTTCTGGGTATCGTATCATCGCTCTTGAAAGTCTGTGACGTTGAACCCGCATAGGATGTCGTACCTCGTCTGCGAGTTAAGTACATACCTGTGAGGGGTAGGTAGGTTTGTTTGCAGGAAACCTTTGACCTCAGAATACCTGGTTTATCTCTGTCAGTGAGATGTGGTTACAGGTTTCATTTGAGTGGTTGGTTTGGTTTGAGATAAAGATTTGATTGTTCTCAGGCTTCAGTACAAAGCAGCACAGTTCATCAGCATTGCACTTGGTCCCTTGTTTGCATATGCATGTGCATTTTCATGACTGCATTTCATTAACGTGTATTTATGTTGCAGGTGTGATCATTCCCCTCTGATTCTAGTATATCTTCTAGCCAGATATGGAGTCCCTGAAGAGGACAGTTGCTTACCGGTTGCATTCACCAGATGTCAGTTCTTTGCTGGGTTTGGTTGCTCTAGAAGATGATAGAGTGAGGGCTGAGTTCAGGGTATCCTATGGGAGATTGCTTAGTTTGTTGTACAGACCTTCAGCATTTGAGACGACTGGGGCGTATACTTTGATGCAGTTTTATGAGCCGCAGCTGAGATGTTTCTTATTTCCCGATTATATTCTGGCACCCACTTTGGAGGAGTATTCTGCGATGTTGGGAGTTCCTGTGTTAGACCAGATGCCCTTTATACATGTTGATGCTGAGCCTGAGTTAGCTACACTCGCCGAGATTGTCAGTTTGGACGCTTCTGAGTTCCCCGGAGGTTTGGTCAAGCTGAACGGAGCCTATGGTTTTCACTTGTCTGTCCTGGTTGAGAAGGCCACACAGTGTGCGAAGAGTGGATGTTGGGTTGCCTTCAGCGCCATTCTAGCTGTCTGCATCTACGGGATTGTCTTGTTTCCTAATGTGCCAGATTTTGTCGACTCAGATGCCTTCTTGATTCTTGCCTTGAAGAATCCAGTTCCTACTCTCTTGGGTGATGTTTATCATTTCATTCACTACAAGAATGAGAAACGTCGTGGCAAGAATGTTTCCTGCTGTCTTCCTCTCTTGTACAGGTGGTTCCAGGGGCATCTTCCGAAAACAAGGCCTTTTGTTGATGCTGTTGATACTTTGGATTGGTCTTCCCGGCTGATGGGGCTGTCTGCTGAGAACATCATTTGGTTTGATCGGAGTACGCTTGGCACTGACATTATACATAGTTGCAGTGGCTTTCCGAAGGTCCCTTTGATTGGACGGAAAGGCTGTATCAACTATAACCCTTCATTGCTGGTAAGACAGTTCGGTTATGCTTTGAGGGATGCTCCTATTGAGAAGGAGATACAAGAATCTCTGTATCTCACGGGCTTATTAGACGCGGTTGTTTTGATCAGATTAAGACATGCATGGGCTAACGTCCATAGGAGAGGGAAAGCTTTGCTCGGTAGGAGCAACAACAAAGCTTACGATCCTTATTTGGCTTGGATCCGCGAGAGAGCTAGTATGTCCTTGATGCCTTATCCTGCTGCGAAATCCCTGTATCTTCCAATGATTGAGGTACCTTCTTCGGTAGAGCTTGAAAAGTATAACAAATTGTTGGCTGAAAACGAAGAATTGAAGAAAGCCAATGATGAGTTAGAGAAAGAGATCTTCCAGTTGCGTCATGAGAAGAATGAAGCTACCTTTACTGTAAAGGAACAAACTGGATTAATTAACAGGTTGGGTTCAGAGTTGACGGAGGAGACCAACAAGAAAGAAAAAGTGGGAATAGCCTTGAGCGGTGTCAGCAAGGTGCTTACTTCAAAGAAGGAACTTTTAAGTAAAGCTTATTCCCGTCTCACCAAGTGGGAAGCTTTGTGGAATGCCACGCTTACCAAGCGGAAGGAGCGTGAAGACGAACTGAAGCTGCAGATTACCATGCTAGAGGCCCAGATTAGAGCCCAAGACGCAAAGATTGCCGAAGAGACATCACTTAGGAGTGCTGCTGAGCTTAGAGTAAGTAACCTTGACGAGAAGCCGAGAGGTTATGAAGTGAAGGCCGGTTCCAAGAGGTACAGACTTGACGAGAGTTCTGGCGAAGGGACCTGCCAGGACGACGCCAAAAAGCTGAGATCCACTATCGAGCGGAATGCCTTATTGATACAGGAGCTGATCTCCCGACTAGGGCATTCAGAGACGTTGAGGATATTGGAAGATGTCAGAGCACGCCATTTGGCCTGCTTTATCTTTGCCTTGCCTTTGTTATCTGTACTTGTATTTTGACCATCGCCAGGCTTGTTGGCCGAGGTCTCTTCAGTTGTATTCAATTGTACTCTTGTACTCAGCCTCTTGGCATGTGTTTATATATGAGGGTTTTTCTGATTTCTTGCTTGCTTGATGGGGACTCCATTGTCATGATGGCCTTCTATCCAAAACTAGAATCGGGGGGAATATAACCTGTAGCATAGTTACACATTTGCATCTGCATTCATATTGCATGACCGGTATTCCCGAATCTGTATCTTATTTCCTGCATCTTCAAGTTTTTCAGGATTGACGACCAAAGAGTCCACCGCTACTCAACCCGAAACAACTGCAAGAGAATCATGGATCAAGTCCAAGTGGAGATGCAGGAAATCCGCGAGAAGCTAAATCTGTTCATGCAAGCAATGGAGAACATTACTAAGGGCCAGGAGAGCCTCCAGACTTTGGTACAGCCGCTGCTGACGCGGGCTAATGAGAATGGCAACAATGACCACAACTCTGCGCACGTTGAAACTATTCCGGAGGATGGGCCCCCTACGTCTGTGGTTCCACCTGTAGTGACCCCACCTGTTGTGGTTGTAAACGAGGGTGCTGGCGCTGGCAATGGCAACACAGGGAATGGAAATGAGACTGTTGTTAAAAATGTTGGATTTGGGGACGCCAACCAAGGCGGTGGTAACAACAATGGCGGTAATGGTTTTGGCAACAATGGCTTCAGCTACAATGATCAGGGATTTGATTACGTCAATCAGGATGGGAAGTTCAGCTTCAACACTCAGGGTTTCGGTTATGACGGTTTTGGTAACACTAACCAGGGGTATGGTGGATTTGGTAATATGAATGGTGCTGGGGTGATTCCTGTCAACACTGGGTTTGGACCTGTTAGGGTCAACCAGGGTTTCGGTAACGTGGGACAAGGTCCCATGATCAATCAGTAAGGGTTTGGTCGCAACACTGGTTACGACGGGTATGGAAATGAAAATGTGAATTGGGGTGAAGACCGCCAGGAGGACGCCTTTTCTGGAAGAGGCATGGGATTTGAAGGACCTGTTGATCCTGTGCAGAGGATCCGAATGCTTGAAGAACAGATGAAGGGGGTAGTGAATCAGAACTCCACCGGTTTGGATATGACTACAATGGGCCTGGTGCCCGGGCTGAGGGTGCCATTGAAATTCAAGGCTCCCACGTTTGACAAGTACAAGGGGGACACCTGCCCTAAGGTCCATGTCCGCTCTTACTACAGAAGGATGTCCGCATATTCAGACGATGAAAGGATGCTCATGCATTTCTTTCAGGATAGCCTATCAGGACCTTCACTTGAATGGTATATGGGGCTGGAGCCCACGCAGATCAAAACCTGGAAGCAGTTGGCTGATGCTTTCGTGAAAGGTGACGCGATATGGCAGCGAGGGTGCATCCTCCTTTAATTGAAAGGGAGATGAATGATATGTTCATCGGGACATTTACGGGGGTGTTCTACGAAAAATTGTTTAGTGTGTCATTGAGCAGTTTCTCATATTTGATTCTTATGGGGGAGATGATCGAGAACGGGATTAAAGTTGGAAGGTTCCAAGCAGGTGAGTCTACTTCAGCAGGAGGTGCCAGAAAAGCATTTGGTGGTAGACGACAGGGTGATACTAGTGTCGTGTTTGGTGGCAGGGGCAGGGGCAGAGGAAGACATCAGTATGTTCAGCCGCAACAGATAGCTAGTGTCACTATCCCGCTTCCCCAACAGAGGCAGCCACAACAACAACCACAACAATAGCAAGGACAGAATCCTGGTCAGAGAAGGGTACAAAATGCGAGACCGAAAAGAGTGTTTGACGCACCTCCTTCCACATATGCAGAACTCCTCCAGACCCTGCTAGGGTTGAACTTGGTTGAAAAGAGGACTTTGGCACCGCCTACGGGGGCAGTACTTCCTTACGGATATGATGCCAACAATCATTGCTAATTTCATTCCGGGGCACCCGGGCATGATATAGAAGCTGGTCAGGCATTTAAACACAAAGTTCAGGATTTATTGGATAGCAAAGCTATCAACTTTGGACAGGTGGGTCCAAATATCGTACAACAGCCTATGCCCAATCATGGGGCAAACACCATCTTGACAGAAGAGAATCTGAATCTAGTGATGGATGTCAATGAGCTGAAGACACCGTTGGGCGTGATTAAAAGCAGGTTGCTAAAAGGGGGTGTATTCCCAGGTTGTGATGAATGTTGCTTGGATTGTTGGACCCAGCCAGAGGGTTGTAATGAGTTGAAGCAGGGCATTCATGCTATGATGGATAAGGGTACCTTGCAATTTGATAGAACCGCGGTTGAAAAGCATGTAGAGGCGTTGCGTGATGAGCAAAACGATGTTGCGACGGTGATGATTCCGAGGAAAACAATAACGATAACGACACCTTCCAGGCGGCCGACGATCACAATTACTAAAGCAGGACCAGTTCCTTTTGAGAGTACTAAAGCAGTGTCGTGGACTTACGGGTTGGAGGTTATTGCGATGGTGAGAAAATTGAAGTCAATGGACAACCAGCTGGGATTGTAGATAATGTTGTCGGAACAGGGGGTATGACCAGAAGCGGAAGAATCTTCACGTCACCCGAGGTAGAGGCAGAAAGATTAGCCAAGGGTAAAGCCAAGGTAGTTGAGGGTGGTCCTTCTCAGTCGAATGAAAAGGAAACGTCACTTAAGGATGTGGAGGAGTTTATGAGGCTCATTCGTAAAAGTGATTACAAAATCGTGGAGCACCTCCAGCAAACGCCGTCAAAAATTTCCATCCTATCATTGTTGTTATGTTCCGAGGCCCATCGGAACGCTTTGATGAAAATTCTAGACACATCTTTCGTTCCTCAAGACGTTTCGGTTAATCAGTTGGAAGGGGTGATGGCGTATGTCAATGCGGGGCACAGTTTGGGCTTCACAGACTTTGATTTAACTCCGAGAGGGCGAGAGCACAATATGGCATTGCATGTATCAGTCGAATGTCGGGGCACGGTCATGTCCCATGTTTTAGTAGACACTGGATCTTCCCTGAATGTGCTACCGAAGAAAGCCATGATGAAGTTGGATATCAGGGGGATTATCTGCACGCCCAGTGACTTAGTGGTGAGAGCGTTCGATGGAACGAGGAGGTCAGTTTTCGGATCAATAACATTACCGTTGCAGGTGGGGCCTGAAATATTTGAAACTGAATTCTACATAATGGACATCCAGCCAGCGTATAGTTGTCTTCTTGGGCGCCCATGGATCCATGATGCCGGGGCAGTCACATCCACGTTACACCAAAAGCTGAAGTATATGGTGGGGGATAGTGTCGTCACGGTTTGTGGAGAGGAAGATATTCTGGTTAGCCATTTGTCTTCGTTCAAATACGTCGAGGTAGACGGCGAAATACATGTGTAATACCCCAAATTTTACCCTCATATTTAGTCGGTCATTTCGCATATCATATCATCTGCGCATTTGCTAACCACTAACAAGACCTGAAGGTGTTTGTTTTGCCAGAAATACCCCAGGGGCGTTTTGGTCATTTTTGAAGCATAGTTCGTAATGTTGGGCGTAGTGATGTTTTTTGAGGCGTTTATTTACGTGGGTTTGATATCAAAGTCTGATCTGTGGAACAGGGTTTAACAAGAAATCATTCTTCTTTCTTCCAGAGGGAAAACGGTGAAAACTTCGACTGATTAATGGAACTTATTCATGCAATGGTTGGATCGAATTAATTCCAGGATATTTGACTAGTGAGATTTAATCGGATGTTGAGGTGTTTGCAAATTAAAGCATGGAGAAGCAATTGGGAAATGATTTTAATAGAATATGTGAATTTTATTCATAATATTTTATTATCATTATTACAAGTTTGCAAAGTGAATCACAAAGAAGAAATGATTTGGATAAAAAATGTTATTTATTCATAATATTTTTTTGTTACAAGTTACAAGGAATTACATTAAAGTTCTAAGGAATTACATTAAAGTATCTATCCTAAATCCTAAGAACGTCTAAGTGTCTTCATGCTGTCTTTAAGCTTCGCCGCAAATCTCGACTAACCTGCACATCAAAGCAAAACAAGCAATATAGAAAATGTTAGAGGTTTTGACACTCTCAGAACAGTGTCATCATCGAGTGCCGGGAGGGCACGACTAAAGCCGCATCCTACTCCCGTTACCAATCTGAGCCATCAGCGTCAGATCAGGTAGTTATTGTTCTTATCATAAGGGACTGTCGAGAGATGAAGAGTAAAAAGAAGTTTCGGGTCGAAATGGATTTTGCCGAAGGATTGCTTCGAAACCAGTACGTAATTGGAATCTATCAAGTAAATCCGGATGCCAACAGATTGCTAATTAGATCCATGGATAATCCACAACTGAATGTAGAAAATCCAAACCATACGGATGTCCCAGATCAGAGAGAGGACTTGTCTGCAAAAATCCAACAGATAATATTAGAATCAAAGTCCATATCAACATCAGCAACCCCAATTTCATAACAGAGTTTAAAACAGTTCAGTTCAAGAAACAGCAAGAACCGAATTCAGCTCGCATTCATAAAACAAATGAGCTAACTGCACAAAGAAAACTGGATTACAGAACGAGACAGTGAAAGTTGTTTCGAATAAAATCGTGATGGGCCAAAGTCGACAATCAAAATATCAGAAAGACTATGGAGTCATCAAATCACACCTGCAAGTGAGGTTGTAAGAATAAGCAGATAAGTTCCCATAATCACGGTGATGTGTTAGTTCAGTTGGGATCCCAGATGTGCAAAGCACATTGCACAAACAAGTCACAAGCTCGGTTCAACAAGAAAACCAAAGCATAAGCAGTTCATAAAAAAGAAGGGATGTTTAACAAAGTCAAGCTGTATCAGTTATGACAAATTCAATCCAACAGGCGAAGCTCAGCCACCACAGGAACAACGAAATCAAATCAGTTCGAATTGCAGGTCACAAAAAAAAACATGATGTAAGTCATAAGAATAAACCATAGCAGAAACCATAACTCTGAACCAAGTTCAAACAAACAAATACACGGCTCAGCTCAACATGATAGCCAATCATCACCACCAATTCAATCAGAAGTAGCAACATAAGCGAAAAACTAGGATTATAGCATCCTGTTCCAAATGGTTCAGACTCAGCGTCATCATTACCGCGTAACCTTCTCGGCGGCAAAGATCAAGGCAAAGTGTCCATCCTGAAAGAAGAAAAAGAAAAAGTAAGTGCCAATGGTCAGGATTGAATCAAAACAAAATCGCATCAGGAATCAAATCAGTATCCAAATTCCCCAAAAGCAATCCAATTCACATCTGCAAGAGTCTAATCAAAAGATGATCAAATCAAATTGAATCTGGGAAAAATAGAAACAAATCAAAATGAAACCATCAAGAAATCCCGTGAATTAATATCAGATGCCAATCAATCCAATCTGAAGGCAAACCATATCAGAAAATAATAGAGAGTTTGATGTCAATCCTGAAGCAGACCAAAACAAAATCAGTTCAGGTTATTAAATCGAACAGGGTCAGAAGAATCAGCTGGAAATCAGAGACCCATCAAATCCTAAAGGGGAAATAGGATCAGATGGAACCAAATCATATTGGAACTCATCAATCAACGAATCAGTATCAAATTCATACCAGAAAAATGAAATTTAATCTCACCGAAATACCAATCGAATCCTGAAAGAGGAATAGAGTATCCAATCGTAATCCAATCAGTATCTGAGAAAATCACAACAAAATCAAATAATATCAACACAAAATCGAATCTCAGAGTAACGCAAATCCAAGGCCCAGAAGTTAAGTTATAAAAGGGAGATCACGAGCGAAACCCTAAAAAAAGAACGGAGATCGCAAACGAACAAACCCTAGGCGCCGTGAACGAAAGCTGCGAACTCAGACGAAGAACATCGTCGTCATCGTTCAAACGCACCGTGTATCATCCATCATCGGTCACGAAAGATTCGAACGAGAGACCACCAACGCCGTTTAACCAGACGACGGGCAATCTCTCGTTTTTGTGCCTCAGCCCACGCCATCATCGGCCGATTTCGCGTTAAATGTAAGCAACGGGACGTTTCATTATGAGTTTTGATGTTTTATTTCAGGAAATGAGAGACTCACGGCGCGAGGAAGAAGAAAGACGCGAGAGAGATGAAGAAGAAAAGGGAAACGGCGCGAGGACAAGTCTGGGTTTGGAAACCCTAAAAGACACTCCACCTCATGACTAACAAATGGGTTGGGTCCGGGTGTGATGACCGGCCCAACCCCCCTCCCTTTTTTATTTATTTTTTATGCTATTTTGTTTTTATTTTGTTTTATGTTTTTTTAAAAAAAACCATTTTTAACATTTTAATATTATAAAATCATTTTTAAAATATAACATTTTAATTTTATAAATAAAAAAAAACAAACAAATCTTTTTTAAAAATATAAATATTAAGGATAAATAGGAAAATTTTATTTTTTTTTATAAAAATAAAACCTTTTTTAAAAATTTCTTTGGTAAGCCAACATTAAATTTTTTTAAATAAAGCAATAGTAAAATCTCAATTTACATCTTCTCTGCCTACTAACGGGTGTTCACTTTTGCAGTTCATACTTATTACTATTGTGTTGAGTTTTCATTTAAGTTACCTTTATATCTGTATCTGTTTCTCAATTGTAACCTCGCGAACCTAATAATCGCGTTTACTTTTCGCATTTAAATTTCTGCATGATGTATGATTTAAATTTCTGCTGATGTATTGCAATATTTCTGTCACCTTACACCACTCCGAAGGAATTAGGTCTAGCCGTTTGACCGCCGTGTCAATAGTCCTCAACCTCAAACCCTTACAACTACAAACCCTAATTTTCACAAATGCCTCGCCGCAGGCAAGATTACAATTTTACCCCTAGCATTAGGTCAAAGAGCCGCCGCGCTCATTTTAGGGTTTCTCGCCGCGGAATCCCTAACCTAATTTAGCCCTAATTACAACTTAACAATTCAACGTAGAGATTTGGAGTTCCTACCCTCCACGTAAGCGTGTCCTTAAGATGCGTTTATTCCCCTTGAGACCTTGACCACAGTCAAGAAGTTTCTAACCTCCCTTTTGAGGGGAACTACGATTACTCTGATTCCACTCCCGTAAGGATACGTAGGCACAAGATGCGATGTCTTGCCGAGTAAACTTAGAATTAACCCCTTAGGTCTCCTTTCTCACTTTTAATCCTTATGTACATATACCTTAAGCAAATGAATAAAGCAAATAGTAAACATTTGAACAAAAGGTTCCTGTAGAGTACTACAGAAGTTTAGGGTGCTAATACCTTCCCTAAATTTAACCAACCCCCGAACCCTAGATCTTTCCCCGCATTGTGTTTACGATGCAAAAATAGGTTTTCCCTCTTTTGACCTTTTCCTTCGGATAAATCAAAGAGCGGTTGTGAATTGAATTGCGATTCAAACTCGTTAATAGTTTGTGATCCTATTTCCACCGCAACAGAAAATGGCGACTTCACTGGGGAGACCTAACTTTTGAGGGTTATCCCTAACTTGTTCATATTTATTACTATCTGTGTTATTATTCATTTACATGTATATATTTGTGCTTTGATTGTGGGACTGTTCCTTGTGCTGTGAGATGAGTCCTACACCCGGATCTAGTGTACCTTAGGTAAATGGCAATAGACCAAGGAAACTGTACGACGTATATCGATACGGTTGATCTGGTGGCCATAGTTAGTGCGACTTCTTGGTTGGTGCTTATATTCCTTAAGTCAAGTTGAGGATAATATTGAGGCTGCCATATGTTGTCAATGCACTAACTGACTTTTAGAACCCTAGTTAACTCATCTTGGCCTTTAGAAAGTAGTGAGGTAACCGGCTTTGGTGCAGACTGAAGTTGGTTGACACTCGATACTACGCTCATTGAGATCTTAAACTTGGAGGGTTTTGGTTGGCAAGTAAGTTGCCTTCTGAACAACCACCCTTGTGAAGGATCAATGATATTGAGATCCCTTAGAACCTGGTTACTTTTGTAGGACAGGATGAACCATCTAACTTCAGGGGAGGGTACTTGCCTTTGAACTTCATGAAATCTTCATCCACATTTTAGCATCATTTACTTTTTTGCATTGCATGTGTCTCCCGATTTCTCACACTCGGTTCTCTCACCTTCCAGTTTCGTCACCCTGAGTTCTCGGCACCAATACAACACCAGAGCTCAAACTCGGAAAAGAATGGAGGATCAGGCAAAAGAGATTGATCGCCTTAGCAATGAACTCGAAGACCTTCGAGGGGGTATGGGGCGTATGATGGAATTGTTACATGTCATGAATGCTAAGATGGATACCCAGCCCACTGTTGTTTCTGAGATTACCGGCATTACTGTGGACCCTCCACCAAGTGTGACCGTAGCAAGGGACCCACCTTATGGTCTTGCTCCCGGTTTTGTGCCTCCTCAAGCCACTGTTCCGATTAATCAACCTGTTCAGCAAGTCGTGCCCTTGTTTTCTGAAGTTTCTAGGGGGGCTCCTATCTTTGCACCACCTGTTGTACACACTCGTGCGCAACCGTACTTCAATGAGACAGTTTTTGATAATCTTGATGAGAATGTTGAGGGTTATGAGAAACATGATAAGCTTCGTGAGGAAGTAAACACTATCGTCCAGAGATTGAAAAAGGTAGAGGGTGATCAAATTTTTGGGACTGCTGCAAGGGATGTTTGTTTGGTCTCAGGTTTGGTTATTCCCCCGAAGTTCAAAACTCCGAACTTCGATCGTTATGAAGGTGCCACCTGTCCTAAGAGTCATTTGATCATGTATTATCGCAAAATGGCTGCCCATGTTGAGAATGATAAACTGATGATTCATTGCTTCCAAGACAGTTTGAAGGGTGCTTCTTCCAAGTGGTATTTAACTTTAGACCAGTCTCGCATTAAGAGTTTTCAAGATTTATCTGACGCTTTCATCAAACACTACAAGTACAACATGGATCTGGCTCCTGACTGAAGACAGTTGCTGAGTATGTCACAAAAGAATTCTGAGTCATTCAAAGAATATGCCCAAAGGTGGAGAGAGACTGCTTCACAGGTAGAACCTCCTTTGACCGAGAAAGAATTAGCTGATTGGTTTGTCGACACGGTTCGTCCAGAATTTTACGAGAGAATGGTGGGTAGTGTGACTTCAAATTTCTCCGACATCGTTGCTGTGGGTGTCAAGATTGAATTGGGTATGAAGAGTGGTAAAATGACAAATAATCATGGCGCTTCTAAGGATCAGCCGAAGAAACCTCCGTATAGCTCCCAGAAAAAGAAGGAGAGTGAGACTAATGCTATATCCTCTGGTAGACCAAGGGAACGCTTTTATCGGCATCCGCAAGGTTATGCTCAACCTCAAGGGTACCCAGTCCAATATGCTCAACAACCCTATGTGGCAGCTATTACTCCTTCTTTCAATCAACAGGTTCCTATGTATCAACCTATGCAACAACCTCCTGTTTATCCGCCTCCTATCAACTACCTACAGGCGCCCAACGCTCCTGCTCCTCAACAGCCAGAGAGTTCGGCTCCTCGCCGGAATGTTCCGAATAGAAGAACGTATAAGCCTTGTCCGCCAATTCCGATGACTTTTACCGAGTTATATCCCTCTTTGGTCAAGCAGGGGCTCATCACCACTCGGGCTTTGGGTCCGCCTCCTAATCCATTACCCGCTAATTACAACGCCGCCGCTCATTGTTTATTTCATGAGGGTGCGCCTGGTCATGATCTGGAGAATTGTTATGCTCTTAAAAATATTGTCAGGGATCTATTGGAAAAGAAGATTTTGTCATTTGAAGATCCTCAACCAAATGTTAAGAAGAACCCTTTTCCTAACCATGAGAGTGTCAATGCCGTTAGTGTCGATTCGGAGGAAGGTTATGCCCTTGACGTTGAATAGATTAAGACTCCTCTCAAGATGTTCCATTCGAAGCTGTTTGAAGTTGGTTTGGTAGATACTTCCCACGTTGCATGCGCAAGTTGTGAAGCCAGTAGCAAGGGTTGTGTGTTGGTTCAGAATGATGTTCAGAGGTTAATTAATGAGGGTGTTTTACAAGTGACAAGCCAAGCCAAGAAAGATGAAGTCGCTGCGGTCGAGCCTGTCTTCCATCAGCCTGAATTAAAGGGTAAGGTACCAGTGTTTAATCTATCAGGGGCAGGTTCTGCCAATCCCGTGTTCGATATACCAAAGTCGTCTATCCCTGAGGCGAATCAGCCTAAGCCTATAGTTATTCGCAAACCAGGTCCGTTTCCTTTCAGTGATCCTAAAGCCGTGCCTTGGAAATACGACGTGACGATGATTGACAAGGAGTCTGGGAAGGTTATTCCAAAGGAAGAGGGTAAGGATACTGTGACCAATATCGCAGAGGTAAGCAGGATGACCCGCAGTGGCCGTGTGTATACTCCCCATTCCAGTGAGGTCCCACCTAAGGAAACAGCTAGTATCCCAGTGCCTGCCAAAGACAAAGGTAAAGGAGCCGTCACGAATGACGAAGATGCCGAATTTTTAAGGATCATCAAGAAAAGTGACTATAAAGTTATCGACCAACTTCATCAGACTCCTTCCAAGATTTCGATTTTATCTCTGTTGATGAGTTCACCCGCTCATAGGATGGCCTTGCAGAAGGTTTTGACTCAAGCACATGTGGATCAAGATATTAGCACCAGTCGGTTTGATAGTGTGATTGCCAATTTAACCGCCTGTAACACCCTCAGTTTCAGCAATGAAGAGTTACCGAAGGAGGGTCCGAACCATAATCGTGCTTTACATATATCGGTGAAATGTCAGGAGGACAATTTAGCGAGAGTGCTAGTGGACACCGGGTCTTCTCTGAATGTTCTACCCAAGAGGGTTCTTGATAAGTTGGCTTGTAAAGAGACTGTGTTAAAACCTACTCCTTTGGTCGTCAAGGCTTTCGATGGTTCTCGCCGGTCGGTAATGGGGGAGGTTGAGCTTCCTATCCTGATTGGTCCGCAAGTTTTTAATATCACGTTTCAAGTCATGGACATTAATCCCAACTACAGTTGTTTACTCGGAAGGCCGTGGATTCATGCCGCTGGGGCGGTAACCTCAACTTTACATCAGAAGATGAAGTTCGTGATCGATGGAAAGTTGGTTATTATACACGGTGAGGAAGATCTGATGGTCAGTAACCTGTCTTCTTTCCGTTACATCGAGGCCGATGAGAATGCTTTAGAAATCTCCTTTCAAGCACTTGAGATCGCCAATGTTGTTCTGCTAGAAGTCGAAGAGACAGTGGGTCAGGGCAATCCATCTTTTGCATCTCTGAAGAGTACCAAATCAACAATTGACAGGGGCATTCCTGAAGGTTGGGGAGAGGTAATTGATGTCAAGACCAAGACTGATCGCTCTGGGTTGGGTTACAAACCAACTCAGAATGGAGCTGCCACAACTGTCGAAGGGCGTCCGAAGGTTATCCAAGAAGTATTTGTCAGCGGAGGTTTCCAAGTCAATGCCATCAGCGACTGTGAAGAAAATGAAGAGCTGAGCAACCTGGTGTTTAAGGGTGGTGCAGTTTTGAACAACTGGGAGGCCGTAGAGATCCCTGTTATTTTTCCTTTGTCAAAGTAATTTTTTTTTAAAAAAAAAAGTTTCATTTACATTTCAAATAAAAATCCGTAGCTCTGCCCAAGGCTATAGGGTCGCTTTTATTGGGCCACCTTTCATTTCTAAAAGGATATTAATAAAAGCAGTTTGTTCAATTCCACTTTGGTTCATTTGCGTTTTTCGTTTTCACTTTTAAAAATGAAATTGGCAACCTTTCTTCCAAAAAATAATAATAAAAAAAACAGCATTTCATTCTTACATATCTTCGAGCATTTTAATTAAGTAAGCCTTCCATCATGCAGAGATATCGTAAACCTTGTTGGATCCAATGACTTTGCTGACACTCCTGACTGGGATGCACCCATCAATCAAGCTGAGGACGAGGGTGAAGAAGATTTTGAAGTACCCGCTGAACTGACAAGATTGATTGAGTACGAGTACACAGAGCTTCAACCGTATAAAGAGCAGGTGGACTTAATTAATCTTGGTACAGATGAGAACAAGAAAGAGGTCAAGATTGGTGCAATGCTGGGGACAGAGGTTAGGCCGAGGTTGATTGAGTTGTTAAAAGAGTATGTTGATGTGTTTGCGTGGTCGTATCAAGATATGCCGGGCCTAGACACGGATATTGTTGTTCACAAGTTGCCGCTTAAGCCAGATTGTACACCTATCAAACAAAAGCTTCGAAGAACGAGACCCGAGATGGCTTTGAAGATTCGAGATGAGGTTAAAAAGCAGTTGGATGCAGGTTTCTTGGCAGTCGCGAAATATCCAGATTGGGTTGCCAACATTGTGCCAGTGCCCAAGAAGGACGGTAAGGTTAGGATGTGTGTAGACTACAGGGATCTGAACAAAGCAAGTCCAAAAGACGACTTCCCACTGCCACATATTGATACACTTGTAGACAATACAGCCAGTTTTGCGTTGTTTTCATTTATGGATGGTTTCTCTGGCTATAATCAGATCAAGATGGATCCCGACGATCGAGAGAAGACTACTTTCATTACTCCTTGGGGGACCTTCTGCTACAAAGTCATGCCCTTTGGTTTAAAGAACGCAGGGGCAACTTACCAACGCGCTATGACCACTCTCTTTCATGATATGATGCACAAAGAGATTGAGGTGTATGTGGACGATATGATAGCCAAATCTCAGAGTGAAGAGGAGCATTTAGACCATTTGGTGAAGCTGTTTGAACGACTCAGGAAATATCAGTTGAAATTGAATCCTGCAAAATGTACCTTCGGTGTCAGATCTGGAAAACTGCTTGGTTTCATTGTTAGCCAGCGAGGGATTGAGGTGGATCCTGACAAAGTCCAAGCCATTCAAGATATGCCGGCTCCGCGAACCGAGACGCAAGTTAGGGGTTTTCTGGGACGTCTGAATTACATTTCCAGGTTTATCTTTAATATGACCGCTACTTGTGAACCGATATTCAAGTTGCTTTGCAAGGGGCAGACAGTTGAATGGAACCCTGATTGTCAGAAAGCGTTCGAGAAGATTAAGGGTTATTTGCAAGATCCCCCTATTCTGATCCCGCCCGTACCTGGAAGACCGTTGTTTATGTACCTTACTGTTCTCGAGAAGTCTATGGGTTGTGTGCTTGGACAACATGATGAGACTGGGAAAAAGGAACATGCAATTTATTACCTGAGCAAGAAGTTTACCGATTGCGAAAACAGATACTCACCATTAGAGAAAACTTGTTGTGCATTGGCATGGGCCGCTAAGCGCCTTCGGCAGTATATGGTCTGTCATACCACGTTATTGATTTCTAAAATGGATCCGATCAAGTATATTTTTGAAAAACCTGCTCAAACCGGGAGGCTAGCCCGTTGGCACATGTTGTTATCCGAATATGACATCCAGTATGTATCCCAGAAGGCGATTAAGGGTAGTATTTTATCTGATTATCTTGCAGACCAGCCAGTTGAAGATTATGAACCTCTTAAGCTCGACTTTCCTGATGAGGATATTTTGTTGATTAAAAGAGATTGTGAAGAGCCAGATCCGAGCGAAGGTCCAGAACCAGGTCTTTGGTGGAAGATGATGTTTGATGGCTCCTCGAATTTTAATGGGCATGGTATAGGCGCCGTTTTGATGAATCCAAAGGGTGGATTCACTCCATTTACAGCGAGGTTGGACTTTGAGTGTACTAACAACGTCGCAGAATATGAAGCATGTATTCTTGGCCTCGAAGCAGCGATTCACCTCCGAATCAAACTTCTTAAAGTGAGTGGTGACTCAGCCTTGGTTATTTACCAGGTACAAGGCAAATGGGAGACGAAGAATGAGAAGCTAATCCCTTATAAGGACTATATTATTGAGCTGATCAAGTATTTCGACGAGATAGAGTTCGAGCATGTTCCTAGATCCGAGAATCACGTAGCTGATGCATTAGCCATGTTAGCATCCATGTGGAAAGTTAAGTTCGTTAATGAAGCACCTCTTATCCATATTGAGCGCAAGGTTGAGCCCGCTTATTGTCAGATGGTCGAAGAAGTTGAGGTGGATGAAAAGCCTTGGTTTCATGATATCAAGAACTACCTCGTCAAGCAGGAGTATCCCGATGGTGCTACTGGTCTGGACAAAAAGACATTGAGAAGATTGGCGTCCAAATTCTTTATCAGTAACGGTGTGCTATACAAGAGAAATCACGACATGGTCCTGCTCAGATGTGTTGATAAACGGGAAGCGGACATGTTACTACAGGAAATTCATGAGGGGACCTTCGGAACCCATGCCAATGGTTATGCTATGTCCAAGAAGATGTTAAGGGCGGGGTATTATTGGTTAACCATGGAAGCTGACTGCATCCAATACGCTAGGAAATGCCATAAGTGCCAAATCTATGCTGATAAAATGCACGTACCTCCGTCACCGTTGAATGTTTTGTCTTCACCATGGCCGTTCTCTATGTGGGGCATTGACGTGATTGGGGCAATTGAGCCGAAAGCTTCTAATGGACATCGTTTTATCCTCGTTGCTATAGATTATTTCACCAAGTGGGTAGAGGCTGCCTCCTACACCAACGTGACCAAGCAAGTGGTTGCCCGCTTCATCAGGAAAGAAATCATCTGCCGTTATGGAGTCCCAAGCCGGATAATAACTGACAATGGCACCAATCTGAATAATAAGACTATGAAAGAGCTGTGTGATAGTTTCAAGATCACTCACCATAACTCTTCTCCGTACCGTCCTAAGATGAATGGGGCCGTTGAAGCTGCGAATAAGAATATCAAGAAGATCCTGCAAAAGATGGTTGTGACTTACAAAGATTGGCATGAGATGTTTCCGTTTGCTTTACATGGATACAGAACCTCGGTGAGAACTTCGACAGGGGCAACCCCTTTCTCACTGGTATATGGAATGGACGCCGTGCTCCCTATCGAAGTAGAGATACCTTCTTTAAGAGTGTTAATGGAAGCTGAACTTGAGGAAGCTGAGTGGGTTCAGGACAGATTGGATCAGTTGAATCTCATTGACGAGAAGCGCTTGACAGCCATGTGCCATGGGCAATTATATCAGAAACGGATGAAGAGAGCGTTTGATAAGAAGACCCGTATCCGTGAGTTCCGTCAAGGAGAGCTCGTACTCAAAAAGATCTTGCCAGTACACAAAGATATGCGTGGAAAGTGGATGCCCAATTATGAAGGCCCGTTTGTTGTAAAGACCGTTTTCTCCGGAGGGTCTATGATACTTACGACAATGGATGGTGAAGAACTAGCACACCCCGTGAATTCTGATGCAGTTCGAAAATATTATGCCTAAAGACCCGCTAAGTCGAAAACCTGCAAAAGGCGACTTAGGCAAAAGTAAGGGTTGGAAAAAAGAAAAAAAGAAATAATAATAAAAAGCTCGCTAAGTTGAAAACCCGAAAGGGCGGCTTAGGCAAAAAAGAGCGTCCCGGTGGATTGAAAACCCGAAAGGGCGGTCCAGGCAAAAGTTAGGGACAAAGGCATTTCATTGCATCAAAAGACACTGATTATCTCGAACACACTTTCCGCATGAGAGCCATGTTTCAGTCTCTTTCATCCTTGCCCAAAGCAAGATTCTGGATTAGTCTTAGTTATTAGTGTCAGTAGGTGTCATTAGATTCAATGTAACCTTTTCCCATGTTGCCAATTTCAAAACATAATCATCTGTGGAGCTATGCCTTCAGCAAGCAGCCACCCTTTAATAAAAGATACCATCTCGTTACTTACATTCCTTGGTGCATTGCTCTTTATTTTCTATTTGTTATGCAAAATGCGTTTATTCCTAAAATTTGAAAATGAAAGGTGCATTGTAGATTTTTCAAAACTGTTTTTCAAAAAACAAAACAAATTTGAAATGTAATAAATTACTTTGACTAGTGGAAATTCCGACAGGATCTCTTCATTCCCCGGAAATATCATTATTGCAGAAACACTTTCAAACCATTGCCCAGTGATAGTCCCCAGAGAGACTATAAGCTGACAACTTTTTCTTGGGTAACTCGAAAGTGTCCCTCAGGTTTTCTTCTCCCCGTGTGAAGACGTGATACTGTGCACCCAAGCAGATTACCTTCTCCCCAGAGAATTCAGAATTTTAAAACCAGATTTGGTTCTACCATTGATCCTTCTCACCCATGATTGACGTATTGGTTGCAGAGAATGCAGGGTATCTCCGTCGAGATGTTTATTTCATCTCTTGTCCCGTCTCTAGTCTGTTTCGTCTGCATACGCAGGGGCATAAGCATCACATGCCTACTTCATATACTCATATTCATTACATACTCATTACATACTCATTACATACTCATTTCATAACATCTTGCATACATAAACATTAACGTACATAGACATTAACATACATTCACATTAACATATGCATTAACATATGCATTAGCATTCACAGGTTCATTGTGTTTCACCATCATTTGGTTGTTACCGCCGAGTAACTGGGTTCGTCCATTCTCTCCAAATAGATTGTCAGCCATAAGCATAAAATACTTACTTGTTTCCAGTTTCCCCACAGAGCTCGATCCTCGTGGATGACGGTTACTTCAGCTATCTTTCCTCGCCAGGATTAGATATTTACCCTTCGAGATCATTCCCTCGATGGAGTCTTGATCTTTCTAGCTCGATCCTAGATTGAATCTCAGTCTTGTCGGTCGTCGAGCCCAACCGGACGTGCATTTATTTTGCACCATCTAAAGATTTTCACCATACCATGGCAGATGCGCGACTATCTCGCTCGAGAAGTTTATCACTGTACCCGGACGTGCATTTATTTTGCACTATCTTTCAAGAAAATCAACTGCAATCATTTACAGATATACGCCAGTTCACGCCTGGAAAATATATCAGTACAACACTTTACAATCCTACATGTTACAACCCTTTACACTTTACATCTTACAGCATCAACATACGACATTTCTCACCCAAGAAGTCGATCCTATCCTCGTTACGACTCGCAGCAAATGGCCATCTCCATGGAGCAGTTGGGCTTCCATTTATTTGCCGTCTTGAGGTACGAACCAATTCGTATTCAGGAGAGCACGATCTTGAGTTACGGGAAGGTTTGAGCGAAATCATATTCAGGAAAGCACGATTCTGAGTTATGAAGAAGTTCATTTATCCTTTAGTAAAAGAAGGAGCGGAATCATATTCAGGAGAGCACGATTCTGAGTTATGAGGAAGTTCGATTATCCAGTTTCATATTCAGGAGAGCACGATTCTGAAGTATGGAAAAATTCATTTACAACCAAATCATATTCAGGAGAGCACGATTCTGAAGTATGAGTATATTCAGTCATCCAGTTTCATATTCAGGAGAGCACGATTCTGAAGTATGAGTATATTCAGTCATCCAGTTTCATATTCAGAAGAGCACGATTCTGAGTTATGAGGAAGTTCAATTAGCCCTTTTCATATTCAGGAGAGCACGATTCTGAATTATGAAAAATTTCAAGAAAGAGCCGAATCATATTCAGGAGAGCACGATTCTGAAGTATGAGGAAGTTCAGTTTACCCTTTTCATGTTCAGGAGAGCACGATCTTGAAACATGAAGAAGTTTTATCCTTCGGTAAGAGAAGACTCAGAATCGTATTCCAGGCGCCGACCTTAAAATGCGAGGAGATTTATTTATCAGATAAGCAGCAGCCTCTTTATTTGAGTGCTTATCCATTTTTGCACATAAGTCCCTTCCAACGATAAGTGACAATTCTCCCGAGAAGCTTATCAGGGCATTTCCCATTAAAGTCCATTTATTTTGGCATACAGTCGGTCTTTACCCTGTATATTTGATACGGATTTCCGAGAAGTTCGTTTGATCCTGTCACGAGAGATAGTTCACAGAAGCTTGGATGTTATTCTTTGCTCAATGCTCCAGCATTCTGTAAGCAATCTTGCAATCGTACGTGATCCAGTTTTTATCCTTTAGATTCCCCAGTGGAGGCCGTCTCGTAGGTACCATCTCCATTTGAGGATCTCGTTCCTTTTCTAAAAGTGAAAATTGGTCATTCGCACCAGATGACTGTCATTTTTAGAAGTCCCCAGTGTTGTACTGTGTCTCAGCGCGTCATTTTCCCCAGTGAGTTCTTCTCGTGGCGTCTGTCCCGGTGTCGTCATGTCCGTCAGCATTTTCGCATTCATCATTCCAGCATACGTAGCACCATCTGCATTAAGTCGTTCCCGTTTTGTCCATAGCATTGCATATCGTCGCATATAAGGGCAAAATTTTCGGTTATCTATATTTAAATCTCTCCACCATGATTCCTCGAGTCTCCGCCACTCAAATCATCCGGTGTAGTTATTTAAATAGGGGCAACTGTAATACCCCAAATTTTACCCTCATATTTAGTCGGTCATTTCGCATATCATATCATCTGCGCATTTGCTAACCACTAACAAGACCTGAAGGTGTTTGTTTTGCCAGAAATACCCCAGGGGCGTTTTGGTCATTTTTGAAGCATAGTTCGTAATGTTGGGCGTAGTGATGTTTTTTGAGGCGTTTATTTACGTGGGTTTGATATCAAAGTCTGATCTGTGGAACAGGGTTTAACAAGAAATCATTCTTCTTTCTTCCAGAGGGAAAACGGTGAAAACTTCGACTGATTAATGGAACTTATTCATGCAATGGTTGGATCGAATTAATTCCAGGATATTTGACTAGTGAGATTTAATCGGATGTTGAGGTGTTTGCAAATTAAAGCATGGAGAAGCAATTGGGAAATGATTTTAATAAAATATGTGAATTTTATTCATAATATTTTATTATCATTATTACAAGTTTGCAAAGTGAATCACAAAGAAGAAATGATTTGGATAAAAAATGTTATTTATTCATAATATTTTTTTGTTACAAGTTACAAGGAATTACATTAAAGTTCTAAGGAATTACATTAAAGTATCTATCCTAAATCCTAAGAACGTCTAAGTGTCTTCATGCTGTCTTTAAGCTTCGCCGCAAATCTCGACTAACCTGCACATCAAAGCAAAACAAGCAATATAGAAAATGTTAGAGGTTTTGACACTCTCAGAACAGTGTCATCATCGAGTGCCGGGAGGGCACGACTAAAGCCGCATCCTACTCCCGTTACCAATCTGAGCCATCGGCGTCAGATCAGGTAGTTATTGTTCTTATCATAAGGGACCGTCGAGAGATGAAGAGTAAAAAGAAGTTTCGGGTCGAAATGGATTTTGCCGAAGGATTGCTTCGAAACCAGTACGTAATTGGAATCTATCAAGTAAATCCGGATGCCAACAGATTGCTAATTAGATCCATGGATAATCCACAACTGAATGTAGAAAATCCAAACCATACGGATGTCCCAGATCAGAGAGAGGACTTGTCTGCAAAAATCCAACAGATAATATTAGAATCAAAGTCCATATCAACATCAGCAACCCCAATTTCATAACAGAGTTTAAAACAGTTCAGTTCAAGAAACAGCAAGAACCGAATTCAGCTCGCATTCATAAAACAAATGAGCTAACTGCACAAAGAAAACTGGATTACAGAACGAGACAGTGAAAGTTGTTTCGAATAAAATCGTGATGGGCCAAAGTCGACAATCAAAATATCAGAAAGACTATGGAGTCATCAAATCACACCTGCAAGTGAGGTTGTAAGAATAAGCAGATAAGTTCCCATAATCACGGTGATGTGTTAGTTCAGTTGGGATCCCAGATGTGCAAAGCACATTGCACAAACAAGTCACAAGCTCGGTTCAACAAGAAAACCAAAGCATAAGCAGTTCATAAAAAAGAAGGGATGTTTAACAAAGTCAAGCTGTATCAGTTATGACAAATTCAATCCAACAGGCGAAGCTCAGCCACCACAGGAACAACGAAATCAAATCAGTTCGAATTGCAGGTCACAAAAAAAAACATGATGTAAGTCATAAGAATAAACCATAGCAGAAACCATAACTCTGAACCAAGTTCAAACAAACAAATACACGGCTCAGCTCAACATGATAGCCAATCATCACCACCAATTCAATCAGAAGTAGCAACATAAGCGAAAAACTAGGATTATAGCATCCTGTTCCAAATGGTTCAGACTCAGCGTCATCATTACCGCGTAACCTTCTCGGCGACAAAGATCAAGGCAAAGTGTCCATCCTGAAAGAAGAAAAAGAAAAAGTAAGTGCCAATGGTCAGGATTGAATCAAAACAAAATCGCATCAGGAATCAAATCAGTATCCAAATTCCCCAAAAGCAATCCAATTCACATCTGCAAGAGTCTAATCAAAAGATGATCAAATCAAATTGAATCTGGGAAAAATAGAAACAAATCAAAATGAAACCATCAAGAAATCCCGTGAATTAATATCAGATGCCAATCAATCCAATCTGAAGGCAAACCATATCAGAAAATAATAGAGAGTTTGATGTCAATCCTGAAGCAGACCAAAACAAAATCAGTTCAGGTTATTAAATCGAACAGGGTCAGAAGAATCAGCTGGAAATCAGAGACCCATCAAATCCTAAAGGGGAAATAGGATCAGATGGAACCAAATCATATTGGAACTCATCAATCAACGAATCAGTATCAAATTCATACCAGAAAAATGAAATTTAATCTCACCGAAATACCAATCGAATCCTGAAAGAGGAATAGAGTATCCAATCGTAATCCAATCAGTATCTGAGAAAATCACAACAAAATCAAATAATATCAACACAAAATCGAATCTCAGAGTAACGCAAATCCAAGGCCCAGAAGTTAAGTTATAAAAGGGAGATCACGAGCGAAACCCTAAAAAAAGAACGGAGATCGCAAACGAACAAACCCTAGGCGCCGTGAACGAAAGCTGCGAACTCAGACGAAGAACATCGTCGTCATCGTTCAAACGCACCGTGTATCATCCATCATCGGTCACGAAAGATTCGAACGAGAGACCACCAACGCCGTTTAACCAGACGACGGGCAATCTCTCGTTTTTGTGCCTCAGCCCACGCCATCATCGGCCGATTTCGCGTTAAATGTAAGCAACGGGACGTTTCATTATGAGTTTTGATGTTTTATTTCAGGAAATGAGAGACTCACGGCGCGAGGAAGAAGAAAGACGCGAGAGAGATGAAGAAGAAAAGGGAAACGGCGCGAGGACAAGTCTGGGTTTGGAAACCCTAAAAGACACTCCACCTCATGACTAACAAATGGGTTGGGTCCGGGTGTGATGACCGGCCCAACCCCCCTCCCTTTTTTATTTATTTTTTATGCTGTTTTGTTTTTATTTTGTTTTATGTTTTTTTAAAAAAAACCATTTTTAACATTTTAATATTATAAAATCATTTTTAAAATATAACATTTTAATTTTATAAATAAAAAAAAACAAACAAATCTTTTTTAAAAATATAAATATTAAGGATAAATAGGAAAATTTTATTTTTTTTTATAAAAATAAAACCTTTTTTAAAAATTTCTTTGGTAAGCCAACATTAAATTTTTTTAAATAAAGCAATAGTAAAATCTCAATTTACATCTTCTCTGCCTACTAACGGGTGTTCACTTTTGCAGTTCATACTTATTACTATTGTGTTGAGTTTTCATTTAAGTTACCTTTATATATGTATCTGTTTCTCAATTGTAACCTCGCGAACCTAATAATCGCGTTTACTTTTCGCATTTAAATTTCTGCATGATGTATGATTTAAATTTCTGCTGATGTATTGCAATATTTCTGTCACCTTACACCACTCCGAAGGAATTAGGTCTAGCCGTTTGACCGCCGTGTCAATAGTCCTCAACCTCAAACCCTTACAACTACAAACCCTAATTTTCACAAATGCCTCGCCGCAGGCAAGATTACAATTTTACCCCTAGCATTAGGTCAAAGAGCCGCCGCGCTCATTTTAGGGTTTCTCGCCGCGGAATCCCTAACCTAATTTAGCCCTAATTACAACTTAACAATTCAACGTAGAGATTTGGAGTTCCTACCCTCCACGTAAGCGTGTCCTTAAGATGCGTTTATTCCCCTTGAGACCTTGACCACAGTCAAGAAGTTTCTAACCTCCCTTTTGAGGGGAACTACGATTACTCTGATTCCACTCCCGTAAGGATACGTAGGCACAAGATGCGATGTCTTGCCGAGTAAACTTAGAATTAACCCCTTAGGTCTCCTTTCTCACTTTTAATCCTTATGTACATATACCTTAAGCAAATGAATAAAGCAAATAGTAAACATTTGAACAAAAGGTTCCTGTAGAGTACTACAGAAGTTTAGGGTGCTAATACCTTCCCTAAATTTAACCAACCCCCGAACCCTAGATCTTTCCCCGCATTGTGTTTACGATGCAAAAATAGGTTTTCCCTCTTTTGACCTTTTCCTTCGGATAAATCAAAGAGCGGTTGTGAATTGAATTGCGATTCAAACTCGTTAATAGTTTGTGATCCTATTTCCACCGCAACAACATGAGACACCGTGTCAAGCCTTCAAGGGGTTGCGAATTAAATACAAAGCTCAGGGTTCCAGCAAAATATCAGACGTGGCAGTGTCATCCTACAAAGAGGCTCAGGCTCTAGTGCAGGTAGGCAAAACCAAGGGCTGGGGGCAGGTATTGGAGATTCCCATGAAGAATGACAAGTTCGGGCTTGGATATCATCCTTCGTCATCAGCATCCTCTTCAGGAGTGCCCAAGTTCAGAGGGCCGATAACCATTACGCCAAATGGGGTGAGCTTCGAGGCTATCCATGCTGTTTCCGATGCTGAAGACGGAGATAGCGACTGTGATATGGACGCGTGGATCAAGCCAAGCGTGCCAGGACAAAGTCTCTGCAATTGGTCTATCCGGGAAACTGTTCCTGTGACAACTAAACAGTAATGATTTGTTTTCTTAATTGTTGAATAATCTTGTGTCCTACCCGGGGCATAGTGATTTTGTTTAGGGCCATTTGGTTATGTACATTACATTGTTTAATCATGAAATAAAGGCGTTTTTCGTATACAAATATTGTGATCCCTGTTGTTCCTGTTTTTATTTTTTACAATAAAATGGCAATGTGGTTATTTGCTTTGTCTGCATTTTGAAGCATTTAACCATTTCCTTTGCAGGATTACTATTTCAGATGACATCTATGAACCGCCTATGACTCACTTCGACTTCGAGCACCCGGTATTTCAGGCTGGGGAAGAGATTGTTGAAGATGGCGACGTACCAGAAGAGTTGACCTGGTTATTGAAACAAGAAGAAAGAATCATTCTTCCTCATGAGGAAGTCATCGAGATTATCAATTTGGGGTCGGAAGAGGTTGTGAGAAACATCCGTATAGGGGCTGCGCTGCAGAGCGACATCAAGCAAAGGTTGGTTGAGATGCTCAAAGAGCACAGTGATATATTTGCTTGGTCGTACGAGGATATGCCTGGGTTGGATACGGACATGGTTGTGCACCGTCTGCCACTGCGAGAGGAATGTCCGCCTATTAAGAAGAAACTCCGAAGAACTAGACCGGACATGGCTGTGAAGATCAAGGAGGAAGTTCAAAAACAGTGGGATGCTGGTTTCCTAGCTGTTACCAAATATCCCTCATGGGTCGCTAATATTGAGCCAGTGCCGAAGAAAGACGGTAAAGTACGAATGTGTGTAGACTACCGTGATTTGAATAGGGCGAGCCCGAAAGATGACTTTCCCCTTCCTCACATCGATGTGCTAGTTGATAACACTACTCAGTTCTCCGTATTCTCCTTCATGGACGGCTTCTCAGGCTACAATCAGATCAAAATGGCTCCAGAAGACATGGAGAAGACTACCTTTATTACTCCTTGGGGAACATTTTGTTACAAAGTGATGCCCTTCGGATTGAAGAACGCTGGGGAAACATATCAACGTGCTATGACGACCCTCTTTCATGATATGATGCATAAAGAGATCGAGGTTTATGTTGATGATATGATTGCCAAATCCCAGACAGAGGAGGAGCATTTGGTTAATCTGCTGAAACTGTTCAAGAGACTCAGGAAGTTCAGGTTGAGACTGAACCCAAACAAGTGCACCTTCGGGGTGAGATCGGGTAAACTACTGAGGTTTATTGTGAGTGAAAAAGGAATAGAGGTTGATCCTGCGAAAATAAAAGCAATACAAGAAATGTCGACGCCTAAAACATAAAAAGAAGTGCGTGGATTTTTAGGGAGGTTGAACTATATCGCCCGGTTCATATCTCACTTAACTGCGACGTGCGAGCCGTTATTCAAGTTGTTGAAAAAGGATCAGGTGTTGACCTGGAATGAAAATTGTCAAGAGGCGTTCGACAAGATAAAAGAATACTTGCAGGAACCTCCTGTTTTGATACCCCCAGTGGCCGGGAGACCGTTGATTATGTATTTGACGGTTCTTAAGGAAAGTATGGGTTGTGTTCTCGGTCAACACGACGAGACCGGGCGTAAAGAGCATGCGATCTACTATTTGAGTAAGAAGTTTACTGACTGTGAGTCCCGATACTCAATGCTCGAGAAAACGTGTTGTGCGCTAGCTTGGGCCACCAAACGTTTGAGGCAATACATGCTAAATCATACAACCCTGCTAATTTCAAAGATGGATCCAATCAAATACGTGTTTGAGAAGCAAGCACTCTCCGGAAGAATTGCCCGATGGCAGATGGTGTTAACCGAATACGATATTCAATATGTCTCGCAAAAGGCTATTAAAGGTAGCGTTTTGTTAGAGTACCTTGCGGAGCAGCCTGTTGAGGACTACCAATCGATGAGGTTTGATTTTCCTGACGAGGATATCATGTACCTGAAAATGAAAGATTGTGAAGAACCGTTGCCAGACGAAGGACCAGAATTGGGTTCCAAGTGGCAGTTAATATTTGATGGAGCTGTAAATTCCTATGGTAGCGGAATAGGTGCAATTATTACTACTCCTCAGGGGTCGCACATCCCCTTTACTGCCCGATTGACTTTTCCCGTTACCAATAATGAGGCTGAATACGAGGCTTGCATCATGGGGTTGGAAGAAACTATTAATTTGCGAATCAAACATCTGGATATGTACGGAGACTCAGCTCTAGTGGTGAATCAGATTAAAGGAGAATGAGAGACACGTCAGCCCAATTTGATACCATATATGAATTATGCAAGGAGATTATTGCCTTTCTTTGAGAAGGTGGAATTGCATCATGTGCCGCGAGCAGAAAATCAAATGGCTGACGCCCTGGCGACATTGTCTTCAATGTATAAAGTTAACTTCTGGAACGAGGCTCCCCGGATTGTTATCTCTCGGCTCGACAGGCCTGCATTCATATTTGCCATTGACGAGGCTCCCGATGGTCAACCCTGGTACTTTGACATCCAGAATTTCCTGAAGAACAAGGAGTATCCGGCTGGGGCATCCAGTCGAGATCAGAAGACTCTCAGGAGATTGACTGGCAATTTCTATTTGAATCCTAACGTTGTCCTATACAAAAGAAACCACGACTTGGTGTTGCTACGCTGTGTAGACGAGAAAGAGGCAAAGTTGCTCATGGAAGAGATACATGAAGGTACATTTGGTACACATGCTGGTGGGCATGCTATGACGAGAAAACTGCTGCGGGCAGGTTATTACTGGCTAACTATGGAAACAGACTGTTTCAAGTTCACAAAGAGGTGTCATAAATGCCAAATTTATGCGGACAAGGTCCATGTACCTCCAAGTCCTCTGAATGTGATGTCATCACCGTGGTCGTTCTCAATGTGGGGAATTGATATGATTGGCAAGATCGAGCCTACGGCATCAAACGGACACTGGTTCATTTTGGTGGCAATTGATTACTTCACCAAATGGGTGGAAGCATTGTCATATGCCAATGTCACCAAACAAGTGGTCGCCAGATTTATCAAACGAGATATTATCTGCAGATATGGAATCCCTGAGCGGATTATCACAGACAACGGTTCGAATTTGAATAACAAGATGATGAAAGAGCTGTGCCAGAATTTTAAGATTGAACATCACAACTCTTCTCCTTACCGACCCAAGATGAATGGCGCTGTTGAAGCGGCCAATAAGAACATAAAGAAGATCGTCCAGAAGATGGTTGTGACATATAAGGACTGGCACGAGATGCTACCTTTCGCTTTGCACGGTTATCGTACGACGGTACGGATATCAACCGGGGCAACTCCTTTCTCATTGGTATACGGAATGGAGGCAGTGTTACCGTTGGAGGTTGAGATTCCTTCCTTGAGGGTTTTACGAGACGTCCAACTTGACGAGGCAAAATTGGTTAAAGATAGACTGAATCAACTCAGCTTAATGGACGAGAAGAGACTAGCTTCTCTCGCATACGGTCGGTTGTATCAGAGCCGGATGAAGAAAGCATACGATAAGAAGATACACCCTCGAAGCTTTCAGACGGGCGACCTTGTGTTGAAGAGGATTCTCCCGCCACAAATAGATCACAGGGGCAAGTGGACCCTTAACCACGAAGGTCCCTACATTGTCAGAAAAGTCTTCTCTGGAGGAGCCTTGCTACTATCTACCATGGATGGTGAAGACTTTATGTCGCATGTGAATTCGGACGCAGTTAAAAAATACTTTGCTTGAAAGTGACCCGCTGGACAGTAAAAAGAGATTCCAGGCAAAAATGGGGCATCCCGGCGAACCATGAAAAATGAATAAAAGGTTCGGGCAAAAGTTAGGGATAAAATTGAAAAGATGTACACCCGTGAAGTCGAAAACCTGCAAAGGGCGACTTCGGCAAAAAAGGGTATCCCGGTGAATTGAAAACCCGCAAAGGGCGGTTCACGCAAAAGTTAGGGATTGAAAAAGCAAATGACTGCGGTCCGGATCTGATACTGCATTGCTTAGTGGTTTGGGAGTACCTGAGGGTTCGTTTATCCGACACAATCTCTTCCGAAAGTTGAATACCGGGAAAGCGCCAGAGTCAGGCGAGTCATAGGAGGATCAACTCATGATGTTTGTCTGCACCACGTTGCCGACATGTATACAAATATTGTTTTGTATTTTTATGCTTTTGTGTGTATATGTATGTGTGTGTGCATAACTTCCTCTTTTCAAGAGTTGCATCCGGTATACAAAATTTTGCCTATTCAGAGGCCTGTTATTAATAAAACATGTTATTCAGTATTTGATGTTTGTGCTTTACTATTTTGTATGTGGAGAACGCCATTGTTCCGATGAACTTGCATGTGCAAAACCTTGCTGGCCCTTGCCAATAATTGCTAAAACTTCGAATTGACTGAGGTAATGTCGCGGATTCTAACCCGAATAGATTTGGTTGTATAGATTTTTTTTGTCTCGTTTGTGTTTTGCAGGGTTCTCGCCCTTGAAGCAGACAATCAGGAAATGGTGATCCCAGCCAGAGACCCTGGAAGAAGGACTTGACCTTGTTTCCCCGCAGGTCGCACCTCATCCCCAGAGGTTGAGATGTTGTTTTCCTTTACAGAAGGAAGGATTATTTTCCCCAGAAGAGTATCCTCATGGAAGTTGTCCACAGGATATCCCCAGCAAGACAAGATCAGTGTCCCATGCAGAGTTTATACTCCCCAGAGAGCCGAGTATGTGCGCGTTCAATCCCCACCTGGGAGGATTTCCATGGTGCATAACCAAGATAGTAAGTTCAGAAGGATTGTCCCCACCGAGGATGGTTTTCTTCCTCCCCACAGGTCGTTATGCCTCCGTCAGGATGATTATCCCCAGCGAAGTGGTAGTTCCGAGTTTGTAAACTGTACCCAGACAGTTGTCCCCCAGAAGGGTTTCTTTTCCCCCAGTTGAGTTAATCTTCCCAGCAGGTTATTCTTTCCTCCCAGTGGAAATCGATGTGTAATCTCTCCCCGGCAGAGTTGGTTGTATTTCCGACATTTATTTTTCCGGAATACTTCGCGATATACGTTCATCCCCAACAGGGTGGTACTTGTTCTCAACAGCCGTGTTGAAGCAAGCTTGTCAGAGCCTTCCCCAGCAGCTTGAACCTGCATTTGCATATGCATAAATTACCATGTTTGCATCTACCCACAAACGCGTAGCATTTCCATGCAGTATGGAGCATTGCGCCATTGCCAAACATACGCATTTTGAAACATAAATCAGGTTGGTTAACCTTTTGCTTTCAGGTGTGTTTCTCAGCAGGAGTATGAGGTTCTATCTCAGATCTATTTCCAGATATTCGAAGTCTCGCTGTGAGACATGTGATGATGCAGTCCTCGTTATTATTCCCCACAGAGTTACTGGTTGAAGTTTCTCTTATCCGACCAGCGGAGTGTTTCTTAAGGTTTGTTGTCACGGCAGCATGTTAGGGTTTCATGAATCAAGATTTCAGAAGTGGTCACTTGTTGTCGAAACGGGTGTCGGGTAGTTATTTCCAGAATACCCTCAGTGGAGTAAGCTACTACCAAGAATAGGCAAGGAAGCTATATCCAAGATGGACTTTTCCCGTAAGAATCAGGCGGATGAACTTTCCTGTATGAACCAGGCAGATGTGTTATGTTTTCCCGTACGAAGCAGGCGGATGAACTTTCCTGTATGAACCAGGCAGATGTGTTATGTTTTCCTGTATGAAGCAGGCGGATGAGCTTTCCTGTATGAACCAGGCAGATGTGTTATGTTTTCCCGTAAGAATCAGGCGAATGAACTTTCCTGAATGAACCAGGCAGATGTGTTATATTTTCCCGTAAGAATCAGGCGGATGAACTTTCCTGTATGAACCAGGCAGATGTGTTATGTTTTCCCATATGAAACAGGCGGATGAACTTTCCTGTATGAACCAGGCAGATGTGTTATGTTTTCCCGTATGAAGCAGGCGGATGAATCTTCCGGTATCCAAATAGATAATTCTCCCGTGATAGTCAGAGTATGTGAGTTGTGTTCCGAAATTTGGCAAAACTATTTTCCCCAAGCAAGTCGCCGTGATTTCCTCGTGTTAATGTCCCCAGTAGAGTCCTCCTTGATGCCGTTTTGGGTTGAGACCAATGGAGTTGGCTACTGCAGAGGTAGGCAGAGAAACGGTATTCAGATGATTTTCCCGTATGAAGTAGGCGGATAGATTTTCCTGTAATCAGGCAGACGACTTTTCCCGTATGAAGTAGACGAATGGGGTATCCTAGATATAGGCAAATGATTTGCCTGTAGGGATCGGCAGATGAGTTCCTCGTGACGGAAATATTTCCCTAGCGAAGTCGTCGGGATTTTTCTGTGTTGACAGAATATAGCGCCTAACATGGACAAAGTTCTATCCCCGCGATGATAGAGTCTTTTTTTCGGGCTGATGAAAATAGTCCCCAGCACGGTCGCTAATTGATCAGTTTGTTGCCGTAACAACCGGATCCAGTCAGCAGATGTTGTTTTCCAAGCAGTTCGTGCAGTTTATTTCTGCGGTTGGAAAATTTCCGGGTTCTTGGTATTCAACCGTCTCGTACCTCGATTGTTTGAAAGCCATTCGCTCTTCACCCAGTCGGGTCCAAGCCGTTTGAATAGGGGCAGCTGTCGCACCCTAAAATTTGCTCAACCTATTTCATCTGGTTTATGTTTCCATTGCATTATCATTTGCATAGTCACATCATGTACATGGTCCAATCATTTGCATATCATAGAATAGTAAGTCATCTAACAAGGGATCAAGTGACATTCTTATCTAAATAAGCACATCAAGGGTTTTTATTCAAGCTTAAGACTATCCAAGTCATCAAGAAATGTTTGAAGCTTTGAGAAGTTTGAAGGTCAACCAGTGGACTTTTCTCCTAATTAAGGTGTATTGAGGGTCATCAATGGGGGTATGAGCTATGAAATAAGGATATGGAATGTGTAAAAAGCTTATTAAATGCCTAGAGGGTCATATTGAAGATGAGACAAGTCATTGATTCAAGTACAAGAGTCATAGTTGAAGTGCAGTCAACTAGGGTTTCATCTGGGTCAACCCTAGGTCAACTGAGTGATTGAAGAGCATCAAGGCTTAATTGGAGGTTGTGGGATTCATGAATTGACATGTTGGTTCATGTGTGGTGTTGTGACAAGGATAAATCAAAGAGAATCAAGAGTGGGAGGAGTTGCCAAATTAGGGTTTCAGTGTAAAATCCCCTAATTTAGGCCTATCTTCCAAGCCATATAAGTCAAAATGAAAGTTTCAAATGGATTCTTGGTCAACATGAAACTTGTAGAGCTTCTCAATAGCTTTAATTTGAGTACTAAAAGTCTTCAAGAAGATTTGTAGAACTCAAGTTATGGTTCTTGCAAGTTACAGGTCATCAGAGGACATTGGAATTTATCTAAGAAAGTCACTTGACTTCCAAGCAACTTTTTCCCATCAAGGAGTTTTCAAATGTATTCTTGGCCAACATAAGAGTTGTAGATAATAATCTTAGCTTTCCATAGAGTGCTAGAAGTCCTCAAGAAGATTTGTGGAACTCAAGTTATGGTCTTGGCAATCTAGGGGTATTTTGGGAAAGTTGAATTATAGGTCATTTTCCAACATAGGTCAAAATCTCTATATTCCACTTCTCAAATGGAAAAATGTTCAACATGAGATGTGTTTAAAATGACGTTTTTGGGCTAGGTAAGAAGTCATGAAATCTTGGAAGGGTTTGTATCACAAAATTGCAAAAATTGCCTAAAATAAGGATGGATTTTAAATGAACCAAAGAGGAAAATTGAGATTTTTGAGCTATAGGTCCAAACCAAGCCATATGACATACCAAATTGATTGGAAAACACATTTTGGAAACAATGACATTGCCACATTTTTGAGTTGAGGGATAATTCCATGACTTCCTTTGTAAAGTGGTTACTTACATCATAAGTAACATGTGCAAAACCACTCTTTAGAGCATGACCAAGGCCTTAACCCTTGCTAATACCCTTCAATATGTCATCTAAGGAGAAATTGGATCAGAATGAGGTGCAAATACAAGCTTAGAACTCAGCTTCAATGTATGAAACTTCTCATGACATTTTCAAATGCAAGAGATATTGAACTTCTCATTGGATCAATCCAGAAGTTTCTAGATCATTCATACACCTTCTATATAAGTATTAGAAGAGGTTCAAGGCATTGGTTGGTGGAAATTGAGAGAGATTGGAGAGATTGGGTTTTGAGTTTTCATCTTGCAAATCCAAATCGGTTACACCAATTGGAGAGGTTTCAATCCATTCTTTTGCACTTAGAAGCTCTACTTTGAGTTGGAGATTGATTCCAGATAGATTGCTGATCAAGATCGTGGAAGAATCGTGAGATAGCACTTTGAGTTCATCTCTTGCAAGTCAGAATCGGATTTGGCAATTCAAGAAGATTCAACTCCAATTGATGCATACAGAAGCTTGGTAATTGATCATAGAACGTGTCTGGAAGATCTTGGAGCTTGATTTGAAGATTTGCTTGCTCTGTTTATCCAAGATTTGCAGGTATGTAAACTTCCTTCTATGGCTCGATTCATGTAGATTCCTTAGGTTTTAGATGGTGATATTCATTGTAGAACATGGCTAGGTGGATTATGGTAACAATTGGCATGTTTTAGAGACAAAATTAGGTTGAGCACCATTTCTGTTCATGGATGTTTCTTGATGATTCTTGAGGATTAAACTTAGTTTGATAGTGGATTTTACTCAGGGTGAAGTGGTGATAAATCTAGGCTATTCAATTTTGAGTTTGGTGATAATTTTTTATCTGAGCAATTTCTGAGCATGCATTCGTGTTTTGAGAAGGAGAGGGTTTCAATACAAATGGAAGGTATGGTTAGATTCCTGGGGAGAAAACGAGCAGGATGATGTATTTATGTTATTGTTTTGGTGAGGATTAAAAGAAGTGAGATTTGGGGACGACGGTGGCTCCACCGCCGGCCACCGTCTGTGTTGTTTCCCTCCAAGCATGTTTGAAATGAAGAAGATGATATGAGGACCACAGGATCTAGTAAGACTTTTGACCAAGCTAATCATCCAACGGCCCAGATGCGTGGAAAATTTGTGAAGGAGTCTGGGATGAGCTAAACGCTCCGTTTCATTTAATGTACTTGGATGGGCTTCAGGATTTTGTTACTATTGACACACCCCTTCCCAGGCCCATTTGAAAATACACACGAATTACTTGCTATTTGACACAACGTTTTTCCCATTTTCCATTGGATTTTCTGATTTGTTTAAAGTTTGGTTTGGGCTTAGGTCATATTGGTATGCGCACCCCCCTGGTTGGCCCAGTCTGAGGAACAACTGATTCCAATTGCTATTTGACACGCTTGTTTGTCAATTTTCTTTAATTTCTTTTATTTTCATGGTTTTGACATAGTTAATTAGAAAATTCACAACTAATTGAAAAATAAGCATTTTTGGATGGGAATTTTTCCCCTATTTTCCTTAAGATCTCTAGGATTTAATAAAACAATAAAAACATTAATTCATGCAATTTTTATTTTCTGGCATATTTTTACATTTTATTGCTTTTATTTCACTTTTATTTTGTACCTTATTCTTTCTGATTTTTGTATGAGCATTTCATTTTGAGTTTTAAGGTGATTCCTTTTGCTCTAGTTAGAGTAGAGACACATGCTCCCTTAGGGATTTTTCTCATATTTTTATGATGAAATTTAGGTTAGTTTTGAATAATGAACTTTAGGGTGCTAGGATTAGGGTTTTACAATACTTAGGTGTAGTTTAGGGCATAGTTTGGAGACTTAGGGTTTGATTTAGGCCTTGGGGGTTTATGTGGGGTATAGGGTATATAGTTAGGTCCCCTTAGAAATTAATCTAGGATTTTGTGATGAGTATTGCTATTTTATTTGATTTTTGCAACTTGTATGATGTTTGTGTGTTTCCCCCTTGGGCATTTGGCTTGTTTGCTTGGTTTGGGCTATTCTAATTGGGCTTGGGGCTTGAGTTTGGTTTGTTGGAGCTCATGAAGACATTGGAGATGATTGGAGACAAAGGATGGAGCTTGGAGCATGAACGTTCTTATCCTTGAAGGTTGCTTTTGAAGACTTAGGAGATAGGAGATATAGGGAGATCTTTAGATTAGACTGATTTCTTCTTTCAAACATAGAGAACTTCTTGTGCCTCTATTCCATCCTATGACACAAGGTCCCCCAGAGAAGTTCCATCTCTCCTTAGGAGGGATGTAGATCATGCTTTGGTTGGGTAGAACCTTGAGGATACTTTTCACTTGCTGTGTTAATATCTTAGTGATGTCCTTGGGTTATCATTAAGCCTCTTAACATTTCAACTCCATCTATCATTAGTTGTATTTTCTTCTGGAGTGATTGCATTGAGGATGGAAATTTGTGGAAGATGAAGTCCATTGAAGACTGGTGAAGATGAAGCTTGTGCCTGTCAAAGCTGGGTATCTGTTGAAGACTAGGGTTTTGCTGCTGATTGAAGCTGTCTACTGGCTGAGGTTCATGCCTGTTAGACCTAGGGCTTATTGAAGATAGGAGCTTATCTAAAGCTTGGGGATCATTGAAGAATGAAGATGGGATCTTGCTTGAAGTTGCTACTGTTAACCTTTTGTTGTTAATCAACTGTAGCTGTCAGCGCTGTTGCTGTTTGAACTGCTTACCGTAGGAGCTGGTGTTGCTGTCAGAGCTGGTGTTGGGTTTTATTTTATTTTTCTGTGTTGTTTGTTGGCTTGTTCAGCTTGCCCCTTAGGTTTGAAGTGAAGCTATTTCACTTTGCCTATTGTCTTCCCTTGCCTCGCTTGTACTGCTGCATCTCATGCCTTTTACTGGTTACTGTATATGCTGTTTCTTTTCCGTTTATCCCCTAGGATCTCTGATTTCCTCTGTGCAGGAGGGAATTATGACAGACATTAGGTTGTAATCCATGCATGACAACATTAGGGTTGTTTTGATTCCCATTTCAAACCCTAGGTTTTTAGATTTTCCTTCTCTTCTATCTCAAAACAATTCAAAACACAGTAATAAAGATAATCGATGTCGTACGCTACGAGCCTTAAGCTATTTGAGAGAGGGTTGCTGGAGGGTCGCTCTTCAATAATCTGACTGCTTAGTGTGTTACCCCTAGGGTGACATACGACGTAGTCACTCTCAAATCATAGTCTCTAGTGCGTCAGAGATTGCAAACAAACTAGATATCAGTTCTTGCGTAAAAGACTGAAAACAAACATCAAAGTGTCATTTTTGTCCGCTTGGACTCTTAATCAGAAGAAAACCTTTTCAGAAAGATAAAAAAACAGTCAGACAAACCTGTGCCTTCCGTAGCCCGAACTACGTTTGCTCTGATCTTTCATGTTGTATGAAAGTACGTAGGCATAGGATGCTGTATCCTAGCGAGCAACCTTCCCCTCCTTTCCCGTAGGTAGGCGAACTACGTTGACTCTGATTTCTCGTTCTAGACGGGAATACGTAGGCATAACGTGCGATACTTTGCCGAGTCATTTTATTTTCTTTTAACCCTTGACCCTTTAGCATAGATAGAATAACAATCCGTACTAGAAAAAAAGCGTGGATCCCGTCGAGTACGACGGACGTGAGGGGTGCTAATACCTTCCCCTTGCGTAACCGACTCCCGAATCCAGGATTTGGTTGCGACGACCATTCCTTTCCTGTCTTTGCATTAGGTTTAATTCGAGCGTTTCCTTTCCCTCCTCTGGGATAAATAACGCACGATGGCGACTCTTTTGTTTAGCCGGCGCCGATTTTCGCAGTAGCGACACAAGGGAACACTTATTTGAATTGATCTTAAAACTCCGATTTATGGTACCTCTAAGAAGTGGGTCCTCGTTTCTAAAAAAGGAGAAAAGCTCACATTTGATCTCAAAACCCATAATTCAAGTTGTGTTTACGAATTCAAGTCAAAACTAAGTTCGGGAAATAAGGGAGTTGTGGTACAAGCAAGATGAAGTCATTCCATATTTGATTTATTTGACGTCATGGTTCGTTTTCAAGAAGAATGTATCTAGAGCCATGGCATTATGCTTGAAGATTATCATTTAATTCCGAAGTCGGTTTCCAACAGAGGAAGGCAGCAAGTTAGTTCATATTTTACACAAGAGGACTTATGCTAAGAGACACTATAAGAATCAAAGATTAATTCCAAATCTCATCTCATACAACTTAACACGGCATATCCAATTACATAGGAAAATCCAAACAAGTGAATAGAAGCTGTTGTGTGAAAGCATCATATTACATCTACTGTACATCACATATTTCATTACAAGCTCATGAAAGTTTACAGATGCTGTACAACTTATTCTCTCATTTGGTTTTTATGCTAAGAACTTGTAACAGCCTAACAGCAACTAGCAGGTTCTCCCGCATCTGGTGTAACAGCAGTGCACAGGTACGACACCAGCAGTTGGACTTGTGATTCGGGCTTTCACCGTGGGTTCCTCAACAGTTTGACTCAAGAGTTCCGCCAGTCACCTTAATCGAACAAGCAAACAGTTTCTACAATTCAATGTAGTTCACGCCAACCATCACAAGCATCAGAGGAAATTGATAAGAGATGAACAGGTTAAGTATCGTAGGGAGCCTAAGTCGTTACCACCTTAAGAACTGAAGGCATTCAAATGCCGCAAGAAGACTCCTCGTATTTGGGCGTAAATAAACCTGTCAAAGAATGCAAAATAAGGTCAGAACAGTT
Organism: Lathyrus sativus; assembly: GCA_963859935.3. Taxonomy (NCBI): domain Eukaryota; kingdom Viridiplantae; phylum Streptophyta; class Magnoliopsida; order Fabales; family Fabaceae; genus Lathyrus; species Lathyrus sativus. The sequence continues at coordinate 243,799,347 of OZ012735.1, forward strand.
GACGAAATTTCGAAAGAGTTACAGAGCAGTTACATAGAAGAAGGCCTTCATACCCCTGTCAACTTTGTCTGTTTCGCCGTAGAAGGAGTGTCGTATCTCACTAAGACATAAAGTTCAAATGTCTGCAGACCCGTGGAGCAGTTCGTGAGGTACTTCGCAGCCCCTGCCAGTTTAATTCACCAGTTCCCTGCGCCATGATGATGGCTCCTAAACCCAACTTCCATCACCTGCAATAACAACATGAACATCAGCAGGCCATTGGGAGTAAAACTATGATGTTACCAATTGAGTTCAATTCAGAAGCCAGGAGTATAATAGTAAATGAAACACTTTACAAGAATATCGATAACATTACTCACTAAACAACAGCCTACGGAATTGAATAACAAAGCATATCTTCAGGAGATTCTTTCTTCGTGTTTCCAAACCTCCTTTGAATAGCATCGAGCATGCCTCGAAAGTTCCTACAAGAAAGATGATACAACATTAGCTGTGACCGTGATAGCACTTGTTATAATGGAGACTTCTCAGAGTAAGAAAACGGAACCGATAAAGGAAGATGGATATCGAAGGAATGGTTGTTATGGTATCAGTGTGTCTCTTCTCTCAAACGACTGCTGCAAACAAGAAAGGAAACGTTAGCAAAACTCGGTGCCACTCCTAACTCAAGCCCAAGAGATAGAATTACCGCCTGACATAACAACCATGCTGCGAGAACATTGGAAGGTTGTTAGTAGAAACTTGTTCCTCAGCACATTCTTTACGAACCTGGCAAATCAAAGAGGAGCATACTTAACAAATCAGTTCAGAATAGAAATCACAGGGGCATCGTCAAACCTATCCAATTTCCCCCCACCCTCACTTTCCTTACCATGAGGTTAAGACGGAATGCTGGTGTTGTAGCTGTAGCATATTAAAGCCACGCACCGGCACACTCATAAGACAAGGAGAAAATGATGACTTGCCTACTCCATGATGATGATACCTGCCAAAGGCTGCTAGAATCCGATATGAAAAAACATGAGAAAGCATATTTGGGGTGTCCTAGCTCAAATACTCAGAGGTTTCAACAGAGTTCATTTTATTACCAGACAGAAGGTGGCATTCTTACTTCCTGATTGAGAAACTCCAAATCCATAGCTTCAGAATGTCGAAGATTCACTCAAGATTTCTTCTGGGAGGCACAAGTATCCAAAGCAAGCCTCAAACCTCATGCTCGAACAATTTGCAGCAGCTTCTGTTGTCCAGCTATCCAAACACCCTCATCACCAAGTACCTCGAAATAACATTGTTAGATGCGTATCAACTTAACCTGAAAACGAGAATAGAGATTGAAACGGAAAGGAAACAATGACCTTGCTATTTGTCTTTTGTTCACTCATGGTATGTTGCAGATGCCCAGAATCCACAAGACGCCATATTCAGTTCTTTCGCCCGCAAGATAGAATTTGGGGATAACACAAATCATCTCCAACATTTACATGAACTTCCATCAAAGAACCTCAAGAATGGATGAAGCTCGTGCAAAGCGTTGTATTGTTAAAGAGACAAGTTGATGTTGCCCTGGGCTGTTAATCTCTCCTGGCCCAAAATCTTCTACTATCCACACCTGTCAAATCACAATTCATGGATTAGTAAATCAATTGAGGAATATACCATATTCAAAAAAGATCCTATTCAGATCCTATCAGATTCCTCAAACATCAATTAAAAGATTCTTCAAATCAAATCACACAGAATGATTCTCATCAACAACATTAAACTCAATCGATTGCAAAAGGAAAGTTTTCGAATCTTGTCCAACACAGGAATGGAAGGTTTTAATTCAAAGCAATCAGAAATTCAATCAGAGTTTAAAGATCCAAAACCCAACTCGCCTATAAAAGGAGGGATTCGAATCAAAGAAAGGGGAAATTTTTGGAAAAATCGTGAACGCAGTGGAAACCGTAAGAACCCTAAATAACTCAGATCGAAGAAAGAAAGAAGAGAACTCATCTTTTTTCGCCGAAGCTTTCGAAGATCAACGCCTCCGAAGCCAGCCGCCATCGCCAGAATCGCGCTTCATATGCCGTTCACTTTCGGTAAAACTCCATACATTTTTTATATTGTTGAATGATTGACGCCTTGATCCTTGTTTCAGGTACCATCATAGTGAGAGATCGAGGGTGAGATTGATCGCCGGAAGAAACCGAGCGAGCGAGTGGCCTTCGTCTAGAGTTTTTTCGCCGTCTGTGTTTTTTTCATTTGTTCCTAATTGTTCAATTGTGTTGTAATGGTAAATTATATGCATGCACGACCACGGTAGTACCATGGTCCCTCACCACTATCACCACACGATTCATTTGTTTCCTGATCACACGGATTACACTGCGCGCCCATGATAAACCAATGCCTCGCGTAACACCAGATCTAACGCCTTAATTAATTAATAATTAATTAACCTCTTTTAAAACTAATCTGTTTGTTTTATTAAAAAAACCTTTAATATTCAATTAACTTAGTTTTTATTTAAAGTAATAACTAATAAATCTTTTTATAATAAACCAATAGTCTGCTAATTAATCTTAATCTTTTTTTTATTCTTTAATTTAATTATTTTGTTAATCCACTTTTAATGAATCTTTTTGTTTAGAAAAATCAATTTAATCACCCCTTTAGTTTTTATCCTAATAATTAGAAAACTCCTTTTTTTTCTTAATAAATTAATCCATGTTAATTCTTTTTCTTAATTTTTATTCCAAATCAACTTAATAACACTTTATGAAATAATATCTTTATTCACTAAAAACTTTTATAAATTACTTACACCTAATTGCAATTTACCTAGTTAATAATAAAACCAATCTAGTGTTTTTAGAATAATAAAAACAACCTTTTATTTCATAATCAGTATAATTAAATTTTAAGAATAACCATGACTTTTATAAAATAAATCATTTCATTCAAGATAATAAAAGATTAAAATCATTTAGTATATTAAACATTTTATCTAATCCATATTAATCCTGCTAAAAAACAATATGTTTCCCTTTAAATCAATCCAACCATTTTCTTAAAATAATATCTCAAAATCAATCACTTATTAAAATCAATTTCGCCAGAAATTAATCAACATCGTAAAACTCAATCAATCGTGCACACTTGCGCCTCGCTCCGATCCGTTCACATTCACAATTCACTCACTTACACCCTAGCGCTTTCATGCGTATGTATGGTTTTATCTGCTCTTTATCATCGCAACTTATTTTACAGCAATTTACTTTTATCGCATTGCATTCCGTCTAAAGGAAGAACCTACACATGATTCAACACTTGTGTGTAAAGCATCACATTTGCATCATTCCCCTCATGATCCTTGATCCCATTCAAGTTGATCTCTTAAGATTAGATCCTACCCCATAGGAAGGACCTCTATCTTTCACAACTTAGAATAAACAATTCAACTCAATTCAAACTTTCAAACACATTAGAGAATAAGATGTTAATCATCTTAAGTGGGATAAAACTTCTACCCCATAACAACATAATCAATTTTCCTACGATGTTGTGGTGGTTTAAATCAAAGTAATCTCCCTTAAAATGATAACTCATCTTTTCTCCTAAAATCAATCAATCAACTACCCTAAACCCGTAGGAACTTTGACCACAGTCAAGGAACTCCTCAAACCCTTTAGGGGAACTACAGATACTCTGATTCCACTCCCGTAAGGATATGTAGGCGTAAGACGTGATATCTTATCGAGTATACTTAGAAATTAACCCCTAGGTCTTTTAACCCTTAAGCAGATAAACCTTAGCAAACAAACATAAAACAAGAGGTTCTTGTAGAGTACTACAGAAACTTAGGATACTAGCACCTTCCCTAAGTTTAACCAACCCTCGAACCTATAACTCTCTAGCTTGCATGTGCATTGCATTGTGGGAATTTCGATCTTTATCCCTTCCTTTGGACAAATCAAAGTTCGGTTGCAAATGAATAAGATTCAAACTAATCAATAGTTTGGTATCCAAATTTCACACGCGACAGAAATGGCGACTTCACTGGGGATGCCTTAGTGGGTTTCCCTAACTTGCTTTTATGTTTGTTTATATTTGCTTATATTTTCTTATTTGTTTACTTGTATACTTGTTTGTTTGCTGCCTTTGGGTTGATACTCTTGAGTGGTGAGACAAAGTCCTACACCCGGACTTGAGTGAACTTAAGATATGATAGTAATATGTTCGACGAGACTTATAGGGAGTTGAATCCCGATCAAGTTGACTTGAAAATCACGCTCCGTTGAGACCCTTTCAAAAATGGTTCGATTGAACGAGTAATCGTGAAGAATTTTACTATTTTCGATTGGAGTCCATGATACTGAGGACAATAGTTACCTTAACCCCACTTTGGCCTTTATTAGGATGTAGTGCGGGACTATGAGGGAGTACACCCGAAATAGTGCTACGCGATGCTACACTCAAAGGAAGTTCTCTTAAGAATATTACTAATCACCGAGTAATTGGGAAGTTGATAATATCCGAAAGATGGACTAATGACTTTGGGCACCCCTTACAACCTTGTTCTATAGATACAACTCACCCCTAGTCCTTGAGGGAATGGGTAGACCCTTTACTCCATGCTCGTTGCAAACCTAAGGCCTTTTTGTTTACATATGTGTCCTTATGTGCTTACTTGTGTTTGTTGCATTCATATAACATCATTCTGCATTGGACTTCATGGGATTCCCTTTTGTTTATGAACATTGTATGTCGCTATGGCTTCTAATGAAAGACACACTTTGAAATACACTTTTAAGAGTCCTAAATTGGGTGACCTAAGGAAGTTGGTGACCTTGATTGAAGACCAGGGCAAGTTCAAGAGCAAATATGGGAAGCTAATATCTTTATTGAGTCGCCAAGTGGACAAAGGACTTCTTTCCACTTTATTGCAATTTTATGATCCGCTATATAACTGTTTTACGTTCTCAGACTTCCAACTATTACCTACATTGGAAGAGTATTCCTTTGTGGTTGGTCTACCTATCCTAGAAGAATCTCCCTTCCCTTTCTTGGAGAAGGACCCTGAGGAAAGAGATATTGCTAAGGCTCTTTATCTAAAAGTATCTGACGTCAGGAGAAACTTAATTAGTAAGGGTGATATTTTAGGCTTAACTACAGATTTCTTAATCAGTAAGGCTATGTTTTATGCCGATTATACGAACAAGACCCCATTCGAGGCGATCTTCGCTTTACTCATTTATGGAGTGTTTTTATTCCCAAGTTTTGAAGGGTTTGTCGACCTTAATGCGATCAAGATCTTTCTGAAGAATAACCCAGTGCCAACTCTATTGGGTAATACTTATCATTCTGTACATCTCCGAAACTTCTATGGTGGAGGGATGATCACCTGCTGTGTGCTCTTACTTTACAAGTGGTTTATTTTGCACTTGCCTAAGTCTAGTTCTTTTTTGAGTCTCGATAAAGGGCTTTGGTCTCCGAGAGTTATGGCGTTGACTCACTCAGACATTGATTGGTACAACCAAGCGTATGATGGGACTATAATTATTGATGGTTGTGGGGATTTTGCTAATGTGCCGTTACTTAGTTTTAATGGGGGGATCAGTTACAATCCGGTCTTAGCTCGTCGACAGTTGGGATTTCCATTGAAGGAACCGCCTAAGAGTGTTCAAGTGGAAAGCATTTTCTTTAGGGATGACAAGGAACTCCGAGACAAGATTCTGGCTGCATGGGACTATTTGCATAAGAAAGGGAAGAAAAGCCGGGGAAAACTTAATTGTGTGTCCTTGGAGCCATACCTTCAGTGGGTCAGAGAGAGAGCAATCAAACTAAAAATGCCCTATTCTCGTCAAGATCCTATATCTCTGAGAAGGGAGCCCACTTATGTCTTTATGTCTGAAGCTGAGAAGTTAGAGGTTGCCTTGAGGAAGTCGCAACGTGATTTAGAGTCATGGAAGAACAAGTATCAAGTAGTGGTTGCAGAGAACGATGAACTCCAGAGGCAGAAGGATGAACTTCAGAAGCAGCTACAGTTGAAGGATGAAGAGTTACTTCCCCACAAGAAGAGGAAAGTTCTAGAGGATTTATTTTCCTCTGACCCACAATGTACTATTTGGAAACTGATTGTGGATAACCTTATCCGTGAGAAGACCCAGTTGGAAGAGGAGCTCAAGCGGCAGAATTCAGAAATTCCTTAGGGATTTCATTAGCTTTTATTTAGCTATTTATTTGGGACTTTTAAAAGCAATTATTTGTAATCCGTTTCAAAATTAATAAAACGTTTTCTTTTATCGCAATGTTTATAAATAGTTGGGATCCCATGAAGTCCTATTCATCTTGCATTGCATTATTTTCTTTATTCACTTCAAGAAACTCAATTTTATTTCACAGGTATTATAACCATGGACTTCAAGAGAGAAGCATTGGAGTACACTTTTCAGAGTCCCGACATTGAAAGCTTAAGAGAGCTAGCAGATCTCATCGAGAATCGTCACGCTTTTGCAACAGAATATGGAGAAGTCTTCCGTTTTCTCGAGCTCAAGATGAAAGAAGGGTTGTTGGAGACTCTTGTTCAGTTTTATGACCCGTTGTACCATTGTTTCACTTTTCCGGATTACCAACTGATGCCGACCCTGGAAAAGTATTCTGATTTCTTAAAGATACCTGTGACTGCCCGACCTATATTCACCGGCCAGAATGATATACCCAGCCACCAAGAAATTGCAAATGCTACTCATCTCAGCCTAGCAGATGTTCAAGCGCACTTAACCACCAAGGAAGGAGTCCTTGGATTCCCATCTGATTTCTTGATCGAAAAGGTCCGTTATCATGCCGAAAGAAAAGAGGTCCTTATCTTGGAAGCAACCTTTGCTTTATTGGTCTATGGGATTTTCTGGTTCCCAAAGATTGATGATTTCGTCGATATGGATACGATCAAACTGTTCATACTCAAGAATCCAGTTCCCACTCTGCTAGCTGACACGTATCATTCAATCCACTCGAAGAATGTCGAAGGGGGAGGACATATCGTTTGTTGTACCGCTTTGTTGTATTCATGGTTTATTGCTCGCCTAACTCGGCATCCGTCTATTTGGGATGAGGTAGAAACACCCCATTGGTCCGAGATAATTATGGCCCTTACTCACTCAGATATCGTGTGGTACGACCCAGCTTATGGAGGTGTATGTATGATTCCAAGCATCGGAGGATTCACCAACATACCGCTCATTGGGAGAGAAGGATGCATCAATTACAACCCCGCTTTGGCCCGTAGACAATTTGGGCATCCCATGATCGAAATACCTGACCAAGCTCTGTTGGAAGGGATCTTTCTCAAAGAAGGAGAAGATCCAGACCTGAAGACCGTCATAATTTATGCATGAAGATGTTAGAACACAGATTGGTGTTTCTTATATCTCTATGTTTTGATGATAACTCTTATGGAATTTTGTATTAAGAAAATATATACTCTAAATTTGTTCAAGTATTATTGTTTCAGGTTTTAAATTGAATACTCTTAAAGAAGCAAAATACATAAGTACAAGCAACTACGCAAGGCTCTAAAGCATCAGATGCAAGACAATCAGAAGACTTTGAAGCGCTGCCAGAAGAATCTGAGGCAGAAGCTACATAATGATCTTAAGCGTTTCTGAAAGAATTGTATAAAGAGTTGAAAGCTTTGATCAAATCAGACTCTGAAGTTCATTTCACTGCAAGAACAGAGGCTCTGATAATCAGACTCTAATCAAATAATATTCACGCTCAAGCACATACTACTGCATACTCTGATGAAGACTCTGATCAAGATTGAGACTATGATATATCAAGTTCTGATCATCTACCAAAGCTCTGATCATCTCAAACATTTAGCTCTGATCATCTCACGTATTTGATTCCTTTTAAGCTTGTTACAAGTTCTGAAGTGCAGATTATGAAGACTTCATCCTGAAGGAAGCTTGTTGAAGAAGCTGTAAACTTGATTGGACGTGGTGCTACTTCCAAAGTAACCAACAACTATTTTGTCCAAAGAAGAGACGTGGTGCTAATCCCAAAGCTTCTACAACCATACTTTTCCTGCAAGAAGCATGTCTCTGCCCATACCTTTTGGTGATAAAAAGTCTTATATTTCAATATAATACTCAGCTGCACATTATTCAAAGCACTTGAAAAAGCTATAAAAGGAGAACTTCTACAACATTTAGAAGTTGCTCAATCAGAAAGAAATATTGATACACACGCTTGAAGCATCAAAGTGAAAATATCTCAAAGCTATTATACATTTGTTCTTTCATAAAACTGTATAGTTTTATTTGTACTTAATCTTAAGTCTAAATATCACAGTTGTGATACAGCTTATTAGAAGCATTTAAACACTTGTTTAGTTTACATTAATTTGTAAGAAGTTCCTTGAGAAGACCAAGGTGTGGTCAGTAGTTCTTGAGAAGACTAAGACAGTTGTTCTTAGTGCTTGCTATTGTAATCAGTTGATTAATAATGGATTAAGTCCTTGTGGAGAAAGGCAAATCATCTTTGATAAGGTGGACTGGAGTAGTTGAGTTCAACGAACCAGGATAAAAATCTTGAGTTGTTTTTATTGCCATTTTATTTAAAAACTCTTATTCAACCCCCCCTTCTAAGTGTTTTTCTCACCTTCAGTTGGCATCAGAGCTTCGATTCTGTTTGTGCTATCACTTAACTGTGACCAGAAAAGATCCAGTGGGAAAAACTCTTGATATTCTTGGTTGATATTCATTATGGCTGTTGAAGCTTCAACATCCAGCAACAACAAATATGAAGAAAGAGTCAGCACAAAACCTCCCATGTTTGATGGAGAGAAATTTGACTATTGGAAAGATAGACTAGAAAGTTTCTTTCTAGGATTTGATGCTGGTCTTTGGGACTTAGTTATTGATGGATATGTTCATCCCACTGATGGGGATGGCAAGAAAATTGACATAAAATCAATGACTGAGGCGCAAAAGAAGGAATTCAGAAATCACCACAAGGCTAGAACTATCTTGCTAAATGCTATATCTCATACTGAGTATGAGAAAATAACCAACAGAGAAACTGCCTTTGATATATCTGAATCCCTGAAGATGACTCATGAAGGGAATTCTCAAGTTAAAGAAACCAAGGCTCTGGCGCTGATCCAGAAGTATGAAGCTTTCAAAATGGAAGAATCTGAATCTATTGAAGCCATGTTTTCTAGATTCCAGATTCTCACTGCTGGCTTAAAGGTTCTGGACAAGGGTTACTCTACAGAAGATCATGTCAAGAAAATAATCAGAAGCTTGCCAATCAGATGGAGACCCATGGTCACTGCTCTGAAGCTGGCAAAGGATCTGAACAAGATTACGCTGGAGGAACTAATAAGTTCTCTGAGGAGTCATGAGATTGAACTAGAGGAAGATGAGCCTCTAAAGAAAGGTAAGTCAATTGCTTTAAAATCTAATAAATTTGTTAAAGCATTGCAGGTAATAGAAGAAAGCTCTGAAGAGTCTTCTTCTGAAGATGAAGAAGAACTATCCTTGATGTCCAGAAGAATCAACAAACTCTGGAAGAATAAGCAAAGGAAGTTCAAGAACTTCAGGAAACCATATCAACACAAAGAATCCTCTGGACACAGAAGATCTGGAGAATCCTCTGGACACAGACGATCTGGAAGAAGAGAGGTTGTTTGCTATGAATGCAAAGAACCTGGGCACTACAAGAGTGAATGCCCAAAGCTTCAGAAGGAGAAGCCAAAGAGAAAGTCAGATCACAAAAAGAAAGTTCTGATGGCTACCTAGGATGACTCAGATGCATCTGATTCGCCATCAGAGTCAGAAGAAGAATGTGCTAATGTAGCATTCATGGCTGACATAGAAGACAGTGCTGAATCATCTGGATCAGAATCAGAATCTGATTCTGAGGAGGTATTTGCTGAACTTTCTAGACAAGAACTTGTTGAAAGTCTATCTGATATTCTTGAAAACTATAGCAAAGTTAAAATCAAATACAAAAAGCTTCTAAAGCATGTTGAATTTGAGAGTAACAAGTTTGAATCAGAAATAGATGAGCTAAAAGCTGAAAATCTTCAATTGAAAAATAATTTAGAATCTGCTCAACTAAACTCTGATCCAAAATCTGAACCATGCTCTAAAAATATTTTACAAGAGTATGACTATAGCTTCAGGAAGTTTCTAACTAAAAGCCTAGATAGAAGCAAGATGGCTTCAATGATCTATGGTATTAGCAGAAACTATAGAAAAGGTGTTGGATATAAATCTTTTTCTTATGAGGATTCAAATCCAAAACCTGTAGGTAAACTGGATATCAAGTATCCTCCTTTATATTCTCAGTTTACATTTGGTCATTTAAATGATATTAAACACACAAGTTCTAATCAGAACAAACCTGTGTTTAATAAATCTAAAGCTAATCAGAACAAGTCTTATATTAAAAGACAGAAGTTCAGAAAAAGCTTTAAGGCAACTAACCAAAAAGGAACCAAGAAAATCTGGGTACCTAAGGACAAGATAATCTATGTTGCAGACATCCTTAGCAGCGAAGTCAAGACTCCAGTCATGGTACCTGGACTCTGGATGCTCACGACATATGACGGGAAAAAGGTCTATGTTCCAAAGTCTGGAGCCTAGATCTGGAGGAGACGTCAAGTTTGGAGGGAATCAGAAGGGCAAGATAGTTGGCTCTGGAACCATTGGCAATGGTAAACTTCCTTCCATAACTAATGTCTTGCTTGTTGAAGGATTAACTCATAATCTATTGTCCATAAGTCAATTAAGTGACAATGGTTATGACATAATATTTAATCAAAAGTGTTGCAAAGCTGTTAGTCAAAAGGATGGCTCGATCCTCTTTAACGGTAAAAGGAAAAACACATTTATAAAATCAGTCTTTCAGAACTTAAGGTTCAGAATGTTAAATGCCTTATGTCTGTTAATGATGAGCAATGGGTCTGGCACAGAAGATTGGGTTATATTAATATGAGACGTATATCTCAGATTAATAAAATTAATCTGGTCAGAGGACTTCCTAATTTGAAGTTCAACTCAGATGCTCTTTGTGAAGCATGTCAGAAAGGAACATTTTCAAAATCATCTTTCAAATCCAAAAATGTTGTTTCAACTTCAAAACCATTAGAGTTACTTCACATTGATCTGTTTGGACCAGTGAAAACTGCATCCATCAGAGACAAGAAGTATGGATTGGTCATTGTTGATGACTAAAGTCGTTGGACATGGGTAAAATTCCTAAAGCACAAGGATGAGTCACATTCTGTATTCTTTGACTTCTACAAACAAGTCCAAACTAAAAAAGATTTCAAAATTGTTAAAGTCAGAAGTGATCATGGTGGTGAATTTGAAAACAAACATTTTGAAAAATATTTTAATGAAAATGGCATTGCTCATGAGTTCTCCTGTCCTAGAACTCCACAACAGAATGGAGTTGTAGAGAGGAAAAATAGAACATTGCATGAGATGGCCAGAACCATGATCAATGAGACTAACATGGCAAAACATTTTTGGGCAGAAGCAATTAACACAGCATGTTACATTCAGAACAGAGTGTCTGTTAGACCTCTTCTGGAAAAGACTCCTTATGAATTGTGGAGGAATAGAAAGACAAACATTTCTTATTTCCATCCTTTTGGATGTATATGTTTTATGCTGAACACTAAAGAGAATCTTAACAAGTTTGATTCTAAAGCACAAAAGTGTTTCATGCTTGGATATTCTGAACGCTCTAGAGGCTACAGAGTATACAATACTGAGACGCAGATTATGGAGGAATCTATACATGTTAGATTTGATGATAAGCTTGGCAATCAAAAGCCAAAGCAACTTGAAAACTCTGCAGATGAAGAAGTTATTCTCACAGAATATGAGAAACCAGAGGTAGAGAAAGCTCAAAAAGAAGCTACGCCAGATGCAAATCCATTGGCTGCTAAGATGAATAACATGAATATTTTTGAAGAACCAACAGTTAAAGGATCATCCAGAATCAAAGCTTCTCACCCAAAAGAAATGATTATTAGAAAGAAAGATGACCCTATAAGAACAAGGTCGTTTATCAGATCATCTGGAACATCACTTTTTGGGTTGGTGTCTATTATTGAACCAACATCTGTGGATGAGGTTCTGAGTGATAATGATTGGATACTTGCAATGCAAGATGAGCTGAATCAATTTACAAGAAATGATGTTTGGGATCTGGTTCCAAGACCAAAAGGTTTCAACATTATTGGAACAAAGTGGGTATTCAGAAATAAACTAAATGAGCAAGGAGAAGTTGTTAGGAACAAAGCAAGGCTAGTAGCTCAAGGATACAGTCAACAAGAAGGAATTGATTACACTGAGACTTATGCTCCAGTGGCAAGGTTAGAATCTATACGCCTTCTTATCTCATTTGTTGCACAACATAACATCACTCTATATCAGATGGATGTTAAGAGTGCCTTCTTAAATGGTATTATAGAAGAAGAAGTTTATGTCCATCAACCTCCTAGTTTTAAAAGTGATAAATTTCCAGATCATGTTTTCAAACTCAAAAAATCTCTTTATGGTTTGAAACAAGCTCCCAGAGCTTGGTATGAAAGATTAAGTAATTTTCTTCTGGAAAAGAACTTTATCAGAGGCAAAGTGGACACAACTCTTTTCTGTAAAACATTTAAGAAAGATTTACTAATTTGTCAAATTTATGTGGATGATATTATTTTTGGATCTACCAATATTATGCTAGGAAAGGAGTTTGCTTTGTCTATGCAGGCTGAATTTGAAATGAGCATGATGGGAGAACTTAGATTCTTTCTGGGAATTCAAGTAAATCAGACTCTAGAATGCACATATATTCACCAGACTAAATATGTCAAAGAGCTTCTGAAGAAGTTCAATCTGAATGAAAGCAAATTGGCAAAGACTCCAATGCATCCTACAAGCACACTTGGTAAGGAAGAGGTAAGTAAGAAAGTTGATCAAAAACTTTACAGAGGTATGATTGGATCTCTCTTATATTTGACTGCTTCAAGACCTGATATTTTATTCAGTGTTTGTCTGTGTGCTAGATTCAAATCAGATCCTAGAGAATCCCACTTAACAGCTGTTAAGAGGATTCTAAGGTATCTGAAAGGTAATACTAACGTGGGTCTGTGTTACAGAAGATCTGATGATTATAAATTAGTTGGATTCTGTGATGCTGACTATGCTGGAGACAGAGTAGAACGTAAAAGTACTTCTGGAAGCTGTCAGTTTCTTGGAAGTCATCTGATCTCATGGTTCAGCAAGAAGCAACCCACAATTGCACTTTCAACAACAGAGGCAGAATATATTGTTGCTGCTAGTTGTAGCTAGAGGTGGCAATTGAATTCATTAATACAAAATCCATTTAATCCATCCATCAAAAAATCCATCCAATCCATCCACCACACAAAAAATAAGATAATGGATTGGATTAAATCCATCCAACATATTTTAAGGATCAAATGGATTATTTTTATTTTCGTAAGATTTATTTTTTTAAAAACTATATTTTTTTTCGAAAAAAATGAATTTTATTTCTGAAAAAAAAAAGTTTAATTTTTTTTGAAAAAAAAATCTATTTTTTTTTCGAAAAAAATCAGTTTTTTTTTCAGAATAAAAAACTGATTTGTTTTTCGAAAAAAAAAAATCTCGAAAAAAAAACCAACTTTTTTTTTGGAAAAAAAATCATTTTTTTTTGGAAAAAAAATCATTTTTTTTTCAGAATAAAAAACTAATTTGTTTTTCGAAAAAAAAACAGACTTTTTTTTTGGAAAAAAATCGGTTTCTTTTTTCAGAATAAAAAACTGATTTGTTTTTTAAAAAACAATAAATTTTTTTCTCGAAAAAAAAACCGACTTTTTTTTTGGAAAAAAATTCGATTTTTTTTTCAGAATAAAAAACTGATTTGTTTTTCGAAAAAAAACCGACTATTTTTTCCGAAAAAAATCAGTTTTTTTTTTCAGAATAAAAAACTGATTTGTTTTTCGAAAAAAAACCGACTTTTTTTTTGGAAAAAAATCGATATTTTTCAAAAATTAAAATATCAATTTTTTTTAAATACAAAAAATTTAGTTTTTTTAATAAATATTAAAAAATATTTTTTTAAAAAAATACCAAAAATGAATTTTTCAAAAATAAAATAAAATCAATTTTTTAAAAATAAAAAATATATTTATTTTTACGATATAAAAAAAAAGTTGGATGGATGGACATCCATCCATTAAAAATATGTTAATGGATGGATTGGATGAATTTTATTCTTAATGGATGGATTGGATTGGATAATTTTAAGAAAATTTTAGTTATTTGTTAATGGACTAATGGTTTATTTTAATCCATCCATTAACAATCAAATCCATATCCATCCAATCCATCCATTTTGCCACCCAGATGCTCTAGATGAAATGTCAGCTGGAAGATTATCAGATTTTTGAGAGTAACATTTCTATCTTCTGTGATAATACTTCTGCTATATGTTTATCTAAAAACCCTATTTACACTCTAAAGCTAAGCATATAGAGATTAAACATCATTTCATCAGAGACTATGTTCAGAAGGGAATTATTAATTTAAACTTTGTGGATACAGATCATCAGTGGGCTGATATCTTTACAAAACCCCTTGCTGAAGATAGATTTAAATTTATTTTGAAGAATATAAGTATGGACTTCTGCCCAGAATAAAATATTCATCAGATGAAATTTTTACTCAGATGATAAATGTCTAAACTCTGAAGTATTTCTTCATTTCAATTCTGTGTTTATTTATTTGTGTGTAAATCTGAACTAACAAGGCTCAGAGGATCTGAACATTGGCTAACGTTTCATTTCTCAAGAAGTTTCAGAGGCACATGCAAGCAAACACGTGTATCTCAGAATCTGGAAAGATAGAGTGCACCATACTGAATTGACGTTTGAGGTATTGCTTTGAAAATCTAAAATCTCTTGATTTCCCCCCCCCCCATCTGTCAGAATCATAAATGCTTGAAATGATTTTATTCTTTGCATTAATTGCTTGATATGATTATTTTTACTTCATTAATTGCTTAGTGTACGTGTGAGATTCTGTGTGTCCTTTGCTTGCCCTAAATTGTTCTATATATATTCTCACAACACTTCACATTTCACACTTTACACCATCTATCACATTTTCTCATATGCATTTCTGTCTTCTTCATTACTTCCATCTCTTTTCAAAACCCAAATCCTCACGTAAACCTAGACGTATCTCAAGAACATCAATGGCGTCATCATCTTCAACATCTGCTCAGATGCAAACCTCTACTGCTGCTGTATCATCTCCAAATGCTGTTGTGTACAAGAAACCAGTGAGAACTCTTCTCACTCCAACAAAGGATCTTGAGGTTCTGTGTGAAAACTTTGTGGATTTTGCTTCCATTGAAGAAAATGGTTTTGATCTCAAACCAACCATTAAAACTCAAAACTGGGCAAAGTACTTTGACAGGTTGATGGGTCCTGTTTATCCAGCATTGGTGAAAGAGTTCTGGATTCACGCCCAAGTTTGCCCTAAGTTCATTCACTCTTCTAATCTTGGAAAGGAGATTATTATTACTGAGAAGTTAATTAGACAGCTGATTGAGTACAAAGAAACCGATGGAATCACAAGTTTGTCAACTGCTCGTGTGGACTTGGCTGATGTTTTTCAAGAGGTCTGTGTTTCTGGGGAACCAACCAACAAAGTCAGAGATCTGAAGCCTGTTTACAGAATCCGGGCTAAGATTTTCATGAGCTCTATTTTTCATAGAAAATCTTCAAACTCTCCAGATTATGTCAACACGGAACAACTGTACTTCATGTTCTGTATGAGTCAAGGCAAGAAGGTGGATCTGCCTTATCTTCTGTTCAGTCATCTTCTGAATCACATAAAGGAAACGAGAGAAGTAAGAGCTAAGGCTAGAAAGATCAGAAATTGGATCCCTATGGGAAGGCTGATATCAGACATTCTGACAGAGACTCGTCTTGTAAAGCATCTAACTGATGCTGGGTTGACAGATGATCTGTCTTACATTATAGGATTTGTCATTAATGGGAATACTCTGAAAAGGATGAAGATCATCTCAGAGCTTGGTGGCAAACCTAAGAAGATTGACTCTGAAGAAGTCAGCATAAGGAGGATTCCTATAGCAGATTTTCTCATGTTCAGTGCAGATGAACCTAGGGAAATCATTCTGTCATTCATTTCTGAATGTTTGAGAGATGGTATTCCTCTGCCTGCCAACATAGTACAGAAGGAAGGAGAAGTGTTGCCAAATCTTCTACGAGAAAGGCGCAAGAAGAGGAAAGCTGAGGAAGGATCTGTTGCACAGCCTAAGAGGAAAGCCTCTGATGCTGCTGACAAGCCTCAGAAGGACAAGAAGCTGAAGGCAAATCCTCCAGAAGCTAGCTTGGAGGAAATAAGAGAAACGATTAAACAGGTATTAACATCTGATCAACAACCATCTGTCCATTCATCCTCACCTTCACCTCCACCATCTCCTCCTTAACCATCTGGACCTCATACATCTGGATTTCATACATCTGAACCCATTTCATCTCCTCATACATATTCTCAACCATCTTCTGTTCATCAACCATCTGAACCCCCTCAACAAAAACCATATGAACCCCCTCAACAAAAATCATATGAACAACAACCCCCTCAACAAACATCATCTGAACCACAACAACAAATACAATCTGAACCACCCTCTTATACTCAACCACCAGAAGAACCAACCATCCCAGATCCTGAACCCTCTATCCCACAACCATCTAAAGACATTCTGGATGTGTAACCCATTGCAACCATGTTTGTCTTATCTTCCACTTCATGTCATTCAACTGAATCATCTGATTCTGATGAATCTGAAGTTCACTTACCATCTTGTTTACAAATTCTTGATCCTTATAAACCACTACCATCTGACCTACCTGCTTCTGAACAACACCATCATCAGCTTGCTCTTCGCTCCAAATTTATCTTCATAGACTTTCTACCATCTTCATTTGATGTTGTTACATCAACACCATCTGATGTTGATACCTCAACACCCACTACTCCTCATCTCACCATACCACAACCATCTAAACAACCACCATCTGATCAAACACATCCTGAACCAACTCAAACAAGCCCTGAACCTTCACAAAAAGTCATCCTAGAAGACTATCTGTACCCCAAACCCATAACAGATGTTTATACTTTGTTTAAGAATTTCAAGAAGGAAATGCGTATGGGGATTGCTTCTGTAGAAGAAGAGTGTCTGTCTAGTATGGATCCTGCTGAATCTGAAGCTTCTTGGAACAAATTCATCTCAAGGTTCAACACTGCTGCCTCTGATCTCAGAGCAGTTTGCGCTGATGATACAAAGGCAAAGTTTGCTGAAATGGTCAGACAGACTTTGCTAAGCATTCTCAGAACACCAGTGCTACTTCTAGAAGATGCTCCTGCTGAAGACTCTTCATCTAAAGATATTGTTCCAATGATAGAAGATACTCCTGCAGAGCCTCTGGTGCCCAATGACATGGAGACTGATCATCCTAAGGCAACTGCATCTGCTTCTGCACCCTCTGCATCTGAGATGAAGACTGAGACTCCAGATGTTGTCCAAGAAGTTAAGGAAATCAGATCATGGATGGTAAAACAAGAACGGACTACTGAGGAGATCAAAACTTGGATGGCTAAGCAAGAAGAGTCTACTGCAAAGATTACTGATCTTCTGACCCAAATTGCGTCTCGCCAGCCCTAGTTTTCTTTTCCATGTTTTTGCACTTATGTTTGCACTTGTTTTCTGTTGTTTGTTTTCAATCATCTCTTGTCTGAACATCTTTTGAATGAATCTGGTCGTTCTGTTTTTCATTTATGTGTTTTATCTTCTTTTCTTCTGTTATCTTTTCTGTCTTATAAACTCTTTTTGATTATGACAAAAAGAGGAGAAAAAGAATCTGATTGTTCAATCCATAAGCAATACTAAAATGAAATTCAGACATAGTATTAACTAACATTGAATTTTAAGACTTTCAGATTTTATTGTTTCATCTGACAAAAATTCTTTGAAGTTACCCTTAGAATTACCCAACCAGGCTCTGATCCTTGAAGCAAATTTGACTCTGATTCTGGAAGATAAACCAAACTCTTTATTTGAAAGAATTCATCAGGCTCCGATTCTGGAAAGCATCCAAGCTCTAATTCTTTATTTTAACAATGATTCCTACCAGGTTCTGAAATATACTTAAGCAAAAAGGGAAGTGTTCTCTTCTATTAGAGTATTCATTTCAAGGGGAGATTCTTAATCTCAGGGGGAGTTATATATTTTATTCTCTTTATTGAACAAAATTTCCTATGTTTTATCATCATCAAAAAGGGGGAGATTGTTAGAACACATATTGGTGTTTCTTATATCTCTATGTTTTGATGATAACTCTTATGGAATTTTGTATTAAGAAAGTATATACTCTAAATTTGTTCAAGTATTATTGTTTCAGGTATTAAATTGAATACTCTTAAAGAAGCAAAATACATAAGTACAAGCAACTATGCAAGGCTCTGAAGCATCAGATGCAAGACAATCAGAAGACTCTGAAGCGCTGCCAGAAGAATCTGAGGCAGAAGCTACAAAATGATCTGAAGCGTTTCTGAAAGAATTGTATAAAGAGTTAAAAGCTTTGATCAAATCAGACTCTGAAGTTCATTTCACTGTAAGAACAGAGGCTCTGATAATCAGACTCTAATCAAATAATATTCACGCTCAAGTACATACTACTGCATACTCTGATGAAGACTCTGATCAAGATTGAGACTCTGATATATCAAGTTCTGATCATCACCCAAAGCTCTGATCATCTCAAACATTTAGCTCTGATCATCTCACGTATTTGATACCTTTTAAGCTTGTTACAAGTTCTGAAGTGCAGATTATGAAGACTTCATCCTGAAGGAAGCTTGTTGAAGAAGCTGTAAACTTGATTGGACGCGGTGCTACTTCCAAAGCACTTGAAAAAGCTATAAAAGGAGAACTTCTACAACATTTAGAAGTTGCTCAATCAGAAAGAAATATTGATACACACGCTTGAAGCATCAAAGTGAAATTCTCTCAAAGCTATTATACATTTGTTCTTTCATAAAACTGTATAGTTTTATTTGTACTTAATCTTAAGTGTAAATATCACAGTTGCGATACAGCTTATTAGAAGCATTTAAACACTTGTTTAGTTTACATTAATTTGTAATAAGTTCCTTGAGAAGACCAAGGTATGGTCAGTAGTTCTTGAGAAGACTAAGATAGTTGTTCTTAGTGTTTGCTATTGTAATCAGTTTATTAATAGTGGATTAAGTCCTTGTGGATAAAGGCAAATCATCTTTGATAAAGTGGACTGGAGTAGTTGAGTTCAACGAACTAGGATAAAAATCTTGAGTTTTTTTTATTGCCATATTATTTAAAACTCTTATTCAACCCCCCCCCCCCTTCTAAGTGTTTTTCTCACTGTAATACCCCAAATTTTACCCTTTCTTAAAAGGGTTAATTTATTAAGTTAATAAGAATTTAAAATAAAAATAAAAAAGAAAGGGTAAAATTTGGGGTATTACACTCACCTTCAAGAGATACGTCAACAAAGAAGGAACGACTGCTTTAGGATACCCCAATTGTGCTGTCTCTGAAGAATATCTGCATTGGGTGCGAGAAAGGGCTCTCAACCTCAAAATGTCGTTCCCTTTTCATGAACCTATGATGTTGACCTTCCATGATCCTGATTGGTTTGATGTGAGTGAAGTAAATCAGTTGAAGGCCGCCTTGGACGAGGCTCAAAAACTGAAGGCCGCTTGGAGGAACAAGTTTTTCACGCTCAAGGTAGAGAAAGAGAAGTCCCAGAAACGGCCAGAGATAGAATTTGCAAGGAAAAGGAAGGCGCGAGAGGATTTATTTTCCTCTCATACCTCTTCCAGAACTGACACCAGAGATGATCTTCCCCCAGCTACTGTGGCTTGGAAAGAATGTGTCGATCGACTCATCAGTGAGAAGGCCGAATTGCAAGAACGCGTCAACCAGTTAGAAAAGGAGCTTCGTGCACAGAAGGAGCGTAGGGAGTAGATCTACGAGTTCTCTTTTGCTTTTACTTCAATGTAATAAACTCTTAAAAGAGTACTTTGCTTTGTAATGCTCCTCGAATATCAAAATAAATAAGTTTGTTCCAACGTTACAATACCGAAAAAATAATTTGAGTTTCTTGAAGTTTCATACTCATTTGCATTTTGCATAAGCATAGCATTGTTTGCATTCCAGGGTCTCACTCTTGCTTCATCTCCACAGACAAGTTGAATCACCGATACGGTACTCGCGCCAATCAACGCCAAAAGATGGACCAGCTCGAACAAGAGAACAAGGTGCTCCGTGATGAAGTTGCAATTCTGAAGGAAAGTTTGGAGAGGTTGAACGGTCTAGTAGAAGCTCTGTCCAACCAAGTGATCGAGACTTTCTATGTCTAACTAAATTAACTGCAAGTGCACAGTCTATCGCGTAGTAATAATAGATATCGATCCCACAGGGACTCGTAATCAAGCTAGTATTTTCGGGTGTTACTGTGTTTAGCTAGGTTGGTAATGTTTTAGGGGAATAAAAGTAGAATAAGTGCGTAAACTATAAGGGAACTAAAGTGTTAATTAAGGTATAAATGCTTGAACCGGTATGTAATATGTTATTTCTTTAGGGATTCTACAAGTCACCGGTGTTTTGGGTGTTTTCAAAAATAGTTTAAGAAGAAAGTGACGGTTTAAAGACCTTTGTCTCACTATGGTTGTTGACGCTAGTCTCAACTCTAAGGCAGAACGTATGCTGTCGCTATACCGTTCGCGGTTAAAATTACTTTTTGAAAACCATTAAGCTCTAATCCTTTTTAAAATGTTGTCGCTGTTTTTAAAATGAATGCTTAGTTTTTACTATCCGGACTTAACCTCAGTTGTCGCTTGTTGGTTCGTACCTTTGTGAATTTCCCACTGTCGTGGCAAAACTGCTTTTAAATAAGTTCTCGCTGTCGCGACGAACATTTATTTCAGAAAAATCGATTTTAAAAACTGAAGCCATAAATAAGTTTTGAAAAGGAAAGTAAACACCGGTTAATTATCGAATCCCATCCGATTACTTATTACATACCGATTACTTAAGATTTAGCCGGACATGGAATATAAATTAGCAATGCGTAAATAATGACAGAAAATCATAATATGCATTATAATGGGGAATGGAAATCAATTAACGATTAAAATAAGAACCTGTAAACAATTCGATTGGCTTTTGGGAAATCCTCCGAAATGACGACAGGATTTAGTCTTTTTGCCAATTACTCGTACAGAATAAAGTTTGGAAAGTAAAACAACAATTGCAAGGAAAGAAAGAAAAAGGAAACAATATAACGATAAGAAAATGGGAAACTGAAAATTGCTCTGAAAGTAAATTGGCAGCATTTCGTCTCTTCAATGCGGCTCCCCTTTTCTGGTACCAGCTCCCTACTTTTATAGATGGGATTTC
Organism: Lathyrus sativus; assembly: GCA_963859935.3. NCBI lineage: Eukaryota > Viridiplantae > Streptophyta > Magnoliopsida > Fabales > Fabaceae > Lathyrus > Lathyrus sativus. The sequence goes on from OZ012735.1 coordinate 243,820,887, forward strand.
CAACGGTTTATTTCCTCAGGAAGTGGGATTGATATCAGAAAATATAGGAGTTAGTGGTCCACTCCTCTTTGGCATTTTCAAGCACTTCACAGCACGTGCAGAATTTTTGCATTTTAATTCCATGACGGTCGTCATGGACCTGTGACGGTAGTAACACGTATGACGGTCGTCATATCAGCAGAACTCGTTTTTGCTGTTTTTGGCCTGTTTTTCACCTGGTTTTCACTTGTAAATGCTTGTTTTCTTCATATTTCTCCATTTGAGCATGAACTTTGGATACCTGCAAAATACTTGACAAATAGTGTGGAAATATCCGAAATCGGAGTGAAAACGGTCGCTGATTAGTAGAAAAGTACGTCATTATATATATATATATATATATATATATATATATATATATATATATATATATATATATATATATATATATATATATATATATATATATATATATATATATATATATATATATATATATATATATATATATATATATATATATATATATATATATATATATATATATATATATATATATATATATATATATATATATATATATATATATACGATTTCGCGTTATCAAACTCCCCTAAACTTGAATCTTTGCTTGTCCTCAAGTAAAGGTAGGAAAAATTTAAAGTTTGGCAGGCACGCGACACGCTCTTCCTTTGATAAGATTTCTCGGGCGTCAAGTTAGGAAAAACCGGGGGTCCAATGGAAACAAAGCGTATACGACAACGACACTGGATTGTAAGTCTTCAAATGCCTCTCTTTTATGCAAGCCAGTCCCAATCATGTTACTGCAGCTCGGCTTCAAGTTTCTCGCAACAAATTTTACCCGGCTTCGCTCTGGCGTAGTCACATTAAGCCCGTTGTCCATACACGTTCATGGCAAGAAAACCTGTTGGTGACTATGATCTCTTTGCTAGTTTGATTTTTCTTTGCACATATGCTCATTCTGCTATAAATCTGCAAGAGTTTCGTACCGTTGGGCTAAATGCTCGGGCGAGGAGCACCTAACTTAGAAGGGACATGTCTCTATATTCAGATTATATGGCTTTTCTTTTCTTTCAAGATTATTGAATTCATACTAGAGATCACACACTTATTTGCATCGGTTTCTTACTTAGAAGTGTTTAGGATGGTGCTGACTGCTCGTATAAACTACTAGGGGCTCCGTTTGAGTCGAAGCTTGAGGCTTTGGTACGAGTAAGTAGTGAGACTGACTCGCATAAACCAGAGGTCTAAGGTATCAAGGCGTAGAAGCTTTGTTAGAATTTTCTTCTCGGAGATTCCAAACTTGGTAAGGTTTAGGCGTGTCACGTGATGCTTTGGAGAGGATAAAAGTTTCTTTGTATATGTCGGATAAAGTTTCTTTGTTTATTTGCCGAAATTAAACTTGCTTTAAATTGAAAATTTGAAAGAAAAAGTACAATCGGAAATGGGAAATAACAGGGAAAAGGGAAATAACGGTCCGCTCCCACACTATCTCAATCAGTGTCCTCACTGATTTGAAAGAATGTGGAAGGGAAAAATACAAAGGAAAGAAAAACAAAAAGACAAAAAATGAAAAATACTACTAGTCCCTTCCTCTTCCTCGATCTCTACCTCTACCTCTGGCTCTGCCGTCGCGTGCCTCGAGGTTCAAAGCTCCAGTGTGGAAGATGTAATCGCGGAGGCCGTCGACTCGCACAGTGAGGTTGGCCATGTCATCGGCTAGGCCGGAATGGACGTCCTGGATCTGCTGCATAGTTTGCCTCATGTGACTGGTTTGTTCTCTCTGCCACGCTTCAAATTATTTCAGCCCGTCGGTTCTGCTGTTCCATCATAAGCATCATCTGATTCTGCTGGTCTATGCAGCGGAGGAGGGCATCGGATGTGTCATTTGTAACAGCCCAAATTTCATTAAATAATTAATTGTAGTAATTAATTTATTTAGTGGGATTTTATCAATGTTGGAAATTAATTTTTATTAATTGGGATTAATAGAGAATTAAGAAGGAAATTGGAAGGAAGGAAAATAAAGGAATTATATAAGAGAGAAAGAAAAGAAAAGAAAGATAGAAAACATTTGGAAAGAAAGAGGAAAGAAGAAGAAAGGAGAGAAAGAGAAGAGAAGAAGAGGAAAAGTGGAAATCATCAAGAACCAACATCAAAGCTCCGATTAATCGAGGTAAGGGTGAGAAATGTTTCTATTTGATCATTGTATGATGTTATGTATGTTGGGTTGGGGTTTTGGTAGAGTTTTCATCACTTTCCAATTAGGGCAAAAGTTGGAATAATCGGTAGATTGATGATTTAATCGGTTGAAAATGAGTAATAATGCCGTAGAATAGTCGGGTAACATGTGTTGATGCTGTTTATACTGATTTGAATGTGTAAGAGAGGGTTGATGATGGATTGGTGAAGGAGGGACAGAATAGGATTCTGTTCTGCGCAGGTTCGCTGGCTCTCGCCAGGCGAGCGAAGGCGAAGCTTCGCCAGGCGAAGCCTAGCGAATGTTGGCGAATAATTATGTTTAAGTCCCAGTGGACTTCGCTGGTGGGTTCGCCAGGCGAAGTGGGATAGCGAAGGTTCGCCCAGCGAAAGTGCTGGCGAATGGTGGCGAATGAAGTCAGTAGCTACTGACTTGGGCTCGCTGGGAAGTCTCGCCAGGCGAAGCCTAGCGAGTGTTCGCTGAGAGAGTTCGCCAGGCGAAGGCCAGGCGAAGGTTCGCTGCGAGGGTTCGCCAGGCGAATGAAGGCGAATTTGACAGCATTTCTCTTTTGCGGTGTTGATCATGTGAAGATAGTTTGGTTGTTTCACATAGGTGGATACCTTATGATATGAATATAGATATGACCTGTTGTGATAATGTGTGCTGTGGGTAGCCTACGGGCGTGAATCCTAGAGTTGTGATAGGAATGATTAATTGTAATCGGTTAAAATACATGAGAACATAATGATGATTATGTGTGTATTAATTGATGAGTTGTGAATGTTTGATTGTTGTGTACAATTATGTAATGAGTATGCATGAGAACATTTTGATATGTGTGCATAACTTATAATTGTATGATTGGTATTGCGATGTGAATACCTTGATTGTTGTGATAATTAGAGATACATGGGAATACAATGAGGAATGTATGTGTATCGTCTAATGAATTGTGAGTGCATATATGTAAGCGATTGTTGTATGAATGCATGGGAACATATGTGATATGTGTGCATTGTTGTGGAATATGATGATGTGTGAACTGAATACATTGATAAATGTTTGATATATGTTGTATGTGCAATCATGATGAAATTCTCGAAGGGGTGAATTATTCGAATGCATGGGATTAAGACGCGGGGACGGTCTTAAGTGCATTTATTGTGATTGGTTGATTGTACATGCATCATTCAGTCAAGAGGCAATGTCCGTTAGTTTCGTGGAAACTAGTGGCTTGTCCCAAACCTAGAAGGGTGGGTTTGAAGCCTAGGGGACGGGCTTGGTTGTTATCGGTCTAGAAGGGTGGACCCGGTTTAAAGTAAAAACCGAAAAATGATAACGAGTTATCGGTCTAGAAGGGTGGACCCGGTTTAGAGTGAAAACCGAAAAAAGATAACGAGAGTCGGTACCGCATAGCATTGAATTGCATTGAAATGTTGAGTCACATTGCATAATATTGTTGTTGTACAAATGTGCTTGTGAATGATTGTGAAATTAAGCATGAAGGGATGTGCTTGTGAATGTTCATAATGTTGATATATATATGAACGTGATATGATTTATGACTATGAGAACGAAGTGTGGTGAGAAATGTGAATATGTGCTATATGACTACCTATATATATATAATCTCATGCTTTGATTATTATGGTTATATTTCTCACCCTTCTGCTGTTTTATAATGCTCTATGAGGCATTGCAGATTAGGATGCTGGAGTCCTTTCGTGAAGTTAGTCTTCATTCTTTTGAGTCTGCTGCTCTGATATGTAACACCGGGTAGTTAGACTAGTATAGTCATTCTTTTGTGATACATTGTGATGTATCAGCTGATGTGGTTTTGGAATCTAACTGATATGATGTATTAATCTGGATGACTTATGTGCATTTGAATTAATATTTTGAAAAACGATCAAATGATTTTATCTTCCGCTTAAATTGAAAATGTTACATATTTTATGGAGCAAATAGTAGAAGTGGTTTATTGGTGAAATTGTGGCATTCTTCTTTTATACCTTATTATAAAACCTTTTTACTCTGATAATTTGTATGTGCTTAATTGTTTTATATGCATTTATTTGGGGTATAGAAGGGGGTGTTACAATAGTGGTATCAGAGCCTGGTTGGTCCGTCCGGCCAAGTTGTTAGAGTGTTTTTCCCTGTGTGTTATTGATATGCGTGTGTTGCATTATCAATATTGGTTGTTCTTACGTGGTTCTGTTGCTGGAATTAGTAAGATGGTTGCAGGAAGGAACGACGAAGCGATTGCGGAGGCATTGACGAGATTGGCGGGGGCAATTGGGCAGAATCCTCCGGCCAATGTGAATGTGAGGAATCATGCTGATGATGGATTCCGTGCTTTGGGGAAATTCCAAAAGAATAACCCTCCGGTCTTCAAGGGAACTCATGAACCGGACAAGGCACAAATTTGGTTGAAAGCCGTGGAAAAGATTTTTCGAGTTATGAATTGCTCGGATGCACAGAAGGTGCAGTTTGGGACCCATATGCTCGAAGAAGAAGCTGAAGATTGGTGGGGTAATACTCGCCAAAGATTTGAGGAAGATGATATTGTGATTACGTGGGATTTGTTTAGAGAAACCTTTCTGGAGAAGTACTTTCCAGAGGATGTGCGGGGGAAGAAAGAGATCGAATTTCTTGAGTTGAAGCAAGGTAATTCGACGGTTGCTGAGTATGCGGCGAAATTCGAGGAGTTGATCAAATTTTGTCCTCACTATAATACTGGTAATGCTGAGAGGTCTAAGTGCCTCAAGTTTGTGAACGGTTTGAGACCCGAGATTAGGCAAGCTATTGGGTACCAGGAAATCAGGCGGTTTTCTGAGTTGGTTAACAAGAGCAGAATTTATGACGAAGACAGTAGGGCTAGATCCAGCCACTACAAGAGCCTAAGTGATAAGAAAGGAAAAGGTCAATTCAGAGGAAAACCTTATGTGACTCCTGTAGACAAAGGGAAGCAGAGAATGGGTTATGGCAAGAGGCCAAGTGGGGGAGTTTCTACTCCGGTGAGATGTTATAGGTGCGGTGAAGAGGGACATCGTGCTCCTGAATGCAAAAGTGTTGAGAAGACGTGTTTTAAGTGTGGCAAGCCAGGCCACAAGGCTCTGGAATGCAGAAGTGGTACGGGTGTGACTTGCTACAATTGTGGTGAGCAAGGACACATTAGTACAAAATGTAATAAGCCGAAGAAGAATCAAGGGAGCGGGAAAGTGTTCGCTCTATCTGGATCTGAGACTGCTAGCGACGATCGATTGATCAGAGGTACGTGTTTTATTAATGGTATACCTTTGATCGCTATAATTGATACCGGAGCTACGCATTCTTTTATTTCTTTGGATTGTGTTAGAAGGTTGAATCTTGAGTTGTCTGTGATTGGTGGCGGTATGGTTATTGATACTCCTGCTATGGGTTCGGTAACTACGCCGTATGTTTGCTTGAATTGCCCGTTGAGTATTTTCGGTAGAGATTTTGGGATTGATTTAGTGTGTCTTCATTTAGATCAACTTGATGTCATTCTGGGAATGAATTGGTTAAAATTCAATCGTGTGTATATTAACTGTTTTGACAAAACGGTTATTTTTCCCGATTCGGAAGTTGAAAGGGAATTGTTTATGACGAGGAAACAAGTGAAGGAATCGGTACAAGATGGGGCTAAGGTATTTATGCTTATGGCAACTTTGAGGACTAGTGAAAGTGAAGAGATTGATGTTGTGCCCATTGTTAGAGATTTTCCGGAAGTATTCCCTGAAGAGATAAAGGAATTACCGCCGGAGCGAGAAGTGGAGTTTTCGATAGATTTGATTCCTGGAACTAGTCCGATATCGATGGCTCCATATCGTATGTCGGCCTCGGAGTTAAAAGAGTTGAAGAGTCAACTTGAGGATTTGCTTGAAAAGAGGTTTATTCGTCCGAGCGTGTCACCGTGGGGTGCACCGGTGTTGTTGGTTAAGAAGAAAGAGGGTTCTATGAGGCTCTGTGTGGATTACAGACAGTTGAACAAGGTGACTATTAAGAATAAGTATCCACTTCCAAGGATTGATGATCTGATGGATCAGTTGGTTGGTGCAAGTGTGTTCAGCAAGATTGATTTGAGATCTGGGTATCATCAGATCCGTGTGAAAGCTGAGGATATTCAGAAGACGGCCTTTCGGACGAGGTATGGGCACTATGAGTATTCTGTGATGCCATTTGGTGTGACTAATGCACCGGGTGTATTTATGGAGTACATGAATAGGATTTTCCATCCTTATTTGGATAAGTTTGTGGTGGTGTTTATTGACGACATCTTGGTTTATTCGAAGAGCGAAGGAGAGCATGCCGAGCATCTGAAGATTGTGTTAACTGTGTTGAGAGAGAAGCAATTGTTTGCAAAGCTTTCTAAGTGTGAGTTCTGGTTGAAGGAGGTTAGTTTCCTGGGTCATGTGATTTCGAGTGGGGGTATTGCGGTCGATCCGTCGAAGGTTGAAGCGGTGTCGCAATGGGAGACTCCGAAGTCAGTTTTTGAGATCCGAAGTTTTCTTGGTTTAGCCGGTTATTATCGGAAGTTTATCGAAGGATTCGCTAAGTTATCGTTGCCATTGACGCAGTTGACTAGGAAAGGTCAAGCCTTTGTTTGGGACGCCAAGTGTGAAGCGAGTTTTCAAGAACTTAAGCGAAGGTTGACGACAGCTCCTGTTTTGATTCTGCCAAATCCAGAAGAACCATTCGTTGTGTATTGTGATGCTTCTTTGATGGGTTTAGGAGGTGTGTTGATGCAGAATAACCAAGTTGTGGCTTATGCTTCGAGGCAACTCAAAGTGCATGAGAAGAATTATCCGACGCATGACTTAGAGTTGGCCGCCGTTGTGTTCGTGTTGAAGCTTTGGAGGCATTATTTGTTTGGTGCGAGGTTTGAAGTGTTTAGTGACCACAAGAGTTTGAGGTATCTTTTTGATCAAAAGGAATTGAATGCGAGACAAAGAAGATGGCTTGAACTTTTGAAGGATTATGATTTTGGCTTGAATTACCATCCGGGTAAAGCGAATGTTGTAGCGGATGCATTGAGTCGGAAATCATTGCATATGTCGGCGTTGATGGTGAAAGAGTTAGAATTGGTCGAGCAATTTCGAGATTTGAGTTTGGTATGTGAGAGAACTTCTTTTGGAATTAAGTTGGGTATGTTAAAGCTTACGAGTGGCATTTTGGACGAAATTCGAGAAGGACAGAAATCGGATTTGAGCTTAGTTGATCGGTTGACTTTAATCAACCAAGGCCAAGGTGGTGATTTTCGGATTGATGAGAATGGTATTATGAGATGTCGGGATCGAGTTTGTGTTCCGAACATGGTTGAGCTTAAGAAGAGCATCCTTGAGGAAGGACATCGTAGCGGATTGAGTATTCATCCGGGTGCTACTAAGATGTATCAGGATTTGAGGAAAGTATTTTGGTGGCCTAGTATGAAGAAGGATATTGCGGAATTTGTGTATTCTTGTTTGACTTGCCAGAAGTCGAAGATTGAGCATCAGAAGCCATCGGGTTTGATGAAGCCGTTGTTTATTCCTGAGTGGAAATGGGATAGTATCTCCATGGATTTTGTATCGGGTTTGCCGAGGACGCCGAGTAATTTTGAGGCTATTTGGGTTATCGTGGATAGGTTGACTAAATCTGCTCACTTTATCCCTATGCGTATGGATTACCCTTTGGAGAAGTTGGCTAAGTTGTATATTGAGAGGATTGTGTGTCTGCATGGTATTCCGTTAAGTATTGTTTCGGATAGAGATCCGCGGTTTACTTCGAGATTTTGGGAGAGCCTGCAGAGTGCTTTGGGTACTAAGTTGCGTTTGAGTTCAGCGTATCATCCTCAGACTGATGGTCAGACGGAGAGGACGATTCAGTCGCTTGAAGATCTTTTGAGAGCTTGTGTATTGGAAAAGGGAGGAGCTTGGGATAGCTACTTGCCTTTGATTGAGTTTACCTACAACAACAGTTTCCATTCGAGTATTGGTATGGCACCATTTGAGGCGTTGTATGGTAGGCGGTGTAGGACACCATTATGTTGGTTCGAGTCCGGAGAAAGTTCTGTTGTTGGACCCGAGTTAGTTCAACAGACTACTGATAAGATCAAGATGATTCAAGAGATGATGAGAATTACTCAGAGTCGTCAGAAGAGTTATTATGACAAGAGGAGGAAGGCACTTGAATTTCAAGAGGGAGATCATGTGTTTCTTCGAGTCACTCCGATGACAGGTGTTGGTAGGGCACTGAAGTCGCGCAAGTTGTCGCCGCGTTTCATTGGTCCTTATCAGATTTTGCAAAGGATAGGAGAAGTGGCCTATCGTGTGGCTTTACCACCGTCGCTTGCTAATCTTCATGACGTATTCCATGTATCTCAGTTGAGGAAATACATTGCGGATCCGTCTCATGTAGTCCAAATAGATGATGTGCAGGTGAAAGATAACCTGACTGTTGAGGCATCACCTATGCGGATTGAGGATCGGAAATTGAAGCAGCTTCGAGGTAAAGAGATTGCTTTAGTAAAGGTCGCTTGGGGAGGACCGGCTGGTGGAGATGTTACTTGGGAGCTTGAGAGTCGGATGAAGGAGTCTTATTCAGAACTGTTTGAATCAGGTAACATTTTCGAGGACGAAAATTCCTAAAGTGGGGGAGAGTTGTAACAGCCCAAATTTCATTAAATAATTAATTGTAGTAATTAATTTATTTAGTGGGATTTTATCAATGTTGGAAATTAATTTTTATTAATTGGGATTAATAGAGAATTAAGAAGGAAATTGGAAGGAAGGAAAATAAAGGAATTATATAAGAGAGAAAGAAAAGAAAAGAAAGATAGAAAACATTTGGAAAGAAAGAGGAAAGAAGAAGAAAGGAGAGAAAGAGAAGAGAAGAAGAGGAAAAGTGGAAATCATCAAGAACCAACATCAAAGCTCCGATTAATCGAGGTAAGGGTGAGAAATGTTTCTATTTGATCATTGTATGATGTTATGTATGTTGGGTTGGGGTTTTGGTAGAGTTTTCATCACTTTCCAATTAGGGCAAAAGTTGGAATAATCGGTAGATTGATGATTTAATCGGTTGAAAATGAGTAATAATGTCGTAGAATAGTCGGGTAACATGTGTTGATGCTGTTTATACTGATTTGAATGTGTAAGAGAGGGTTGATGATGGATTGGTGAAGGAGGGACAGAATAGGATTCTGTTCTGCGCAGGTTCGCTGGCTCTCGCCAGGCGAGCGAAGGCGAAGCTTCGCCAGGCGAAGCCTAGCGAATGTTGGCGAATAATTATGTTTAAGTCCCAGTGGACTTCGCTGGTGGGTTCGCCAGGCGAAGTGGGATAGCGAAGGTTCGCCCAGCGAAAGTGCTGGCGAATGGTGGCGAATGAAGTCAGTAGCTACTGACTTGGGCTCGCTGGGAAGTCTCGCCAGGCGAAGCCTAGCGAGTGTTCGCTGAGAGAGTTCGCCAGGCGAAGGCCAGGCGAAGGTTCGCTGCGAGGGTTCGCCAGGCAAATGAAGGCGAATTTGACAGCATTTCTCTTTTGCGGTGTTGATCATGTGAAGATAGTTTGGTTGTTTCACATAGGTGGATACCTTATGATATGAATATAGATATGACCTGTTGTGATAATGTGTGCTGTGGGTAGCCTACGGGCGTGAATCCTAGAGTTGTGATAGGAATGATTAATTGTAATCGGTTAAAATACATGAGAACATAATGATGATTATGTGTGTATTAATTGATGAGTTGTGAATGTTTGATTGTTGTGTACAATTATGTAATGAGTATGCATGAGAACATTTTGATATGTGTGCATAACTTATAATTGTATGATTGGTATTGCGATGTGAATACCTTGATTGTTGTGATAATTAGAGATACATGGGAATACAATGAGGAATGTATGTGTATCGTCTAATGAATTGTGAGTGCATATATGTAAGCGATTGTTGTATGAATGCATGGGAACATATGTGATATGTGTGCATTGTTGTGGAATATGATGATGTGTGAACTGAATACATTGATAAATGTTTGATATATGTTGTATGTGCAATCATGATGAAATTCTCGAAGGGGTGAATTATTCGAATGCATGGGATTAAGACGCGGGGACGGTCTTAAGTGCATTTATTGTGATTGGTTGATTGTACATGCATCATTCAGTCAAGAGGCAATGTCCGTTAGTTTCGTGGAAACTAGTGGCTTGTCCCAAACCTAGAAGGGTGGGTTTGAAGCCTAGGGGACGGGCTTGGTTGTTATCGGTCTAGAAGGGTGGACCCGGTTTAAAGTAAAAACCGAAAAATGATAACGAGTTATCGGTCTAGAAGGGTGGACCCGGTTTAGAGTGAAAACCGAAAAAAGATAACGAGAGTCGGTACCGCATAGCATTGAATTGCATTGAAATGTTGAGTCACATTGCATAATATTGTTGTTGTACAAATGTGCTTGTGAATGATTGTGAAATTAAGCATGAAGGGATGTGCTTGTGAATGTTCATAATGTTGATATATATATGAACGTGATATGATTTATGACTATGAGAACGAAGTGTGGTGAGAAATGTGAATATGTGCTATATGACTACCTATATATATATATATAATCTCATGCTTTGATTATTATGGTTATATTTCTCACCCTTCTGCTGTTTTATAATGCTCTATGAGGCATTGCAGATTAGGATGCTGGAGTCCTTTCGTGAAGTTAGTCTTCATTCTTTTGAGTCTGCTGCTCTGATATGTAACACCGGATAGTTAGACTAGTATAGTCATTCTTTTGTGATACATTGTGATGTATCAGCTGATGTGGTTTTGTAATCTAACTGATATGATGTATTAATCTGGATGACTTATGTGCATTTGAATTAATATTTTGAAAAACGATCAAATGATTTTATCTTCCGCTTAAATTGAAAATGTTACATATTTTATGGAGCAAATAGTAGAAGTGGTTTATTGGTGAAATTGTGGCATTCTTCTTTTATACCTTATTATAAAACCTTTTTACTCTGATAATTTGTATGTGCTTAATTGTTTTATATGCATTTATTTGGGGTATAGAAGGGGGTGTTACATCATTAGTGGCAGGACGGCGGCGGCGGCGCGAGGAAGGGCCTTCGGCAGCATTCGCTTGTGATGGCTCAGGCTGGTCGGCTCTGTCTAACTCCTCTTGAACTTCATCCCTGGGCTCGTGGGCAGTATCCTGAGTTAGGGCAGCAGGGGCAGTTGTATCGAAAAGCCAGTTGGCTCTGTCCTGCGGATGCATTCGGGTGCGTGAAGGCATGATGATGCTCTGGATAGTGCGGCCTCACACTACCAGATGATATTTCCCATCTGTGCGGGATCTGATTAGGTGAGAGGCGCGACAGTGGTCAGTGTCTATGAAGACAGGGGGCATCTGGCGGAGGGTCTGGAGGCGGTCGCCAAGGCCGAGGCCTAAGGCAATGGATGTGATGATGCCACCAAAATAGAAAGGTTTTGAGCCGCGGTTTCAATTGGCTTGAATTTGAGCCAAGAGGAACGGGGCGGCGTTAACAGGTTCCGAAGCGAACACGCAACGGAGATAAAACAGCTCCTTCGAGTTGACCTTGTGGTTACTGTCAGGAGCGAATATGGTGTTGCTCAACACGCGATGAAAGTAGCAGATTGTTGGGTTGTGGATGTGAGTAGTGTTTAGAGTGTCCCAACTTTCTGGAGTGGTGTCGGTCAGTTGGTTCCATAGAGGGAAAGCTTCTTGGTAGAACTGATCGGATAGGCGGCGATGAGCATTGTCGCTGTGAGGGAACTATAGAATGACGGTGATGCGGTCCTGGGGGACTTGATATTCGGTGCCAAACAAGAGGAAGCAGGCGGCGCCGGTAAGCTGATTGGTATCGCCGGGTGAAGTTACGTACGCGAAGGAACTGAGAAACTCCAGTATGAGTTGCTCATAGGTGGGTTGGGGATTGGTGCAGAGATGCCAGATGTCGGCTCTCTGTAACATCCAAGTTACGCCATCCAGAATTCCCAATTCTGTCAGAGACTCTAGGTGAGCATACCGGGTCGTCTGAAGCGACCGTTGATGGAAAGCTATGTAGTTGGTCTGCTGCCTTTCGCCGGCCTCGCCTTCTCGAAAAGTGATATTGCTCAAGTCGGGGTTTGTACGATTTTTTCTGGCCATTTTTTGTTAGAGAGGTGCAGAGGTTGAGAATAGGAAGTTTATGTGGATGGTGAGGTATGGGAATGCAGAGGTTAATATATAATAGTGAATTGGAAGTTGAAATGGTGGAGGTTTAATGGGGGATTCGGAAGGTTTTTAGTGGGGTTTAAATGTGTGAAAGTGGGGAATTAGGATAGTGAATGTGGAGAGGTGTGTAACCTCTATTTTGACAGAATTGGGGTTTTATTCGCGTGACGACTGTTAGGGGTGTGTGACGGTCATAATACGCGTGACGACCGTCACACCAGTAAATTCTGCAGAATTGCAGAAGTTCACTTGTGGGGCGTTTTAACAGTGGAATATATAATTTTTGAATTCTTTTGCAATATGATAGACTGATTACAAAATAGAAAATAACATGAAACATAATTAAGGGAGATACCGGAATGAAATTAAAATAACATTGAATCAAAAACGAGTTTAATGTAATACAATATCCAAAAAGAAACAATTGCAAAATTAAATAATGTGAAACAATGTGAAATGCAGTAAATTAAAATTAAAGAGAAAACTAAAATATCACTCCTTTGGTTTCTTTAAGTTGTTGATCTGCTGAATAACGTCATTAAATTGGTCGCTAACTACGTCCATGTAAGTAACGAAATCCATGTGAAGTTGCGTTAATTCATCTTTTATAGTGGTTACTTCCAGCTTGAGGTCGTCCATAGTTCTCAGAACAGTGTCCAACTTGCCTGTGTCTTGTTCAGGAGTGGGGTCAGGAAAGTTATGGTAGTTAGGAGGGGTCTCAGGATCTATCTCCACTTCGGACTCATAATCTTGGTAGTACAAATAGTCATGTGCTTCTGATATTTGATCACTGTCATACATGTAAGCCTGGGGTATGGAGTGAGGTGATGGAGGTCCCATAGGCTCGTCCAATTCATAAAGCCAATTGTTTCTATTGTGGATACTTGTTAGCTCGTGGTTGGGCAATGTGAAAAGGTGGACAGGTTGATCAGCTATGAGGTATTCGTAGGCTCCTGGTCCTAAGGTACCTAAGATACGTCTGTTGAAGCAGAATTGGATGTCCATTGATCTGAGGTTGCCGAAACGAATGGCTTTGTTCAGGTAATACCTCTGGCCAATTTCATGGGCAATCATGGTGACTAAGCCTCCTATTAAAATGGGTGAGTGAGGTTCCTGATTAAGGCGTGTGAATGCCCTCATCATAAAAGGGACAACATTTACAGGGCGGCCTTGTGAAGCATAGAGAAGGATGAATAACTCTTCCTTTGAGACTGTTGTAATGTTTTCCTCCTTCACAAAGAGGGTATGGGCTAAAATCCTATGGAAATAACGGAGGGCTGGATTGTGTATCTCGTTGTTGTGCATGTCATTCGGTTCAGGGTGATAGTTACCGGTGATGGTACCCCAGAATTGTTCTAACTCGAGATCAATATCCTCTTCAGTGGTGGTAAACACAAAAGGTCCGCTAGGGAAGCCTAGGATGTTAGCTAACAATGTACGATTGTGTGTTTGGTCCATTCCAAACATTATAAAGGTTATCAGCTCTTTGGTGGATCCATAGCCATGTTCGGGTAAGTAACTTAAGGAGCTAAGGAATTCGAACGTGAGTTCGCGGTAGGTAGCAAATCGGGTCTTTAGAGCAGTTTGCTCCCAGCCTAATTGGTTAAATAAATACTGAATGCTATCCTGGATTCCTAGCTTGTCCATGGTGGGTCTATCGTAGTACAGAGTCGAAGCAAAGCTTCTTTGAGTCAGTGCCTCAAATCTGGCCTTATGAGCTAGTCCTCTAAATACAACAGTCGTAACGTCGATGTCAGCCATACTTGGAGGTTAGTCGGATAAAAACTGGAGAAAAGTAGAACGACTTTAAAATCCTGGAAAAGTTAAAATCACATTCACTCAGATCATATTTTTTTAGAAGCAAAGGGTGATAAAAGAAAGAAAAATAAAATAAAATAAATAGTAGGAAAATAAGAAAATAAAAATTTATAGAAATTATAAGTTAAAAGGAAAACATAGTTTTAATAAATTTAGAAGGGAAAAATGGGAAAAATTGGGTTGCCTCCCAATCAGCGTTGTTTTTAACGTCAAAAGCCTGACGATAGCTTGGCTATAAGCTATTCGGGAAGCTCGAGCAATTTCATATTGCTCACGTGGTGGCTGTGTTCATTTTGATTATAATGCTTCAAATGTTGTCCGTTTACTATAAACGGTGCGTTGATTTGATTTCTGATTTCAACAGCTCCACTCTTAAGGACTTTGGTGACCTCAAAGGGTCCAGACCATCTAGATTTTGATTTTCCAGGGAAAAGTTTTAATCTGGAGTTGAATAGGAGCACGATGTCTCCCACACTGAATTGTTTCCGGATCGAACGTTTATCATGCCATTTCTTGGTTCTTTCTTTGTAGATACGTGCATTCCGAGCTCTTCCAATTCATGAAGGTTCAGGATTCGTTTCTGTCCTGCCGCAGTGTAGTTGAAGTTCAACGTCTTAATAGCCCAGAAGGCTTTATGCTCTAATTCTACCGGTAGGTGACATGATTTTTCGTAAACTAGTTTAAATGGTGTGGTACCTATTGGTGTCTTAAAGGCGGTCCTATAAGCCCATAAAGCTTCGTTTAGTTTTGATAACCAATCTTTCCTGGAGGTTGCGACAGTCTTTTCCAAAATTTTCTTTATTTCTCTGTTCGAAACCTCCACTTGTCCACTAGTTTGTGGATGATACGGTGTAGCTACGCGATGTTTGACTCCGTATTTGGAGAGGAGTTTGTCAAAGATTCGCGATATGAAGTGTGAACCACCGTCACTAATGACGAGTCGGGGCACACCGAATCTAGGAAAGATTGTGTTTCTAAAGAGTTTGACGACTACTCGCGTGTCATTTGTTGGAGCGGCAACGACCTCTATCCATTTAGATACATAATCGACAGCGAAGAGTATATATTTGTTTCCAAAAGAAGACGGGAAAGGTCCCATGAAGTCTATTCCCCAAACGTCAAAGATTTCTACTTCTAAAATTCCTTTCTGAGGCATTTCATCGCGTCGTGAGATGTTGCCAGTGCGTTGGCACCGGTCGCATTTTAGTACAATGATATGGACATCCTTCCAGAGACTGGGCCAAAATAGGTCAGATTGTAGAATTTTAGCGCATGTCTTTGAAGTGCTAGCATGACCACCATAAGGTGCTGAATGGCATTGGGAAATGATGTCTTTTATTTCTTCCTCTGGGACACAGCGACGGTATAAGTTGTCGGCGCCTCGTTTGAAGAGTAGAGGTTCGTCCTAGTAGTAATGCTTTAAGTCGTGGAAGAATTTCTTCTTTTGTTGATAAGTTAGGTCCGGTGGAAGCACGCCTGCGGCTAAGTAATTAACGATGTCGGCAAACCAAGGCAAGGTGGCTTGGGCATAGACAGCTTCCACGGCTTTCTCAAGTTCTGGTTCTTCCGAGGTTGAGTTGGACATATCGCTTTCCAATTTGGCTATTAGACGTTCGTAGGGAAAGTCGTCATTGATAGGCACTGGTTCTTGTTTAATGCCCTTTATACGGGATAAGTGATCTGCAACTACGTTCTCGGTCCCCTTCTTATCTTTAATTTCTAAGTCGAACTCTTGTAATAATAGGATCCATCTCAATAATCTTGGTTTGGCGTCCTTTTTGCTTATTAGGTACCTAATGGCAGCGTGATCTGTGTATATGATTATTTTGGCTCCTACCAAGTAGGAACGAAATTTGTCAAGTGCAAACACGACTGCTAGAAGTTCCTTTTCCGTTGTGGCGTAGTTCATTTGGGCAGGGTCTAGAGTTCTACTGGCGTAGTAGATAGCGTGAAGCTTCTTGTCTTTCCTTTGTCCTAGAACTGCGCCTACAGCTTAATCACTCGCATCGCACATGATTTCGAATGGTAGTCGCCAATCTGGGGGTTGCATGATTGGTGCGGTGATAAGTGCTGACTTTAGAGTTTCGAATGCTTCTAAGAATTCTTTGTCGAAGATGAACTCGGCATCTTTCATTTACAAACCTGTAAGAGGTTTTGTGATTTTCGAGAAATCCTTTATGAACCTTTGGTAGAATCCAGCGTGTCCTAAGAAGCTTCGTATTTCTCGTACGGTTTTCAGAGGTTAAAGATCCTTTATGATCTCTATTTTAGCTTTGTCAACTTCAATCCCTTTTTCAGATATGACGTGTCCTAAAACGATGCCTTGTCGGACCATGAAATGACATTTCTCTCAATTAAGGACAGGGTTAACTTTAGCGCATCTTTTGAGTACCATTTCTAAATTTGACAGACAACTTTCAAAACTTTTTCCGCATACAGAGAAGTCATCCATGAACACTTCCATGATGTCGTCTATGTAATCCGCAAAGATTACCATCATGCATCTTTGGAAGGTTGTTGGAGCATTGCACAGTCCGAACGACATTCGGCGATAAGCAAAAGTACCATAGGGACAGGTGAATATTGTCTTTTCTTGGTCATCGGGGTGAATAGGAATTTGAAAGAATCCCGAATAACCATCTAGATAGTAGAAGTACGAATGTTTCACTAGTCTTTCCAACATCTGGTCTATGAAAGGTAAAGGGAAGCGATCTTTCCGAGTCGCCTTGTTCAGTTTTCTGTAATCGATACACATCCTGTTTCCGGTCACAACTCTTTGGGTTATCGATTCACCTTTCGCATTCTTCACTACAGTAACGCCTCCTTTCTTTGGTACTACATGTACTGGGCTGACCCATTGGCTGTCGGAGATCGGGTATATGATTCTTGCGTCTAGTAACTTTTTCACCTCGTCTTTGACTACAGTGCTTAGGATCAGGTTTATCCTTCTCTGATGTTCTCTTGAAGTTTTGCAATCTTCCTCTAGCATGATACGGTGCATACAGATGGAAGGACTTATGCCTTTTAGATCGCTTATATTATAGCCTAACGCAGTTGGGTACTTCCTTAGGACTTCTAGTAATTGCTCAGTTTCTGACTGTCCTAAATTAGCGTTGACTATTACTGGTCTTTTGAATTCTGTATCTAGGAATTCGTACCTGAGGGTTTTAGGTAGTTCTTTAAGTTTTAAAGCTGGGTTTTTCGGACCTCGCATGTGATTTGGAGTTAGTGTTAAGATCTCGCTCAGACTATCATCTTTGTATGGTGCACGCCAGTTGTCGTCTTCATGAATAACAGGGATCTGGATTTTCATGATTTCAGAATATGTAATTTCTTCCTTCTCTAATTTTCGTATGCATTCGTCAATGACATTTACTATATAGCATGTGTCATCTATAGCTGGTGCCTTCATGAACTTAGTAAGGATGAACTCTATCTTTTCTTCTCCTACTTCGAATGTTAGCCTTCCTTTCTTTATGTCTAAGATAGCTCCGGCTGTCGCTAGGAATGGTCTTCCTAGGATAATTGGGGTAACAGAGTCCTCTTTGATGTTCATGATTATGAAGTCGGTTGGGATATAGAATTGGCCTATGCGTACTGGAACATTTTCCAATACACCGACGGGATATTTGACTGATCAGTCAGCCAATTGCACGGACATTTTAGTCGGTCTTAGTTCTCCCATATTCAGCTTTTTGCATATAGATAAAGGCATGACACTTATACTGGCTCCTAGATCGCATAGAGCTTTGTCTATAATGAACTTTCCTATGACGCAAGGTATGGAGAAACTACCTGGGTCTTTTAGTTTAGGAGGCATGTTGTTTTGAATGATTGTGCTACATTCGGCAGTAAGTGTAACTGTTTCGTTATCCTCTATTTTCCTTTTATTAGACAAGATTTCTTTAAGAAACTTAGCGTATGACGGCATTTGAGTTATCGCTTATGTGAAAGGAATAGTGATGTTTAGTTGTTTCAGAAGTTCAACAAATTTCTTAAATTGTCCTGAAGTTTTGGAGTTTATTAATCTTTGCGGATAAGGGATAGGTGGTTTATATGGCGTTGGAGGCTCATATGAGTTTTCATCTTTGGCTCCGACTTTTTGCTCGTCACATTCCTTCTTTTCTGTTTCAGACTCCTTTTCGGTTGGTTTATCAGATTTCTGATGCATTACTAAATATTCGTTCCTAGGATCTGTTGGGCCTTCCAATTCTTTTCCACTTCTCAATATAACAGTGTTTGCGTGGCCTTTCGGATTAGGTTCTGGCTGGCCTGGAAATGTTCCAGCTGGGGCAGCTGCAGAGGCTTGTTGTTGAGCCACTTGTGATATCTGCGTTTCGAGCATCTTATTGTGGATGGCTAAAGCGTCTACTTTTCCGGTCAGCTGTTTAATTTGCTCGCTAGTGTGTATGTTTTGATTCAGGAATTCTTTATTTGTTTGAGCTTGAGAAGCTATGAATTTTTCCATCATCACTTCGAGGTTTGATTTCCTAGGGGCAGTTTGGGCAGCAGCGGCTGGTTTCTGATATCCTGGCGGAGCAGTGGGTGCTTGCAAGGCATTATCGTTCTTGTAGGAAAAGTTTTGGTGGTTCCTCCATCCTGGGTTGTAAGTATTTGCGTAAGGATTTCCTTGAGCGTAGTTTACTTGGTCTGGTGGGATTCCTGCCAACAATGGGCACTCGGGCGCATTATGAGTGGCGATTCCGCATAACTCGCAGTTTGGAGTTATAGCAGCTACGGTTGCAGTTGGGGTAACGGTCAGACTGTCGATTTTCTGCGCTAGAGCATCTACCTTAGCGTTGAACTTTTCAAGGCTGCTGATCTCGTACATCCCACCTTTCGTCGCGGGTTTCTCTGCTGGAGTTCTTTCACCTTCCCACTGGCAGTGGTTCTGAGACATGTTTTCGATAAGTTGATAGGCTTCGTCGTATGGCTTATCCATAAGTGCACTGCCCGCGGCGGCGTCTACCGTTAATCTGGTGTTATACAGAAGCCCATTGTAGAAAGTATGGATCGTCACCCAGTCTTCTAAACCGTGGTGAGGACATGCTCTCATCATATCTTTGAACCTTTCCCACGCTTCGTAGAGAGATTCAGTATCTTTTTGTCGAAATCCGTTGATTTGAGCTCTAAGCATAGCAGTTTTGCTTGGCGGAAAGTATCTCGCTAAGAAAACGTTCTTCAACTGTTCCCACGTCGTAATGGAGTTGGATGGTAAGGATTGTAACCATGTCCAAGCTCTATCTCTAAGAGAGAAAGGAAAAAGACGAAGTCATATTGCGTCTGGAGTTACTCCATTTGCCTTTAATGTGTCTGCGTATTGCACAAACTTCGTTAAGTGTTCGTTCGGATCCTCAGTTGCATTTCCTGAGAATTGATTTTGTTGTACAGCTGACAGCAATGACGGTTTTAGTTCGAAATCGTTTCGATTGATAGCTGGGGCAACAATGCTACTTCGAGGTTCCAACTGAGAGGGTGTAGCGTAGTCCTTCAGCGGTTTGTTCTGAGGTCCGTCAGCCATCTTTGATTCTTCAACAGGAGGATGAGCTAGAAGATCAGGAATATTGTGTTTTCGTTGATATTCGAGGATGCGCCTTCTTAAGTGTAAGAAGCGCTCTAGTTCGGCGATTGTAGGTTGTAAGATGTCGCCTTGTGAGCGAGTACTTGGCATACAATTGAAGAACGAGTAGAGGGAGAGAGAGTAGTTAACTTAGTCTATACTGTGTAACAAAGGATTACACTATTGACTAAACGGGTCCCCGGCAACGGCGCCAAAAACTTGATCGCGACTTTCTATGTCTAACTGAATTAACTACAAGTGCACAGTCTATCGCATAGTAATAATAGATATCGATCCCACAGGGACTCGTAATCAAGCTAGTATTTTCGGGTGTTACTGTGTTTAGCTAGGTTGGTAATGTTTTAGGGGAATAAAAGCAGAATAAGTGCGTAAACTATAAGGGAACTAAAGCGTTAATTAAGGTATAAATGCTTGAACCGGTATGTAATATGTTAGTTCTTTAGGGATTCTACAAGTCACCGGTGTTTTGGGTGTTTTCAAAAATATTTTAAGAAGAAAGTGACGGTTTAAAGACCTTTGTCTCACTATGGTTGTTGACACTAGTCGCAACTCTAAGGCAGAACGTATGTTGTCGCTATCCCGTTCGCGGTTAAAATTACTTTTTGAAAACCATTAAGCTCTAATCGTTTTTAAAACGCTGTCGCTGTTTTTAAAATGAATGCTTAGTTTTTACTATTCGGACTTAACCTCAGCTGTCGCTTGTTGGTTCGTACCTTTGTGAATTTCCCACTGTCGTGGCAAAACTGCTTTTAAATAAGTTCTCGTTGTCGCGACGAACATTTATTTCAGAAAAATTGATTTTAAAAACTGAAGCCATAAATAAGTTTTGAAAAGGAAAGTAAACACCGGTTAATTATCGAATCCCATCCGATTACTTATTACATACCGATTACTTAAGATTTAGCCGGACATGGAATATAAATTAGCAACACGTAAATAATGGCAGAAAATCATAATATGCATTATAATGGGGAATGGAAATCAATTAACGATTAAAATAAGAACCTGTAAACAATTCGATTGGCTTTTGGGAAATCCTCCGAAATGACGGCAGGATTTAGTCTTTATGCCAATTACTCGTACAGAATAAAGTTTGGAAAGTAAAACAACAATTGCAAGGAAAGAAAGAAAAAGGAAACAATATAACGATAAGAAAATGGGAAACTGAAAATTGCTCTGAAAGTAAATTGGCAGCACTTCGTCTCTTCAATGCGGCTCCCCTTTTCTGGTACCAGCTCCCTCCTTTTATAGATGAGATTTCCAACGGTTTGTTTCCTCAGGAAGTGGGATTGATATCAGAAAATATAGGAGTTAGTGGTCCACTCCTCTTTGGCATTTTCAAGCACTTCACAGCACGTGCAGAATTTCTGCATTTTAATTCCATGACGGTCGTCATGGACCTGTGACGGTCGTAACACGTATGACGGTCGTCACACCCTTGTGACGGTCGTCACATCAGCAGAACTCGTTTTTGCTGTTTTTGGCCTGTTTTTCACCTGGTTTTCACTTGTAAATGCTTGTTTTCTTCATCTTGCTCCATTTGAGCATGGACTTTGGATACCTGCAAAATACTGGACAAATAGTGTGGAAGTATCCGAAATCGGAGTGAAAACGGTCGCTGATTAATAGAAAAGTACGTCATTATATATATACGATTTCGTGTTATCACCAAGCCATACCCAACAACCAGGAAGTTCCGAGGACTGTTATATCCGAATTTGTGTCAGCACCGATCCCAGTGGTGCCTGTTGTTACCGAGGTGACCTACAGCATGCCGCCAGGTTTTCCATGGGGAATTCCTCCTTATTTCACTCCTGCTGGCTACCGCCCACCTGTTCCTGAGGTCCCTGCTGCGACCGTTGTGCAAGCCGTACCCACCACTGCTGCTGTAATGACCATTGCACCACCGCATGTGAATGTTACTCTATGTATCCTGGACGAACCGATCTACCATGGATCTCCAACTGAAACTGTGGGTTTTGAAGAGAGGATGGATGGTTTCCAAGACCAATTTTCCGAGATGCAGAAAGAGTTAAGAGCCCTTCGTGGGAAGGATCTGTTTGGAAAGAGTGCCTCTGAATTGTGCTTAGTTCCGAATGTCAAGGTTCCGCCAAAGTTCAAGGTCCCTAATTTTGAGAAGTACAAAGGGAATACTTGCCCTCAAAGTTATCTCATCATGTATGCCAGAAAGATGTCTGCGCAAACTGACAACGATCAATTACTCATTCATTACTTCCAGGATAGTCTGATAGGTGCTGCGCTCAAATGGTATATGGGGTTGGATAGTGCGAAGATCCGATCTTTCAATGATCTAGGTGGGGCTTTCATCAAGCAATACAAGTATAATGTAGACATGGCTCCTGACAGAGATCATTTGAGGGTCATGATGCAGAAAGACAAAGAGAATTTCAAGGAATATGCTCAACGTTGGCGCGAGTTGGCCGCGCAGGTTACGCCACCGTTGGAGGAAAGGGAAATGACCAAGATTTTTCTAAAGACCCTTGGTCCTTTCTTTTATGAGAAAATGGTTGCAAGTGCACCCAGTGACTTCACTGAGATGGTGAATATGGGAATGCGATTGGAAGAAGGAGTCCGAGAAGGACGATTGGTCAAAGAAGAGAATGCTCCTAGCAATGCTAAGAAGTATGGAGGTGGTTTTGTGAAGAAAAAGGAAAAGGAAGTGAACGTTGTGCAAGAAGGAAGACTCAGAAGGAGGTACTCACCAGCGTATCAGGTTGCAGCAGTATCGCTAGTTTTCAAAATGCTCCAACTTATCAACCACAACCACAACAAAGTCCACAATCTCCTCAACAGAATCAACCATTCAACAATCAGGGTCGTGTGTCCAAAAAGATAAACTTTGATCCCATCCCTATGAAGTATGCTGACTTGTTTCCAGCTTTGATCCAGAAGGGTCACATCCAGACAAAAGCTCCACCTGAGGTTCCCAAGAATCCTCCTCCTTACTATAAAGCTGATAGATTTTGTCTTTACCATTAGGGAGCTCCAGGACATGACATTGAAAGTTGTTTTGGTATGAAAGAAAACGTCTAGAGGCTCATTAAGTGAGGAATCTTATCCTTTAAGGATTACAATCCTAATGTGCAAGATAATCCATTGCCACCACATGGCTCACCCTCCATAAACATGATTCAGGGTTACCTATAAGGAAGTGATCAGGAAGTTTCATTGGAGAAGAATGAAGAGGTATGTATTATAGTGCCTCACTTCAAGGAGTTGGAGCGTATTGAGATCACATACAACAGTAGAAAGTCAGCCGTTACTCCCTTGGTAATCAATGTGCCAGGACCGGTCCCTTACACTTCTAGTAAGGTTATCCCGTACTGTTATAACGCTACAATGTTGGAAGATAGAAAGGAGGTACTGTTACTTGTCGTACCTCGAAAAATACGATCCTCGCGATGGACGCGGAAAATACTGTTCGAAACAGAGTCGCCACCGAACTTTATTCATTCCAAGGATGGAATAGGAAAATATCGATAAAACCTTAAAGGAGATAAGAACATGGTCATCGCAACCAATATTCTAGGTTCGGGAGTCGGTTACGCAGAGGGAAGGTATTAGCACCCTCTACGTCCGTTGTACTCAACGGGAACCTCTTGATCGATTCGAGAGTAAAGTTATCTACGCTTGTTTGTTTTCTTCTAAGGTGTCTCCTATAAGGGGAAATGAGTGGTTTTAAGATAGGGCGCTCGCCAAGGATTGGGGCCCTTGTGCCTACGTATCTTCACTTGTAAGAAGTGGAAAATCAGAGCATTCGTAGTTCGTGGGACTACGGGAAAAGAAGGGGGATTGTGCTCACCAAGATCATCACAATCTTGTGCCTACGTATTCTCATTGATAAATGAGAAATCAGAGCAGCCGTAGTTCGGCTAACTACGGTAAAAGGTTTGTGAACGAACGAGTGTTTATGTCGCGTTCTAACTGCTAAACATTGGCTTGTCTCCTCGCTAGGGGAGGCTGAAGCACGAGTTTGTTATGCGCGAAAGAAGGGACTAAACAATGTTCTTGGTAAAAGGTGGGTATGAGTTGAACGAGAGTTTAGGTCGCATTCTAACTGCTAAACATTGGCTTGTCTGCTCGCTAGGGGAGGCTGAAGCACGAGTTCATATGCGCGGAAGAAAGGAATAAACAATGTTCTTTGGTAAAAGGTATGGGAACCTAAAGGTGGGAAAGAAAGAAAAGGTGGAAAAGTGCTCGCTAGGATCATCGCAATCCTATGCCTACGTATTCTCAACAGATGTGAGAAATCAGAGCAGCCGTAGTTCGGCCAACTACGGTAAAAGGGTTTGGATTTGAACGAGTGTTCAGGTTGCATTCTAACTGCTAAACGTTGGCTTGTCTGCTCGCTAGGGGAGGCTGAAGCACTAGTTTGTTATGCGTGGAAGAAGGGAATAAACAATGTTCTTTGGTAAAAGGTATGGGAACCTAAAGGTGGGAAAGAAAGAAAAGGTGGAAAAGTGCTCGCTAGGATCATCGCAATCCTATGCCTACATATTCTCAACAGATGTGAGAAATCAGAGCAGCCGTAGTTCGGCCAACTACGGTAAAAGGGTTTGGATTTGAACGAGTGTTCAGGTCGCATTCTAACTGCTAAACGTTGGCTTGTATGCTCGCTAGGGGAGGATGAAGCACTAGTTTGTTATGCGCGGAAGAAGGGACTAAACAATGTTCTTGGTAAAAGGTGGGTATGAGTTGAACGAGAGTTTAGGTCGCATTTTAACTGCTAAACATTGGCTTGTTTGCTCGCTAGGGGAGGCTGAAGCACAAGTTTATTATGCACGGAAGAATGGGCTAAACAATGTTCTTTCGGAAAGTGTTTAGGCTAGAAATCGCACGAGGGCAAGGAATTAGGTTTATCGCGTTGGATGTTTTGGTTAGAGGATATATTTGAATAGGTTTGTGATTTCGATCGCACGGGGACGAGAGAGAGGAGTTTGGTTAGGTAATTTGATAGAGAATGACGACTATTCGATAAACGAGACGTCAGCCTCACAATCAATTAATCGGGATATTATTGGAATGCTAGATCCCAATAACACCTTTTCATTCTAATAGTTACGAAATATGTTTGAGAAAGTTTCAATCGCACGAGGGCAAGAGAAGAGAGTTGGAGTGGTTGAATATTTTAAGGGAGAGTGACGACTATTCGGTAAACGAGACGTCAGTCTCGCAACCAATTAATCGGGATATCGTTGGAATGCCAGATCCCAACAACACCTTTTTCATTGAATTAATCATGAAATTGTATTTGAATGGACAATGACGATATTTGTCCAAATAGTTAGGGCATGTGTTTTATAGACGAAAGGTCGAGTAATCCACAACCTAAAGCGTACGCCCCAAGAATGGTTACTCAAGAATTCAAGGAGCGCGAGACTCCAAGAACTTAATTCTTTCGTAATTTTTAATTAAGAAAATAGTTTAGACTTGACGTATGGTTTAGAAACATACTAGGGTTTAGACTCGATCGCACAAAGGTGAGGAACGAGATTAGATGGTTTGAAAAATTAGGAGGAATGACGACTACTCGATAAACGAGACGTCAGCCTCGTAACCAATTAGTCAGGATATCGTTGGAACGCTAGATCCCAACGACAATCTTTTTCATCCCATTAATTATGAAATAGTGTTTGTTGGACAGTGAATACTTGTCCAAATAATTATGGAAATATTTTGGAAAAGAAAGTTCGAACGACACACCATTCAAGGCGTACGCCTCAATAGTAGTCACTCTCAAATTCGAGGAATGCGCGACTCCAAGAACTCGATTATTTCGTGATTTAATTAAGAAAATAGTTTGAAAATATTAGCGTACTCGGACTAGGCGCGCTAGGTATTCTAGAAAATAAGATCGGAAGGGTCACAACTCGAGGTGTGCACCTCGAGAGCGGTCGCTTAAAAAATTCAAGGAAGGCGAGATCCAAGAATTTAATTGTTTGGAAATTTGTTTGAGAAAAATAGTCTAATTTAATTAAGAAAACTAATTTTAATTTTCATATATAAGAATAAATTAATCAATTGTTTATAAAAAGATTTTGGGAAAAGCTAGTCATATTTAATTGTTTTGAAAAAAAGTTTAATATCTTAAAAAAAAAAAGTTTTAAATAAAGTATAATTTTTGAAAAGTCTAATATTTAAAATATTAATTTGGTAATGATTTTGAAATATATTTTAAAAGAATAATTTGAATTGATTTATAAGAATGTCTAAGAGTAATTAAAAACTATCTTTTAGAAATTCAATTAAATTAAACGAAAAAAATTTGAAAACCGGAAGGCGGAACAACCACAACTCAAGGGCGTGCGCCTCGAGAGCGGTTGTTCAAGGACTCAAAGGATGCTAGACCCCAAAAGCCCACTACTTTCGTAATTAATTAAGAAAATAGTTTTTTTTTTTAAATGATTTTTTATCAAAATGAACTGAGGCTTCAATTTAATTTAGAAAATATTTTGAAGATTAATTAGGGATTTGATTAAGGTCTGAATGATTAGGTGGAAAAACCTTTCTCAACCTAACTAGAAATTGTTTTATTTAACAGAAAGCAATTGATGGGATGAGCGCAGGAAACTCAGTTGGTTCAAAATTTACATAATAAAGTCTATCTGTAAACTGCAATAGCAAATTAACACACTCACAGAACAATAGAAAACCGGCGGAATCTGCGGTTGCACAATTTCAAGATTTACTTTTATACAGGTGATGCTACAACCGCACAACATACCGTCGTTGGTCAGACTATGCAGGGTCTTAATGGCCGAACAGGTTTTCCAATCCCTTATGTTGTAATACAGGAAGTCCTGGTAGTGGAGCCTATGCGTACAACGATGCTTCAAGCTCCTGCTGCATAATCGAAATTCCGGCGATGCCGCAAAAGCTTTGCATTGAAACAGTAATCTCATTTGGAATAACCCCAGATAACTTGTTACGACTAAGATCAGCAAAAATTAGAAGTTTGCATTGACTAAACTCAGGCGCAATAGGACCAGGAAACTTGTTATGACTAAAATCAACCTTTGAAAGCTGTTGCAACCTTTAAATCTGTGATGGAATCTTACCAGAAAACATGTTATCATTCACAGTATGCTCGCCGTCGAGCTATAGTTTTCTTCCATTACCGCTCGCTCGCTATTGCCAAGGGTTAGTTGCAGCAAAAAACAACACTTATGAAATATGATATCAGTCGCTATATAACGACATAACTCCATGATATTTGAAAATAAAGCACACTAGGGAAAACAAATAACTCGGCGGCATAATACTAGTTGAATAAGCCTTTCAATCAGGTCAGAATCAAGAATAAACTAGACAACGATATTGAAAATGCTATGCTAATCAACCTTTAAACAAAGAGGAGTTTTTTTTCTTTAAAACCAAGGACTAATGTTCTGCAAAATCATTGACACTAACCCAAACAACAACATTCCAACATCACATTAAATGCTAACATCTCATTTAGCAACGCAATTTAATCATAATTATAGACATGCCAGTAACAAAACTGCATAATCGCGGTAGCATAAACAATCAACAAGAGATTACCGATGTCGATTCAAGATGTGAAATCTATTGAACTAGAGCGAGATGATATTCGATACCAATGCAATTTGAGCCAAAATGAATGAGAAATTCCACTGCAGCTGGTTCTGCTTGTTGTTGCAGAGTTATTGTTGATGCTGGACTTGAAACAGAACAAGGTGCTGCCGAGTTTGCATCGTATCTGCATCATGTGAAATGTCAAGCTGGAATTCACTAAGACATATCATGTGAAATGTCAAGCTGGAATTCACTAAGACATCCTGCAAAACCGCTGTTACAATATAAAAGTTGTTGCTGTTGATATATATTCACAATATCCTGCAAAACAAGCTGTTGCAAACACCTTCCATTCAAGCTGTTGAGATATACTCGAAACCGACAAAGACAAAGCTCGATTAAAGACGTCTTGTTTTTGTATCCCTGGAACTTTGAGCGGCTCGACGTGTATGCACGATGGTTGCTGTAAGTTGAGGGAGTCTCAGTTACAGTTGTGTTGTCGACGCGAAACTCAACATTGTCGCAACATGTCAAAACAAAGCAAACAATATCCAACGGCAGCTGGGACTGATATTCGACATCGCCATCAAATGGTGTGGTTGCAAACTTTTTGTTGGATCCAATTTATTGTACTTCACGATCGCAATATCGACACAAATAAATCCATCAGTACTTTACAAGCTTCCGCAAAACTCCAATCTCACGACATTGAAGGCTCAGACTCACAGCTTATGGAAACAAGTCAAAGGAATTGCGACGCCGCTGCTAGAATGTCACTGACATTTGAGCTGGATTGTTGTAGGTACGACTAACCGATACTGCTTCTAATAGACCGAGCTTTCGCCTTTTGAGTCGTTCCAATTACATTAAGAAATAGTCATGGCTCCGAACCTGTCGTCCTCGAACCTCGACACGCAGACATTTAGAGATCTTGCAGCCTAGTAAGACTGATGCTATCGTGTGCGGTGTCATTGCTTCCAAGATCAAACCATTGTCTCCAAACTTGTGGGTTGAAAACGAACTATTGTTGAAGTTCCTAGCGTAAAGGTTGGACAATCACAACGCCCTTGGCTCTCGCTTCATGTCGTTATTGCTGAACATCTATGCGGCTAACCATTAATCAGTCCTCAACCTGTACAGAAGTGGACACCAACAAAACAGGAACGCAAACCAAACAGAACAAAAGAAAAATATAGCGAAAACAGAGCTAATGTTAGAAATACAACCCTTGTGAGTGTGGCTACGAAGTTGGAACAGCGCGAGCCTTTGAAGATGGTGTATTGTTGTTGATTCCAGAACAGGGCACGACAGACACACAATAGCCCTTTATCAAGATTCCCTTTGCTCAAATCAAAACCGTGATCTGATGTTACCGCAGCTGCTACTCAACTTTCCATTGCAGAATTTAAGTGCTTCTAGATCCAACTACTTGCGATGTCGCAACAAGATTCATGAGTCCGAAAGCCAAATCGAAACCGAAAACCTTGGCTGAAGCTGCTTGTGGTTGAACGAAAATAGATGGAGAGATTTGTTGCGGAGTTATCAGCATTGAACTCGTGGTTGCAGTTCTAGTCGTAACAGTGAGGAACATCAGCGCCGAGAGTCAATCCGCGTCACCGCCGTTGTTTAGGACATCAGATCCACTGCTATCTATCATCAATTGATTTCGCAAGTTGATTCTGCATCAATGTTCGAGTCAGTTTGATGCCGATGCTGACTTATCATCGCGATCTAATGTTGTTGCAACTTAGAGTTGCTCCGTGCACCGCTTGAAGTATCAAGTTCTGCTGCTGAATTGAGTCTATGATGTTTCCTCAACAAATGATAATGCTGCCGCTTCTGAACAAAATTCAAGCCCTCCCTGTAAAGAGCAACTCTAGGCTCACACAGACCACCTTTCAGCATGTCAAATGACTTCTTAACTGGACTCCCAAACTGAAAGCTACAACCAGTAAAAGCTCTTTCAAAGTCTGAATAAAATTCTCCTGGTCCATGCGTGTTCCCCTGCTCTGCAAAGCTACCTTTCTTTTTCGATTGTGCTATAACATGTGACCAATCTTACAAGAATACCATCACAACATAATGAGCTTGATGCGTTTCAGAACTGATATTTCAAACGAGGCATGCTATCAAATTCTCCATGTCTGCATCAGCATCATAAGTATGAGAGAAACATAGCCAATGTCGTTGCTGAAACCGAACTACAAATGCTGGTGTTCGTTGTGTCATTCACTCGCCGATATTGTTGCAACTTTGTTCATTATCTTGCCCTGTAGCCGTTGAATTTACATCTCCGAAACTTCGACCTACAGATTGAGAAGTTTGTTGAGCTTGTTTTTTTGAATGCTTCAATGTTGTTGTTGGTGCAAACATCATCAAATAAGAACGGAATATCAGTTCACTATTGTTGTTACTGAGCTGTGATTCAGGAAGTTGTCAAGTCCGTCGAACCTGCGTGCTTCGCAGTGTTACGACCATGCCTCGAAACCAAACGCAACCGAACACTACGAGAGTGACATCATCAATGGAATATGCAAATTGTTGCTGCTGTTTTTTCGGAGACCTCACAATAATGACACGAAACTTGCGGCGAGCTGTTGAGTTGTCAAACCATGCTCAAATGTTCTTCGCATTTTTCTCAATCTGCTACACGATCCAGATACAAACCCTTGCAGTGTTTTGTCCAGCTTCTTTGTTTACTGATACTGAAGGTGGAACAAGCTAATTGTGTAAAAGACGGTCACAGATTTGCTATTGATTCCTCAGTGTCTTCTCTTATTGTTTCTCCGAGCAATATCATGGCGAAATTGATGGCGATTTGCGTGGAGGATGCTTTCGTTGGTGCGGATTGAGAAGAGTGAAGTGAGCACTGAGTCTCACTTTTGGAACCCTTTCACCGAGAGAGAACGGAGATCTACGTGGTTGTATGAAGCGGAGAGGTTAAGGTGGATGGTGGGTGTTTAGAGGAAATCGAAAGGGGAAGAAAGGGTAAGGTGGCGGATGTGTCGATGGTGGTGACGGCGAAGACGAATGTGGAAGGAGGAAAATGTGAAGAAACGGAAGATGGCGGTGAGGTTTTGATGGTGGTGACGGCGAAGAAACAGGAATACGAAAGGGAGATGGTGAATTTGCGATTCTGAAAAGATCGTGAACAGCCTTAGGATTTGGTAATTGGGGCTGACGACTAGGGTTACCCTCCAAAATTGAGGATCCTGTGAACATTGTAGGGTGCCCTATTTATCCCAAAAAAAACCAACCCTAATCCAAATTGCCACCGTGTCCTCAATCAATTTCATTTTTCCTCTTTTTTTTAATTTTTCTTTTAATTTATTTTTTCTGAATAATAAATAATAATCATTCCTAACTCTATTATATTTTTTAATCATTATATTAACTATTACTAAATTAAACTCTAATCTAATTTTTAATATAAATCCTAATTAAATTCTAACTCTATTTTTTTTAATCTATTTTTTTTCTAAATTAAAATTTCTAAGTTATAATTAAGTTCTAAATTAAATCTATCTAATTAAAATTTTTAATTTAAATCCTAATTTCTAATTCAAAACTAATTAAAATTAATATAAAAAAAAGAAAAAAAAATATAATATTAACCTATCATAAAAAAAAATGAAATTATGAAACAAAAAATAATGATAAATATATACAAAAAACAAATGCCACGTAGCATGCTCTTATTGGGCTTAAAAAGTGAAAATGCCTGTTTTTGCTGAAAATTACGCTACGCTGTATAAGCGAGGTAAATTAAAAACAAAATCGGGCAAATAAAATTTTTAAAAAAAGGTAGGACAAATTTGGGGTATGACATTACCTACTTTGCCTTTGGTTGTTAATATTGCAGATGTCAGCAGAGTAACTAGAAGCGGCCGAGTTTACCCTTTAGTGACTTCGAAAGGCAAAGGGATTTCAGTAGAGCAACCAAGTACGAAGGATCCTATTGTGGATCAATCTGGTGAATCCAATCTGTCCAAGGCGGACGAAGTGCTGAAAGTAATCAAGAGAAGTGAATACAGAGTTGCAGATCAGCTTCTGCAAACCCCGTCTAAGATCTCTGTTCTGCAGTTGCTAATGAGTTCTGAGGCACATAGGGAAGCGCTCCAAAAGATATTGGAGCAGGAATATGTAGAGCAGGATGTCACAATGGAGCAATTTGATAATATCATCGGTAACATTACTGCATGCGACAATCTGGGTTTCAATGAGGAGGATCTCCCAGAGGAAGGGAGGAAGCATAATATGGCTTTGCATATTTCTGTGAATTGTGGGAATGATTCTCAGTCCAGTGTGTTGGTTGATATCGGGTCCTCTCTGAATGTGATGCCTAGAACCACTTTATCCAAGTTGTCTTATCAGGGACCGCCGATGAGACCCAGTCATGTCATAGTTAAAGCTTTTGATGGATCTAGAAAAGCGGTGATTGGTGAAGTAGATTTGCCGATGACTATCGGTTTGCAGACTTTCATGATCACGTTCCAAGTCATGGACATTCGCACCGCCTACAGCTGTTTGCTAGGGAGGCCGTGGATACATGAAGTCGGGGCAGTTACCTCCACCCTACATCAGAAATTGAAGTATGCATTTGAGGGTAAAACAGTTACGGTTTATGGGGAAAGAGCTTTGGTGGTGAGCCACTTGTCATCGTTTTCTTATGTTGAAGCTGAAGAAGAGGTTGGTACGCAGTTCCAAGCTTTATCTATCGCAGGAGACAGTGTTCAAAGACCCAGAGTACCTATGTCCTCATTCAAGGATGCGCAGCAGGTTGTAAGCAGTGGTCCTCAAACAGGTTGGGGCAAAATGTTGTTTTTGCCAGAGAATAAGAACAAGAAAGGTCTTGGTTTTTCTAGCGGGTCTGCTCAACAAGTCAGCAGAAATCAAGAGGTCCCGCCGATCAATAAGGTGTTCCGCAGTGGAGGGGTCATCCATCCTCCTCACATCAATGCAGCGTCAGAAGACGAGTCTGAAGGTTACATATCAGATGGTTCAGCAAGTCTCTCCATTCCATATGAAGATTATGAGCCCTATATGGAAGATCCAGGTTATGTCTTAGATAATTTTGATTACAGTTTTGGGGTCTATGCTGTTACAGAAGAGGAGTCTAATGAAGATGTGCCAGAGTTCGTGACTCCAGGAGTTCTAGTAAAGAATTGGAGTGTGGTTGAAGCCCATGTTGTGATTCATATATCAAAGTAAACATTTGTTTTTAAAGTTTTCGCTCTGCCCAAGGCAAAAATATTGTTGTGTGGGCTTGCTTTTAATAATCCCCTTTGCTCTGCCCAAGGCAAAGGTGACTTTGTGGGGTATTTCTTTGTTCGGATTTTTGCTATCATCAATAAATATTTGTCCCTTTTTATGTGCTTTTCTTTTATTTCTCTTTTATTATTGCAATGTTGGAAAACAATAATGAGTAGCATCTCGCGTACACACACTTTCCACTTTATAAAACTGAATAGAATAATATCACATGCGCAGATTACTACACCCACTACATCGCGAGAATAATGACCCTCTTCCTTCACTGAACTTCGAATTCCCTGTGTTTGAGGCTGAAGACGAAGAAGATGATATCCTAGAAGAGATCTCCAGGCTGCTCGAGAAAGAAGAGAAGGCTATCCAACCTCATCAAGAGCTCGTGGAAGTGATAAATTTGGGAACAGAAGAAATCCGTAGGGAAGTGAAAATAGGAGCTCTGCTCAAGCCCGATGTAAAGGAATAGTTGATTGAGTTGCTCAGAGAATTTGTTGATGTGTTCGCGTGGTCCTATCAAGACATGCCAGGATTGGATACTGCCATAGTTGAACATCGCCTGCCGCTGAAACCAGATTGCCCACCGGTTAAACAGAAACTCAGAAGAACCCGGCCCGATATGGATTTGAAGATCAAGGAGGAGGTACAAAAACAGATTGATGCAGGTTTTCTTGTCACTGCCGAGTATCCGCTTTGGTTGGCCAACATTGTACCTGTTCCGAAGAAAGATGGAAAGGTCTGTATGTGTGTGGATTACATGGATCTGAATAAAGCCAGTCCGAAAGATGATTTCACATTGCCTCACATCGACATTTTGGTTGACAGCACTGCAAGATATGAAATCTTCTCTTTTATGGATGGATTTTCAGGATACAATCAGATCAGAATGGCTCCCGAGGACAGAGAGAAGACGTCGTTCATTACTCCCTGGGGCACCTTTTGCTATAGAGTGATGCCGTTTGGATTGAAAAATGTCGGGGCAACATATCATAGGGCTATGACTACTTTGTTCCATGGTATGATGCACAAAGAAATTGAAGTTTATGTGGACGATATGATAGCTAAGTCTAAGACTGAAGATGATCATGTCAAGCATTTTTTAAAGCTATTCGGTCGATTGAGAGAATACAAGCTCCGTTTGAATCCTAACAAGTGCACGTTTGGGGTACGATCAGGAAAATTATTGGGTTTAATTGTCAGCCAGAGAGGTATTGAGGTAGATCCCGATAAGGTGAAGGCTATTCAGGAAATGCCAGCTCCATCTACAGAGAAACAAGTCAGAGGATTTTTGGGATGTTTGAACTACATCTCCCAGTTTATATCTAATATAACTGCTAAGTGTAAACCCATTTTCAAACTGCTGAGGAAAGAACAAGGGTATGTTTGGACCGATGATTGTCAAAAGGCTTTCGATAGTATCAAAGAGTATTTGCTTGAACCGCCTATTCTGATACCACCGGTAGAAGGGAGACCTTTGATCATGTATTTGACTGTGTTGGAAGATTCGACGGGTTGTGTGCTCGGTCAGCGAGATGAGACCGGAAAACAGGATCACGCCACTTATTATTTGAGTAAGAAGTTTACCGACTGCGAGTCCAGATACACTATGCTTGAGAAAACCTGTTGTGCTTTGGCGTAGGCCGCTAAGCGTCTACGACAGTACATGTTGAGTCACACTACTTGGTTAATTTCGAAAATGGATCCTATTAAGTATATCTTTGAGAAACCCGCATTGACTGGGAGGATTGCCAGATGGCAGATGCTGTTATCAGAATATGACATCGAATATCGTACTCAGAAGGCTATCAGAGGAAGTATTTTGGCTGACCATTTGGCACATCAGCCTATTTTGGATCATCAACCCTTGAACGATGATTTCCCGGACGAAGAAGTTATGTATTTGAAAATTAAGGATTGCGAAGAACCTCTACCAAGTGAAGGACCTGAGCCCAGTTCTCAATGGAGTTTGATTTTCGATGGAGCCGTCAACGCTCATGGGAGAGGAATAGGCGCGATTATTATGACTCCTCATGGGTCTCATATTCCGTTTACCTCCAAATTAACATTCAAGTGTACCAATAATGAAGCCGAATATGAAGCATGTATTATGGGCCTCGAGGAGGCAGTGGACTTAAGGATTAAGAATTTGGATGTATTCGGTGATTCTGCCGTAGTCATTTATCAAATCACAGGAGAGTGGGTAACTCGACAAGATAATTTGGTTTCGTATAAAGATTATGCAAGAAGACTGCTACCTTTCTTTGACAGGGTCGATTTTCATCATATCCCTCGTGATGAGAATAGGATGGCAGATGCATTGGCAACTTTGGCCTCCATGATTGTGGTGAATTCTTGGAATGCGTGCCCTCGAATTGAAGTAAGGTGCCTTAACAGACCTGCCTTCGTCTTCACCATTGAAGATGTCGGAGATGACAAACCTTGGTATTGTGATATTGAAATGTTTCTTAGAACGCAAGAGTATCCTTTGGGAGCTTCCAACAAGGATAAGAAAACGCTGGGAAGATTGGCCAGTAATTTTCTCCTGAGTAATAATGTGTTATACAAGCGGAACTTTGACATGGTCTTGCTAAGATGTGCCGACAAGAGGGAAGCAGACATGTTAATGACGGAAATTCACGAAGGGTCCTTTGGCACTCATACAAATGGACATGCAATGGCTAAGAAACTCTTAAGGGCTGGTTATTATTGGATCACAATGGAATCAGATTGTTACAAGTTTGCTAGAAAATGTCACAAGTGTCAAGTCTATGCTGACAAGATTCATGTGCCTCCAACTTTGTTGAATGTCATCTCGTCTCCTTGGCCATTCTCCATGTGGGGGATTGATATGATTGGAATGATAGAACCGAAAGCATCTAATGGACACCGATTCATCTTGGTAACCATTGACTATTTCACTAAGTGGGTCGAAGCTGCGTCTTATGCTAATTTAACTCGACATGTGGTTGTCAAATTTATCAAGAATCAGCTCATCTGCAGATATGGGATACCGAGCAAGATTATTACAGATAATGGGTCCAACTTGAACAATAGTATGATGAAAGAACTGTACGAAGAATTCAAGATTGAGCACCATAATTCTTCTCCCTACAGGCCAAAAATGAATGGGGCCGTTGAAGCCGCCAACAAAAATATCAAGAAGATAATTCAGAAGATGGTAGTCACATACAAAGATTGGCATGAAATGCTCCCGTTCGCTCTACACAGATATCGTACTTCTGTACATACATCGACTGGGGTAACTCCTTTCTCACTTGTCTACGGTATGGAAGTTGTACTCCCGATAGAAGTTGAGATTCCCTCCATGAGGATATTGATGGAGACAAAGTTATCAGAAGCCGAATGGTGCCAAAGCAGATACGATCAGTTGAATCTAATTGAAGAGAAGAGGATGACGGCCTTGTGCCACGGGCATTTGTACCAACAAAGGATGAAGAAAGCTTTCGACAAGAAGGTTCGCCCCCGTGAGTTCGATCCTCGTGGAAGACGGTTATTTTAGTACATCCCATCCGAGTTCACACCTCGATGGTCGAGTCTTGCTTAACAGTTTCACCTCGGTTACTTCCCGATGTGAACTTCGGCCCTGGGCGACCACGGTATCGGATATCTCCAACTTTAGAACAAGGATTGAATGTGCCTTTATCTAGCACTTTACTACCTAAGAGGTTCTTCCTGAAAACAATTATCGGAGACAGATATTTCTCCGACAATATTACAAGACATCCTCAACAATTTACATTTGGACTGCAAGCTTTCTCTTTATTTGAGCAACTCGTTTTGATCAGGATTTCATTCAAAACGACACATGGCAGTCTCTTCAAGACAATTTGCCTATCCCCAATGGGTTTATCAAGATGATCAACTCGTCAAGAGGCATCTCCCCAGAAATCGGTCTGAGAAATGCGTCGAAGAC
The DNA here is from genome assembly GCA_963859935.3 of Lathyrus sativus. Taxonomy (NCBI): domain Eukaryota; kingdom Viridiplantae; phylum Streptophyta; class Magnoliopsida; order Fabales; family Fabaceae; genus Lathyrus; species Lathyrus sativus. The sequence continues at coordinate 243,857,468 of OZ012735.1, forward strand.
TTTATAGATATTTCTCTTTATTTGAGAATTTACACTACAAAGAATACATGCCTTTACAGCTACAACAAGGGTACTTCTCTTGAATGTATTCCCCAGTGAGTTCATTACACAAGTTTATTTCCATCAAATGGCATCTCTCCCGAGAAGTTTGGTGAAGGCTATTATGTTTGATCTCTCTTTATTTAAGAAGACATACTTTGCAAATCAACCGGCTTACATCTCTTTTGAAGATCCCCGGTGAAGTTCTACAATCTCCAATACATTATGGCTCACAGCCCAGAAATTTTGCAATCTACGAAGTTCTACAATGACATCTGCAATCTACAAAATTTTAAATCCCCTATGAAGATGCTCTCACGAGTTTTCATCCTTTCAGACAGAACTGAGACCCGTTCATGGCAAACACACCATGAAGCGTGGGGAAGTTATTTCAAGAACTAAGACCCGTTCATGGAAAACACACCATGAAACATGGGGAAGTTATTTCAGAACTGAGACCCGTTCATGGCAAACACACCATGAAGCGTGGGGAAGTTATTTCAAGAACTGAGACCCGTTCATGGCAAACACACCATGAAGCGTGGGGAAGTTATTTCAAGAACTGAGACCCGTTCATGGCAAACACACCATGAAGCGTGGGGAAGTTATTTCAGAAGCTGAGACCCGTTCATGGCAAACACACCATGAAGCACTATTATCAACACCATATTCAAGTAAGAAACATAATTCGTTTTCAATCAAGAAGGTTCATTTGATTACTACCATTGTTTAGGCTACCACCCATTGGTAGCAGGTGATCCTTCAATTTCAAGTTTCTCGCCCGTTATCTAGGTCACCATATCTCTTGGTGGTATGTGTTATTTATGTTGGAGATTCACCGTTGACGTTTATAGTCTCTTTCCCCGTGGAGCCTCGCTTTGTCGAGCCTGTTCTTCGTGTGTCGTGTCCAGCTTATCCCCTGTGGCATCGTGTCCCCACAAGATCCTTGTCCGGCATTCCATATCATTTCATACCATTTCATATCATATTGCATTCGGTGGCCTCTTAGGGCCAAAAATTCGTGCAATGTTTGTATTTAAGTCCCTCCTATCTCGTCGAGACGAAGATTTCAATCTCCATATCTCCGGATAGAAGTAACTTAAATAGGGGCATTTGTCGCACCCTAATTTTTGACCTTAAGACTCCACCTCTTTGTGCACTCCCTTTCTTATTTCTTTCATTTTACTTTCGTATGTATGTTTGTTATGGCTAACCAATTTGCACAGAAGCAATAATTCCAAAGGGACCAACATTCTTCCTCAGAGTTTAAAAATCAAGATTCACATCTGGATGATTAAGGGAAACTACAAGTTCTGAGATGCCAAGGGAACACTTATTTGAATTGATCTTAAAACTCCGATTTATGGTACCTCTAAGAAGTGGGTCCTCGTTTCTAAAAAAGGAGAAAAGCTCACATTTGATCTCAAAACCCATAATTCAAGTTGTGTTTACGAATTCAAGTCAAAACTAAGTTCGGGAAATAAGGGAGTTGTGGTACAAGCAAGATGAAGTCATTCCATATTTGATTTATTTGACGTCATGGTTTGTTTTAAAGAAGAATGTATCTAGAGCCATGGCATTATGCTTGAAGATTATCATTTAATTCCGAAGTCGGTTTCCAACAGAGGAAGGCAGCAAGTTAGTTCATATTTTACACAAGAGGACTTATGCTAAGAGACATTATAAGAATCAAAGATTAATTCCAAATCTCATCTCATACAACTTAACACGGCATATCCAATTTAATAGGAAAATCCAAACAAGTGAATAGAAGCTGTTGTGTGAAAGCATCATATTACATCTCTTGTACATCGCATATTTCATTAAAAGCTCATGAAAGTTTACAGATGTTGTACAACTTATTCTCTCATTTGGTTTTTATGCTAAGAACTCGTAACATCCTAACAACAACTAGCAGGTTCTCTCGCATCTGGTGTAACAGCAGTGCACAGGTACGACACCGGCAACTGGACTTGTGATTCAGGCTTTCACCGTGGGTTCCTCAACAGTTTGACTCAAGAGTTCTGCCAGTCACCTCAATCGAACAAGCAAACGGTTTCTACAATTCAATGTAGTTCACACCAACCATCGCAAGCATCAGAGGAAATTGATAAGAGATGAACAGGTTAAATATCGTAGGGAGCCTAAGCCGTTACCACCTTAAGAACTGAAGGCATTCAAATGCCGCAAGAAGACTCCTCGTATTTGGGCGTAATAAACCTGTCAAAGAATGCAAAATAAGGTCAGAACAGTCGACGAAATTTCGAAAGAGTTACAGAGCAGTTACATAGAAGAAGGCCTTCATACCCCTGTCAACTTTGTCTGTTTCGCCGTAGAAGGAGTGTCGTATCTCACTAAGACATAAAGTTCAAATGTCTGCAGACCCGTGGAGCAGTTTGTGAGGTACTTCGCAGCCCCTGCCAGTTCAATTCACCAGTTCCCTGCGCCATGATGATGGCTCCTAAACCCAACTTCCATCACCTGCAATAACAACATGAACATCAGCAGGCCATTGGGAGTAAAACTTTGCTGTTACCAATTGAGTTCAATTCAGAAGCCATGAGTATAGTAGTAAATGACAGACTTTACAAGAATATCGATAACATTACTCACTAAAAAACAACCTGCGGAATTGAATAGCAAAGCACATCTTCAGGAGATTCTTTCTTCGTGTTTCCAAACCTCCTTTGAATAGCATCGAGCATGCCTCGAATGTTCCTACAAGAAAGATGATACAACATTAGCTGTGACCGTGATATCACTTGTTATAATGGAGACTTCTCAGAGTAAGAAAACGGAACCGATAAAGGAAGATGGATATTGAAGGAATGGTCGTTACGGTATCAGTGTGTCTCCCCTCTCAAACGGCTGCTGCAAACAAGAAAGGAAACGTTACCAAAACTCGGTGCCACTCCTAACTCAAGCCCAAGAGATAGAATTACCGCCTGACATAACAGCCATGCCGCAAGAACATTGGAAGGTTGTTAGCAGAAACTTGTTCCTCAGCACATTCTTTACGAATCTGGCAAATCAAAGAGGAGCATACTTAACAAATCAGTTCAGAACAGAAATCACAGGGGCATTGTCAAACCTATCCAATTTCCCCCCACCCTCACTTTCCTTACATTGAGGTTAAGACGGAATGCTGGTGTTGTAGTTGTAGCGTATTGAAGCCACGCACCGGCAAACTCATAAGACAAGGCAAAAATGATGACTTGCCTACTCCATGATGATGATACCTACCAAAGGCTGCTAGAATCCGATACGAAAAAACATGAGAAAGCATATTTGGGGTGTCCTAGCTCAAATACTCAGAGGTTTCAACAGAGTTCGTTTTATTACCAGACAGAAGGGGGAATTCTTACTTCCTGATTGAGAAACTCCAAATCCATAGCTTCAGAATGTCGAAGATTCGCTCAAGATTTCTTCTGGGAGGCACAAGTATCCAAAGCAAGCCTCAAACCTTATGCTCGAACAATTTGCAGCAGCTTCTGTTGTCCAGCTATCCAAACACCCTCATCACCAAGTACCTGGAAAGAACATTGTTAGATGCATATCAACTTAACCTGAAAACGAGAATAGAGATTGAAACGGAAAGGAAACAACGACCTTGCTATTTGTCTTCTGTTCACTCATGATATGTTGCAGATGCCCAGAATCCACAAGACGCCATATTCAGTTCTTTCGCCCGCAAGATAGAATTTGGGGATAACATAAATCATCTCCAACATTTACATGAACTTCCATCAAAGAACCTCAAGAATGGCTGAAGCTCGTGCAAAGCGTCGTATTGCCAAAGAGACAAGTTGATGTTGCCATGGGCTGTTAATCTCTCCTGGCCCAAAATCTTCTGCTATCCACACCTGCCAAATCACAATTCATGGATTAGTAAATCAATTGAGGAATATACCCTATTCGAAAAAGATCCTATTCAGATTCCTCAAACATTAATTAAAAGATTCTTCAAATAAAATCACACAGAATGATTCTCATCAACAACATTAAACTCAATCAATTACAAAAGGAAAGTTTTCAAATCTTGTCCAACACAAGAATGGAAGGTTTTAATTCAAAGCAATCAGAAATTCAATCAAAGTTTAAAGATCCAAAACCCAACTCGCCTATAAAAGGAGGGATTCGAATTAAAGAAAGGGGAACTTTTTGGAAAAATCGTGAACGCAGTAGAAATCGTAAGAACCCTAAACAACTCAGATCGAAGAAAGAAAGAAGAGAACTCATCTTTTTTCGCCGAAGCTTTCGAAGATCAACGCCTCCGAAGCTAGCCTTCATCGCCAGAATCGCGCTTCATACGCTGTTCACTTTTGGTAAAACTCCATACATTTTTTATATTGTTGAATGATTAACGCCTTGATCCTTGTTTCAGGTACCATCGTAGTGAGAGATCGAGGGTGAGATTGATCACCGGAAGAAACCGAGCAAGCGAGTGGCCTTCGTCTAGGGTTTTTTCGCCGTCTGTGTTTTTTTCATTTGTTCCTAATTGTTCAATTGTGTTGTAATGGTAAATTATATGCATGCACGACCACGGTAGTACCGTGGTCCCTCACCACTATCACCACACGATTCATTTGTTTCCTGATCACACAGATTACACTACGCGCCCATGATAAACCAATGCCCTGCGTAACACCAGATCTAACGCCTTAATTAATTAATAATTAATTAACCTCTTTTAAAACTAATCTGTTTGATTTATTAAAAAACCTTTAATATTCAATTAACTTAGTTTTTATTTAAAGTAATAACTAATAAATCTTTTTATAATAAACCAATAGTCTGCTAATTAATCTTAATCTTTTTTTTATTCTTTAATTTAATTATTTTGTTAATCCATTTTTAATGAATCTTTTTGTTTTGAAAAATCAATCTAATCACCCCTTTAGTTTTTATACTAATAATTAGAAAACTCCTTTTTTTTCTTAATAAATTAATCCATGTTAATTATTTTTCTTAATTTTTATTCCAAATCAACTTAATAACACTTTATGAAATAATATGTTTATTCACTAAAAACTTTTATAAATTACTTACACCTAATTGCAATTTACCTAGTTAATAATAAAACCAATCTAGTTTTTTTAGAATAATAAAAACAACCTTTTATTTCATTATCAGTATAATCAACTTTTAAGAATAACCATGACTTTTATAAAATAAATCATTTCATTCAAGATAATAAAAGATTAAAATCATTTAGTATATTAAACAGTTTATCTAATCCATATTAATCCCGCTCAAAAACAATTTGTTTCCCTTTAAATCAATCCAACCATTTTCTTAAAATAATATCTCAAAATCAATCACTTATTAAAATCAATTTCGCCAAAAATTAATCAACATCGTAAAACTCAATCAATCGTGCACGCTTACGCCTCGCTCCGATCCGTTCACATTCACAATTCACTCACTTACACCCTAGCGCTTTCATGCGTATGTATGGTTTTATCTGCTCTTTATCATCGGGATAACGCGAAATCATATCGTTTATTTGGCTTGATTTACATGTATTTATTTGTGACTATTATTAATTTATCTTGATTTATGCTCTATTATATGATTAATTTACTTTGTTTAGCAGATTGGGGAGAATTTAGACTAAAGAAAGAAAAGGAGAAGAAATGGAAGGAAAAGAGATGAAAAATAGATGAAAAACAGCAGATACGGATTCTGCTGATATGACTGTCGTCACAGGTCCATTACGACCGTCATGCGTTTGACGACCGTCACATTTCATGACGACCATCACGCAGGCAAAATATCAGTACGTTCAAATCAGAAGAAGCCACGATCAATCTCAACTTAATTTCTTCCTACACTTTCTTCACTCACTGCCCACTACTGGAAGTTACTCCCACTCCCTCCATAACTCACCCATGATCTCTGGAAGTTGAAGAGTGAATTATCTCCTATAAATAGGCCTTAGATTCACAGTTTTAAGGGGAACCTTCGATGTATCGAAGTGCTGCCAAAATTCCCATTGAAGCCAATTTTACTTTCCTGCATTATTTTCCATTTCTTTTCCTTTTATTTCATTTGTATCGCTTTATTTGTTCCTGTACCTTTTAATTCTCGCCAAAGTAGAATCCTGCCGACATTGTGGAGGACTACTCAAGGATTCGAGATCAGTACGATTTACAGGTTTTTATTAATTGAATTATTATTTTATTTCTGTCAGTATGCATGTTATATTATTCTGCTGCCATTGTTTATTTATATTTGCATTAATTATCATGTCTAGCTAAATTAGTTTTATCGGTATGTAACCGAATTAGTAGGACAGGATTCGATAGTAACCGGTACCTTCCCTTTTTACAAACAACCTTTCTGGCCATAGTTTTTAATCTTAATTTCTAAATAAACCTTCGTCGCGACAGCGATAAATTATTTATCGAAGTTTCGCCACGACAGTGGGAAATTCGTAAAGGTACGAACCAACAAGCGACATCTGAGGCTAGAACCAGATAGTAAAAACTAGGCATTCGTTTTAAAAACAGCGACAGCGCTTTAAAAGGGATTAGAACTTAATGGTTTTCAAAAAGTAATTTTAACCCCGAACGGGATAGCGACATCATACGTTCCGCCTTAGAGTTGCGACTAGCGTCAACAACCATCGTGAGACAAAGGTCTTTAAACCTTTATTTTCTTCTTAAAAGTGTTTTCAAAGAGTAGAAAGCACCGGTGACCTGTCGAATCCCCGATAACTAAGTCCTTGCGTACCGATATCCCTTTACCGCTTTTTCTTTAAACCAATTATCTTTATTTCCTTTGCATTTAATTTCATTCGCATTCAACTTTCCTAATCCCATTTGCCTTAGCTTTATGCCATAATAATAGATAACGGTAGATTGACATTGTTCTCTGTGGGTTCGACAATCTTTTATATTACTTCGATATTTCCGTGCACTTGCGGACGCATCAAGTTTTTGGCGCCGTTGCCGGGGACCAACAGTCAATATTGTGATTCCGTTGTTGCATAGTATAGACTAAGGCACTCGTATCTAAATCATAATGTATAACCCATATTTCCCTTATAACTACCACCCCCAATATTTCGAGGAACCACAAGATCCGTTTAAATCGGACCTCGAAATATTATTAGAAGATTTCAATACGACGCATTCTCACCCAAATTCCCTCTACGATGACGACTCCTAATCTTTTGAGGAAACGCAAGATTTCGATACATCCAACCTTAAACTATTACTAGAAGAATTCGAAGAGACGTTTACTCACTCTAGGATAGAATCTATGATGGAGCGCTTTGTGGAGACACAAACTCTCCAAAATGAAGATTTTAGAAAACAACATCTCCAAATTGATGAAGACCTTAAGCAGATGAGCATTATAGTCGATTCCCTCGCGACTCACAGCAAGGCTTTGGAGACTCAAACCTCTTTGCTTACACAAACATCTCTAGGACCCTTCCTTGAGAGCTATGTGAATGTTGTAACCACTAGCAATGAAGAACAAATAGAAGATCTTAGGGAGAGTGATGATGAGTCTGAGGAGAGTTTTGGTGAGACAAGCATAATTATTGAGAAAAATCCACCGACACCACCCGAAAGGGAGGTTGTCGAAGAGGTAGAGAAGGAAGCACCTATTGTTGCCCCTCCTCCCTATACTCCACCTATTTCATTCCCACAAAGGGTTGTGGAAGCTAAGGTAAACTCCAAATCCAAAACATATGTGGAGGTATTGGAAAATATCCACACTAATGCACCTTTGTCCAAGGTCCTTCATAACAAAAGAAAATTCAAGGACCATGAAACTAGGGTCATCATTACTGTTAAAAGGGTAAGATTAAATTTTGAGGTGGTGGATGAAATAGCTAAGCCCAAATTTGAAAAACTGATACTTAGGATAGATCCAGAACCACCACCACAAGTTCAAAACAATGAACCACCCTATAGAAGAAAGAAAAGAAAAGGTGAGGGATATGAGAAATGGCTTCATAAGTGGCCATGGAAACCGAAGACCATTCAAGTTCGAGCGATGAACCATTCTCGAAAGATCCACCATGAGTACTTGCACTCCTTGGCCGTCGAGCTATCGACGTTAAACAAAGCGCTGTGTGGGAGGCAACCCATAAAGTCTTTATTTTAATTTGTTTGTTTAAATTTGCAGAAAATAAAGAAATGTATCGCTTGTTACTCTTTAGCTATATCTAAGCGAAAACTCTCTAGATGACGATCTGAGAAGATGAGCTATGCCCACGGACATTCCTACGAGTGTTGCTGCTGGTGGGAACACTGATGATGAGTACTTCCTCTTGACGCGAGCAATATGATGAGCTAGTTCGAGAATTACCCAAACAAAGGTATCTCAAAATGCCCGCCGCCGAAGTAGAAGTGATCAACAAAGACAAGGATAGCAAGAGCAGTAGCATTCATACAGGTTTTATCCTTCCTTTTCCACCTTTTACTAAAACATTGAGGACAATGTTTGGTTTAAGTGTCGGGGAGGAACTCTATTGTTTTACATTTTATTTCATGCTTCTAGGAATTTTTATCTATTTTTAACATTATGTCAAAGTCTTTGCATGTGCTGTCGAGTCTTTATGCGTGGTTTTCGCTTGTTATTCAATTTCCCCAAAAATTTCAAAATTTCAAAATTCTAACCTCCAACAAATTTTTGCTTCGATTCATGTCATGGTTCTCTAAAAGTATATAGGTTGTCCAGACTATGTTAGAAAAACGTGGGAAAGTTTTGATAAAATTGATACCGCCCTGGCACCCTTAACCCCCTAAACATGCAAAATCAATTTGAGTACCCATTATGCCGAAACCTTAAAGCTCCAGGTTCTTGTAGTAATCCCTAAGTAGTTTATTTAAGCAGTCATCACCATCCTAAACACACTAAGTAAGAAACTGATGCAAACAAGTGTATGATCTCTAGCTTAAAATGAGAAATTAAGAAAGAAAATAAATTATGAAGAAAAAGACATGTTCCTTCTAAGTTAGGTGCTCCTCACCCGAGCACTTAGCCTAACGGTACAAACTCTTTAAGTTCAATTGATGCTTAAGCATATTTGCAGAGAAAAAAATGAAATAGCATCGAGATCATAGTCACTAACAGGTTTACTTGCCATGAATGTGTATGGATAACGGGCTTAATGTGATTGCACTATAATGAAACGGGGTGAAAGACAGCATGAGATATAAGTTGAGTTATAATGGCATGATTCCGATTAGTTTGCATAAGTAGGGAGTTTTTGAAATTGTGTCATTACGGTATCCTTGGTATTGATATTTAGTACATATCGATCTAACATTAGCCTAGCAGCCACGTATGATTAGAGTCTCATCGTGTTTTTGTTTCGAACTATGCTTATTTCTTTTTACCGTGTTGGTTGATTGCTTGAGGACAAGCAATAGTTTAAGTGTGGGGGTATTTGATAACGCGAAACCATATCGTTTATTTGGCTTGATTTACATGTATTTATTTGTGACTATTATTAATTTATCTTGATTTATGCTCTATTATATGATTAATTTACTTCGTTTAGCAGATTGGGGAGAATTTAGACTAAAGAAAGAAAAGGAGAAGAAATGGAAGGAAAAGAGATGAAAAACAGCAGATACGGATTCTGCTGATATGACGGTTGTCACAAGTCCATTACGACCGTCATGCGTGTGACGACCGTCACGCAGGCAAAATATCAGTACGTTCAAATCAGAAGAAGCCACGATCAATCTCAACTTAATTTCTTCCTACACTTTCTCCACTCACTGCCCACTACTGGAAGTTACTCCCACTCCCTCCATAACTCACCCATGATCTCTGGAAGTTGAAGAGTGAATTATCTCCTATAAATAGGCCTTAGATTCACAGTTTTAAGGGGAACCTTCGATGTATCGAAGTGCTGCCAAAATTCCCATTGAAGCCAATTTTACTTTCCTGCATTATTTCCCATTTCTTTTCCTTTTATTTCATTTGTATCGCTTTATTTGTTCATGTACCTTTTAATTCTCGCCAAAGTAGAATCCTTCCGACATTGTTGAGGACTACTCAAGGATTCGAGATCAGTACGATTTACAGGTTTTTATTAATTGAATTATTATTTTATTTCTGTCAGTATGCATGTTATATTATTTTGTTGCCATTGTTTATTTATGTTTGCATTAATTATCATGTCTAGCTAAATTAGTTTTATCGGTATGTAACCGAATTAGTAGGACAGGATTCGATAGTAACCGGTACCTTCCCTTTTTACAAACAACCTTTCTGGCCGTAGTTTTTAATCTTAATTTCTAAATAAACCTTCGTCGCGACAACGAGAAATTATTTACCGAAGTTTCGCCATGACAGTGGGAAATTCATAAAGGTACGAACCAACAAGCGACAGCTGAGGCTAGGACCAGATAGTAAAAACTAGGCATTCGTTTTAAAAACAGCGACATCGCTTTAAAAGGGATTAGAACTTAATGGTTTTCAAAAAGTAATTTTAACCCCGAACGGGATAGCGACAACATACGTTCCGCCTTAGAGTTGCGACTAGCGTCAACAACCATCGTGAGACAAAGGTCTTTAAACCTTTATTTTCTTCTTAAAAGTGTTTTCAAAGAGTAGAAAGCACCTGTGACCTGTCGAATCCCCGATAACTAAGTCCTTGCATACCGATATCCCTTTATCGCTTTTTCTTTAAACCAATTATCTTTATTTCCTTTGCATTTAATTTCATTTGCATTCAACTTTCCTAATCCCATTTGCCTTAGCTTTACGCCGTAATAATAGATAACGGTAGATTGACATTGGTCTCTGTGGGTTCGACAATCTTTTATATTACTTCGATATTTCCGTGCACTTGCGGACGCATCACATCACAACTTATTTTACAGCAATTTACTTTTATCGCATTGCATTCCGTCCAAAGGAAGAACCTACACATGATTCAACACTTGTGTGTAGAGCATCTCATTTGCATCATTCCCCTCATGATCCTTGATCCCATTCAAGTCGATCTCTTAAGATTAGATCCTCCCCCATAGGAATGACCTCTATCTTTCATAACTTAGAATAAACAATTCAACTTAATTCAAACTTTCAAACACATTAGAGAATAAGATGTTAATCATCTTAAGTGGGATAAAACTTCTACCCCATAACAACATAATCAATTTTCCTACAACATTGTGGTGGTTTAAATCAAAGTAATCTCCCTTAAAATGATAACTCATCTTTTCTCCTAAAATCAATCAATCAACTACCCTAAACCCGTAGGATCTTTGACCACAGTCAAAGAACTCCTCAAACCCTTTAGGGGAACTACAGATACTCTGATTCCACTCCCGTAAGGATATGTAGGCGTAAGATGCGATATCTTATCGAGTATACTTAGAAATAAACCCCTAGGTCTTTTAACCCTTAAGCAGATAAACCTTAGCAATAAACAAACATAAAACAAGAGGTTCCTGTAGAGTACTACAGAAACTTAGGATGCTAGCACCTTCCTTAAGTTTAACCAACCCCCGAACCTATAACTCTCTAGCTTGCATGTGCATTGCATTGTGGGAATTTCGATCTTTATCCCTTCCTTTGGACAAATCAAAGTTCGGTTGCAAATGAATAAGATTCAAACTAATCAATAGTTTGGTATCCAAATTTCACCACGACAGATAGGACATCGTCGCCCTATGCCTACGTATTCCCTCGTACAATGGGAAAGTTAAATTCAACGTAATTCGGGAAACTACGGGAGAGGTTGCTCGCCAAGACATCGCGTTTTGTGACTACGTATTCTCATCTGGTGTGAAAAATCAAAGCAAAACGTAGTTCAAGCAACTACGGGAAAACAGTCTCAATCGCACGGGGATCGAGAGAAAAGGTAGACGATACTAGCGCACACATTCTAGCAATTAGGTGTATTGCTACTCGACCATTGAAGACTTAGGCGTTACCTATTTTCGGTAGAACGGACGTAGTATGTCATTGGTTAAAAGGTACGGGGAACCTAAAGGTTAATGGGAAAAGTGCTCGCTAGGATTATCGCAATCCTATGTACTCTCAACAGATATGATAGATCAGAGCAGCCGTAGTTCGGCTAACTACGGAAGAACGGATCTCGATCGCACGGGGGCGAGAGAAAGGAGATCTCAATCGCACGGGGGCGAGAGAAAAGGTTGACAATACTAGTGCACGCATTCTAGCAGTTAGGTGTATTGCTGCTCGACCATTGGAGTCTTAGTCTTACCTGTTTGCGGTAGAACAGGTGTAGCATGTCATGGGTTAAAAGGTACGGGGAACCTAAAAGGTTTAGAACAACAGGCTGGTCTCAATTGCACGGGGGTAAGAGAAGGGGAAGTTATTCGTTAGCGGGAAGGTCTCGATCGCACTGGGGCGAGAGAAAAGAGAAGTTAGTTATTAGTGTGCTCACCAAAACATCGCGTCTTGTGCCTACATATTCCCATCTGGTATGAGAAATCAGAGCAGTTGTAGTTCAGCCAACTACAGAAAAGAGGAAAAAGTGCTCGCTAGGATTATCGCAATCCTATGCCTATGTACTCTCAACAGGTATGAGAGATCAGAGCAGCCGTAGTTCGGCTAACTACGGAAGAACGGGTCTCGATTGCACGGGGGCAAGAGAAAGGAGATCTCAATTGCACGGGGGCGAGAGAAAAGGTTGACGATACTAGTGCACGCATTCTAACAGTTAGGTGTATTGCTGCTCGACCATTGGAGACTTAGGCGTTACCTGTTTGCGGTAGAACGGGCGTACATGTCATGGGTCAAAAGGTACGGGGAACCTAAAAGGTTTAGAACAACAGGCTGGTCTCAATTGCACGGGGGCAAGAGAAGGGAATGTTAGTCGTTAGCGAGAAGGTCTCGATTGCACTGGGGCGAGAGAAAAGAGAAGTTAATTATTAGTATGCTCTCCAAGACATCGCGTCTTGTGCCTACATATTCTCATCTGGTATGAGAAATCAGAGAAGCTGTAGTTCAGCTAACTACGAAGAAACGGTCTCGATCGCACGGGGGCGAGAGAAAAGGAGTCTCAATCGCACGGGGGCGAGAGAAAGGGAGTCTCAATCGCAAGGATGCGAGAGAAAAGAACTGGATCGGGACACACACGCTAAAACCTAAGACGTAGGAGCGAATGCGTCACATATTGTCCAAAGGACATACGCTAAACACTCTAGATGAATGAGAAGAGGCTCCCCACTCATCATTTTCTACGTGTCTATCGCTTACTCACAATGCTCGGCGGTTAAATTAAAAGATGAATTAGAAAAGTGTTACCGAACGGAGTGGTTCCGTTGACCCTTGACATTGCGTGCAAGCTTCATTCCAAGCTTCTCCTCTTTGGTCCTTGTTGATGATGTTTCGTATCGGAACCAATGCGACGCTGAACCGTCGTAGCTCGACTTATAAGGAAAGTCAAGCTATAGGAGGTCGCGTATTAATATTTGTGCCATGGACAAGATAGAGAAATGATATTGAGGATCATTCTCCAATTTAATCGTGTCGCACGGACCAAAAATAGAATGGGATCTCGTCTTGCGGATACAAGACTTCATCGATCTAAGACAAGTCAAAATAAAGGCGAAAATAAGAAGAATAAGGAGAGAAAAGAGGTGGTCTCGGATCCAACATTATTCATCAATAATTTGACTGGTAATGGATTACGGAGGTCTCGTCATCGACCAAAACGGTGAAAAATAACCAAAGACAGACAAACAGCCGAAAATGGAAATGAAAGAGAAAAAATGGTCTCGGGATTGTCGTTTCCATCAATAATTTGACGTATAACAACTTGGAGGTCTCGTCATCGACCAAAACAGATGAAAATGGGACAAAAAGCCCAATAACAAATGCAAAATGGAATTTAACTTCTAAAAATATAAATTTTAAAACTATAATATATACTTATAAAGCTCTAAAAGAAAATCTATTAAAACTTAGAGTAATATATATAAAATAAATTCTTAAAGAAAAGAATAGAAAACTATATTATAAAACTAATATATATATATATATATATATATATATATATATATATATATATATATATATATATATATATATATATATATATATATATATATATATATATATATATATATATATATATATATATATATATATATATATATATATATATATATATATATATATATATATATATATATATATATATATATATATATATATATATATATATATATATATATATATATATATATATATATATATATATATATATATATATATATATATATATATATATATATATATATATATATATTAACAAACTTATAAAAACTATATATTCACAACCTATTTTTCATAATATACATAATAATATATTAATAAAAAAAATGAAACATGGGGGTACGGTAATCAAATGGGCCTCTCAAGCCCAAGCAGAAAAAAAAGTCTGAATAAAAACTAAATAAAAGAACAAAAAGGGAAGAAAATCCTCTTCTTCGTGTCCGCAAGCTCACCGTGTTTCTCTCCAACTCAAAACACAACTCTCTCTCCAATCCGTTTCTGTTTAAATTTGTGCGTGTTTTAAATGGGTTTTGAAGAATGGGTTTGTTGGGTCATCAGAAATGGGTCGAGTTTGTGAAAAAATGAAGGTCCAGTTTTGGAAGAATGGAAGATGGTCGAGATCTGTAACAGGTTTGGAAATTCGAAGGTGTTGAAATGGTTTTGAACAGAGGCGAAAGTGGTTATGGGTTTTAGAAAGGCGTTTCGAAGGTGCGACTTGAGCGGTTCGCAGGGAAGCAGGTGAACTGGGTTTGTTAATGGTGAGGGAGAGATTGTTGTTGGTTTGGGTGTGAAACGGAGGAAGATTTCGAATGGGTTTATGAGGTTGATGTTGGAATCTAGGTATTTGTTGAAGATTCACGGTAAAGGTTTAATGGAGTTTGTAGAGATTTCTGAGATTTACGGTTGATGGCGGTGTCGTTTGAGAACATGAAGGTGTTAGCTGGTTTGATTGAGAGTTTTGAAGGTGGTACGATGAAGATGGTGGTTCCATTGATTTACGGTTAGGATGATTTTCTGGGTTTATGAGGTTGATGTTGGAATCTGGGTATTTGTTGAAGATTCACGGTAAATATTTAATGGAGTTTGTAGAGATTTCTGAGGTTTACGGTTGATGGCAGTGTCGTTTGAGAACATGAAGGTGTTAGCTGGTTCGATTGAGAGTTTTGAAGGTGGTACGATGAAGATGGTGGTTCCATTGATTTACGGTTAGGATGATTTTCTGGGTTTCAATGGAAGTTTGAAGAGGAGTTTAAAGGATGATGTTCAAATGAATTTCTGGGTGTTATTGGACGGAAACTGGGTATGAAGTGTTTGGTGAGTGGCTGAGTTTTTTTGTTCATGGTGAGCCGTTGGAGGACTTGTGGGCTCGATGTAGGTTGGTTTCAATGGTGTCGTGAGGAAGATGAAGGAAGGAATTTGCGGAAGTTTTTGGAGAAGAAGACGTTGAGTGAAAATGATGAAGCGGCTTGGTAGGTAGGGGATGAAGATGGAAGGTGAAGGAGGTTCTGTTCTGGGTTGTTGTTTCAGAAATGAAGTTGATGAAGGTGATGTTGAAGCTGATAAAGTTGATGATGAGATGGTGCGGTTGGACGAAGGCTGATGGAGGAAGGGGGCGGCGGCCTAGGTTTAGGTTTCTTGGGGGAGGCACTGTTAGCGGCTAGGGTTTCAGTCTCCAAGGAGGGAGACAATGAATAGTAGCTTTATACTAGAAAACCTGACACGTGGCCCTTGCAAATGATTTGTTAATCTGACTTAATTGAATGCTAATTGCTGATAATGATGATTAATAAAGTTGACTCAATTAAAAATAATTCTAAAACCTATAACTAAATAGATCCTAATCTAAACATTTAATTAATTTAAACTAAACAAAAATCTGACTATTAATAATAAAACAAATTAATCCTAATTTAATAATACTAATAATTACCAATTAAATCTAAAACTAAATTCTAATTAATTTTAAAACTAAAAATCTAGCTAAATAATAATTTTAATTAAAAGAAAATAAAGAAAAATCTAAACTATTCTAATATAATAAACTAAATTAATTCTAAACAAAAAAAATAGTTCTAAACTAATAATATTAAAAATCTATGCTAAGAATTAATAAAATAAAATCTAGAAAACTATAAAAAAAAAAGAACTATAAAGCAGTAAATAAAAACGGAAAGATCGGGCGAACACCGAAATGTCACCGAAAATACCAGCACAGATTGGACCAACAAAATGAGAACAAACTCCATTCGATTCTGAAATAAATCTCCTTATTCGAACTGGTTTGAATCTCCTGAAATGCGAGAAAATGGGCTGTAATCCCGATAATCCGTTCTGACTAACAAAATGCACAGTATGCAATAAATGATATGCAAATGCAAATGAAACGAAACATAAGCCAAATTACTGGAAAAAGTTGGTCAAATTTTGGGGTACAACACGTACGTATGTGTGTGTACGATTTATTATGGGATTGATTTATAAATGACTTATAATGTAAATTTATTAGAAAAGTGTGAAATTTCTTCTAACTTACTATTAAAGGGTGTAGAATATTTCCATGTGGTTAATCTAGAGATTGGAATCCAAACCTATGATACGAAGATTGGAATCCGGGCCACGGGGTGTCTCATTCATAAAGTGATTTTGTTGTAGAATGGGTGCGTCCTGATTTTGAAAAGTTCTCACAAATTCTATGAAAGTTTGAAAATTACAATGTTTAAAAAGTTAACTTCTGAACGCATAGTTTGCAATGATGTCCATATGGTCTTTCCCAATAAAAGATAAAATGAGTGTGTCTAAAACATAACACTCAGGCACATCATCTAGAATTTAAATTCCAGAATGTATCTTAAGAAACACACATTAGCCCATCCATCTGCCCCTACACCTGAGAGGTGATCTTAGGTTTATACCAATAATAATGTTTTTATGCCTAGAATGACTTAAATATTTATAATATGATTTGTGGATCAATATGATGCAAAAAGGTGCTTTTAGGTTTATATCTAAGTAATTATATACCATAAGCTAGAGTCTACATATGGAACTAGATATGGTATTCATATATACTATTGAAGCTTAATGTTATTATATTGTTTATTAGGCTGAGAAACCATCGAATAAATAATACAATTGATATCGCAAAATGTTATTTCAAACATGAATAACATTGTTGAGTGGTGATAGTATGGATTACTAACTAAAATGGGTA
Organism: Lathyrus sativus; assembly: GCA_963859935.3. NCBI lineage: Eukaryota > Viridiplantae > Streptophyta > Magnoliopsida > Fabales > Fabaceae > Lathyrus > Lathyrus sativus. The sequence goes on from OZ012735.1 coordinate 243,874,725, forward strand.
TAACTAATCACCAATATGCATGTATTCATATTAGTTTTAACCAAATCCTAAAACTCTCTATCAATGTTATTTCTTTTATTTTACTTTTTTTTGTTTTATATTCAAAACAACCTTTCAAACAAAAAAAAATTCTGCTTAAAATAGTAATTATTACATATAAGTTATTTTCCATATTCCCTGCAGATATGATACTTTACTCATGATATTGTGATTTTTGTTGACACAACTACTACACTTCTATTGTTGTACATGCACATTTAACACCTTTCTTGTCACACTTGCTTTTACCATAAATTAAGTAAACTATCTTTCTTTTGTCTTTGTTGTTAGCTACGAATTCTTGAAAAGCTTCTTCATAATTTTTAGAGTTACATACACTTGTTTTGGAAGATTGAGATGTTAATTTGTTGTTAGCTATGATTCTTTAGAATAGTATCTTAATTTTAAAAATAAACAATATCTTGTTCTAGAGTTTCATGACGTTCTGATTAACTATTATAGATTTGTTTAAAATTTGTGTGCTTGATAGACATTATTTAAATTTTATCAAACAACTCACTCAAGGTAAAAATAAGTTCATCGCAAGATAGGTTAAAAGAATACCTCATATTCATCATCATCATCATCATCACTTTTTGTGTCATTAAGTCGCAATCTAGGATGCTAAGGTCATTAGAGTAACATTTGTATGTTTCTCTTCTTCAGTAGAGTATTCTTCTTATTGATGCCATTTGCACATAGGACCCTTCTTATTTCATCTATATCCATTTTTCTTGTATCTCTTTTTCTATAGATTGAGACATCCGTTTTTAGAAGTGTCCAGGTTCTTTGCATTTATAACACGCAATATTCTTGACATCTTCTTTATCATTTCTTGGATCATTAGAATATTTTAACTCCCTGTTGGGAAATTGCTTCTTCCTTTTGACCCATAGACGATGCACTTTTCTGGAGACAATGGAAATTTCATCATGTTATGATTCTTTTATCATCTATTTTTTCAACTTGCATAACTTTGATCTTATTTCTTTTAGGCTTCAAAGTAATAGATTTTGGATTTCTCTGAGATTCATTTTCATTAAGATATATCTTATGATTTCAGAGGGAGCTAATAGGGTCTTTAAGAGGGAAGATGTTTAGATCTTTTGTTTATTAGATAAAAGTCACCCTTGGTCTCCATTTCTTTATAAAACTCCTCAAATATATGATATGGAGTGTTCAAAACTTTAAGTCCATAAACTAAAGTTTTGAATCTATAAAACATAGTTTTCATGCTTTAATTGTTTTCCATTTTGAACAACTCATATTTCTTCATCAAAAAATTCATGTTGGATTCTTTTTCCTTTCTTTTTCCTTTCTTTTTCCTTCATATTTAAGGTACAATGAATCATAGATAAGCTTTCTTCTGAACATTGTCTAAAAAGGATTAATATCTTTGCCTTCTCTATCTTGGGGATGATCGTAGCTTATTTTTCACTAACTTTCAAAGTTATAGATTTTGAGAGATAAATAAACTATAAAGTTTATTCAATACTACATTTTTTCTCCATAAAACATATGATGTCTTATTGTGATTGAAATTGTTGTGCCCTCTAGAGATTTTGTTTTGTTGCTTGTCTCATTTATTATCTTTTATCATTTATCCTTTCGTAATTGAGTTTTCTCTAAGTTACATCTTTGCAAATATCTTATAATTAAGTGCATTTCTTTTTAAATGGTATTTCACATTAAATCGTGTTTTGCATGCATAAATCGAAATGTGTGTTTTGAGTGTGAGCAATATCCTTTAAGTCAATTAGTCAAGTTCTTTGATCAAGAACCATCTTGAGATTGGTCCAAGTCATGACATTAGTAGGATCTCAAAGCACCTCTAAAATTGAAAAGTTTAAGGTTTTAGATGTGTAATTTGAATAACACATCATATGACTTAAATAAACTAAAACAAAGGTTTTCAGAAAGTTGGTGAAGCTGAATGTTTCAACACACAAGACTCTGTGATTCGAATCACAGATTACGTGATTCAAATCATGTTGTGATGCAGTTCTATTTTTTTTCCTTTTGACTTATTTTATTCGAATAAAAGATTTCATGACTCGAATCATAACTATTCCTTGGCTTGAATCATGTATCAAATCACATAAGTGGGTTTCTCATATGTTAAGATCTTGATTCAAATTACTTTGCCAGTTTACTCAAATCATACATGTGCTTATGACTCGAATCAAACATAAATTTTCCACTCATTTTATGCATAATCTCAATCACCTATATAAATCATTTTCCACTCTCCTTCATAACAACACGAGAATGATTATTGTAATGATAATCATAACTTTCAAAGTCTTTCTAAAAACTTGGAAATCTACATTCAAATAACACATTTTCACATCTATCTTTTGCACCTAAACTCATCTTCAACTTCTAGCAAGATTAACATCAGTTGCTTCTTAATTTTATAGAATATGAGATTTATTTTAGAGGAGTTCCATTCTTTGTTGATGCTTGTGAAGTTGCTGAGTTGCAAGTTAAGATTCAGATTGTTTGATGTTGCTGAAGTTTGGCAATCCAGCAAGAAAAAGAAGAAGTATTTTCTCCAGGTTACTTTGGTAGAATTGTGTTGAAGCCTACACACGAAATTGGAGTTTCAATGTTCTTCAGATAGATCAATGTTCAAGGGACCGGTAGGAGTGAGTAAAGGTTTCTACAATACAAAGGCTTGACAAAATCATTAATTATGGAAGAGTTAAGTCGAGATTAGATGGATCCTACAAGATCAGCAAAGAAGACGTTGTATACAACAAGAGAGGATCAAGATAAGAAAAATAGATATTTTCAATAGTATCTTGTATCAAGTGGTTGTGTAATTTGTGTAAACAATTGTCATATTATTTCATAGTGGAAGAAAATAAATTTCAATGGGAAACCTTTGAAGAATGGATTAAACTCCTACGAAGACGATAAAACTGAACCACTATATATCCAATGTCCTCTTCTTCTTTTTCTTCTTCTTCTCTCTCTCTCTCTCTCTCTCTCTCTCTCTCTCTCTCTCTCTCTAATTTTCTACATAGTTTTACGTGCTTAGGTTTGTATCACTTCGTAGAATAATTTTTTGTTAGAATTTATCTACTTATTACAATTTCATGATTAAAGTTTAAGTTTGTGATATATCTAGTAATTTGAATATTTTCTCTCGCGATTACTATTTTTTGAACTCTTGTTATCAGATTGATCATTCGATTAATCAAATTCAATTTTAGCTTTGTGTGAAAATTGAAATATGATAATTGTTGAATTGCATATTTAAGCAACTTCATCTTTCTTAGTTATTTTTATTACTGATAATATGAGTTAATTGTGATATCTATTTAATAATATGTTTTATAAAATCACTGCTATGTTTCGCTTTTGTTTGTAATCTGCTTCCATGATATCAACAATTTACCTCAGAGCTAGTAATATGAGCATTTGTTTGTAAAACTCGAGTTTTCTAAAAGATTTTTTTTTTTTAAAATGGTTTTTAAGGAAAAGGTCTATTCACCCCTTTTAAACCATTCGAGACACATGTCCTCCACAAACAGAGATCTCTATCTTATGAGAAAGAATCCACTGAGATCTTACACTTTTGTAACAAAGTATTTTGTTTCCTTAGTACTCGTAGAAGGTCTTGTCACACACAATATCATGCCTTATGTAATGTTTTAGTTTTTTTTCTTCTCAATTTAAACATTTAAGAGGGAAAATAATTAATTTATTCTTCCCGAGAACATACTTTGTTGACGGTTTCCAAAAGAACAAACTCAAGAAGGGTAACAACTTGATCTTTTACCAGATGGTCAAATATGTTAAATTTAAAGCTTAGAGTTGACTAGATGAATATGATAGTGCTCAAGTACCTGTGACTAAAGGATAATGTTGACATCTTGTACCAGTAGGTACCAAAGTGAGTCACCATGACACTCGTCTAGAGGATGCTTCAACAATGTAGTACCAAGATACTTTTTGATAAATGTGTCAGATTCATCTAATACACCAAATGATTATTTGTAGACTTACTTACTTTTTCAGAGAATAGGTTTAAATGAACATTCTACACAAGTAACAAACGTTAGACAATCAAATTGATGTCTTACATCATGTTATCATAAAAAATAATGAGCAATGGCTAGGCATGTCCTAATCTACTTTTGCTCCTAGAACGACCCAATTTTCTAAGTCCAACCACTTTGGGGGGAGAATTTACCTTTTTGCCCCTCCAATGGGGGAGGATGACCAATTTACCCTTGGCCACAACACTCCTCCCCGCCTGTTTCTTCCCGTCACGCACGATTCCACCATCCAGAAATAGCTAAAACGCTTGTGCCCGTAACTACACTTCTGCTCGTGCCAATAGCTAGTTATGGGCATGTCTACCCATCCCAACGGCTAGTTCTGGCAGTTAGCTATTCTTCAGGAAACAGTTGTCTCGCCTCAAAAATAGGGACCAATGGCCAAGCGTTGGGGGAATTATATAAACCCTCTCACTTGAGAGGGTCATGTATCCAATTATTCACCCTAAAACACACATATTCTGTACTTGCTCTCTCTCTTAATCATTTTCTTACTTTAGCATCAGAGTGCCTTGCAGGTACACCCCCTCCTCCTCTTTCACATCCAGCATCACAGACGCTTGTATTTGGTTCACCTCAGGTTCTGATCAACTGGTAAGATCAGTGTGTCGACAGTGGGGAACTTGTCATCCCCGTCTTTTGTCTCTTTGTAGAACACAAGACCAAAATAATTCTTCAAATATTTGGTCATGGCCGCCCGTGACAACAATCTTGATGCTCGTAACTTTGCTTTCCTCCCTGTCAGCAAGACTGATGTTGATGGGGCAACCACCTCTCATGGCAGCGATGTCTTATGACAAAGGGACGGAGCCACAAATTCCCCATCCCTTGTTCGTACAGATCACGACGAAGCCCCACTTGTCCTGCAGCACCTGCCAGTTCCAGTTCCGCCCAACGCCCACCCGGCCATGATGGCCCTCTTCGAGGTTCTCAAGAAAACCAACCTCCTAATCCTCGACCAGATTGGAGCATTAGAGGAGTCTAGTCGTCCGAGATCCCCTCCACTGAGGAAAGAACATCAGCAATGACGAAGTCCCCCTCCCCGACGCGAGAGGAACCGTCAAACACCTCCAAAACTAGAGACCTTGACCATCCGCGAACGCGACCAGATTTCTCCGTGGAACTAGAATTCCCCACAACCTAAGAGGACCAAAAGAGGCCACCAAGCAAAGTCCTAACGTTCGCCTCCTCCCAGAACCAAGGGTCGAGCACGAACCCCGTCTCCCCGAAGAGACCGCCGCCCTAACTACAGACGAGAACCGCTTCATGTCTTGGACCACCACCAGCAGTGACGATGAACCTCGCGACCTGTTATCCTAGGAGATCGTGGCCATGTGCCTCCCAAAAGGACTAGAGAAACCCCGCTTTCTAGGCATATACGACGAAACAACTAACCCCGACGAGCACATCGAAAATATCGATGTGCTGCTCGACTATCGTGGCGTCCGGAGTGCTATCAAGTGTAGTTTATTCCCAACCACGCTTATGAAGGGGGCAATGACCTTGTACAAAGGGTTTTCTGAAGACTCCATCACCTCGTGGAGACAACTGGGGAGACTCTTCTCCAGACACTTCACGGCCTCTCGCCGTCATCCGAAGACCGAAGCATCCCTTAAGGCCATCATTCAAGGGAGGGATGAACCCCTGCGAGCCTACATTGAAAGATTCAACAAGGAGGCCATACATGTTTCTACCACGGATGACATGAAAAATTTTCTGCTCAAACGCGGGCTCCGTCCCTGCACAAAATCTGCTAAAGCTGTAGGCAACCGGGCCCCGACAATACTGGACTCCTTCCTCCTTAAAGCGCAAGCGTACATTCAGTACGAGGAAAAGAAGGCTGCCAGCTCTGCCCATGATTCTAGGCACAAGGAGAACGCCCAACCATCCATGTCCAATGAGCCATCGACATCCCTTCAGAGAGATGAAAGATGACAAAACCGTCTTCAGAGAGATGAAAGACAACAAAGGACCCTCCGACTAGTTCCACGAGTACACTCCACTGACAATTTCAAGGGAAAAGATCCTCACTGAGTGCGTCAACTCAGAATTCTGGCAAGCAGGAGTCCGGTTCCCAAAGCAGATACCGTCCAAACCCAACACTGATAAGTCTAAATATTGTCGGTTCCACAAGAGCCACAACCATATGAATGAAGACTGCATCCATCTGAAGGATGCCATCAAAATACTTATCAAGGACAGGCATCTAAAGTAGTTCATCAAATGAAAGAAAGCTCCTCGACCAGACGCCCAGGAATCTCAGAAGGTCGAGGAAGAAGTGCCTTCCTCCGAGAAAGCCAACCTCCAGGTCGCTATGAGCATCTCACAACATGAAGATTTCTACATTCCTGAGAGGCTCAATGCCCCTCCATATTTTACTGCGCACAACCCATGGAAGACGTTTCCCTCCGTCATGGTCATCTTCGGAGGAGGTTTTAACAAAGTGACAATGGGGTCCGTCAAAAGGAAATTTGAGCACCTTATCAGCAACAGCTCGAATCGGAACTCCACCCTTGACAGGGTACGGGCAAGTTCCTCGGGTTCTATCTAATCGAACGAGGAATTGAAGCTAACCCCGACAAGTGCACAACCTTCTCCGAGTTCCCCATGCCAAACTCAAAAAACTCTGGAAAACGAGGTAGGAATCCTCATCAATGTTTCGCTCACGTTTTCCTTCCCTACCTCCGACAACCAGGCTTAATACAAAGCCTTATTGGCCAGTCTACGCCTTGCCGAAGACTTGGGAGCAGAAGAAGCCGTCATCTGCATCAACTCTCAGCTAGTGGCCCTCCAAGTTAGAGGGAATACTAGGTCAAACACGACAACTTGTCAGAATACCTGACCCTAGTTAAGGAGAAGATGGCAAAGTTCACCTCCATGGGAGTAAAAAACGTTCCCCGCGAACACAACGTCCAGGCAGACATCCTATCAAAACTAGCCAGCACGAAGAAGAAAGGGGGAAACAAATCTGTCATCCAAGAAATACTCCCACGACCCAGCATCGAGAAAATGTCCACGACCCTCAACGTGCACGTCGGCGGCAACGACCATTGCTGGATGACCCCTGTATACAATTACCTCACTAAAAACGAACTACCATCCGACCTTAAGGAGGCCAACATAGTAAGGCGTAGAGCATGCTCCTACGTTCTGGTCGAAAACAAAATGTACAGGCGAGGATTCTCCATACCTCTCCTCAAGTGCTTCGAAGAAGAAATGGTCGCCCACGTCCTCCGCGAGATTCATGAAGGAATTAACGCCCAGCACCTCGGTGGGAGATCTCTCTTGAAGAAAGCTCTTCCGGCAGGTTACTACTGGCCGACCATGCAAAACGACGTAAAGGAACATGTGAAGAAGTGCGACAAATTCCAACGGCACGAGGACATGCTCCTGGAACCACCTAACGAGCTCAAGGCAATGTCCTCCCCGTGGCCATTCGCCTGGTGGGGGTCTGGACATCCTGGAACCCTTTGTCGTAGGCTCAAAACAAAATAAGTACTTGATAGTAGGTGTGTAATACTTCACCAAATGGATAGAAGCTAAGGCTCTGGCCAAGATAACGGCCCACAACATACTTCATTTCTACAAGAGAAACATCCTTGCCCGTTTTGGCATTCCTCAAGCAATCGTCACCGACAACGGGACACAGTTCACGGACAAAAAGTTCCAGAAGTTTTTCGTTCAACTAGGCACTAAACAACACTTTGCATTCGTCGAGCACCCTCAAACTAAAGGGTAAGCCAAAGCGGCGAACAAAGTAATCTTACGAGCCCTTAAACGAATACTAGACAAAACAAAGAGGCAGTGGGTCGAGGAGCTGCACAACATGCTCTAGACCTATTGCACTACACCTCATTCGTCAACCGGGGAAAACCCTTTTCTCATAGCATACAAGACTGAGGCGGTAATCCCGATTGAAACCCACGTGTCGTCTAGACGAACTAAAGCACCTTTGGACAAAGAAACAAACAACGAGACCCTGAGAGAAGAACTCGATCTCATCAAAGAAGTTTGATAAGGAGAAGCCCTCTGTGAAGCCTCACTTAAATAGAAAATCACAATCAGGCACAATGCCAAGGTTACCCGATGAGAATTCCAAGTAGGCAGCCTCGTCCTAAGGAGAATTCCCCATAAAATAAAATTACAAGAAAATTACAAGTTGATCAAATGGCACGCAAACCAAAGCACAAACTAGGAAAGATTCATTGATCCTCTTGCTGAACCTCCTCTTGGGTCACCTGTCCCTGCCCTTCGCCACCTTCACCGAACAGGAGGAACTCGAGGACGAATATCTTTCCCTCCTTGACTGTATAAAGGAACCATGTTCCTTCGGTAGTTAGCTCGACACCAGGGTTCACCAGCTTCAATTGGTCCACGACGTTTTAGAAAGCCTCCTCGCCGATAGCCACAAGGTCATCCCCGACCTGAGTAACCCGGGCAACCAGCTCTGCCAGAGTCAACAGCTTCTTCGTCTCCTTAGGCTCATCTTCAGCAGGGGCAGCAGTGACTTTTAGTTTCTTTACTAAGTCCTCAGCGACTTTCTTCTGGGTAGCTAGGGTGTCCCTCTCCGTGGTCATCTCCTTGTGACCCTTTTGTGCAGCCTCTTCGAGCTCCCTATCTCGCTCCTCCTGAAGCTTCTTGACCTTTTCTTCCTGGGCCGCCACCGCAACTTGGGATTTCTTCAGCTCGAGCTCGAGCGAAGAACTGTCCTCAGTGTATACCATGATCATCTCCAAGATCCTCATTAAGGCAGAGGCATCCTACGCAAGCATGGATTGCTTACTGGAGAGGTCCATTTCCTCAAGCTTTAGAGATTCTGCCCAAGGAATGGACAGGGAGGACCCCTTAAAGAATTTCTTGTTATGCAGGCAGGGAGGAAGCTTGAACTTGCTTTTGACGACTCTCGACTGAGGTCCACAATTTCATTCATGTAGGCGCGCTTGGGCCTCGAGCTCACGGGCAGAGGGGACTTCTGAATGGTCGGAGGAGTTGAAGATGAAGTCCCCGACCCTGTCTGCGGGGGAGTCATTTGCTGACCAAGGCGATTTCTTCCTAGGGCAGTGCCGCCCTCCAGCTTTCCTTAGGCATGCTTTACCATCCTCTTCTGTGCCGAAGACATTTTACCTACAAAAATAACGAGCACGTCAGCACGTGGAAAGAAAAAACATCTCGAATAAAATAAGAAAAAGCGTGAAGCTACCCAAAAGTTTGAGAGCCTCCTCGCGAGTGCTACACTCGAGAAGCTCTTTAGTATTAATGTATCAGGCTTCCACATGTAGCCCTCCATCTTCCTCATAGAGCACCTTCCCAGCGCGATTCACGCACTGAGCATGAAGGAAGCCGTCCATAAAGGCCACCAGCTTGGTGTAGCTAGCCCGATCATCATCGACCAACTGATAAGGAGTAACTATGTACTCATCAGTCGAACGAGTAAAGTGAGCCCCATTCCAGCAGAAGGGGAATGTAAACAACCTCCGGACAACTATTTTACCCTCCTCGTCTATCATGCCCTCCCTTTTTTCGTCCGTTGAGACCTCCCACACAAAGGTCGAGTGAGTAGCTCTCTCCAACACCAGATCGATCATATAAAATCTCTCTTTAAAGGTCCAGATAGATTCGGAAAAGGGCTTGAGCAGTTTCCTTTCCTGCTTCAAAGAAAACCAACCGAACTTCCTCCCTAACACCTGACGTTGAAGATGAAAGATGGTGAAGAAGAGTGGAAGGGTAGCCCCAATCTGCAAGTATTCGCACACCAATTCATACGCTCGCATGAAGGCAATGGAATTTGGGTGCAGTTGGGAAGGCGCCAAGTCAAGATGCACGAAGACTGCCCGTTGAAAGCCCGTGAAGGGCAACCTCAACCCTATCTCTTTAAAAATGTATTCGTACATGGGAAATCTCTCCCCGCACGCTGAACATATACATTCGTCCTCTGAGAGGAAGTGAACCATCCACTATCCCTCCGGCCCCACCGTAGTAAACGCGTCTCCGGTGTATGAAGCAAAAAGCGAGGCATGCTCCATTAGCTGAACTACGACCCACTCATCGGTCAATGTCCTCGCGGTAGTCATCCCTCCAGCATCAGGGGACTAGGAGTCATGGTCCATTTCAGTATCCTCTGAGGAGCTATCCTCGGACAAATCCCTGGGATGTTCGTCCTCGTCAGACCTGCGCGACATCACTTTTACTTGAAAAGCAGAGAAAAAAAAGTGAATTCGATGACAAAATCAAATCCACCCTTCCACTGCCAGTCAAGTGAAAGGGCGCGCAAAAGGCTAAGGACAGAATCCTCGACCTAAGCCCTACTCAAATGGCACAACTAAACGATATCAGTACCCGAGGGTCCTCCTCGACACGTTCGAGGAAAGATCCATGCGCACAAAACCCAGAACTGTCATGATGGAACCACCAGAGTTCATGGCCCTTTCCGGTAGCAAACATCATCGTGCCGTCAATACTTTATGATCAACTAAAAGATATGGCTTGCTAACTTGATCTTTCCTAAAAACAACCACTACGGCGCCGATAGCAAAGAAAATGGCCGCACCACTGTTTTCCACCAGAAGCCACCATAAAAAAGCCCTAGAACTGCTTCGTTTCAGTCCTAACCACATGCATTCTACAACATCAAACCAGAAAAATAAAGAGTAAGCAAGGACTCGACATACTTACTTGGTCGAGGAAGAAGTTTTGGATTTGAGTAGCTCTGGTCGGACGTTGTACAGTGGCCAGAGCAAAACTTGAAGGAAGCGAGCGGCGAAGAATGGGGAACAATGAGCAAGAAGAGAGAGAGAAGCGAAAGTTCTGAATGAATGGAACCTCTCACTAGTTATAGGAAAATGACAGGCACGCGTACGAGCATGTGAGGATAGGGCATCATCATGACCCTAGCCTAGTCATCATCACGCATTTAATGCAGCACACGACTCGAGGCACACGTGACACCTCCACTCTTCAAGTCCCATCAACCTTGGGCTCCCTGAGTCTCAAGCTCCTCGACAACAATGCTTCAGACGCTCGGGAAAGTGCTTCTCCGAACACAAGGAAGCTTACAAAGACTATGCCCGGAAAGAAGATTATCCTTAAGTCATCACTACCGTGCTCAGTAGCAACGGCTTGAGGGGATACTATTCCAGACTGGCCCAATGGCTAGGCAAGACCCAATTCACTTCTGCTCCCAGAACGACCCAATTGCCTAAGTCCAACCATTTGAGGGGGAGAATTTATCTTTCTGCCCCTCCAGCGGGGGAGGTTGACCAATTTACCCTTGGCCACAACACTCCTCCCCATTAGTCTTTGCCCATCATGCATGGTTCCACCATCCAGAAATAGCCAAAACGCTTGTGCCCGTAACTACGCTTTTGCCCGTGCCAACGGCTAGCTATGAGCACGCCTGCCCATCCCAATGGCTAGTTATGGCAGTTACCTATTCTTCGAGAAACGGTTATCTCGCCCCGAAAATAGGGACCAATGGCCAAGCGCTGGGGGCATTATACAAACCCTCTCACTTGAGAGGGCCATGTATCCATTCACCCTAAAACACACATATTTCGTGCTTGGTCTCTCTCTAGCTCATTTTCTTACTTTAGCATCGGAGTGCCTTGCAGGCACACCCCTTCATCCTCTTTCATACCCAGCATCACATACGTTTGTCTTTGCCCCATCTCAGGTTCTGATCAACTAGTAAGATCAGGCAACAACTTGATCTTTTACCAGAGGGTCAATATGTTGAATTTAAAGCTTAGAGTTGACTAGATGAATATGATAGTGCTCAAGTACTTGTGACTAAAGGATAATGTTGACATCTTGTACCAGTGGGTACCAAAGTGAGTCACCATGACACTCAATTAGAGGATGCTTCAACAATGTAGTACCAAGATGTGTTTATGATAAATGTGTCAGATTCATCTAATACACCAGATGATTATTCGTAGACTTACTTTTTTCAGAGAATAGGTTACAATGAACATTCTACACAAGTAACAAACGTTAGACAATCAAATTGTTGTCTTACATCATGTTATCATAAAACAAAACAATGCAAAAAATATTATTCTCCCAACAATTCTTGGTTCAATAAAGTTAAAAAAGAATTGTGGAATATCTAAGGGACGCCCTTTATAATGCGTTTCTGATCTTTTGATTTTTTTCTTTGAAATCTTCAAAAGATTTGGCTCTATTTCAACACCACTTATATTTTGAGGGTTGCATCAGATATTTGATAGAGATGCATGATAGATCCTTAATAATTAGTTTTCGGTGATGATCTTACTTAACATACACACATCAAAATGATTTTAAGCTTCTTGGATTTCTCCCTCTTCATAAAATAGGAATTCGATCTTTTGTTTTGTGTTGACTGAATTGCTTTCTACTTGCCGGTTTTGGGTTTACTCATTGGTCGATTTATGGTTCTTGATGTGTGATGCATCTTTGAAAGTGCATACATGTGCCATTTGGAGAATCAAGATTTTTTTAGGAGAAAAGGTTTTTAAATAGACGGGGAATATGGAGCTCTGTCATATAATACATAGCAAACATATCACATTTGTACTCAAAGCATTTACATTAAATGTCATTTACTTCATTTATTTTATTTTTCGTTTATTGCATTTATCCAAAGTTTATCTTTTGCATTCAATTGGTCATTATCCAAACATTTAAATCCAAATCACACGCACTTTTAACTATAATTTGTCTTTGCACAAATTATCTTTGAGATTTTTCGAGTTAATCTTTTAAGTGAACTAAACTCGTGATTGTTTACTAAAAACACTAGTAAAAAATTATGCCATCCAAAACTCTACTATAATAGAAGTTACGATTCTTACACAATAATTATAGCATGTCCAATCATAAACTATATTTGTTTAAGTGATAGGCCCCACGTAGCATAAGGAAATGACAACAAAGACCATTAAAGTTTTGTCACACTCTAACAAAGAAAAAATAGAGAAATTGAAAGGCTAATAAAAATCAAGACAGATTCCTAAAGGAACTCTCCATGGACAAGTTCAAATTTAAAAGCTTTGAAGTCCAAGATGTGTGTAGAAGAACAAGTTGGAATGACAAGTCATGGCCTGACTTCGTCGGTCAAGGCTAGGGGATATTGTTTTCAGAGTCGACCAACACCTAATTTGACAAGGCTCAATAGAGGGATGACCCAAAAGATTAAAGAGTCTAATCGTCTCGCGAGACAAGACAAGTTGTCAGATCTGATGGCTCATGTTGGTAAGCATTTGTCCTCTAAGACAAGTGTTCCCAAAACATTAAAGAGAAAATTTTTAGAGACTTAAATCATATAACTATACTATAAAAGTCTAAGGAAGATATTATATTCAGATATACATTATTCTTATTCTAAAAAACTCACTTATGGATGTCACTTACATGTTTCCATGTACTTCTCCCCTGTGTTTGATTGAAGTAAAAAGATATCCTCATCCTCAACTGAATTCGCTATCATATCACCTTTCACATAAGCTAATAAGATCCACTAACGAAGTTAATTTTAATATTCGTATATATCTCTCTTTATTTATTTTTGGTACAATTGACTGTAAAAATGTTAAATTAGCACAATTATTATTTTTTGATTTTTTTTACATAATCAATTCCAATGAATGGCATGACAACCACATAAAAGAATTGAAGGACAGGATTTAAATGAAATGACCTTTTTATACTTTACTTTTCTTCAAAGATAGCATGTTACAAGAAGATATAAACCAAATTCACCTTGCTCACTTTCTCATTATCACCATAGTAAATAAAGCAAATATATACCTTATTTTCAATTTTGGCATGATCTTATTTGACTTATTGCATCATGTTTGAATTAAATATTCACAACATTAACCTTCTCAAATGCATCATAATGGTATTTATTTTCTAATATTCTTGCCACATAAGTCCCTAGTGCAACCACAACCACTATTCCAAGCACAATTTGAATGGTTGTTCTTTTTCTCTTTTGCACCCCCCATAATGAATGTTTCTCTATGGTTGCAACATCTTTGCCATGTTGAGTTACTTCACTTTTTGGCAACACAATAGAAAGAATCCCTTGAGAAAACTTTGCTTGAACCCCACTCACATCACAATCTTTTGAAACCCTAATTTCTTTATGGAAACGATTCCATTTCTTATTAGATGCACTTAGAGGTCTTTCTCCATAAATTCTTAGAACCCCTTTATTGTTGGTTTGAACCTTAAGTTGCTCTTTTTTGAAACCTTCATAGATTCAAGAAAAAAAATATCATCATAACATAATGTTAGTGCTTTGCGACTATCTTATTTGGTGATTTTCACCCTTTATTAATACTATATAATTTTTTCATTAAAAAACATTATTATTATTTATATGTTAAATGAATCAATGATGCTTTTCTTTTTAGAGAGTTTTTATTTTCTTATAATACAAAATTTCTTTAAAATAAAAAAATTCAAAAATTGTATCAGAGATTTAAAAAAAAAATTAAATTCTATCTGTATTATTAATAATATGTTAATTAAAAATATTAATTTATCATTTTTTCAAAAATATTTTTAGAAAAATAAAATATTTTTCTCTACTCTCCTCTTTAAAGCTCTTTTCTCTAAACTCATTTTAGTGAATATAAATTTTCTTTTCAAATATAAATTGCATCTGAAATTAAAATACTGACGAAAATATATAGTCAAGGATCTATACCTTTCAAATCAACCTCAAGGATCTTTTGTCCTTCATTTGTGAGCCATTTACAATAAGGTTCAAAATCTTCATACAAACGTTTGCTAATATCTTCATTAGCCTTGGCTTCCATTGAAGGTGAAGATGACTAGTTATGAAAATATGTATTGCATTGAATGAATGAAATAATTGTAATTCAATCCTTTTATACAAATAAAAGGCTATGGGGCAAGAATTTGTGATGAGGTTTTCATTCTTTAATTTTCTTTTGGTTAAGAATAATTCCTTTTTTGGTTTGAATAGATCATTAAAGTGAGGTTGCTTGCTTCAATATTCTTATATTGCATGGTTGGATTATGTGTAAACTTCAATTGATGGAAAACCTTTGCTTTAATTTCCTTCCTCATCTTAACTTGTCTTTTTCAAGTCTTTTGATTTTTCATAGGCTAAATACCAAACCAACACATTACATCCATAACATTACTACAATTCTTACCAATAGTTTGCACTAAGTATGTCAACGTTGGACTTGTTTGTTTAAGAATTTTATTTTATTTTTATATTATAGTTATGATTGTGTATAATTTTTTTTTTGAAAAGGATTCTTATGCTCAATATAATTATTTTGAGTTTATTTTTGTTGATAAAAGATAATTTTAATAGAGGAGATAGAAAAAAAAAATATTATTTGGGCGCTTTTCAATCTCATTAATTAAAAAAATATATTTTTGATAAAAATAAAAACCATTCATTCAAATTGATAGAGTATATTGATCAAGAATAATACAAACTTTGTTAAAAATAAAAAGATGAAACATCGACAAAACTCACAACACTCGGATTAATATCATAAAACGATACATTGCATACATACACGACAATGTCTACAAATATAATAAAATTAAAGTGTCTGAAATACTTGTTGACATTGATTGAAAATATACATGTTAAATATGTTTCACGTCGCTTAGTTTTGTATGGGAAGAAGGAGTCCAAGACTATATAATGAAATTTAGTTCTTCATTACATATTTCACTAGTCAAAAACATTTTAAGTTTGTATTTCATTTTTTTTCTTTCTCTTATACTCTTGCGTTAGAGTGTTGTGAGATGTAATTAAATATTCACTTCAGAAGTGTGGGTGTATTGTGGGTTGTGGCAGTTGAAATTCTATTAGATAAAAAAAACAAGATGATGTGAATTTATCAATGAACAATTAAACATATAATAAATAAAAGACGTTAGGGATTAGTAACGCAGTTCGATACAATTGTCACCTATGTTTGGAGGATTGTAACCTAGTGAAAATAAAATTCACTAATTATAAATAGTCAATAGTATACAACAATCTCATCTGAACTCTCACAATTCAATATCATTTTTTTAGTACTACCCATAAATTTCAACTTAGGTTCCCCTTGAATTTAAAATTTTTTCAATTGCACCAAACACTCTCCCAAATATTTGAAAGAATCATCATTTTATACGTAACAAATTTCACAAATACATTCCAAAACTCTATATCTCATAAATAGCAATGAATAACAAATGACATAGTTTTACACAAGAAAAACACACTACAAGCCTCAAAGTGTTAATCTCTCAGAATGTGAGAATTCTTTGATGTGTATTTTTCATAAGAAAACCGATCTATTTATATAGAAATGAAATCTAGTTAAAAATTTCAATAGGGTACAAACAAATCTAAAGCATATCTAATCTTTAGCAAATTAAATCTTTATTTGAAAGTATATTCAATTTTCAACAAATTAAAATTTTCTTTGAAAGCATATCCAATCTTCAGCAAATTAAATCTTGATTTGAAAGCATATCCAATATTCACCAAATTAAATCTTTCTTTAAAAACATATCCAGTCTTTAACAAATTAAATCTATTCAAATAATGCAGGTTATGTTACTAATTAATTATTTTTCACACTAAATCTTTTAAAAACAAATAATGCAAATTTTGAACAAAATAAATCTTTCTGAAAATAATCACGCATAACTGAAACACATAATTCTTTTTCACACAAAATCTTTTCAAAAATAGAGTATCAATGGATAACGGAGCCAAGATGTCTCTATAACTTTTGAGACATTTTGCTTAACATTTTTTCTGATAAAACTAAGTCAATCCTTATGAAATAACAAAAATCATCTTTGGGTATGTTTAGGTAAAAAAAATATTGAACACTTCTAACAAAGATAAAATCATGCACACGATAGCAACATCAAAATTTAGTAAAAAAGTGTTTTTTCTCCCTATGTTTTCCTCAAAAGGACCAATGGAAAGAAAACAAGAAACCAAAAGTATAAAAAATCATAACAATCAAACTAAGAACATATCCAACCAAATTAAGTAACTACTCAATCCACATAAAAATGACCATCAAACCAAAGAAACAAAAAAATTAAAGCGACAAGTGATAGAGTCACTGTCAAAGGCAACTTCGTTCATATTAGCATCACCATATTCCTTTCCAAAGATGGATACATTCCTAAAATGATCAACACGAGCTTCATCTTTTTCATTACCAGGAACAATAGGTCGAGATAATAAAGCTCTAAAAGATTGAGGAGATAACATTTTGATAATGCATTCACACATAATCTTCCTTGCAGTAGAACCTTTGTCTCATAAATAAAACCCTTGAGAATGTGACTTCTCACAGACCCTGAAAAGGGATACACATCTAGCATTTCATCATCAAAACTCAAACCAATTTCATCAATAAAGGTAATATTAAGTATTAGAATGTCAACAACATGTTTCCCAACAAATAGATTATAACTAAAAGTTAACACATTCGGAGCAACACCAACCTCATCATCACAAGTGAGAATATTATTCTTTTAATTACTCAAAATAAGACATATCAAAGAAGGGATATCAATAAGAATCTTAATGAGATAAGACTAAACATATTTAACAAATTGGTCAAATATGATTTATCCAAAATCAAAGGTAGAATGAGTTCCTAATTGCTATATAAGACCATAAAGACTGGGCGAGATACATGGTCCATAAGAAGAGGGAGCCCAATTAGCCATTCCAATCTTGTATAATATATCATTCTTCACACTGAGGTTGGCAGCTACCAAAATATCTTTTGAAGGTCAGTATTTATGAACATTACATGTAATTTCTCAAGTTATGGTCTTTAAAGAATCAAGGCGATCAATAGTTATCAGCCTTCCACAACCAAGACACTCATTTATGAATCTAATAGAAGTCCAAGATAATCACTAAGCATGAATTCATATGAACATGATCACAAAAATCAAACCCAAAGAGTGACTTTCAAAATCAAGTGTTTCATGATGCAATCCCATAATCAAAATATCAAAGACTAAAATTAGGGTTTCTCCCAGGTGAACCCAAAGCTTATGGTGCCCCAAATAATCAAAATGCAGCACAATGAACCATATGCTTGATTAGAAATTACATCATGAAGCCCTAGCCCATGCATTATCCATAATCCAATGCTCTATATCATAAATATCAAACCTTTGAATCAATGATGTTTTAAAAGAAAAATAGATGCAATTCTGAATGAATGACCTAGATAACTATGGGGATGCAAATGAATCAAAAATAAAAGTCAGATAAAAAGTGAAAAGGACAGGGAAAATTTTGGGGTATGGAAAACATAATCAATTCATTATAACACATTTTCACCAAATCAAAACATGATATTAACATCCATATACATGACTTAGGGGAAACACATCAATTTGTCCAAATAACCTAAATCATTGGTGATATGAGAGATATTCATAACCTAGGGTTTACGAATAATCATCTGTAGGGAAATTCCCATAAGAATTAAGATGAATTTGGGGTTCAAGGGAAACCCTGCTACCCTAAACGCTAAAATACCAATATTATAGAATAATCTCCCCTACCTTGTGTTTTTCAGAAATTGCTCAATGTAGCTCTCAACAATGGTGGCAACTCTTCCTTGTTTAATCTCTACCACAATCTTTTGGATGAACTGGGGTTTTCTTTTGGATTTTTGGAGAAAAAAAGGGTCTTTGGAGTGGCTAAGGTTTTTTCTCAAAGAATACATCTTTCTTTTTTTTCTTCTTTTTAGTTCTCTTCTTTTTCTCTCCCTTAAACTAATCAACTTTGTACCTTTTTATTTCCTTCTGTATTCAACTTCATTCCCCATTATCTCTACTAAATTTTAATTTATAAATTAATTCTTAATAATAATAATGATAATAATAAATAGAATAAAATCATCCAAAGCACAAATAAGAAACGAATAATAATAAAATAACATTTTAGTTATTTCGTAGTGTTATAGTGCTCCTCTAGTAATGGGAGCAATAAACTGGAACTTCCCCATACTGGTCTTTTTATCTTTGTCGCTGGTCCCAACGTTGACAAATTTTGAGGGAGTAGTGAGTAGTGAATCTTTCGCAGAAATCCGTCCAGTGAATCTTTGCTACTGGTCTCAACGTTATCTTTGTCAATGGCTACCTTTTCTGGGTGGTAAAGTGAGTAGCGAATCTTTCACAGAAATCTATCCATGATTCAATACACATATCTGATAGACCATTCAACCATAGTCTACCCGACTTTACCAGAGTTAACACAAATAACTTGCATTTGAGGCTTCCTCGGTAGCAAAGTAATTTAATTGATCATTGACGAGTTGCACGTGCTCGTCTAGATCTCCCATTTTGTTATACTCACTCAGCTTTTAAGGTTTCTCTATGGATTTCGGTATTCTTTCATCCAAAATACAGGCGCACAAAGGGTGCTTCTACTGGTTCTTTGATGGATGATTTTCTAGCTGATCTGGGGGAGGTGATGGGCTAAAGACGTGTCTACTTATGCGTCTAGCGGTATCTTACTGCAAGTGCACAGCCTATCGAAGTAATATTTAAGATTATCGATCCACAGGGATTCTATCGTTACGTAGTGCTAGATGAACTTCTAGTTTAGCTAAGGCGAATAGTTGTCACGATTTTTGTTGGTTTCCTAAGACTATTGAAGGCGGAATAAAAATTAAGTTTTCAATAAAATAATACTAAAACGGTCGGTATGTAATTATACTAACTTAGGTGGGTCAATCTAACCTAGGCTTATAAAGATGTTCACTTAATCTACTCGGTAGAGATTACTAGTTTGAATACCCTCAACTCACACTCTCGTGGTCTTGAATCAGATCTTATCCCTAAAGCCCTATGCCTGCTCTCGCTAGCCCATAAGTGTTTAGAAATAATTTTTGGAAACTAAATAATTCTAATTTATCTTAAAGCGCTCTCGCTGTATTTAATTTAAATGCCTAACTTTAGCTATCTGGTTAAAATCTCACACTCTCGTGGTCTTGACCCAACCTAATACCCTTTTCTTACTCTCGTAACGAAAAGGTCAAATTTAATTAAAAAGTATCAGCCAGAATGTTAAGCGATTAATTATTTTAGCCCATGGTTATATCTTACCGGTTAAGTTAGTTATAACTACATACCGCCCTAAGGTATTTAGCTACTCATCGAGGTTAAATCAGACTCAGAGTTATTTATTAACTTACTAATGGCAGAGAAATAATTGGACATTATAAATAAATTAAATAAATTAAATTGTAATAACTGAAAAAACCTGATTAACAATATCTGGGTAGACTCCTTCTTCCACAGACCGGAAAGCTTGGAGTAGGCGGAAATAAAATTTAAAACGAAATGCTGAAGGCTGGAAACAAATAAAGGTATAACAATTCCCTAATGTTGGAAATTGTTACACGGTTGGTTTGGATACGAATAAAATAAGGCAGAAAATAAAATGCTGGAATAATAAAATGATGGTAAGGTAATTCGGCAGAGCTTCCGCAGGAAATTTGGATACTGAAGTCTGTCCCTAAATTCTTCTGAGCTGGTCCTATTTATAGAGTTCCCATGGGCTGGTCCTGGATCTCTTGCTTCTTGGGCTTTGCTGAAGTGGTTGAGAAAATGTTGGAAAGTGGCAGCAGAAAGTGGGAGAAACTTCCCTCACGTGAGAATTACTAGGAGGAGTGGCTTCACTGGTGACTTTGACGTAGTCTGGGTCAAAAGAATCACGTTATATCCTTGTCACGGGCGTGACAAGGTCTTCACGCTCGTTGCCTTATGTTTCCAAGTGTCACGGTCGTCACCCATTCCTCACGGTCGTGAGGTCCCAAAGCAAGGTGTCACGGTCGTGACTCCCTTGTAACGACCGTGGTCGTAACAAATTATGCAGAGTTTTATGCAGGCTTCTGTCTTGCTTCATTTCTTGTGGTTTCTTTGTTCTTTTCTTCTTAATTCTTGATTTGGCCTCACATATCGATGTACCTGCAAAATAGTAAGAAAAAACTCGAGGAATCGAGCGTTAAAACGGTGAATGCGCGGTAAAAGTCAATGAAATCTAGCGATATAACCGATGCGTTTTCTCGTCATCAAACTTCCCCAAACTTAAACCTTTGCTTGTCCTCAAGCAAATAGTCGGTTGAAAATCGGCGGACAAGATTTTACTCGCGCATACTCATAGCAAACCGTCCGGTGGGTCGTTCTGTCGGATAGTCCGGTACTTTGATAGAACACTACCGATACACTGATGACATAAGCAACAGGCTATGTCGTCTACTTCCCGTCAAGCGAAACAATCGACAATCACATTGCGATTTCACCTAGAGTTTTTCGATCGTATTTCACCCGGTTCGTTCTGGCGCAGTCACATTAAGCCCTTTGCCTTCGCACGCACGTAGTGGAGTAGCCGGTTAGCGATTTTGATCCTTTTTTAGCACGGGGTCTGGTACACGAGTGTGGTAACCCTTCATGTTTTATCCGATGCGGAGGTTGTGGGGGATCGAGCCGTGGCACGCCCTACCGAGTTCAGAACCAGTACCTCTGAACCAACCCGAAACGGAGTCCTTCTCATATTTCTCGTTTATTGTCTGCGACCGTGTACTTTGGTGCAATCTCTTTTCATTTTGCATTGAGATACGAAGGATCATTATTGATTAGGCATCAAACGCTTATATTCATCGGCTCCCCACGTGGTTTGTGTTCAGACGGTGCTGACTGCTAGTATAAACTACTGGGGTTACTTTTTGAACTGAAACTAAAGGTGCATTCGCAATGGTGATCGGATGGAATTTCTTAAGCAGGGGGTCGAAGATGTCAAGATTGTATTGGTCCTGTTTAATCGTTCCCGGCTTCGTAATTACGAACCGTTCGGTGGTCAGTCGGGTAATGCGAGTAATTTAAGGATTTTTCTAGTATGGCTTAATAATCAGGGAAAATTCGATATTCAAAATAACGCACAGAATTGCTCATTTCATTGATTTTCTAAAAGGAATACAACAGAATTGAAAGTACATTGAAATGAAATGAAATGGAAAGTACCTCTCCCACACTATATCAGACATTGTCCTCAATGTTCTGATATAATAGCGGTATAGATACAGTTACAAGACTAAAACTGAAAAACAACATAAAAGCAAACTACTGCTGCTGGTGATCGCGGGCTCGGCCTCTGGTGCGAGCGCGGCGTCTGGAGGGAGTCGCGTCGGGGTCAGAGCCGGTACCGGAGGTAGCAGTAATGCTGAGGCGGAGTGCCTCAAGATCGCCGCGGACTTCGCCAAAGAGTACGCTAATCCGCTCGTTAGTGGCCGCATGGTTGGCAGCAATAGTGCCGAGCAGAGCGTCGTACTGGGCCTTCTGCTGACGCTCCAGTTCTGCGTTCATCAGGTTCTGCTGGTGGATCGCAAATAGGACGTCCTCTAGTGTGGCAGCGGGGGCTGCCTGCTGTCGGGTGGAGGTCTCGGGGATGTCCTGGGCATGCTCAGCCGCATCCATGGCGTCCTGCATCTCGTCTACTGCGGCGTTTGGCTGATCATCATGTACCGGCACGTGATCCGCGGCTGCTGGTAAGGCAAAGAGCCAGTTGGCTCGGTTTGCTGGGTCGATGCGTGTGCGTGACGGCAGAGTGATGTGGTGGAAGACGGTGCCATTGACGACAGGGCTGTACCTGCCATCCTCCCGCTGTGCGATCAGGTGGGCGGACCGGCAGTAGCTCATGGTCAGGAAATCGGGGGCGAGGTGCGGCAGATCAGCGAGCGCGTCACCAAGCCCCAGCTGAATGGCGAGGGTGGTGACAATGCCTCCAATGAAAAACGGGGATGAGCCGCGGTGCGCGATGGCCTGGATGTGGTAGAGCATAAAGGGGGCAGCATTGATTGGCTCATCATGCAGGGCACAGTACAGAAACAGGAGCTCCTTTGAGTTGAGCTTGTGGTTGCTCTCCCGAGCAAAGATGGTGTTGCAGAGGACCCGGTGAAAGTAGCGGATAGCCGGGTTGTGAATATGAGTGGCGTTGAGGCTCTGGAAAGTGGTCGCTTGGGTGTTGGTGAGGTCGCGCCACAGTGTGAATGCTTGTTCACTGAAGTTGTCCGGCACGCGACGGTGGGCTTCGGTGCCGTGGTGGAAGCCTAACAGCTCTGCAATCCTGTTTTGTGTGAGGTTGAACTCCCGGCCAAGCAGTCTGAATGATACGTTGCCGGTAAGCTGGCTTTGCGAACCATGAGGGGTGATGTAGCAGTAGGAACTGAGGAACTCCAGCGTCAGGAGTTCGAAGGTAGGCTGTGGCTGGTGACAGAGGTCCCACAGGCCAACCGTCTGCAATAGGTTTTGGACGCTGGGCAGCATACCGAGCTCTTGCAGACAGTCGGTAGAAATGTACCGGGTGGGCTGCAGACCGCGGTTCTCGAAGCGGACGAAACGGTCTCGCTGGGTTTCTCCTGCTTCTCCTTCTCTGAAGACGATAGAATCCATAACATGCAAATGTGAAGGGAGAGGGTGGAAGGATTTTTTTCTGTGAAGTTTTTGGAAGAGGAGTGGTAGAATGAGGGAGTTGTTGTTCGGATTAAATACGGGACAGTGGAGTTGGAACAGTCACTGGTAGTGGTGGATTAATGGGGGTAGTGGAAAGGTTTTGACGGTTTGGGAATGAGTGGGGGAAATGTAAGATAGGTTATGGAGGGAGAAGAGGGGTGGACACGATGAAGAAACAGTTCTGTTTCTCACGACCTCTGGTATAGAGGTAGTCACGGTCGTGACTAGATCGTGACGGTCGTGACGCGCTAAATGGGCACGTCACGATCGTAAGGGGGCGTGACGACCGTGAGACTATGTAGCGTTGAATATTTTCAGAAAAGCACCTTGCCTCGTGTTTTTATTTTTTTGTTTTTAATTAATAATAATGTATTTTATTTATCCACTATAGTAACACACCATGATATACAGCAATTTTAAAACAGTAGTACACGAATCTGAGATAGAATATTGCAGTCATACAGTATACGGTAATATAGTGTATAAAATAAATTATTTAAGCTGCTAAAATGAAGAATCAATTAAAAATAAAAAGTGCATGGTAGTAAGAAAATTGAAATTACATAAACTCAAATTATGGTAAGAAATCGTTGCGAAAAATAAATTCAACTGGAATTGAAAATAACGATAAAGAGTAATGAGAAAAAATTGATAAACTAAATCACTGATAGCCGGTTCAAAGGCGTTTCTTCAGATCTTCGATGGCGGAGTCCAGATGATAGAACTGTTCGCATGCCATGTCAGTCAATCCCACGATGTCCAATCGCATACTCTTAATGTCTTCTCTGAATAGATTAATGTCAGCTTGATAGGCATTGAGAGTGTGCATGATGTTCTGCAAGTTGTTAGCGTACTCTCCGTGATTCGCTCCAGGGGTTTCATGATCTTTGTCAGTTGGGTCAATGTCATAGTATCCAGGAGGTGTCTCGGGGTCGGTTTCAACAGCGGTCATTACATCATCTGTTATCCTGTGAGACCGAGGTGTTTCAGGAGTGGCTGGATAAACAGGTGGGTTTAACTCATAAAGCCAATTATCCTTATTATGAACACCTACTTTTGCATGATTGGGCAGTGTGAACAGGGTGACTACTGTGTTCCGGATCAGGTACTCAAAAGGTGGGCGTCCTAAATTCCTTATAATATGTCTATTGAAGCAGAATTTAAGGTTCATCAGGCGTACTGTTCCCAGACGGGTACACCTGTCCAGTTGGTACCTAAGTCCTAAGGCATCAGCAATCATGGTTACAAGGCCTCCTACCACTATAGGTAATTCAGGTTCATCTTGGATGCGGGTGAAGGTTTGCATCATGAAAGGGACACCATTAACACACTGTCCAGTATTGAAACATGACATAATAAATAATTCATCCTTAGAGACTCCGGTAATATTTTCTTCTTTTCCAAAGAAGGTATGGGCTAGGAATTTGTGGAAGTAGCGAAGGGCAGGGTTATGGATTTCATCATTGTTCATATCATTTGGTTCAGGGTGGTAGTTTCCGGTCAGAGTTCCCCAAAAGAAATTTAGCTCCACATCCATCAACTCTACCTGTGTGGTAGTAAAGGCGAAAGGTCCACTAGGGAATCCTAGTAGGTCAGCTAGTTCTTTGTGGTTAAAGTCGTATTCTATTCCGAATAGGCGGAAACTAATGAATCCTTTCCTAGAACCAAAACCGCGCTCGGGTAGGTAAAGTAGGGAACTAAGGAACTCAAGGGTGAGCTCTCGGTAAGTCGCAAACTTCTGCTGGATCATTGCATTTTCCCATCCGAGTCGGTTGAACAGGTATATCATGCTCTCATGTATACCTAAGGTTTCCATAGTCTTTTCATTTGGGTACAGGGTCAAATCCATTTGCCTCTGTGATAACTCTTCGAACTTTATTCTCTGATTCCTACCTCTAAATTGGGTTTCCATATAGTTAATAGGTTGGTTAGCCATAGTCAGTGAAAATACGGTGGAAACAATTCAGTGGAAAAGACTTTAGAAAATCTGTAAAAAGTGATTTAGGAAAAGAAAAATAAGAAAAATGAAATGCTAAAATGTGGCTATAAATGTAATGTAAAATAAAACTAATAAAACAATTTAAACAAATAGTAATAACAATAATTAAAAATGCTCAAAAAGGAAAAGGATAGTTTAAAATAGGTAACTAAGGAAATGGGTTGCCTCCCACTAAGCGCTGTTTTTATTGTCAAAAGCCTGACGTAACGCTGAAGTTTAGACTAATCAGGGGAATCATCGGACAATCTCAAAAGTTTTAGATCATTCGTATAGGCTCTATTTTCAACTTTATGATAATGTTTTAGGCGCTGTCCGTTTACTATGAATGGTTCATTGTTCCTACCCTTGATTTCTATTGCTCCACTTGGGAATACTTTAGTTATATCAAAGGGTCCCGACCATCTAGACTTTAGTTTTCCAGGAAAGAGCCTAAGTCTTGAATTAAAGAGGAGTACAACGTCTCCCACACTGAATTCTTTCTTAGATAGGCGTTTATCATGCCATCGCTTGGTTCTTTCCTTATATAGCTTAGCATTTTCATATGCATCTAACCTTAGTTCTTCTAATTCGTTAATGTCTAGGATTCGCTTTTCTCCTGCAGCACTATAGTTCATATTGAGAGTTTTGATCGCCCAATAAGCTTTGTGTTCTAGTTCTACTGGGAGGTGGCAAGACTTTCCATAAACTAGTTTGAAAGGTGTAGTACCTATGGGAGTCTTGTAAGCGGTCCGATAAGCCCATAGAGCTTCATTAAGTTTAGATGACCAATCTTTCCGAGATATGGCGACAGTCTTTTCTAGGATTTGTTTAATCTCTCGGTTTGAGACTTCGACCTGTCCACTTGTTTGTGGGTGATACGGTGTGGCCACACGGTGTCTCACTCCATATTTAGATAGTAATTTGTCAAAGATTTTCGAAATGAAGTGTGAGCCACCGTCACTTATGACGAGTCGAGGTACACCAAATCTGGGAAAGATTATGTTTTTGAAAAGCTTTATTACTACTCGTGCATCATTTGTAGGAGAAGCTATGGCTTCGATCCATTTTGAGACATAGTCAACGGCTACGAGTATGTAATTATTACCGAAAGATGATGGGAACGGTCCCATGAAATCTATTCCCCAGACGTCGAAGATTTCTACTTCCAAAATTCCCTTTTGGGGCATTTCATCTCTTCTTGAAATATTGCCGGTGCGTTGACACCGATCGCAACTTATAACAGCGATGTGGACATCCTTCCATAGACTAGGCCAGTATAAGCCGGCTTGCAAGATTTTTGCACAGGTTTTGGAAGTGCTCGCATGTCCACCATAAGGAGATGAATGACATTGAGTAATGACGTCTTCTATTTCTTCTTCGGGAATACATCGGCGAAAGATTCCATCCGGTCCTCGTTTGAACAATAATGGTTCATCCCAATAGTAATGTTTCAGGTTATGAAAGAACTTCTTTTTCTGCTGATAGGTTAGATCTGGTGGAAGAGCTCCTGCGGCTAGGTAGTTGACAATGTCAGCGTACCATGGCAGTCCTACAGTTGTCTGTATTATTTCCACGGGTTCTGGTTCATTTATATCTAACTGCGCTAGGTCGCTTCCTATTTGTGCTATCAGCTGTTCATACGGAAAATCATCGTTAATCGGCACTCGTTCGGGTTTAATACCTTCTATTCTAGATAAATGGTCCGCTACGACGTTTTCAGTACCCTTTTTATCTTTTATTTCTAGATCAAACTCTTGTAGAAGTAAAATCCATCTTAAGAGTCTTGGCTTAGCATCCTTCTTAGTTAATAGATATCGGATGGCAGCGTGGTCTGTGTAAATGATTATTTTCGCTCCAACTAGGTAAGAGCGGAATTTGTCAAGCGCAAAGACAACTGCCAGCAATTCTTTCTCTGTAGTGGCGTAGTTCATCTGGGCAGAATCCAAGGTTCTACTTGCATAGTAAATCGCATGGAGTTTCTTTTCTTTTCTCTGACCCAGGACTGCGCCCACAGCATAGTCACTCGCATCGCACATGATTTCAAAAGGTAATCTCCAGTCAGGGGGTTGCATGATTGGTGCGGTGATGAGGGCTGTTTTTAGAGTTTCGAATGCTTTAAGACAATCTTCATTGAATATGAAGTCAGCGTCTTTCATTAATAAACCAGTAAGAGGTTTAGTGATTTTCGAGAAATCTTTAATGAATCGTCGGTAAAAACCGGCGTGTCCTAAAAAGCTTCGTATTTCTCGAACGGTTTTAGGAGGTTGAAGATCTTTTATTACTTCAATCTTAGCTTTATCGACTTCAATTCCCTTATCTGATATCACATGACCTAATACTATTCCTTCGTTGACCATAAAATGACATTTCTCCCAGTTAAGCACGAGATTCACTTTTACACATCTTTCTAACACCATTTCTAAGTTTGATAGACATCCTTCAAAGCTTTGCCCGCACACAGAGAAGTCGTCCATGAACACTTCCATGATGTTGTCTATAAAATCTGCGAAGATTGACATCATACATCTTTGAAAGGTTGCAGGGGCGTTGCATAATCCAAAGGGCATTCGCCTATAAGCGAACGTTCCATAAGGACATGTGAATGTAGTCTTCTCTTGATCATCAGGATGGATAGGGATTTGGAAAAATCCTGAGTAACCATCAAGGTAACAGAAGTAAGAATGCTTGGCTAATCGTTCTAACATTTGATCTATGAAAGGTAGTGGGAAATGATCTTTTCGAGTGGCTTTGTTTAGTTTACGATAATCTATGCACACTCTATATCCCGTCACTACTCTTTGCGATATCGATTCGCCTTGAGCGTTTTTCACAACAGTGATACCTCCTTTCTTTGGCACTACATGTATTGGACTAACCCATTCACTATCAGAGATTGGATATATTATCCCGGCATCTAATAATTTCTTGACTTCTTCCTTTACTACAGTGCTAAGGGTTGGGTTTATTCTTCTTTGAGCTTCTCTGGAGGTTCTGCAGTCTTCTTCTAGCAAAATGCGATGCATGCAAACTGAAGGACATATTCCTTTGAGATCAGATATGTTATATCCTAATGCAGTTGGATATTTCTTCAAGACATCTAAAAGTTTCTTTGTCTCTATAGTTCCTAAACTGGAATTCACTATAACTGGTCTTTTACATTCAACGTCTAAGAATTCGTACCTTAGGTTTTTAGGTAGAGTTTTTAATCCTAATGTAGGTTTATCTTTACTTGGCATGGGATCCGGTGTAAGTGCTAAGCTTTCGCTCAGACTATTATCCTGATACGGTGTTTGCCAATTATCATCTTCGAGAATTGGAGGGATTTGAATTTTCATTATTTCAGAATAAGTGGTCTCCTCCAGTTCCATTTCTCTTACACATTCGTCAATTACGTCCATTAGATAGCATGTATCCTCTATAGCTGGTGATTGTAAGAATTGTGTTAAAACAAATTCAACTTTCTCTTCACCTACTTCAAAGGTTAGCTTTCCTCTTTTTACGTCTATTATAGCTCCGGCGGTAGCTAAGAATGGTCTTCCTAGTATGATAGGTGTAGTGGAGTCTTCAGAGATGTCCATGATTATAAAATCAGTAGGAATGTAGAATTGTCCTATACGTACTGGGACGTTTTCTAGTATGCCTACAGGATATTTAACAGAGCGATCGGCTAGTTGAACAGACATTTTTGTTGGTCTTAGTTCTCCCATATCTAGCCTTTTGCAAATCGTTAAGGGCATAACACTGATACTGGCTCCTAAATCGCAAAGGGCTTTGTCAATGACGAATTTTCCTATTACACAGGGTATAGAGAAACTTCCTGGATCTTTTAGCTTAGGAGGCATGTTATTCTGGATTATGGCGCTACACTCGGCAGTGAGTGTAACTGTTCCGTTATCCTCTATCTTTTTCTTATTGGATAAGATTTCTTTTAGAAACTTGGCATACGAGGGTATTTGGGTAATTGCTTCTGTAAACGGAATAGTAATATTCAACTGTTTCAGAAGTTCTACAAATTTCTTAAATTGACCCGTCGTCTTAGAACTTATTAATCTTTGAGGGTACGGAATTGGTGGTTTATAGGGTGGTGGAGGCACATAAGGTTGTTCTTTCTCCACTACCTCTTGACTTTCATCTTCCTTTTCTTCTGGATCATTCACCACTTCAGTCGGTTTATCCGGTTTTTGGTACATGGCTGGATTGTCAAGTCTCGGATCAGTAGGTCCGTCAAGTTCCTTGCCACTTCTTAATATTACAGCGTTAGCATGTCCTTTCGGATTAGGTTGAGGTTGTCCAGGGAATACTCCAGCTGGTGCAGCGGTAGGCGCTTGTTGTTGAGCTACTTGTGAAATCTGAGTTTCAAGCATTTTGTTATGTGTAGCTAATGCATCTACTTTGCTCACTAATTGTTTAATCTGCTCACTAGTGTGAATGTTTTGGTTTAAGAAGTCCTTGTTCGTCTGAGATTGGCTAGCTATAAAGCTCTCCATCATCAGTTCAAGGTTCGACTTTCTAGGGACATTAGGAGCAGTCTTTTGATATCCTGGTGATGTAGCTGGTGCTTGACCTGGTGCGTAATAAGCATTGTTACTCTTATAAGAGAAATTCGGATGATTCTTCCAACCTGGGTTGTATGTGTTTGAGTAAGGGTTTCCTTGAGCATAATTCACTTGATCAGTGGGAGTTCCTGTCAATAGTTGACAATCAGAGACTTCGTGTCCCGGGACTCCACATAACTCACAGTTGGGTGTTACTGCAGCCACGGTGGCTGCAGGTGTTATGGCCAAGTTATCGATCTTTTGGCTTAGTTGGTCAAACTTCGCATTGACTTGGTCCATACTACTTACTTCGTACATACCTCCCTTTGTTGGTTTCTCAGTTGCGACTCTTTCGCTTCCCCAAAGGTAATGATTCTGAGCCATACTTTCGATAAGTGCATAGGCATCACTATATTCTTTGTCCATCAATGCACCACCCGCGGCAGCGTCAATTGTCATTCTTGTATTGTACAAGAGTCCATTATAGAAGGTATGGATGACCATCCATTCTACTAATCCGTGATGTGGACAAAGCCTAAGTAGATCCTTATAGCGTTCCCAAGCTTCGAATAATGATTCACTTTCTCTTTGCTTAAATCCATTGATCTGAGCTCTCAGCATAGCTGTCTTGCTAGGTGGAAAATATCTGTTCAAGAAAACTTTCTTAAGCTGTTCCCACGTAGTTACTGAGTTTGAAGGCAGAGATTGAAGCCATGCTCTTGCTCTGTCTCGAAGCGAAAAAGGAAATAGACGTAGTCTAATAGCTTCTTGGGTAACTCCATTGGCTTTTACGGTATCTGCATATTGCACAAAGATCGAAAGATGGAGATTCGGATCCTCGGTAGGATTTCCGGCGAATTGGTTTTGTTGCACGGCTGATATCAATGATGGTTTTAGTTCGAAATCGTTTCGGTTGATAGCCGGTGCTGCAATGCTTGAATGCGGTTCACCTTGCGAAGGATTAGCGTAATACTTGAGTGGATGAGCTTGTTCTTCAGCCATTCCTGCGTTTTCTGATTTTACGACTGGTTCAGGCGGATCTAATTGAAGATCTGGAATATTGGAATTATTTTCGAAATCGAGTATACGTCTTCTTACGTGTAAGAAGCGTTCCGATTCAGGGATTAGAGGTTGCAAGTCTTCGCTTTTGGAGCGAGTACGTGGCATACACTCGGAGATTAGATTAAATTAAATAGTTGATACCTTAGTCTAGACAATGCTACCTAAGTGCACTAGTAACTAAATTAAGGAATCCCCGGCAACGGCGCCAAAAACTTGATGGGCTAAAGACGTGTCTACTTATGCGTCTAGCGGTATCTTACTGCAAGTGCACAGCCTATCGAAGTAATATTTAAGATTATCGATCCACAGGGATTCTATCGTTACGTAGTGCTAGATGAACTTCTAGTTTAGCTAAGGCGAATAGTTGTCACGATTTTTGTTGGTTTCCTAAGACTATTGAAGGCGGAATAAAAATTAAGTTTTCAATAAAATAATACTAAAACGGTCGGTATGTAATTATACTAACTTAGGTGGGTCAATCTAACCTAGGCTTATAAAGATGTTCACTTAATCTACTCGGTAGAGATTACTAGTTTGAATACCCTCAACTCACACTCTCGTGGTCTTGAATCAGATCTTATCCCTAAAGCCCTATGCCTGCTCTCGCTAGCCCATAAGTGTTTAGAAATAATTTTTGGAAACTAAATAATTCTAATTTATCTTAAAGCGCTCTCGCTGTATTTAATTTAAATGCCTAACTTTAGCTATCTGGTTAAAATCTCACACTCTCGTGGTCTTGACCCAACCTAATACCCTTTTCTTACTCTCGTAACGAAAAGGTCAAATTTAATTAAAAAGTATCAGCCAGAATGTTAAGCGATTAATTATTTTAGCCCATGGTTATATCTTACCGGTTAAGTTAGTTATAACTACATACCGCCCTAAGGTATTTAGCTACTCATCGAGGTTAAATCAGACTCAGAGTTATTTATTAACTTACTAATGGCAGAGAAATAATTGGACATTATAAATAAATTAAATAAATTAAATTGTAATAACTGAAAAAACCTGATTAACAATATCTGGGTAGACTCCTTCTTCCACAGACCGGAAAGCTTGGAGTAGGCGGAAATAAAATTTAAAACGAAATGCTGAAGGCTGGAAACAAATAAAGGTATAACAATTCCCTAATGTTGGAAATTGTTACACGGTTGGTTTGGATACGAATAAAATAAGGCAGAAAATAAAATGCTGGAATAATAAAATGATGGTAAGGTAATTCGGCAGAGCTTCCGCAGGAAATTTGGATACTGAAGTCTGTCCCTAAATTCTTCTGAGCTGGTCCTATTTATAGAGTTCCCATGGGCTGGTCCTGGATCTCTTGCTTCTTGGGCTTTGCTGAAGTGGTTGAGAAAATGTTGGAAAGTGGCAGCAGAAAGTGGGAGAAACTTCCCTCACGTGAGAATTACTAGGAGGAGTGGCTTCACTGGTGACTTTGACGTAGTCTGGGTCAAAAGAATCACGTTATATCCTTGTCACGGGCGTGACAAGGTCTTCACGCTCGTTGCCTTATGTTTCCAAGTGTCACGGTCGTCACCCATTCCTCACGGTCGTGAGGTCCCAAAGCAAGGTGTCACGGTCGTGACTCCCTTGTAACGACC
Organism: Lathyrus sativus; assembly: GCA_963859935.3. Lineage (NCBI taxonomy): Eukaryota > Viridiplantae > Streptophyta > Magnoliopsida > Fabales > Fabaceae > Lathyrus > Lathyrus sativus. The sequence goes on from OZ012735.1 coordinate 243,907,540, forward strand.
GTGGTCGTAACAAATTATGCAGAGTTTTATGCAGGCTTCTGTCTTGCTTCATTTCTTGTGGTTTCTTTGTTCTTTTCTTCTTAATTCTTGATTTGGCCTCACATATCGATGTACCTGCAAAATAGTAAGAAAAAACTCGAGGAATCGAGCGTTAAAACGGTGAATGCGCGGTAAAAGTCAATGAAATCTAGCGATATAACCGATGCGTTTTCTCGTCATCAGGAGGAGTTTGGCTGCCTCCATCTCCCTCATGGCTTTAGGGAGGACTCTGGAATTTCTTGCTCTTCGGTTGATTCTTTGACTTTAGAGCTTAAACTCTTTTGGATGTGGTCAGTTCATGTGCAAAAACCCGACTTCTCTTAGACATAGCCTCTTGAGCAATGTCTCCTCGTGGAGCAACGTTGTGTAGGCTTTCCTTAATACAAAGAAACCTTTCTTCTATTGCCAACGAATTCTGCTACACAATAATATTATAAATACTATTTAGTAGTTCATTGGTGCCTTGTAACCCATGGTTAGCTCATAACAGTTTGAAACCATGTAAGACTTTAAGTTGTGAAACTGGTGACGAAATGAGAGGTCCAATCAGAGGCACTTGGATAGATCCAACTATTAGAGGAACCTGGAATGTAACACCCTTCTAACCCCACAGAATAATCATAAATAATCAGAGTAAAATTGCCATGCATTCACAATTAGGGTGTCACACATCACTTAAAAAAAACACAAAACATTTACCATTCGTTTTTTAACACTTTAATAAATAGTCATGCTATTCAATTTTCACTTTGCATGTAGCAGCAGATTCATTTCATATTCATAATCCTCTTAACATAACATTCATGTTCATCACGTAAATCAACATCACTTAGGCACTGAGGCCAACATCACAATATTTCAATAAATATAAAAACATTGCGTATAGTACATAGCATATATCTAAAACATAAACCAAGCGATCCCAGTGTTACATAACCAGAGCATGACTCGACCCAACGTAATTAAACTACTAAACAACTACACCAATAGCGACTTCGTAACTACGAGCAGTACTACTCCTCGATACCGGCACGATGTCATATAAGACATCATTCCAGCTGAAGGGTGAGAAATATTACCATAATAACAATGCATATAATCATATATGAATGCACAAGTACACAATACATATATTCCACATTTTCTCACCACAGTTCAATTATAAGTCATTACAATATATATAAACCAATATGGATAACTACCAAGCATATTTCATCATGCCTACATTCAAAATTCTCAATTCAACAATTCACACCCATACGCATACTTCATACAACGATCATGTCTATGCCGTGTGACTCCTATACAACCCATCAATTCTCATCAATCCCCATTTGGGATTATGGGTATGCCACTTATACCCTACCAAGAACAACATCTCAGTTATTCTACCCCGGTAATTATTCCACTAGGAACGACATCTTAGTCATTCTACCCCAGTGTATACGACCACGTCACTATACCTCACTAGGAATAACATCTTGTTATTCTACCCCAGTGATTACTCCACCAGGAACGACACATCAGTCATTCTACCCCAGTGAGTACGACTCTATCACATATACCTATTTTCAACATCATTATCACATTTACCAAGCAATGCATATATATTCACTATTATATTCTCAGGCATTATTCACAATTCATCATATACATCACAATGCATATATATACACACAACTAAGCATATTCATCAATCATGCTCCTACAATTCACATCATTTTCACATAAACATTTACAATTATGTTTATTCACAAATCTCAATCATACAGATGATAAATGCAACTCATAGAGACCGACTCACGACTCTATGCAGATGCAAATGCGGTACCGACTCATTCAGCAAGTTCAATTGAAGAACCAAATGGAACCATCGCTCGTTACCGAAGTAACTCCCCATCGGGCCTACGATATTCACCCATCGCTCACACCCCACATGGGCACACGATGTTTCAGGATTGCTCACACCCCACACGGGCACACAATTCGATTGCTCACACCCCACATGGGCACACAATCGTTCTGCATATTCTACGCGGAATCAATTATAAACCATCGCTCACACCCCACATGGGCACACGAGATTTCTGCAGATCCTACGCGGGATCAATCAACACAAGAATGCATATCATAATGCTTCACATGCAAAACGACTCATGACATTCTTGAAATGCATATATATTCGCAAATATATTTCTCATGCATTTTTCACATATTATCACATACAATCATCATACATTCACCATGTATATTGTATTCATCATTCGTCACATTCTATTGCATACAATCAATATGCATTCAAAATCATGCAAAACGGCAACAAACTCCATCACAATCAGCATGCATTTTTAATCAATTTTAAACAATGCATATAATTTGCCCAACGACCATAATTCACAATCAATTCATAATCTAGGATACACGCCATACGGCTACCCACAGCATAACAATCAACAGTACACAAGTTACTCATTCAAGAAGAGGTCGATCGCAACCGAACGCTCTAATTATTTAAGCCTCACTTACTTAAAACAACTAATATCGATTAATCGGTAAAATCGGCTAAAATTTGGCAAAAATAATATTTCTTTTCACCAAGTAATAAAACATATTATTAGCTTCAGTTTGATATAAAGAACGACAAAATCCGATAAACGGTGAAGAAGTTATGAATTTTTGAAGTTTTGAAAAATAATATTTTCTCACACTTACAGTGTTAATCGGTTAACGTATATGGTTAACCGGTTAACACCTGAAAAACTCAAAAAAACAGCTACGGGTTTGCACAAAACCCCCCCCAAAACCCCGACCAATTTAATTATTTTCTCCCGATTAAATACCTACTCATCATTACCAATCATATAGTAATAATTTGGGATAATAAAACGTAAATTCTACGACTTCCGATTTTCATCCAAAATCTTAACCTCCAATTGACCAAAAATGTCAAAACTTACAAAATCACCCGATTAAATTCCCACAAGCTCGAGTAGTCTTAGCCTAACATTTCTCGACTAATCTACATCATTTATTCCAACTTCTAACCGTTAAAACCTCGATTTCTAACGATTAATCCATTTCGACCTAAAAATGGAAAATACACAAAAACACCCAAACAATCCAAACAATCCATACATAATCACACACATTGACAAGATAATAATATTTCACACCCTTACCCGATTAAATCGACTCCTAAGGGTTGATCTTGATGATTCTCCAAGTTTCCTCTTTTTCTCCTTTTTTCTCTTCTTCCTCTTTCTTTCCCTTTCTTTCTCTTCCTTCTTTCTCTTCTTTTTCTCTTCTTTCTATTTTCCTCTCTTCTCTTTCCACTTCCTCTTATATATATTTCTATTCTACTCTTTCCATTATATTTCCTCTCAAAATATCTATTAATCCATATTCTCATAAAATATCCAACTTAACCTTAAATAGGAAATATCTCAAATATTCTCCAACTAATAAAATATCAGAATATGCACACATATCATATTAATATTCCAATCTCACAATTAAAACAATAATCATCCAATTAAATAAAAGACTCAATAAATAACTGGGAAAATCAGAATCAGGGCGTTACATGGAACATATTTGGATGTAAATGAACCTCTGTCTCTGGATTCGAAATGGGTTAACCCAAATATAAACTAATGCAAATTGACACTAAATTGAATTGCATTAAAAAACACCATTATCCATTCAATTATACATTCATTATTACTTATAATTCAATTCACCCCTTCATCATTCATTACAAATCATCCTCAATTCATTCATTTATCTAATTACATCCAATTCCCAATTCAATTTAAGTGATCATCCAACAATACTCAATTCATAATTCATCATTTCATCCATTTCCATGATTTATTTCATACATCGAAGCATTAGAATTAACTTGAAGTTCAAGTAATGGAGTTTGAAATTTGAAGTTAATAAGAAGAACAATAAATAATAAGAGGCAAATTTATTCAAGTTCAATTACCATTTACACAAGGAAGTACAAAATTACATGGAAATAACAACAAAGCAACATTGCACAAGGTACACAAACCACCCTCGAATCCTTTCCTATCCACTCCACAAAATCAGGGGCCAAATCTCTCAATTTCCTTCCCAAAATAACAACTCACGTCCCTCACTCATTCTTATCCCTTAACAACCCTCTAATCTCACACGTGTTTTGAATCAACTTCTTATAAAATATCTCACTCACACACTTACCTTAACCCTAATTCCTACACTATAAAGCCTAACTAATTCTACAATATTGAATAGGCATAATAAGATATAGAGAAAGGTCTCAAAATTTGAAATTCCTCCCTAACCAAAATACCTTAAAAAAACCCAGCAAAATCAATCCTCATTTTGAACTATGAGTTTCATTCTCCTAATGATGATGCTCCATTTCACTTGATTTTGTCCATTGTAGTAGCTTTAAAATCTATACACTCAATTCTGTTAGCGGCCTCAGAGCAAGCAGAGAGAGACAAAGTTCAGAGGAAGAAGTAGAAGGAGAAGAAGAAAGGAATTAGAAGAATTAGAGGAAAAAGAAGGGAGTAAGAGAAATCAGAAAAAGGAAGCGAAACATCGTACTTGAAAATATCGCTCGTTGGAGTTTGAGCCTTCATCGAAGTAACTCCAATTTGGTATCTCCCTTGACTTTTTATGCGTTTTTCTTCTTGATTATTTTTACTATATGTGATGTTGTTGTTATCCCTATGCTAATTGTGGGGAATTGTTATTGAAATGGTCAGATCAGACATTTTTGTAAAGTTAGGGTTTATATGTTTTTGATTTGATTTTGTATGATTGTTAAATTATATGATGTTTTTGGTTTCAGATTCATGTTTAGGGAAGGAATTTAGGCAGCGTCGGTGTTCTTTTATTTGGATATGTTTAGGAGAAATATGGATTTGAGATGAAGAAAACTCATGGGGTTCTTCATTTATTCTCCGCACATTCAAAGTTTTTTTGGAAAATAGGTGGGTTTTTTGATCCAATATAAGTGAGAAAGTGTGTGTTTTATGTGTTTATGGAGAGAGAGAGAGAGAGAGAGAGAGTAACCACTGATCCCCTCTTTTATTCCTCTTCTTCCTTCCATCAGGATGACTTCCACGTGGCCAGTCCCTTGCCCCTTGAATTGGTTGACCATCGTTGACTCAAAGACTCCTGTACAAGAATCCCTACCATACATGACAGGTGCCTTCGCTCTTGACCCTTGATCAATGTTGACTGCCCTAAGTAATCTGATTCGATGTATTTGATGGAGTCAACCATTTCATTTGGTTGACTTAGCTTCCTTTGGGCTCCAGACTTAGACCCAAATTAGTTTACTGGACCATACACCCCTTAATTTCAGTTTTGCACCCCTTATGTTTTTTTTTTCTTTTTAGTTGGAGTAAACCCATTATAATTTTCTGTTTACAACACCCCATGTTATTTTAGCACCACTTTTCTTTATTCTATTTATTTTTCTTAGCCATTTTATCTTTATTATTTACCTTTATTTATTAAATTGACTAATTAAATATTTAGGCAAAAATGATAAAAATCAAATTGTTTTGTTAAATAAAACCAAAATTATTTTATATGAAATTAATCACCATTAAAATCAATTTTTTTCAATCAAAAATACTTGATCAACATCATGTTACTTTTTAAATATGAATCAAACACTTGATCAACATCAAGTCCTTTTCCAAACTTAATCAAAAACGTGTTGAAAATATTTTTCTCAATAAAATTAGTTGGAAAGGGAATGAGGGATGCACATCCTTCTACTCCTCAAATAAAGGAACCATTAACATATGCCATATTGCTCGAACATTCGTCTTCCAAATAAAACGCTTTAATCAAACTTGGATGAAAATAAAATGTGAGATGCACATCTTTCTGCTTCTCAAATAAACAAGTGTAAGGTGCACACCTCACTGCTTCAAGTATTCGTCTTCATCCAATAATTTTCAAAATTTCAAACTTGGACGAAAAGGGAATGGGGGATACACATTCTTCTGCTCCTCGAATAAATGAATGGTTGGTGTACGGTTCATTGCTCGAGTTTTCATCATCTACCTAAAAACAATCCAACCAATCAACTTGTCATTTTCGCCTTAGCGCGACCGCGAACTTTTAACAAACGAGTGGTACTTTATCCATTCGACGCGAAACAAACAAACATTTCAGTCTCTAAGCACAAGGAACAAGCAATGTTTAATCGCTCAATGCGACCTAAACACCACTCTCTAAAAGCAACCAACACACAATCTTTTGCTACAAAGAATTATGTTGCTTTGAATTTCTCACCACACCTAAGGATACGTAGGAGCAAGACTCGCAATCTTGTAAAACACCCTAATAAAAAGCTTTGTTTTTTTTGTGTTTTTCTTTTCCTTTAAAACTTTTAATAACTAGAAGAAATCAAAGAACGAAAACTAACACTTTTATTCACAAAACTAACTAAATGGTTCTCATTGAGTACAACGAATGTGAGAGGGGTACTAATACCTTCCCCTCGCATAATCGACTCCCGAACTCAAATTTGGTTGCGATGACCATTTTCTTTTTCTTTAAGGATTTTATCGATATTTTCTCTTTTCTTTTGGAATAAATAAACTTCGGTTGAGACTCTGTTGTATTTCAGGCGTTTGTTAGCCCGTGTATTTTTTTGTGCCGCGATAATATGCTAGTTGATTGGATTGAACATGACGAATCTTCGTGTTCGATTTCGAGAGCTCTTGATTTGGTGAACTGATAAGATTTCAAACTGAGAAATTGGAGAAGGAACATCAGATGGGGGAAAACACGGGAATCAAAAGTCGATTCCCACGGATTGCATCATTGTTCCGTATTGGAACCAAAAATAGAGTAAGGACCAATGACAGCGGTGTACTAGAGCTTCCGGTACGATAGAGAGGAGGCTGACCTGCAAGGTTATCACTCCAACGCTCAAGTCAGTATGTGAGGGAGAAGACTGAATTGAAATTGAATTTGAAATTGAGTACCTAAATTGACGCGCACTCTATATATATATTGAAAGGAAACATTAGGCTTGAATTGCGAAAAGTCGTTTATGTATTCAAATTTTAGATTCTCTATACTTATCTGCAGGGTAGTTTTCATGTATTAAAAAGATTGTAAAAGGGTTGCAGTTTCCGAAGAATAGTCGGTTGAGGTTCAATATAGTCGGTCTTAAATATATATATATATATATATATATATATATATATATATATATATATATATATATATATATATATATATATATATATATATATATATATATATATATATATATATATATATATATATATATATATATATATATATATATATATATATATATATATATATATATATATATATATATATATATATATATATATATATATATATATATATATATATATATATATATATATATATATATGGGCTTGGGCTGCCTATCAAATGGACATACTTTTTGTTTTTTATTTATGGAAAATTAAATTTAACCTACCTATATAAACTAAACTACATTCAAATTTCTTTCAAAATTTCAAAACATAAAACTACCCGTCTCCGTCTCGAGTGCTATCTTCTTTGCTTCGATCACCTCGGGTAAGAAGTGAACTTCATTTCTCAACTCATTTATTTCTTATTTCTTTCCTTGATTTTCTAACATTTATGACATGGCCTTACTCTTCATTTTTAATTTCTAATGTTGTAAAACATTTCTTTGAATCTAGGAACAAAGAAAGGTGCATTTTGTGTGTGTAGATCTACAAGAAAATTATCACAACAACTTATACGAAGGTAAGTAAAAGAACTCAGAAATTATTGATGTTAAAACCATCACAACAAGTTACAAGTTATAATGGAAAATGATGGATGTTTCGTCTACACTACTCATGTTGGTTGTTTTTAAATGCCTTATATGTTTGAGAAAATTATTGATCTTAAAATCTTGAAAACTTTTTTTTTTGTTTATTATTATTTTTTTAAATCTCTTAAGCATACAATATTTTTTATACAAATTTTTAGATACCGGGAATAAGTAGTTTGGTATCGGTATTTTTAATATAAATTAATTTAAAATATTAATTTATTTTTAAATAAAATATGACATAGTGTTGAATGTGAATTTTTCATTGGACAAAGATATCAATATTCAACTGAATCCAAGAGTAACAAAATGTTCACCTATTTTTTTAACTTAGAAATTGCTTTCATCTGTAAATCATACATCTTTAGCTTACATTTTGAAACCGTGTTTTATTTTAAAAACATGAAAAAATATATCCGGCTATTTTAAATTTATTTCATAAAATTATTATTTCCCTTAATCTATTTATTTTGATACATTGCATTTATCCAATTTCGAGTTTATTTGGTCAACGTGAATATATGACAGGTTGATATTTAATTATTATTATAATTATAATTATAATTTTTTTGGTATTAATATCATTATTTTTTAGGAAATAATATCACAATTGGTATATATTTTATTATTTTCGTGAATTTCTTTTAAAATGGTCAAACATGACTTTATTTCAAAATTTATAATTAATAATTTATAGGATCATGCTAACCAGCGCCCTCAAGACAATAGTTAAGAATTCCAAATAAGAAAAATATGTTATATTTAGTTCACTCAATACACACAATATTTTTTAAAAAGTCTAATTATTTCTTTTTTCAGGACATTGAATACACATATATTTAGAAAAAAAAATGTATTTTCAATCTCTTAAATAATATCTAGCTTACCATTTTAATTTCTTAACTAGTGCCCTGAGGGCATTCGTTAGTACCTAATTTATATTAATATATACATTTATTATTTCATGATTAGTAAGCTAAACATTTGATTTTTATTTTTCTTCTAAGTTTCATTTAAAAAACATTCAATAATATAGCCTTTTAAATCAATTGGTTGTTTTTATTTTAATTTATAAAATTATAGTTTTCCTTGAAGAATGATATTATACTTAAAATGTAAACATTTAAAAAAAATACTATTTTTATCATATATTTATTACTTTTTTTCTTATAAATTGCATATATTTAATTTAAAATTCTTTGGTCAACATGAAAGTATGTTCATTGAAAGAAGACATTATTTTATATATATATATATATATATATATATATATATATATATATATATATATATATATATATATATATATATATATATATATATATATATATATATATATATATATATATATATATATATATATATATATATATATATATATATATATATATATATATATATATATATATATATATATATATATATATATATATATATATATATATATATATATATATATATATATATATATATATATATATATATATATATATATATATATATATATATATATATATATATATATATATATATATATATATAAAATTTAATAGCATATTTTATAAAGTTGTCGTATAATGATTAATTTTATTGCTAATTATTCCAAGTTATTGGTTTTGGCATTGTTACCTATATTTTTTGGGAGTAAATATATAATTTGTGAAGGTGTGTTTGCCCCGTGTGATTTTTAATTCTTTCGATTTCACTATTATAATATATAAGAGTTTTTAGTTCTCCACTTTGATTATACAAATTAGATGATATAGAATTGTGAAAAAGCAATTTCAATTTTTTTCTTCTCATTTTTTATCACTGTCTAATTTCTTACAACTTTTATTTTATGTTTAGTTGAGGACTTGCAAAAGCTACAGAATGTTTCAAATGTCTAAAGGTGCTATGAAATTTGGGGAAATTAAGGTATATATAGTATGAAACTTTATTTATTTATTTATTTATTTATTATTATTATTATTATTATTATTATTATTATTATTATTATTATTATTATTATTATTATTATTATTATTATTATTATTATTATTATTATTATTATTATTATTAAAGTTATGCAATTTTGCAAAAAGCTTTACAAATTATATAATAATAACAATAATAATAATAATAATAATAATAATAATAATAATAATAATAATAATAATAATACATTAAACCTTTTTAAACGTCTTGTTTTCAATAATAATACGTTAAACCTATTTATTTAAATATAATCTTTATCTACTAAATACTATATTTGTTAGTTAAATAAATTTAATTATATTATCACATAATTCAAGTAGTTTTGAAATTTAGTATACATTGTAGTATATAAATTTTCTTTTATAATTGTTAGGTTAAACCTTACATCTGGCTGGAAACTATGGACGGATCTATCCAACGAGTAGATGTATCAATTATCACATACAGTCCCATACTTTACAATGAAGTAGTTGTAAATCACAAAGGCTCTTCAAGAAATTGTGCAATATCTCTTCCAGAATGTATCACTACTAAAAGATTAGGTCTTATACTTGATTATTTTCAATTCATCCATATAAAGGGACCTCCTATTAAGGTATGAAATAATATAAATTTTTGTGTGATATATTATACAAAAATGTAAATTTCAAATATGAGTTTAATTCCGTTGTTAAGTGTTAAGAATCTAAATTTTTTTATTACTACTATTGATTGTAGGAGCGTACAAGTTTTGATGAGATATTGGTTCATGCTGATAAAATGACATTACGTGAGCTGGAAATTGCTGCTGAAAAGCTTCATTTTAGGCATCTGCTCCATCTGACTCGTAAATCACTTGCTGGAGATTTTAAAGGAAAAACTCATGATGATATTCGAGAAACATTGTATATACAAGATCATCTCACTAAGGTGCGTGATGATATAAAAAATCTAAATAATGATTCTTAAACATAATATTACTCTTTATTGTAAATCAAGCAAGATAATGTCATGTGTTTCAGGATGAGTTTGAGGAGAAAATTTATGAGGAACCATCGATTGATGATATCCTTTCATTTATTAATGACACAGGTGAAGGTATGTCATGTTTTCAACCCTTACCACTTTGCATTTGCATGTTAACTTTAACATAATATTTGTATTGAAAATTTTTTTATAATGATTTGATAGAGAAAGAAAAGGGTAATAAGAATAAAAAGAAGAAGACTAAGAGGAGGAAGAAAGATAAATCAAAAGCTCCTTCAGAAAATATGAATGAAAATTATGATAAGGTTAGAATCTATCATTTATTATTTTCATATATACATATTTGCACTACTTTTGTTTTAAAAATTTATGATTCTCACAATTATATATATTTTTTGAATATATTTTTAGGTTTCTTCGAGCAATCCTTCAGATATTCAAGATACTGATCATACGAATTTATCACTAGATACTGAATTTATGGAAGATGATTTTATCGATGATGACTTTGATCCTGCAATAAAAGAGAGTATTGACAGGTTATTTTATCATCTATTTCTCCAAGAACATTAGATGCATCCAAAGATTTATTATTATTTTTCTGTCTTTAATATTTTATAATAACAAAATATGTTTTTGTTTATGTAGGGAAGTGGAAGAATTTGCGAGAAGACTAAACTTAGATTGGCATGAAAGATTGAAAATTATATGAACAAAAAAGTTTAATTCATTATGTTTTTATTGTATGATTATTATGTGAGTGTTATGTTTTATCACATAAAACTAGAATGAAAAATATTTGGAGTGGAAACATATTATTGTAATTTAAGTATGATCAAATGATTTATATTGATTGTGTGTTCTGGCAAGACTAGTTTAATTCATGTTTGGAAAATAAAATGGTTGTTATACTGAAATATTATATAAGTTTGTGCAATTTATTTTAGCAAGGTTTGTGTTTTCTGCTAACATTCCATAGCTAGAACTATTGGTTCATGCTACCCATCTTAGGATATTCATAAGTCTCAATATTTTCAAAATCGATCATGTTCTTAAACTTTTAATTGTCTAGTGCTTTTTTATATACACTAGTCAAAACTATTTTAAATTTGTATTTGATTTTTATTATATACTCTTGTAATAAAATATTACAAGAGGTAATTAAGTATTTGTCAGAAAGAGTATGGATGTATTAAAATTTTGGAGTAATTAAAAATATTTTATATATTTATGAGTTGTAATAATTTTTAAATAGTATTATTTACTTGTTGTCATTATACAACAATTAAAATTTTTTATTTCGATTTAAGCTTCCACGTTATACTTTTTATTTGTTATTGTGCTTTTTATGTTATCTATATTGATATTTTGTAACAAAAAATCAATCTAGATGACCTAATAATAAAATAACTATAAAGAAAATGATATTTGAAGAAACTAATGAGATTATATAATAAAGGAATTCTTATACCATTTAAATCAAGATATTCAATCACATAGGGTCTTCGAAAAATTGTACAATATCTCTTCTAGATTGTGTCACTACTAAAATAATAGGTTTATACTTGATTCATCCATGTAATGGCATATCCAAATAAAGTATGAAATAATTTAAACTCTTTGTTATATAAATTTAAGAAATTACACACATTTCAAATATGTGTAATTTAGTAACTTTTGATACCAATATTAACTAACACAAACTACATACAACAATGTTCCAATTATACATAAAATTTGATATCAAACTTCAATTTTTTTTATTTGAATTATGTACTTTGATTGATTTTTGATTTAGTAAAATGTTACTTTTAAATTTCTAGTTTGATAGTGTTTAGAAAGCGGTAAAATGCGGGAAAAAAAATAAAGAACACCGGTGATATATCATTGTCCCCCTTACAATCCGAGAGTACTTCAGTCCTCTTACGCAGTAAGAGATTTCAATATTGTTAGAACCTTGTACAAGCCTAATCCTAGTCTCTATACACAAGTTGCTAACATAATCAATAAGGAACACTCTCTTATGATTTACAAAGTAGAAAAAGAAAACAATCCTCTCTTTTTCACTCTCTTATTTCCAACAATCCTGGACAATAAGGTATATACACAAATCTGATTTTTTACAAGAAGTTTGAAGTTGAATGATGTATATATCAAATTTCTTGAATTGATCTCTCCTTTCAAGTATACCATTCACAAATATTCTACGCAAGTGCTTAAAGCAGAAATGATGAAACTTTTTTATTGATGCAATGAAAATGAAAATGAATGCAGAAAGTTTCACTTAAAAGCTTGAGACACAAGGTGCTTGTTTTTGAAATATGAGAAAATTGAGTTTGAATTATAATGAAAGAGGTGAGTTTTAGAAATATGAAACCTTGTGTATTTATACACGCATCATACCTGTAAGAATGAGTATGATACCATGATTAGTGCCTTGATAGATAGATGAAAGATAGAATTCGTTGGAATTAGATTTCAAATCAAAAGAGCCACTACTTCAGTGGTAACTGGTTAACACATAATCGTAACCGATTATAGCTGAAGCGAGTTTAAAAAATTTGAAAATTTTGAAGGTGTGACTGGTTATAGGATTCAGGTTAATCGGTTACCCTTGATGCTATTTTCAAAAAAATTAAAATTTCGTTTGTGTAACTGGTTAACAACATAGTGTAACAACTGGTTACACCTGATGCAGAATTGATAAATACCTTTAAAATAATTGAGATGTAAAACCATTTGATATTAAAAAAATATATTCATTATGATGGTTTGTTAATTATGTTACTGAGCACTATGGTAACCATATGAACAAATTATAACTTGTACCTCAATGAATGATCTATCTTCCAAGCTCTAAGGATATTTTGACATTGTTGCTTGAGACATAGTTCTTGTTACCATAAAACTGTTGGTATACAGTGGTAAAGTGTCGGATTTTTGTTATCGTCTCCACAGGGAATTTGAGATATTGTCGCAGTTTGACAGTTATCGAGTTCTTAACTTTTTAGTAACAAAAGGGGTTTGATTTTTAGTAACGGTATCTTTGCATAAAAGGTAATGAATCACGGTAGAAGATTGATTTTACGATTTAATGAAGATTGTCAAAGTTAGGGTTCAGTAATCACTTTGCTTGTATATGTCCGATCAACAATAAGCATAAACTCCTTTAGATGATAAACACATTCACAACATCCTCCCAATGTGATTATTTCTAACTCACATTGTGATTTTTCCCATTTTGATCCATTGTTGATTTCTCACACAATCTATCAAAATGACAACATTTAGGTTTAACATTTTTCATGAACAACCATATTCAAAACTATTTCTAGCTTAAGAAAATAGAAGGATGAAAACCTAAGTCAAGAGTTGGAAAATATCTTTCAATCATAAACCAACACAAAGAGTTATAGATAAAGCAAGGTTTTCACCATATATTCATCATCCAAGAGGTTACAAATGAAGATCATCCATATACTTACAAAGCTTAATGATCACCTACATCTAACCTTGACAAAATGAAGAACTTAGCTACTCATTTTCATGGTAGCTTGCAAAAGAAGTTTTGGAAGAAGGTTGATGAACATCTGAGTCGAAGAATCCAACTTGGATGAGAATCCACCTTCTCTTTGTAGATTAATGTTTAGAAATGAAGAAAATAAGAGATAGAGGGTTTCTAGGTCACAAAATCTCTTATGCAGCAAAACTAGTGAAAAATATGATATGTGACAAAAAGTACAAAGGCCTATATATAGAAAAAGTTGATGTTTTGTCACGCTCGCGTCCTTATTCGCCTAGCGAGCTAACAGCGAACGTTCGCTACAGCTCGCCTAGCGAACATGCTAGCGAGGGCCGAGGAAAAGATTCTGGGATGCTTCGCTACTTGCTCGCTAGGTGCTCGCCTAGCGAGTTCTTCGCCACCTGCCTCGCTACCAGCGAATAATGCCATTTTGATTCTGCCCAAGTCTGGGAGTGTTCACTAGCAGCTCGCTATGGGCTCGCCTAGCGAACAACTCACTGCAACACTCGTCAGATGTTCGCCTAGAGAACATGCTTTTGCTCTTGTTCTTTCTTGATTCCTTTGTCAACTTTCTTGTGTCTTCAAATTTTGCTCTTTCATGCTCAAATAATGCACAATAACACACAAATTAAAAGGACCAAGAGCATTTCACATCATATCGCATATCACCAAAAGCAAGGCGGTGTTGAACCGAAATTAGACAAAAAGGAGCGAAAGATGCCCACATTTGATAGCTCAAATAAGCACAATTGGGCATCTAACAAGAACCTTAAGCATGAAACTTTTTCTTATTCGTTGATAATGCACATGATCTTTGAGAGATTCTTCTTGTGTTCATCAAAACATAATTTGGAGAAGCTTGTCTTCACAATCTCCCCCTTTTTAATGATGACAACCTTTGAAAATTTGAGAAGCTTGAATCTCTTAGAACATTGTAAAAATTGAAAGGCTTTTAAGCGAATGTTTACCCTAGCATTTAGGGCTGGCAATGAACCAAACCAACTCGAAGATAGTTCGGAATTCGACTCGAAAATTAAATCGTTAAACTAGGTTCATGAACCAAATGAGTTGAGTATGAGTGAAAAATTAAGTTCGTTAACTAAATGAGCTGAACTTGAACTATACATGGTTCGAATCGTTAGGTTCATGAGTCAACTCGATTACATATGAAAAGAATTATACTGTCTTTAAGATTAGGTTTAAATATTTACTTCCAATCTTAGACAAATTTAATCTTCAATTTAGTAGTTTTTGAATTAGACTCTCAAATGTATCTCTTGAAAGTTGTGTAGGTTTTGAATTAGTAGATTTCAAAGATAAAGTTAAATTTCAATATGATAACTTTTATTTATTTTAATATTTTATTTAAAAAATATATATTTATTTAAAATGTCAAATATACTAAAAAATATATATATTTAAAAAAATAGTTTTTAAGTTCGTGAACCATGTGAGCTGAACCTAATGAGATGAACCTAACGAGTCGAACCGAACTGTTCGTGAACTTATAACGAGTCGAGTTTGAGCTTAAAAAAAAGTTCATGTCGAACTCGAACTCGAACTCGAATTCGAACAATTCTTAATGAGTCGAGCCGAGCTGAGGTGAGTTCGACTCGACTCGGCTCATTTCCAGCCCTGCTAGCATTGATAAATCCCCCTTGATCAATCGGAAATTTAAAGACTTCGTTGCTACTCCAAATGTTAGAGACAGGCACATATAACACATACATCTTCTCAATTTTTGTCATTAGCAAAAAGGATGGAGAGAGACATGAAATTGATAGAATTAAAAATCAAAAATATAATTGTAAGTTAAACAGAAACATATGCCTAAACACATTTTATCAAAACATAATTCCATAAAATTAATAATCACTTAGTCATAACATAATTGATGTCTTAAGTTACATAACAAAACAGAATATAAAACATGACATAACTTAATCAATAAAAAAACGGAAAGAAAACAACATAATACTAGTAAAGCACTAAGACAGAATCACGAAAGACATAAAAAACATAATGAAACACGAGAAACTTCTAGTCACTTTCATCTTCCATCTGCTTTTCACTCTTGATCGGTGGTTTTTATGTGTTATTTTACCATTAGTTTTAGTGGATCTTCTTATATGTTTAGTTGCATTTTATTTCCATTTACCATATTTTATGCTTGGGTTGTGTCTTTCCAATATTTTTAGGTTCAAGTAAGCATTCAGGAAGAATCAGAGGGAGAAAGTGGACAATCCAGTGTTTTCGGGAATGAATTGGCAAGTGGCAGAGAGCCTCACGCGGGCCGTATCAGGATGTTGACAAAATGATGGAAATTGTGAAAAAAGAAGTGGGCTGACACGGGTGCCCGTGTCAGTAAGCCTGGAGCAGATAAACTGATTGACAGAATACAAGGGGCCAACACGGCCTCCCGTGTCAGCTGGCACGACCCGTGTTGGCTTGGACGTTGATTTTCCCGTTTTTGTGACTTTTCATTGAATGTTGACCTGGAGGGCATTTTTGGGATTTCCACCTACTATAATTTGAGTTTTTGATATTTAGAAGAGTTTGAGGAAAGGGAAAAGATACTTTTTGGCGGGATAAAAAATTTACAATCAAGATTGGAGAGATCACGACGATTGAAGAACTGAAGGTTTTCATGAGGGGAAACAATTGAAGATTAAAGTAATCATATTATCTTGTAATGTCTAATTTTTACTTTGTATGTTCTTTAAACGATATGAGTAGTTAAACCCCTCAATGTTAGGGGTGTCCCTGATTTGAATCTATAATGACTCTGATATTAGTATTGCAATAACAATTCCTTTGTTTTTCATAATTGATTTAATCTCTAGCTGTTCTTAATGCTTGCTCTGTCGGACAAGCAGGGTTTGTTAAAGGTTTTCTCACTAAGGACCTAGGAGTAAATATTCTCAAGAATTGGTAATTAGTTAGTTAGAATAAGTTGTTGCAGTGTAATTCAGAGTTGTTACTGAGTCAGATCATACACCATCTCTAGCATAATTACTCATATATTTTTAAACCACTCAAATACTTTCTTTATTTTTATGCAATTGTTTTATAATTTCACCAAACAATCCTTAAACCCCAAGTACTTTTTGTTTAATTGAATTGAATTCAGAACTCTATATCGTCAAGCAGTCCTTGAGATCGACATTCGGGGAAATTCTCTTTTATTACTACATTGGCAGAATAGTACACTTGCTATTTTTCCGATCAAGTTTTTGGCGCTGTTGCCAGGGATTGCCAAAATATAGAGTTCTAAATTTAGTTCAATTGAAATTTTGTTGCTCGTCAACTAAAATTTTATTTTCAATTTTAGTTTTGTTAGTTTTGTTATTTTTGTTCTGTTACTACTAATTTGCGTCTGACATTTTTATGCAAGGAGAAACCTCCTCTAATTTTCCTTTTGATGCAGAAATCGAAAGAACTTTACACGCAAGTCATAGACAAGCAAGACTGGCAGCTTCAGAAGCAGAACCTTCAGTTCAAGCACTAGAAGAAGAAATAGTTTTTGTTTATTCAGAACATTTAGATTCAGATTCAGAAACAGGTTCATACTCAGATAGAGGCATTGTGATTATGACTGAAGATCCACCAGCAGCGAAACTCCTTGATGATTACGATGGAGCAAATGCACCAGCTGGTAGGTTAACAATTGTGAACCAACCGGTTAATGTGTCGAATTTCCAGTTGCATCCGAGCACAATCACTCAACTTGAGAGGAAACCTTTCACCAGAAAGGTTAATGAACATGCCAACAAACATCTGCAAAGATTTCTGACTATGATCACTACTCTCAAGATTGATGGGCACACTGATGAAGCGAAAAATTAAGAATGTTTCTGTTCACCCTTTCTGAAGATGTTGAAGGGTGGTTCTACTCGTTACCTGCTGGGAGTATTACTACTTGGAAAGAGATGGAGAAGACTTTTTTAAATGAGTACTTTTTTGCTTCTGTTTATATTCGAAAAAAGTATGATATTGTGAATTTTAAGCAGAAAGAAGGAAAGTCACTTGGTGATACTTACAAGAGGTTTAAGAGGTTATTGGTTGATTTCCCCACTCACAATATAGATCAAACTGAACAGATGCAAATGTTTGTGAATGGCCTCAGAATGAAGACTAAGCAACTTATGGATATAGTTGCTGGTGGCTCATCAAACTTTACAACAACCACTAGTATTAAGAAGATCAGAAAAGCCATTGCTGTAAACGAACATCTAGAGTTATATGACCGAAGTGTGAGTAAATCTGAGGGTGTGATTAACTTGAAACTTGCAAATTAGGTTGTGAAGATAGAAGACCAAGTAGCTACTGAAGTAGAAAGAAGACTCAAGGGCATGAGTTTAGGTACTCAATAAGTAGCTCAAGTTCAAACCGGTCAAGTTGTGAATTGTGAGATTTGTAATGGACCCTACTTTACTGTATATTTCATTGTGACTGTGCAAAAAATCGAAGAGATAAAGTTTCTGAAGCAGAACAATCCTTATTCTCATACTTATAATCCAGGGTGGAAGAATCATCCTGACTTCTCTTGGAAAGATCATAATCAACCCCAATACCAACAGCAACAACAAGCTCCTCAGAAAGCAGAGTGGGAGATAGCGATTGAAAAGATGGCAGCTCACAACATTCAATTCCAAGAAGAGACTCGAAATAATCATAGGAGCACCACAACTTCTACAAAAAAATCTTGAGGTTCAGATGGGATAAATAGCACAACTACTCTCCATGTAAAATCAAGGAACCTTCCCGAGCGCGACAATAGCAAATCCAAAAAATCATGAGAATGTTAATGTTGTCACAACAAGAAATCAAAAAGTTATTGAAGAAGAGGAAGAAAGGGGAACAAATGATTACCAATGTATAGATGTGAATCTAGAAGTGAGAGAAAATAGGAAAGAACTAAAAAGAGCTTTACCACCCGTGAAGCCAACTGAAGAGAAAAAGAAAGAGGAAGCTAAACCAAAGATCAAGCTACCTTATCCTCCGAGAGTGACAAAGAAGGATCCAAAGGATAAATACTTTGAGAAATTTATCACAATGTTCAAAAATTTAGAAATCAATATGCCTTTCTTTGAAGCACTCGAGAAAATGCCCACATACAAAAAATTCATGAAAGAGGTGATCGGTAAAAAGAGACCAATAGGAGAGGAGATATCAACTTCAACAGAGAAATATAGTGAAATATCACAAGGTAGGAGAATTACCCTCAAGCGGAAAGATCCAGGATCTGTAGCCATCCCATGCACTATAAAGAATAGAACTTTTAAGAAGGTCCTAATTGATTCAAGCGCTAGTGTGACTCTCATGCCATTATCTATTTTTAAAAAGCTGGGTATTGAAAACGCGAGTGATACAGGAACAAATTTAAAATTTGCTGATCACACCATTAAGCGGTCATATGGGGTAGCATAAAATGTAATGGTAACAATTGATAAACTTAGCTTTTCAGTTGATTTTCAGCTCATGGATATTCCGGAAGATGAAGAGACTCCTATCATTCTTGGTCGACCATTCTTACTTACAAGTAGGTGCAATTTTGATATGGAAAAAGCACCCTAACTTTAAAATCATATGATGAGGAAATAAAGTTGAACATGTTGAAGATCAAGAACCAAAGGGAGGAAAAAGATAATCGTGCTCCAATTTGCATGATCATAACATGTGGGGGAAGTCAAATCCCAAGATCACCACCGAAGAAAGTCTCACACATAATCTCGCAGAGGAGGCAATCGTCTTCAGCTTCAACTAGCATAAGCACTCAAGGATCCATTCCTAAAGTTGAGAGAAAGAGGAAAAAGTGGCATTGAGGTAAGGCTACGGAAGTGGGAAGTCACTTGTTGTAAAAAGGGGACTCTATCTATGAAAAAGATGGTTTCTTTGTTTCAAAAAGGACAAGCAACAAGGTGTGGAAGCTAAAGCATCTGCCATAACAGAGAAAATGAACGGTCGAGCCATGCGACGTTAAACGAAGCGCTACGTGGGAGGCAACCCACGCTTTTAATCACTGTGAGTTACGCCTTTCTATTGTTCTAAAACATCGAGGTAAATGTTTAGTTCAAGTTTGCAGGAGGATTTACTGTTTTGAGTTTTCTTTTTAAGTACTTTTTATTTGTGTTTTGTGTGCTTTTGTTTAAAAACCTCTTTGAATTCCCCTGGAGTTAGGACTGTAAAAAGTTTTCTTATGAATACTGTGCATGTGAGGTAGTCAAGAAAGTATATAGAGGTTGAGGGAAGAGGAGCTATAATTAGGGACATTGGGAAAGTTTGGAAATTGAGATATAACCTAAACACCCAAGATTCCCTGGAGTAAGGAAACAAGTCCAACGTGGAAATTGGATTTGAGAAGTATTCCCTGATTAGTCTTAGTGATAGTCCGACATGATTAAAAAGAATTGCATGTATAAGGTTGATTGAGAGAATGACTTAAGGCACCGAAAAAAATAAGTGAATAATGGCGATAAAGGCAATTGGGGCTTTCTAAGTTGGGTAACCCTCACCCGGTTACTTAGCCTAATGGTCGTTGAATCTCATTTGTCCTCCCATAGTGGACTAATAAACGCCAATGAGCGAGCAAAAATTAATAAAGGTTCCTAGAAAAAGTTTCGATCAATCTTGTACATGTGAGGGAAAACGATCAAAAATTCCTTAATCTGATTATCCGAATGAAAGGGGTAGAAAATCGAAGAAAATACTTAATCCCAAAGCATACTTAGAGAGGTAACTGAAAGAGGGAGTTAGGTCTATGGTTTTACCGTGGTATGTGTTTGTGTAATACCTTCGTTAATAGACGATTACCAAGAACTAGTTTTAGCCGATCGGAACAAAGGCTCACATATGAGTATCGACACACCTTACCTTCAAAAGTCTTTCATTTGATGTATATTGTTTGATCTGAAAAATCTTTATGCAAGCTTGTTGCTTGAAGTCAAGCAACGGTTTAAGTTTGAGGGAGTTTGATCGGTGGTTTTTATGCGTTATTTTACCGTTAGTTTTTGTGAATCTTCTTATATGTTTAGTTGCATCTAATTTCCGTTTACCGCATTTTATGCTTAGGTTGCATCTTTCCAATGTTTTTAGGTTCAGGTAAGTTAGCACCCCCAAAATTCCCCTCTTTTTCTATCCTTGACCGGATTTTGCTTCGCGTTCATTTGTATCATCATTAGTTCATAGTTCATAATCATACTTTGCATGGATCTTCTAAGACATGGGATTAGGAGTTTCTCTGAATTAGATCATCAAGTATCAAGCTTACATTCTTCCAGATTTGTCAGACATCAAGAGCATAGGGTTTTATATTTCCTTTAATTCAAGCTAGTTGGCTGGTGCAAGAGATCAGGGTTATCAGAGACAATGGTTTAGTTTCAAGTCAGGTGTGTGGTTATTTAATTATGCTTAAGATCAGACAGAAGTTTGACCTAATTTTGGTCAAACCATCAAGAGCCTGCTTCTTTTTCAAGTTACCTGCGTCAATGGCTATTTCTCAGGCAATGTATAGTCAAGGTCAATTTGTTCCATATTAAAATTCACCAGGTTACCAAGCAATGGTTCATGTGAGATTTGGTCCAGAAGATCAGGTTCATCTTGTGCTCCTTGTGGATTTATTTTTTCGGGGATTTATTCATACAGATTCAAAGTGATTCAGGATTTCTCTTGATCGAAGATTCCGATGTTGTCTCATTCAGATGACTGTTTAGTGGTAGTTGTGCCTAATTTATCAGAGGCTATTGGGAGAGTTTTAAGTGTGTTTTTTTGGATTAAATTCAGTCAGGGTGTGCGTTGGTGGAGGAACTATTCAGGATCATCAAATTCAGATATCCAAAACCATTTTCTACCCGAGTTTTGATTCATTTATCCTTTTTATTCTAAATTTGGCATTCATTTCCAATTTTATCCATTTGGACAATTCTTCTAAATCCACTTTTGTTAATCCATCTTTGGATCCATTCATCTTCATTCTTTTATTCTATTTATTTAACCATTCATAAAATCCCAAAATCAGTATTTAATTGTCCATTAATTATCAATTTTTCCAATTACCAATTCCATTTTTCAATTATATCCATTCGTGCCCAATTATAACATCTAGATTCAAGTTACAACCTTTCAAAAAGTTTATTACACCAAATTACCAAAAAATAAAAGCCCATCTGCATCATTTTGTATATCATTTTTCATCCAGCCAAAACTCTCACTCCATCTTTGTCTTTGATCAACTAGTTGATTTCCCGGTGCTCATTATGAACAAGTGGTGACTGTTGAAAGACAAAAAAAATGTTTGAAGCAGGATCAAGCAGTGTCAGGAAGTAAGATCAAGTTGGAAGTTGTTAATAGCTATGTCAGGGAACAACCTCTAAAATGTTGATACCCACCGGGTTTTACTGTGACGACTGATGGGCTAAAGACGTGTCTACTTATGCGTCTAGCGGTATCTTACTGCAAGTGCACAGCCTATCGAAGTAATATTTAAAATTATCGATCCACACGGATTCTATGGTTACTTAGTGCTAGATGAACTTCTAGTTTAGCTAAGGCGAATGGTTGTCACGATTTTTGTTGATTTTTAAGACTATTAAAGGCGGAATTAAATTTAAGTTTTAATAAAGTAATACTAAGGCGGTCGGTATGTAATTATACTAACTTAGGTGGGTCAATCTAACCTAGACTTATAAAGGTGTTCACTTAATCTATTCGGTAGAGATTACCAGTTTAAATACCCTCAACTCACACTCTCGTGGTCTTATATCAGATCTTATCCCTAAAGCTCTATGCCTGCTCTCGCTAGCCCATAAGTGTTTAGAGGTGATTTTTGGAAACTAAGTAATTCTAATTTATCTTAAAGCGCTCTCGCTGTGTTTAATTTAAATGCCTAACTTTAGCTATCTGGTTAAAATCTCACACTCTCGTGGTCTTGACCTAACCTAATACTCTTTTCTTACTCTCGTAACGAAAAGGTCTATTTCAATTAAAAAGTATCAGCCAGAATGTTAAGTGATTAATTATTTTTAGCCTATGGTTATATTTTACCGCTTAAGTTTGTTATAACTACATACCGCCCTAAGGTGTTTAGCTACTCATCGATGTTGAACCAGACAGAGATAGAAAATTTAATAATAACGTACTCATGGCAGAAAAATAAATAAACATTATAATTAAATTAAATTGCAATATAATGAAAAACCTGGTTAACAAATATTTGAGCAGACTCCTTCTTCCACAGACCGGAAAGCTTGGAGTTAGCGGAAATTGAAAATAAACGAATGCTGAAGGTTTAGAAACAAATAAATGTATAACAATTTCCTGATGTTGGAAATTGTTATATGGCGGGTTTGGATACAATAAAAAACGAAACAGAAAACTAAAAATAATGCAGGAATAGAAAGGCTGGTTCGTAATACAGTTCGGCAGAGCTTCCGCAGGAATTTGAATAAAAAATGCTCTGTGTCTCTTGTTCATAGAACTTGTACTATTTATAGAATCCTTAATGGGCTGGATTTTTGGTCCTTTGTTGCATGGGCCTTGCTGAATTTGTGGAAGGAATGCAGGAACGTGGCAACAAAATAGGAGAAATGGTCTTCACGTAATGCCAATAGGAGAAATGGTCTTCACGTAATGCCTTGACGTAGTCTGAGTCAAAAACCTAATTTTACCCTTGTCACGGTCGTGACAAGGTCTTCACGTTCGTAACTTGTGGTTTTTAAGTGTCACGGTCGTGACCACTCTCTTACGGTCGTGATGGCTCAAATTGGGGTGTCACGGTCGTGACACCCTTGTGACGGCCGTGACTGCAACAAATTATGCAGTCTTTTGCAGGCTTCTTCATTTCTTCATCTCTTTATGGTTTCTTTTGTTCCTTTTGCTCTTAATTCATGATTTAGCTCCATATAATGATGTACCTGCAAAATGGTAAGAAAAACTCGAGAAATCGAGTGTTAAAACGGTGAATATGCGATAAAACGTTAATGAAACCTAGCAATATAATCGATGCGTTTTCTCGTTATCAAACTTCCCCAAACTTAAACCTTTGCTTGTCCTCAAGCAAATAGTCGGTTGAAAATCGGCGGACGAGATTTTATTCACGCATACTCATAACAAACCGTACGAGGGATCGTTTTGTCGGATAATCCGGTACTTTGATAGAACACTACCGATACACTAATGACGCAAGCAACAAGCTATGTCGCCGACTTCCCGTTAAACGAAACAATCGGCAATTACATTACGATTTCACCTGGAGTTTTTCGATCTTATTTTGCCCGGTTTCATTCTAGCGCAATCACATTAAGCCCTTTGCCTTAGCACGCACGTAGTGGAGTAGCCGGTTAGCGACTTTGATCCTTTTTGAGCACGGGGTCTGGTACACGAGTGTGGTAACCCTACATATTTTATCCGATTTGGAGGTTGTGGGGGATCGAGCCGTAGCACGCCCTACCGAGTTCAGAACCAGTACCTCTGAACTAACTTGCAATGGACTCCTTCTCATATTTCTCGTTTCTTATATGCGACCGTGTACTTTGGTGCAATTTCTTTTCATTTTGCATCGAGATATGAAGGATCATTATTGATTAGGCATCAAACGCTTATATTCATCGGCTCCCCACGTGGTTTGTGTTCAGACGGTGCTGACTGCTAGTATAAACTACTAGGGGTTACTTTTGAACTGAAACTAAAAGTGTACTCGTAATGGTAATCGGGATGGAATTGCTTAAGTAGGGAGTCAAAGATGTCAAGATTGTATTGGTCTTGTTTAATCGTTCTCGGCTTCCTAATTACGATTCCGTAGGTAAGTCGGGTAATGCGAATAATTAAAGATTTTTTTCTGGTATAGCTAAATAATCGGGGAAAGTTCGAAATTAAAGAAAATAGCACAAAGATTTGCTCATTTCATTAACTTGCGAAAAGAAATACAACGGAATTGAAAATACAACGAAATGGAAAAGTGCGAAAAAGGGAAAATGCGGAAATGAAAGGTACCTCTCCCACACTATATCAGACATTGTCCTCAATGTTGTGATATAAATGCGGTAAAAGTACAGTACAACGACAAAAACGAAAAACAAACATAAGCAAACTAAAACTATGGCTGCTGAGGACCGCGGGCTCGGCCTCTGGTGCGGGAGCGGCATCTGGAAGGAGTCGCTTCAGGATCAGAACCGGTGCCGGAGGCAGCAGTGATGTTAATGCGGAGGGCTTCTAGCTCGCTGAAAATTTCTCGAAACTTCTCATTAGTAGCTTCCTGGTTTGCTGCAATAGTGCTGAGTAAAGCATCATACTGCTCCTTCTGCCTTCGCTCCAGTGCGGCGTTCATCTGGTTCTGCTGATGAATCGCACAGAGGACTTCCTCAAGTGTGATTTCGGGAGCAGGGGGCTGTCGGGTAGATGTCTCTGGTATATCCTGGACAGGCTCAGCTGCATCCATAGCGTCCTGCATCTCATCCGCTGGAGGGTCTGCCTGATCATCATGAATAGGGACGTGATCGGCAGCAACAGGTAAAACAAAGAGCCAGTTGGCTCGGCTAGATGGATCGATGCGGTCGCGGGATGGCAGAATGATATGATGGAAAATGGTGCCATGGACAACAGGGCTATACCTGCCATCCTCTCGCTGCGTAATCAGGTGAGCGGACCTGCAATAACTCTTGGTGAGGAATTCTGCGGCTAGGTGAGGCTGATTAACGACCAAGTCACCAAGCCCCAACTGAATGGCGAGGGTGGTGACAATGTCGCCTATGAAGAACGGGGTGGAGCCTCTGTGTGCAATGGCCTGGATATGATAAAGCATGAAAGGGGCAGCGTTGATCGGCTCGTCATTAAGAGCGCAGTGTAAGAATAGAAGCTCCTTGGAGTTGAGCTTATGGTTGCTTTCTCGAGTGAAGATGGTGTTGCATATGACACGGTGGAAATAGCGGATTGCCGGGTTGTGAATGTGCGTAGCGTTGAGGCTTTGGAAGGCTGATGCACGGGTGTTGGTTAAATCGTGCCATAGAGTGAAAGCTTGTTCACTAAAATTATCGGGCACGCGACGGTGAGCTTCAGTTCCGTGATCGAAGCCTAACAACTCGGCTATCCTGCCTTGCGGAATGTTGAACTCTTGGCCATGCAATCTGAATTTGGCGACACCGGTGAGCTGACTCTGAGAACCGGTACCGGTGATGTAACTGAATGAGCTTAAGAACTCTAGTGTCAGAAGCTCGAATGTGGGCTGAGGTTGACTGCAAAGATCCCACAAACCGACTTCTTGAAGCAGGCTTGTAACACTGGCAAGCATTCCGAGTTCCCTCAAACAGACAGTGTCAATGTAACGTGTAGGTTGCACACCGCGGTTTTGGAATCGGAGAAAACGTTCTCTCTGAGTTTCTCCAGCATCACCTTCTCTAAAAGTAATAGAATCCATTGCATGCAAGAGCTTAGAGTGAAGAATGAAGATTTTTGATGTTTTGTGAAAAAATGGTAAAATGAAAGAAATATTGATTTGGGATAAATAATGGAGAGTGAGAATGTGATAGGTTATGATAATGGGGGGTTAATGAGGTTTAAAGTTGGTAATGGGGAGGTTACGGAGGTTATGGAGAAAATGGGTAGTTTTGAGGAAGTTATGGAGGAAGAAGAAGAAGAGGCACGAAGAGAAACAGTTCTGTTTCTCACGATTCCTGAAATAGGGGTTGTCACGGTCGTGACAGGGGTGTGACGGTCGTGACACGCTATTTAAGCACGTCACGATCGTGAGATGGGTATGACGACCGTGAGGGCACGCTTCGTTGAATAATTTCCAGAAAAACATTTTCTCACTTAATTCACATAGTTTATAATAATGTATTTTCTTCACTAACACTCATATTAAATTATAAACACCATATAGTATATAATTTCAACACAGTACTATACTAACTTGCATGGCATGAGAGATTGTATATAATATGAAATAATGCAAGCATAACAGTACTTAGAATGAAAAATATATAAATTGCTAAAAATGGAGAAATTTTGGAATTAAAGGTGCATTGCATAAAGTAATTGAAAATGGAGTTACATAAACGGAAATTACGGTATGAAATTGTTGCGAAAAATAAATCTAACTAGAAACGAAAACAATGAGAAAAATAAACTAAATCACTTATAGCATTTTCAAAAGCGTTTCTTCAAGTCTTCGATGGCGGAGTTCAAGTGATAGAATTGTTCGCAGGTTATGTCAGTCAATCCTATAATGTCCAATCGCATGCTCTTAATGTCTTCTTTAAATAAATTAATGTCAGTTTGGTAAGCATTGAGAGTGTTCATGATGTTTTGTAAGTTGTTAGCATAATCTCCTTGATTCACTTCAGGGGTTTCATGTACTTCTTCAGTGTGGTTAATGTAATGGTAACCAGGAGGTGTCTCAGGGTCAGTTTCGACATCGATCATTATATCATCTTTTATCTTGTAAGACTGAGGTGTTTCAGGAGTAGATGGATAATCAGGTGGGTTTAACTCATAAAGCCAGTTATCCTTATTGTGAACACTTACTCTAGCATGGTTAGGCAATGTGAACAGGGTTACTACTTCGTTCCGGATTAGGTACTCAAAAGGTGGATGTCCTAAATTCCTTATGATATGTCTATTGAAGCAGAAATTAAGATTCATAGGGCGGATTGTTCCTAGACGGTTGCACCTGTGCAGTTGGTACCTAAGTCCTATGGCATCAGCAATCATGGTTACAAGACCTCCTACTAATATAGGTAATTCAGGTTCTTCTTGGATACGGGTGAAGGTTTGCATCATGAAAGGTACACCATTAACAGGCTGTCCATTAGTGAAACATGACATAATAAATATTTCATCTTTAGAAACTCCGGTAATGTTTTCTTCTTTTCCAAAGAAGGTGTGGGCAAGGAATTTATGGAAGTAACGGAGAGCAGGATTATGGATCTCATCATTATTCATGTTATTTGGTTCAGGGTGGTAGTTTCCGGTTAAAGTTCCCCAAAAGAAATCTAGCTCAATATCCATCAATTCTACCTGTGTGGTAGTAAAAGCAAATGGTCCACTAGGGAATCCTAACAAGTCAGCTAGTTCTTTATGGTTAAAGTCATATTCTATTCCAAATAGGCGGAAACTAATAAATCCTTTCCTAAATCCAAAACCGCGCTCAGGTAGGTAAATTAAGGAGCTAAGGAACTCAAGGGTGAGCTCGCGGTAAGTCACAAACTTATGTTGGATCAATGCATTCTCCCATCCGAGTCGGTTTAACAAGTACATGACACTATCATGTATACCTAGGGTTTCCATAGTCTTATCATCCGGGTACAGGGTCAAATCCATTTGCCTCTGTGATAACTCTTCAAACTTCATTCTTTGGTTCCTACCTCTAAATTTGGTTTCCATATGGTTAATTGGTTGGTTAGCCATGGTCAGTGCAAATATGGGGGAAACAAATCAGGGGAAGAAGGAAAGTGGAAAAGACTTTAGAAAATCTGTAAAAAGTGATTTAAGATAAAAATAAGAAAATAAAATGCATAATGTAATCGCAATAATAGTAATATAAAATAAAACTATAAAATGACAAAACAATTAAACAAATAGTAAAACGATAAATAACAATATGCTAAAAGAAAAGAATAGTTTAAATAATTAAATAAGTAAATGGGTTGCCTCCCACTAAGCGCTGTTTTTATCGTCAAAAGCCTGACGTAATGCTTAGGTTTAGATTAATCAGGGGAATTAGTGGACAATTCTAAAAGCTTTAGATTATTCGCATAATCTCTATTTTCAACTTTATGATAATGTTTTAAACGTTGTCCGTTTACTATGAATGGTTCACTATTCCTACCCTTAATTTCTATTGCTCCACTCGGGAATACTTTAGTTATTTCAAAGGGTCCTGACCATCTAGATTTTAATTTTCCAGGAAAGAGCCTAAGTCTTGAATTAAAGAGGAGTACAACGTCTCCCACACTAAATTCTTTCCTATATAGGCGTTTATCATGCCATCGCTTAGTTCTTTCTTTATATATCTTAGCATTCTCATATGCATCTAACCTTAATTCTTCTAATTCGTTAATGTCTAGGATTCGCTTTTCTCCTGAAGCATTATAGTTTATATTGAGAGTTCTGATCGCCCAATAAGCTTTGTGTTCTAGTTCTACTGGGAGGTGACAAGATTTTCCATAAACTAGTTTGAAAGGTGTAGTACCTATGGGTGTCTTGTAAGCGGTCCTATAAGCCCATAAAGCTTCATTAAGTTTAGACGACCAATCTTTCCTAGATATGGCGACAGTCTTTTCTAAGATTTGTTTAATTTCTCTGTTTGAGACTTCGACTTGTCCACTTGTTTGTGGGTGATATGGTGTAGCCACACGGTGTCTTACTCCATATTTAGATAGTAATTTGTCAAAGATTTTTGAAATGAAGTGCGAGCCACCGTCACTTATGACGAGTCTAGGCACACCAAATCTGGGAAAGATTATATTTTTGAAAAGCTTTATTACTACTCGTGTATCGTTTGTAGGAGAAGCTATGGCTTCAATCCATTTCGAAACATAATCAACAGCTACAAGTATGTAATTATTACCGAAAGATGATGGGAATGGTCCCATGAAATCTATTCCCCAGACGTCAAAGATTTCTACTTCTAAAATTCCTTTTTGAGGCATTTCATCTCTTCTTGAAATATTGCCAGTGCGTTGACACCGATCGCAATTTATAACAGCGATGTGGACATCCTTCCATAGATTAGGCCAGAATAAGCCGGCTTGCAAGATTTTTGCACAAGTCTTGGAAGTGCCTGCATGTCCACCATAAGGAGATGAATGGCATTGAGCAATGACATCTTCTATTTCTTCTTCGGGAATACATCGGCGAAAGATTCCATCTGGTCCTCTTTTGAACAATAATGGTTCATCCCAATAGTAATGTTTCAGATTATGAAAGAATTTCTTTTTCTGCTGATAGGTTAGATCGGGTGGAAGAGCTCCTGCGGCTAGGTAGTTGACAATGTCAGCGTACCATGGCAGTCCTACAGTTGTCTGGATTGTTTCCACGGATTCTGGTTCATTTATATCTAACTGAGCTAGGTCGCTTCCTATTTGTGCTATCAGCTGTTCATACGGAAAATCATCGTTAATCGGCACTTGTTCGGGTTTAATACCTTCTATTCTAGATAAATGGTCCGCTACGACGTTCTCAGTACCTTTCTTATCTTTTATTTCTAGATCAAACTCTTGTAAGAGTAAAATCCATCTTAAGAGTCTTGGTTTAGCATTTTTCTTAGTTAATAGATATCGGATAGCAGCATGGTCTGTGTAAATGATTATTTTTGCTCCAACTAGGTAAGAACGGAATTTGTCAAGCGCAAAGACAACTGCTAACAATTCTTTTTCGGTAGTAGCATAGTTCATCTGGGCAGAATCTAAGGTTCTACTGGCATAGTAAATCGCATGAAGTTTCTTTTCCTTTCTCTGGCCTAGAACTGCGCCTACATCATAGTCACTCGCATCGCACATGATTTCAAAAGGTAATCTCCAGTAAGGGGGTTGCATGATTGGTGCGGTGATGAGGGCTGTTTTTAGAGTTTCGAATGCTTTAAGACAATCTTCATTGAATATGAACTCAGCGTCTTTCATTAATAAACCAGTAAGAGGTTTAGTGATTTTCGAGAAATCTTTGATGAATCGTCGGTAAAAACAGGCGTGTCCTAAAAAGCTTCGTATTTCTCGAACGGTTTTAGGGGGTTGAAGATCTTTTATTACTTCAATCTTAGCTTTATCAACTTCAATTCCCTTGTCGGATATTACATGACCTAATACTATTCCTTCGTTGACCATAAAATGACATTTCTCCCAGTTAAGCACGAGATTTACTTTTACACACCTTTCTAACACCATTTCTAAGTTCGATAAGCATCCTTCAAAACTTTGCCCGCATACAGAGAAGTCGTCCATGAACACTTCCATGATGTTGTCTATAAAATCTGCGAAGATTGACATCATACATCTTTGAAAGGTTGCAGGGGTGTTGCATAATCCAAAGGGCATTCGCCTATAAGCGAACTTTCCATAAGGACATGTGAATGTAGTCTTCTCTTGATCATCAGGATGGATAGGGATTTGGAAAAATCCTGAGTAACCGTCAAGATAACAGAAGTAAGAATGCTCGGCTAATCGTTCTAACATTTGATCTATGAAAGGTAGTGGGAAATGATCTTTTCGAGTGGCTTTGTTTAGTTTATGATAATC
Organism: Lathyrus sativus; assembly: GCA_963859935.3. Taxonomy (NCBI): domain Eukaryota; kingdom Viridiplantae; phylum Streptophyta; class Magnoliopsida; order Fabales; family Fabaceae; genus Lathyrus; species Lathyrus sativus. Next base: position 243,939,137 of record OZ012735.1, read on the forward strand.
TATGCACACTCTATATCCCGTCACTACTCTTTGCGATATCGATTCGCCTTGAGCGTTTTTCACAACAGTGATACCTCCTTTCTTTGGCACTACATGTATTGGACTAACCCATTCACTATCAGAGATTGGATATATTATCCCGGTATCTAATAATTTCTTAACTTCTTCTTTTACTACAGTGCTAAGGGTTGGGTTAATTCTTCTTTGAGATTCTCTGGAGGTTCTGCAATCTTCTTCTAGCAGAATACGATGCATACAAACTGAAGGACATATTCCTTTGAGATCAGATATGTTATATCCTAATGCAGTTGGATATTTCTTCAAGACATCTAAAAGTTTCTTTGTTTCTATAGTTCCTAAACTGGAATTTACTATAACTGGTCTTTTACATTCAACGTCTAAGAATTCGTACCTTAGGTTATGAGGTAAAGTTTTTAATCCTAACGTAGGTTTATCTTTACTTGGCATGGGATCCGGTGTAAGTGCTAAACTTTCGCTTAGACTATCATCCTGATACGGTTTTCGCCAATTATCATCTTCGAAAATCGGAGGGATTTGAATTTTCATTATTTCAGAATAAGTGGTCTCTTTCAGTTCCATTTCTCTTACACATTCGTCAATTACGTCCAATAGATAGCATGTATCCTCTATAGCTGGTGATTGTAAGAATTGTGTTAAAATAAATTCAACTTTCTCTTCACCTACTTCAAAGGTTAGCTTTCCTCTTTTTACGTCTATTATAGCTCCGGCGGTAGCTAAGAATGGTCTTCCTAGTATGATAGGTGTAGTGGAGTCTTCAGAGATATCCATGATTATAAAATCAGTAGGGATGTAGAATTGTCCTATACGTACTGGGACGTTTTCTAGTATGCCTACAGGATATTTAACAGAGCGATCGGCTAGTTGAACAGACATTTTAGTTGGTCTTAGGTCTCCCATGTCTAGCCTTTTGCAAATCGTTAAGGGCATAACACTGATACTGGCTCCTAAATCGCATAGAGCTTTGTCAATGATGAATTTTCCTATTACACAGGGTATAGAGAAACTTCCTGGATCTTTTAGCTTAGGAGGCATTTTATTCTGAATTATGGCGCTACACTCGGCAGTAAGTGTAACTGTTCCGTTATCCTCTATCTTTTTCTTATTGGATAAGATTTCTTTTAAAAACTTAGCATATGAGGGTATTTGGGTAATTGCTTCTGTAAACGGAATAGTAATATTCAACTGTTTCAGAAGTTCGACAAATTTCTTAAATTGACCCGTCGTCTTGGAATTTATTAATCTTTGAGGGTACGGAATTGGTGGTTTATAGGGTGGTGGAGGCACATAAGGTTGTTCTTTCTCCACTACCTCTCGATTGTCATCTTCCTTTTCTTCTGGATCATTCACCACTTCAGTCGGTTTATCCGGTTTTTGGTACATGGCTGGATTGTCAAGTCTTGGATCGGTAGGTCCGTCAAGTTCCTTGCCACTTCTTAATATTACAGCGTTAGCATGTCCTTTAGGATTAGGTTGAGGTTGTCCAGGGAATACTCCAGCTGGTGCAGCAGTAGGTGCTTGTTGTTGAGCTACTTGTGAAATCTGAGTTTCAAGCATTTTGTTATGTGTAGCTAATGCATCTACTTTGCTCACTAATTGTTTAATCTGCTCACTAGTGTGAATGTTTTGGTTTAAGAATTCCTTGTTTGTTTGAGATTGGTTAGCTATAAAGTTCTCCATCATCAATTCAAGGTTCGATTTTCTAGGGATATTAGGAGCAGTCTTTTGATATCCTGGTGATGTAGCTGGTGCTTGACCTGGTGCGTAATAAGCATTGTTATTCTTATAGGAGAAGTTCGGATGATTCTTCCAACCTGGGTTGTATGTGTTTGAGTAAGGGTTTCCTTGAGCATAATTCACTTGATCAGTGGGAGTTCCTGCCAATAGTTGACAATCAGAAACTTCGTGTCCTGGGACTCCACATAACTCACAGTTAGGTGTTAATGCAGCCACGGTGGCTGTAGGTGTTATGGCCAAGTTATCGATCTTTTGGCTTAGTTGGTCAAACTTCGCATTGACTTGGTCCATACTACTTACTTCGTACATACCTCCCTTTGTTGGTTTCTCAGTTGCGACTCTCTCGCTTCCCCAAAGGTAATGATTTTGAGCCATACTTTCGATAAGTGCATAGGAATCATTATATTCTTTGTCCATCAATGCACCACCCGCGGCAACGTCAATTGTCATTCTTGTATTGTACAAGAGTCCATTATAGAAGGTATGGATGACCATCCATTCTATTAATCCATGATATGGACAAAGTCTCAGTAGATCCTTATAGCGTTCCCAAGCTTCGAATAATGATTCACTTTCTCTTTGCTTAAATCCGTTGATCTGAGCTCTCAGCATAGCTGTCTTGCTAGGTGGAAAATACCTATTCAAGAAAACTCTCTTAAGTTCTTCCCACGTAGTTACTGAGTTCGAAGGCAGAGATTGAAGCCAAGCTCTTGCTCTGTCTCGAAGCGAAAAAGGAAATAAACGTAGTCTAATAGCTTCTTGGGTAACTCCATTGGCTTTTACGGTATCTGCATATTGCACAAAGATCGAAAGATGAAGATTCGGATCCTCGGTAGGATTTCCGGAGAATTGATTTTGTTGCACGGCTGATATCAACGAAGGTTTTAGTTCGAAATCATTTCGGTTGATAGCCGGCGCTGCAATGCTTGAATGCGGTTCAGCTTGCGAAGGATTAGCGTAATACTTGAGTGGATGAGTCTGTTCTTCAGCCATCTCTGCGTCCTTTGATTTTACGACTGGTTTAGGCGGATCTAATTGAAGATCTGGAATATTGTAATTATTTTCGAAATCGAATATACGTCTTCTTACGTGTAAGAAGCGTTCCGATTCAGGGATTAGAGGTTGCAAGTCTTCGCTTTTAGAGCGAGTACTTGGCATACACTCGGAGATTAGATTAAATTAAATAGTTGATACCTTAGTCTAGACAATGCTACCTAAATGCACTAGTAACTAAATTAAGGAATCCCCGGCAACGGCGCCAAAAACTTGATGGGCTAAAGACGTGTCTACTTATGCGTCTAGCGGTATCTTACTGCAAGTGCACAACCTATCGAAGTAATATTTAAGATTATCGATCCACAGGGATTCTATGGTTACTTAGTGCTAGATGAACTTCTAGTTTAGCTAAGGCGAATGGTTGTCACGATTTTTGTTGATTTTTAAGACTATTAAAGGCGGAATTAAATTTAAGTTTTAATAAAGTAATACTAAGGCGGTCGGTATGTAATTATACTAACTTAGGTGGGTCAATCTAACCTAGGCTTATAAAGGTGTTCACTTAATCTATTTGGTAGAGATTACCAGTTTAAATACCCTCAACTCACACTCTCGTGGTCTTATATCAGATCTTATCCCTAAAGCCCTATGCCTGCTCTCGCTAGCCCATAAGTGTTTAGAGGTAATTTTTGGAAACTAAGTAATTCTAATTTATCTTAAAGCGCTCTCGCTGTGTTTAATTTAAATGCCTAACTTTAGCTATCTGGTTAAAATCTCACACTCTCGTGGTCTTGACCTAACCTAATACTCTTTTCTTACTCTCGTAACGAAAAGGTCTATTTCAATTAAAAAGTATCAGCCAGAATGTTAAGTGATTAATTATTTTTAGCCTATGGTTATATTTTACCGGTTAAGTTTGTTATAACTACATACCGCCCTAAGGTGTTTAGCTACTCATCGATGTTGAACCAGACAGAGATAGAAAATTTAATAATAACGTACTCATGGAAGAAAAATAAATAAACATTATAATTAAATTAAATTGCAATATAATGAAAAACCTGGTTAACAAATATTCGAGCAGACTCCTTCTTCCACAGACCGGAAAGCTTGGAGTTAGCGGAAATTGAAAATAAACGAATGCTGAAGGTTTAGAAACAAATAAATGTATAACAATTTCCTGATGTTGGAAATTGTTATATGGCGGGTTTGGATACAATAAAAAACGAAACAGAAAACTAAAAATAATGCAGGAATAGAAAGGCTGGTTCGTAATACAGTTCGGCAGAGCTTCCGCAGGAATTTGAATAAAAAATGCTCTGTGTCTCTTGTTCATAGAACTTGTACTATTTATAGAATCCTTAATGGGCTGGATTTTTGGTCCTTTGTTGCATGGGCCTTGCTGAATTTGTGGAAGGAATGCAGGAACGTGGCAACAAAATAGGAGAAATGGTCTTCACGTAATGCCAATAGGAGAAATGGTCTTCACGTAATGCCTTGACGTAGTCTGAGTCAAAAACCTAATTTTACCCTTGTCACGGTCATGACAAGGTCTTCACGTTCGTAACTTGTGGTTTTTAAGTGTCACGGTCGTGACCACTCTCTTACGGTCGTGATGGCTCAAATTGGGGTGTCACGGTCGTGACACCCTTGTGACGGCCGTGACTGCAACAAATTATGCAGTCTTTTGCAGGCTTCTTCATTTCTTCATCTCTTTATGGTTTCTTTTGTTACTTTTGCTCTTAATTCATGATTTAGCTCCATATAATGATGTACCTGCAAAATGGTAAGAAAAACTCGAGAAATCGAGTGTTAAAACGGTGAATATGCGATAAAACGTTAATGAAACCTAGCAATATAATCGATGCGTTTTCTCGTTATCAACGACTAACCCAGTGTATGGTTTTCTGCCTGATGAAGATCTTCCTCCACAAGTGAACAACCTTACTCAAGCTCAGTCTGTGCAGCTCTCTGTTGAGAATCAGGATTTACATGAATTGTTTTTTTGGTCCAAAGTAGATGTTCTTCTTCTCCTGATACTACAAGTTATCATGGTGTTTCTTTCTCTATGTCGAATTCCAAAAGGGAGGTCCCGATGATGAAGACAAAGTACCCAAGAGCTCTTGAGTATGCTAAAATATTTCGTGCGTTGGATGAGAAACTCAAACTCTTGGAAGTTCAGGATACTTTTGGTCTCAATGCTTCGGACATATGCCTGGTTCCCGGTTTAGTGTTACCTCTGAATTTCAAAGCACCGAGGTTTGAAAAGTATAAGGGGGATAGTTGCCTAAGACATCATTTGGTGATGTTTTTAAGAAGAATGACCTCATTTGTGCACAACGATATGCTAATGATTCATTGTTTTCAGGACAGGCTGAGTGGGGCATCTTTGAGTTGGTACATGATGTCGCTACTGCGAAAATCGAGGCCGGAAATGACAGAAGAGTCGCCACCATGCGTTATTTATCCCAAGAGAGGGAAAGGAAACGCTCAGAGAAAACCTAACAAAAAGAGGGATAAGATCGGTCATCACAACCAAATCTCGGGTTCGGGAGTCGGTTACGCAAGGGAAAGGTGTTAGCACCCCTTACGTCCGTCGTACTCAACGGGATTCACGCTTGTTGTCTATCTAAAAGGATGATTAAAACTATCTAACTACAGGCTTGCGGAAAAAAGAAAAAGAAGTGACTCGAAAAAGCGACGGCGCTTTGTGCCTACGTATCTCATCTGAAACGAGAAGTCAGAGTCAACGTAGTTCGACTAACTACGGGTGAAAGGGGGAAGGATGCTCGCCAAGACATCACCGTCTTGTGCCTACGTACTTTCATCTGGTATGAAAGATCAGAGCAAGTGTAGTTCGGGCTAAAAGGAAACACAGGTTTGTTCAGCAGTTATTTTTAGGCCCGAGTAGGGTTAACAAGTAGTTCTAGCAGTTGGTGTATGCAGCTCGAGCATGGGAGACTTAGGCGTTACCGTTTGTGGTAGAACTAAGAGTTAACAACACTCTTGTTTATGAAAATGTTTTCCTGATTAAGATCCCGAAGGATGAAAAAGGTTTGAAATGTTTTTTGTGTTTTTTAGAGAAGAAGTGTTTTGAATTGGAGTGTTTATAATACATGTTGTACCAAAGTCTAGAACCTAGGATCGAATGCGTCGCATATCGCCCTAAGAACGTATACGAAACATTCTAGGATGTTGAGAGGTGGCCCCTCAATCACCATTTCCCAAGTATAAGGGAGGAAAGTCCTAAAGTCTATCATAATCTCTCTTGAACAAGAGAAATTAGACGTCCTAGGGGAAAGAAACAACAGAGGAACAACAAGAAACAGAATAAGCATACAAGAATGCAAACATGAAATGCAAATGAGGGAGGAACCTGTGCGGGGTAAAGACCACCACAAGCTCATCTCAACCTTAAGCAGCAATATGATAAATGCTAGAGATAAAGGGAACAAGAAATGCATCAATATAAACACACAAGAGTATCAAAAGTGGGATGAAATGGCCTAAGCCAAACAACATCAACCACAATGCCACAAAGCAAAACAACATGAAAAGAGAAAGGAAAAGAAAACCTAACCCAAAGAGGGCTTAGAACAAAAGAAGAAAAACAACAAGGCATTCCCAAATATCATTCAACCAAGGCATCATCATGATTGGTGCAAATAAATGCAACAAAAGTGTCCTCATGGTTCACCATTCAATTCATGTTTCAAACACCTCCAAAGGAGGGAACTTAGATAAGCCTAAATGGTGTTCCAAAGTCCTTAGACAGCAAGGGGAATGAAGTAAAAGTGCTCAAAATAAAAAGCAAGTAAAACACAAGGAAATGCAAGCAAAATCCCAAAAGAAAACAAGCTTGTTTCACAATGAAACCCTAATTGGAAACTCAAAAGTTACCAAGCAAATGAACAAGCAAAACCAAATATTATGACCTAAAAATGAGCAAAATGGTCCTTAAAAATTCTTCAACTCATCATTGATATGAGGATTTAATTTCATTCATTGGATCAAAATGAAATGAGAGAAATAAAATCAAGAACATAACATTTCAAGATTTAAGTTACATAAAACACTTCCAAAGTTAAATCCCATTTTTAATTGAAAAATAAATCATAAAATAAAATAAAAATTTCTAAAAATAAGAGGATATCTCAAAGATTCTAAAACATATTTTTTTGGGATTTTATGACCTTTGAAAGTATTTTAAAATAATTAAAATCTCAACAGAAATAAAATAAAAACTAAAAGAAAAAGAAATAAAATAACAAATGGGCTGGGGGTGCCAATGGCAGCCCAGAAGCGCTGCAAATCATTGGGCTTCACAAAGGGGCGGGGGGTGCTAATAGCAATCCAGCCCATCAGAAAAACAAAAAGAAAATAAAACGCGGAGATCCAGTGGTACACAGTCAACCAAGGCCTATGGTGGAGAACATCCTGGCACGTTGGATCACAAAGTATTCCAATCAGAGGGCTCACACGCTGCCAAATCATTTAATGAATTTTAAACAGGATTCCATGTGTTTGGTTAAAGAAAGACCATGGTGTTTCTTAATCTAGGCCATGAAATAAAAAAGTACACACATCCAACGCTTGAGGGTAAGCAAGCGCATCGTCTTCAACCTCTAACAAGGGAGGGAAAACCAGACGGCCGGAACCACTGTTCCGGTCGACTTCTCCGGCGAAGCTTCAATGGCCAAAACCCAGGTTTCTCAAAACTCAACCAAAATGCGCCAAATAAAAGCCAAAAGTGATATACTCTTCAAGAGGATCAACATTATACCATTAGCTTTGCAAATAAGTGCTTAAATAAACCAAAACGAAAGCAACAAGAAAAAGAGCTCAAATGCAAAAGTTCATGAACAGCCAGCAAATGATACCAGAAATGATCTATGCAACAAGAGGATCAATAATATATAAAAATGGCGCAAGAATAATGCTTAAACAGTGAGAAAATTTGAAAGAAAGAAAACCTAAAATAAAGCTTCCTCAAAGCTCAGTGTGTGGGTGAAACTCGCAATAAACCAATCAGAAACTTTCTATGAACCTCAAGGAGTGTTTTAGAATCTTTAGTTTTGGTTGAAACTCAGTGGAACTTAAAACATGATTTTGACTTCCTCACCACTTTTTCTCAATGCTCTCTCACTCAAACTCTCGCCAAATCCACTTCTGAAGGTATGGGAATGTTCCTGGGATTATATATGATGGATTCAGATCAAGAATAGGCCCAATTTTGTTCCCTTTAGCCCAATTTGATTTTCACTTTTTTCACTTATAGTCATTTGAATAGTGCACGAATTTCACCTTGATTAGTGTAAAAATGGCTTCCCTGGCTTGCATCTGAAGTAGGTTAATCAAAGGGCTAGAAATGATCCCTTGATTTCATCTTATGGTATGCTTTTGATATGTAACTTAAACTTGAAAAACCATGAAAATGGCCACCAAAATGCATCCAAATTCCAAATCCAAATATGGAATTGTGTTCCAAATGTCTTTGGCACTCAAAATATGCACAAGGTTGGTGCAAAATGTTTTCAAATGAATTAATTTTGATTTTTCCCTTTTTAAGCCTTTTTCATGGAAATTCAATTAGGGATTCTTCAACCTATGCCAAACCTTTGATGTCTTGATACTTGGTTGAGCAAATGCTCCGTGAATCCACTTGCGAGGAAAAGAAAGGCGCGAGAGGATTTATTTTCCTCTCACACCTCTTCAAGAGTTGTCACCAGTGATGATCTTCCCCCAGATAGTGTGGCTTGGAAAGAATGTGTCGACCGACTCATCAGAGAGAACGCCGAGCTGCAGGAACGCATCAGTCACCTAGAAAGAGAACTTCGTACACAGAAGGAGCATAAGGAGTAGATCTCCGAGTTTCTCTTTCACTTTTGATTCAATGCAATAAACTCTTAAAAGAGTACTCCGTTTTGTAATGCTTCGATCCTCAAAATAAAATAAGTTTTCCTCCAGGGTTACAATACCAAAATAATTTGAGTTTCTTGAAAGTCTCATACTCATTTGCATTTTGCATAAGCATAGCATCATTTGCATTCCAGGGTCTCACTCTTGCTTCATCTCTGCAGAACAAGCTGAATCACCGATATAACACTCGTGCTAGCCAACGCCAAAAGATGGATCAACTAGAGCAAGAGAACAGAGTGCTCCGTGATGAAGTTGCAAGTATGAAGGAAAGTTTGGAGAAGTTGAATGGTCTAGTGGAAGCTTTGTCTAGTCAAATCTCGATCAACAATCAAGAAGTCCCAAGGACTGTCATATCCGAAGTGACGCCAACACCAATCCCGGCGGTGTCTTCTGTTGCTGAAGTATCCTACAGTATGCCTCCGGGCTTCCCGTGGGGATTGTCCACTAATTTCTTTTCGACCGGTTACCGTCCGCCTGTGTCTGAGATCCCTGTTGTGACCACTGTTTAAGCTGCTCCTGTAATTTCTACTATGATGACTACCGCGTCTCCGCACGTGAACGATGTCCCGTATATTCTGGATGAACCAATTTTACATGGGTCGCCAACCAAAACTGTGGGTTTAGAAGAGAAGATAGACGGATTTCAAGACCAGTTTTCTGAAATACAAAAGGAGTTGAGAGCTCTTCATGGGAAAGATCTGTTTGGTAAGAGTGCTTCTGAGCTGTGTTTGGTTCCAAATGTTAAGGTCCCACCGAAATTCAAGGTCCCTGATTTTGAAAAGTACAAGGGGAATACTTGTCCTCAGAGTCATCTTATTATGTACGCCAGGAAGATGTCTGCCCAAACTGATAATGATCAACTGCTTATTCACTACTTTCAAGACAGTCTGACAGGCGTTGCACTCAAGTGGTATATGGGGCTGGATAATACGAAGATTCGAACTTTCAATGATCTGGGAGGAGCTTTTGTCAAGCAGTGTAAGTACAATGTGGACATGGCGCCCGACCGAGATCAGTTGAGAGCAATGGCACAGAAAGATAAGGAGAATTTCAAAGAATATGCTCAGCGTTGGCGCGAGTTGGCCGCGCAAGTCACACTACCATTAGAAGAAAAAGAGATGACCAAGATTTTTCTGAAGACCCTTGGTCCTTTCTTTTATAAAAAGATGGTAGCCAGTGCACCCAGTGACTTTACTGAAATGGTCAATATGGGGATGCGCTTGAAAGAAAGTGTTCGTGAAGGAAGACTGACCAAAGAAGAGAGTGCTCCTAAGAGGTATGGGAGCGGTTTTGTGAAGAAAAAGGAGCAAGGTGTAAATGCCATTCAAAAGGGAAAATTCAGAAAGAGGTACATGCCCCCACATCATGTTGTAACGGTATCGCCAGTGTTTAATGCTCCGACTTATCGGCTACAGTCTCCGCAACCCTATTAGCAACCTCAGTCTCCCGTTGCTCAACAACCCCAACCTCAGCAAAGCCCACAGTACCCTCAGCAGAATCGGCCATCCAGTAATCAGGGTCGTGTGTATAGAAAAATAAATTTTGATCTGATCCCAATGACATATGTTGATCTATTCCCCGCTTTGATTAAAAAGGGTCACATCCAGACGAGAGCTCCACCTCCGGCTCCCACGAATCCTCCCCCTTCTTATAGAGCTGACAAGTTTTGTCCTTACCATCAGAGTGCTCCAGGACATGATATTGAGAGTTGTTTTGGTTTGAAGATGGATGTCCAGAGGCTCATTAAAAATGGAATCTTGTCTTTTAGGGATTCCGACCCTAATGTACAGAAGAATCCATTACCACCACATGGTTCGCCCTCTGTCAATATGATTGAAGATTGTTTGGGAAATGATGGTCAAGAAGTTTCAAATGAAGAGACTGAAGAAGTTTGTGTCATAGTACCCCACTTTAAGGAAGTGGAACGTATAGAGATTGTTTATAATAGCAAGAAGCCAACTGTTACTCCTTTAGTAATCAATGTGCCTGGACCTATCCCTTATACCTCTAGTAAGGCTATCCCATACAGGTACAATGCTACTATGTTGGAGGATGGGAAAGAAGTGCCTTTGCCCACTATACCCTCAATAGTTAATATTGCAGATGTCAGTAGAGTGACAAGGAGCGGTCGAGTCTACCCGACTGTACCACCGAAAGAAAAAGAGGTTTTGTTCGAACCATCAGGCTCAAAAGACCCGACTGTGGGGCAATCTGGTGGGTCTAATTTATCCGACTCCGATGAATGTTTGAAAGTAATCAAAAGAAGTGAATATAAGGTTGCAGATCAGCTTCTGCAAACCCCATCAAAGATTTCTGTGCTACAATTGTTGATGAGTTCTGAGGCTCATAGAGAAGCACTTCAGAAGATTTTGGAACAAGCTTATGTCGAGCAGGATGTGACTATGGAACAATTCGATAACATCATTGGCAATATTACTTCAAGTGATAATCTGGGCTTTAATGAAGACGATCTCCCAGAACAAGGAAGGAAACATAACATGGCTTTACACATTTCTGTGAACTGTGGAAACGACTCTCTATCCAGTGTGCTGGTTGATACAGGATCGTCTCTAAATGTAATGCCTAGAACTACCCTATCTAAGCTGTCGTACCAAGGGCCGCCGATGAGGCCAAGTCGCGTTATTGTCAAAGCTTTCGATGGGTCGAGGAAAACGGTAATTGGTGAGGTAGATTTGCCCATGACTATCGGACTACAGACTTTCATGATCTCGTTTCAGGTTATGGACATTTGTGCCGCCTATAGCTGTTTGCTAGGGAGGCCGTAGATACATGAAGCTGGAGCAGTTACTTCTACCCTACATCATAAGTTGAAATATGTCTTCGAGGGGAAAATAGTTACAGTTTATGGAGAAAGAGCTTTGGTGGTAAGTCACTTGTCATCATTCTCATACGTCGAAGCTGAGGAAGACGTTGGCACGCAATTTCAAGCTTTGTCTATTGTAGGTGAGGGTGCCCAGAAATCTCAGACATCCATGTCGTCATTTAAGGACGCGTAGCGAGTAGTGAACAGTGGTCATCAGACAATATGGGGGAAGGTGTTGTCCTTGCCAGAGAACAAAAACAAGGAAGGTCTCGGTTTCACCAGCAGTTCTACTCAACGAGGCACCAAGAATCAAGGGTTTCCGCTAATCAATGAAGTGTTCCGTAGTGAAGGAATCGTCCATCATCCTCAGATCAATGTTGTGTCAGAGGACGAACTTGAGGACTACATATCAGATGGTTCTACAAGGTCCTCCATTCGTTACGAAGACTACGAGCCCTATATGGAAGATCCAGGCTATGTTTCAGATGAATTTGACTATACCTTTGGAGTTTATGCCGTCACCGAGGAAGATCCAGATGAGGATATCCCAGACTTTGTGACCACAGGCGTTGTAGTCAAGAATTGGAGTGCGGTTGAAGCCCCTATTGCCATTCATATATCTAAGTAAAGCATTTGTTTTAAAATTTTTCGCTCTTCCCAAGGCGAAACTGCGTTTGTTAGGGCTTATTTCCAATAATTCCCTTTGCTATGCCTAAGGCAAAGGTGACTTTGTTGGGCGCGTCTGCTTTGGTTTTGCTATCATCAATAAATCACTTTCATTTACATTTGTGTTTTATACTTATTCACGATGTTGGAAATAATAAGTAGCATCTCGCGTACACACACTTTCCACTTTACAAAAACTTATTGAAAATCACATCACTTGCGCAGATTGCTATATAAATTACATCCTGGGAATAATGATCCACTACCTCCTCCGAATTTTGAGTTTCCCGTGTATGAAGCTGAGGATGAAGAAGATGATGTCCCAGAGGAAATTTCCAGGCTGCTTGAGAAAGAAGAGAAAGCTATCCAACCTCATCAAGAGCCGGTGGAAGTAATCAACTTGGGATCAGAAGAAATCCGTAGAGAAGTGAAAATTGGAGCTCTGCTTAAACCCGATGTGAAGAAACAGCTGATTGATTTGCTTAGAGAATTTGTCGATGTGTTCGCTTGGTCATATCAAGACATGCCCGGTTTGGATACAACTATAGTCGAACATCATTTACCATTAAAGCCAGAGTGCTCGCCAGTAAAACAGAAGCTCAGAAGGACTCGACCTGACATGGCTTTAAGATTAAGGAAGAGGTACAGAAACAGATTGATGTAGGTTTCCTTATCACTGCCGAGTATTCACTATGGTTAGCTAACATTGTACCCGTTCCGAAGAAGGATGGTAAAGTTCGCATGTGTGTAGACTAAAGGGATTTGAATAAAGCCAGTCCGAAAGATGATTTTTCGTTACCTCACATTGACATCTTAGTGGACAGTACTGCAAGATATGAAGTTTTCTCCTTCATGGATGGTTTTTCAGGTTACAACCAGATTAGAATGGCTCCCGAGGATAGAGAGAAGACGTCATTCATAACACCCTGGGGCACCTTTTGTTACAAAGTTATGCCGTTTGGATTAAAGAATGCAGGGGAAACATATCAGAGAGCTATGACTACTTTGTTCCATGATATGATGCACAAAGAGATCGAGGTGTATGTGGATGATATGATAGCTAAGTCGAAGACCGAATATGATCATGTTAAACACTTGGCTAAGCTGTTCGGTCGTTTGAGGGAATACAAGCTTCGTTTGAACCCCAACAAGTGCACATTTGGAGTACGATCAGGGAAACTATTGGGTTTTATTGTCAGCCAAAGAGGGATTGAAGTGGACCCTGACAAAGTGAAAGCTATCAGGGAAATGCCAGCTCCCGCCACCGAAAAGCAAGTCAGAGGATTCCTAGGACGTTTGAACTACATCTCCAGGTTTATATCCAACATGACTGCTACATGTAAACCTATTTTCAAGCTCCTGAGGAAATAACAAGGGTTCGTTTGGACTGAAGATTGTCAAAAGGCTTTTGATAGTATCAAAGAGTATTTGCTCGAACCACCTATCCTGATACCGCCAGTTGAAGGACGACCTTTGACTATGTATTTGACTGTTTTAGAGGATTCGATGGGTTGTGTACTCGGCCAGCGAGATGAAACAGGAAAGCAAGATCATGTCACTTATTACCTGAGCAAGAAATTTACTGATTGTGAAACCAGGTACACTATGTTAGAGAAGACTTGTTGCGCTCTAGCGTGGGCCGCCAAGCGTTTGCGTCAGTATATGTTGAACCACACTACTTGGTTAGTTTCAAAAATGGATCCTATCAAGTATATTTTTGAGAAGCCCGCTTTGACTGGGAGAATTGCTAGATGGCAGATGTTATTGTTCGAATATGACATCTAGTACCATACTCAGAAAGCTGTTAGAGGAAGTGTTTTGGCTGATCATCTGGCTCACCAACCCATTTTGGATCATCAACCCTCAAATGACGACTTTCCCGATGAGGATGTTATGTTCTTAAAGATGAAAGATTGTGAAGAACCCGTACATGGTGAAGGGCCAGAGCCAGGTTCTCAATGGGGTTTAGTTTTTGATGGAGCTGTCAACGCTCATGGAGAAGGGATAAGTGCTGTTATTGTGACTCCTCAAGGGACCCACTTCCCATTTACCTCCAGATTAACATTCCAGTGTACTAATAATGAAGCTGAGTACGGGCATGTATTATGGGTCTCGAAGAAGCAATCGATTTGAGAATTAAGAATTTAGATGTGTTTGGCGATTCTGCAGTGGTAATCAACCAAATTACTGGAGAATGGATAACTCGACATGATAATTTGGTCCCATACAGGGATTATGCTAGAAGACTATTACCGTTCTTTAATAGAGTTGAGTTTCATCATATCCCTCGTGATGAGAACAGAATGGCAGACGCGTTGGCAACTTTGGCCTCGATGATTGTGGTAAACTTTTGGAACGAGTGTCCTCGGATTGAAGTAAAACGTCTTGATAGACCTGCCTACATCTTTGCTGTCGAAGAAGTTGAAGATGGCAAACCCTGGTACCATGACATTGAAGTGTTTCTTAGAACTCGAGAATATCCTTTGGGAGCTTCCAACAAAGACAAGAAAACCTTGAGAAGACTGGCTAGAAATTTTCTTCTGAGTAACAATGTGTTGTATAAACGGAATTTTGACATGGTCTTGCTGAGATGTGTTGACAAGCAAGAAGCAGATATGTTAATGAAGGAAATTCACGAAGGATCTTTTGGCACTCATGCCAACGGACATGCTATGGCTAAGAAGCTTTTAAGGGCTGGTTATTATTGGATCACAATGGAATCAGATTGTTATAAGTTTGCTAGAAAGTGTCACAAGTGTCAGATTTACGCAGATAAGATTCACGTACCTCCAACTTTGTTGAATGTTATCTCATCACCTTGGCCGTTCTCTATGTGGGGAATTGATATGATTGGAATGATAGAGCCAAAAGCGTCTAACGGACAGCGATTTATCTTAATAGCCATTGATTATTTTACCAAGTGGGTCGAGGTGACTTTCTATGCTAATGTAACTCGACATGTGGTTGTCAAATTTATCAAGAATCAGCTCATTTGTCGATATGGTGTGCCAAGCAGAATCATTACAGATAACGGTTCCAATTTGAATAACAAGATGATGAAAGAGTTGTATGAAGAATTCAAGATTGAGCATCGTAACTCTTCCCCTTACAAACCAAAGATGAATGGGGCTGTTGAAGCCGCCAACAAAAACATTAAGAAGATCATTCAGAAAATGGTTGTTACATACAAAGATTGGCACGAAATGCTCCCATTCGCCTTGCATGGATATCGTACAATGGTACACACATCGACTGGGGCAACTCCATTTTCACTTGTCTACGGTATTGAGGTTGTACTCCCGATAGAAGTGGAGATTCCTTCTATGAGGATTTTAGTGGAGGCAAAGTTATCAGAAGCGGAGTGGTGTCAAAACAGATATGATCAGTTGAACTTAATTGAAGAAAAGAGGATGGCTGCGCTGTGCCATGGGCAGTTGTATCAGCAGAATATGAAGAAGGCATTTGACAAGAAGGTTCGACGCCGCGCATTCAAAGAAGGTGACCTTGTGCTTAAGAAGATTCAGTCTTTCCTCACCGACGTCAGAGGAAAATGGGTTCCGAATTATGATGGACCATATGTAGTAAAAAAGGTTTTGACAGGAGGCGCTTTGATGTTAGCAACAATGGACGGAGAAGAGATCACTCGCCCTGTTAACACGGATGTTGTTAAGAAATATTTTGTTTAAGAGTAGCAATTCATTATTCCCTTTATGTAATCGCTATTGTTTTCCAACACTGTAACATCGGGGTCACGCCTTGCTGCTGACCACCATTCAATAAATTTTTTTCCATTTATCACAAATCTGTATCATTGATAGCAAAATCCAAATTGACCTAAACTTTCTTCTGAAACTTATGCTTTACTTGATATATGAACAACAAAGAGATGACCACGAACGTTTATTTCGCCAAAAAAAAAACAACAACAATGTTACGTGCTTCTCCAGTACAAGAGGATTTATTTTATCCAGACACGAAGGTTGCCTCTGTTCGAAGACTTTCTTCACAGGCGATAAGGGATCTGTGGAGATTTTGCTTGATTACCCTTTCATTTGAGGCGTTTATTTCGTTTCTCCCAATCCATCGGCATACGCACAGCATATAAGTAGACAGCATGGCATGTGCATTTTTCGCATTCTTTGTATTTGTTTTATTCCATCGCTTTGACTATAGTTATCCCTAGGTGTTCGGGCGTGTCTTATCCCTCCAATTAGATTTTTCGACCCTAGGCAGAAAGAGCGCAATATTTCATTTTCTCCATGAAGTTCAACCCTCATGGAAGATGGTTATCTTAGTACAATCACATTTGAGTTTATATCTCAATGGTCGAGTCTTGCTTGACAGTTTCTTTTCGGTTACTTCCTAAATTGAACTTCGGTCTTTGGCAATCACATCATGGACATCTCCAACCTTTAAGAGTGGATTAAGTGTGCATTTACTTTTCACCCTATTCCCCAGGAAGAATATTCATAAAGACAGACGCTTCTTCAACAATAGCATCACAGGATTTTTCTCGAACATTTATCTCTTTATTTGAGCAACTCGTTTTGATCAGGATCCTATTCAAAATGACAAACGATAGTTTTCACAAGACATATCATTCACCCTCAGTGGGCCCTTCGACATCATCAAATCATCAAAAGGCATCGCCTCATAAATTCATCAAAGAAGCTTACCGAAGACATTACAAGACATCTCTCTTTATTTGAGAGCTTACAGAATATTCTACAATTACAAAGATACTCAGCAGGAACTCATTCCACAGTGAGTTCATCACACAAGTTTATTTCCATCAAGTGACATCTCCCCGGAGAAGTCGAGGAAGTTTACCATATTAGTCTCTCTTTATTTGAGAAGACATACATCACAATTCAACCGGCTCACATCTTTCCCGAAGATCCCCGGTGAAGCTTTACAACTACATCTACAATTTACAATTACAAATTACATCTACAACAACAGAGTACATTACAGATTACATCAACAACATTTACCACCTACAAGGTTCTACAATGAACTACATCTACAGGGTTCTACAACGAACTACATCTACAGGGTTCTACAACGAACTACATCTACAGGGTTCTACAACGAACTACATTTACAGTCTACAACGACATCTACAATCTACAAAATTTACAACCCCCTGTGAAGATGCTCTCACGAGTTTTCATCATTTCGGGAAAAGACTGAGACCAGCTCATAGCATCCAGACTATGACGCTCGGGGAAGTTCTACATCAGAGACTAAGACCAGCTCATAGCATCCAGACTATGACGCTCGGGGAAGTTCTACAACTACAACAACATTTACAACGACATTTACATCTACATCTGCAAAATTTTGACATTCCAGGCAGAGACTGAGACCAGCTCATGGTACCCGTATCATGACACTCGGGGAAGTTATACATTTTACTATTTCAAGTTGAGTTCCAAAAGAAAAAGATATACAGAAAAACAAGAAAAGAAAGAAAGAATACGAATAAAACTGAACCATATACTCAATTCATTTGGATTATTACCAACCACAACATTATGATAATAAGCATATCTTTCGACTAGAAGTTTCTTTCCCATTACCATATCCCCGGTGTGTGAGGTATTGTTATACTTCTGGAGATTCCCTAGTGTTAGTTGTTTCCTGTCCCCGTGGGGTCTCTTTTTGTCGAGCCTGTTTTTTTTTCCGTGTGTCGTTTCTCCATGTGGCGCCATTTCACCACAGGACTCGCTGTCTTGCATTCTCATATCATTGCATATCATTTGCATCCGGTGGCCTCTTAGGGCCAAAAATTCGCGTGATATGTGTATTTAAGTCCCTCCTATCTCGTCGAGACAAAGATTTCGATCTCCATATCTCCAGATAGAAGTAACTTAAATAGGGGCATCTGTCGCACCCTAATTTTTGACCACAAGATCCCACATCTGTTTGCACGTTTTCTATTGTTATTTGACTGTATTTTAATATGTATGCTTTCACGACTAACGAGTGTGTGCAGGATCATTTTGATTTTTAAGGTATCTCTGACCAAGTTCTATGGCAAGATAGCATGGGTTCAAGATTCAAATTGGTAATTTACATCAGGTCTCGAACTCCAAAGCTCAAAGTTGATAAGTGAACTTGAATTACTTCCAACTCAAGTTTACATGTTTAATTTCCAAATATTAAAGAAAGTTACAATTCGCTGCGAGTTAAGGAGATACAGTGCAAGCCATTCCAAGTTTTAAAGTAAGAGATCATTATAAGGACATAATTATCCCAAAAGCTGCATTACAACTACACATTGAAGCATTACAAGAGTAAGTTTACAAGTACATGTTTGACATGATCTTGCTTACATGAAAAGGAGAAACACAACAGGTACATTTTAGTATGATTAAAGACTGTTCAGAGTATAAAAAAACTACTTCAAGGAACCTGCAACTAGCGTCACGTGCCATTCATCATATTATTGAAAAATTGCCCAATACAAAGAAACATTACAGACACGGTTGGTTTCTAGTGGCACCAATGAAAAACTACTATATAACTAAAACAGGTGAAGATAACTTTCTTCTGTATGGTAAGGAGGAACGCCAACAACATTAAGGAGGGAGCTCTCAGAGTGCGGCGCTGATGTAGTAAAAGATGGTTCTTTGAGAACTTCAAATAGCGAGCGCGACGCTGATGTAGCAGAAGATGTTTCTTTGAGAACTTCAAATAGAGAAGGACAGAACAACTCGATCAAACTAACCAGACACCATTAATTACATGATTAGCGGTATTATGTTCAGCACAAGTATGCGTTCCTCTCACCAACATCTTGCACAGAACAGGGAGGAGAGTGTTAGAAGCAATTTCACATGTAACATTAATTCATCTCTACCAAGAGCAGTTCAAAGAGGTAATAACTGTCACAGCATGATTCGGTAAAAATGAGGGACTTTACCATCAAAATCACTTCGAAACCAAGAATAGGAAACTATTTGCCCTCTTGATCCCTGCGAGTAGAACACTAAAGGAAGCAACTACAACAACAATTTCAATCTCAGTTGTTCTCTAATCTAAGAAACCAAGTGAAGGCGGAGCCTGAAATTGAACGCCATAAAGAAATGCTTAGTTCTCATAACAATTCCATATGTAGAACCAGTTCCAGCAAACACATCAGAAGACTGTTCTAAAAGAGCTCAATACCTTTTTGGTCGGCACGACTTATCGCAGCACATGTCGCGTCTGCACCAGTTAGTCGCAGAACCTCGACTGAGTTCAGCCGTCTCCCATTTGGTGCGATCCATTTTTAAGCCAGCGGCCCAGAACCAGCTACTTTAGCAAGCCGTCAACTTGTAAAAGACATGCAATCTTGGATTTTGCAACTTTACACTTTCATCATCTAAGCATATTGAGACGTCACCCCTGCCATCCTCTGAGCAACATCAATTGTGCTGCAAAATTAAACAACACAGTTAGCAGCCGTGGCTGGCACTAGTAGAGAGATTCGGAGAGCTTTCAAAGCAGGATGTGCCACTGTCACAAACCAGACTCGTTTACACGGCAGCATAAGAATGAATTGTCGTGCCATTCGTCATTGTTAATATATGAAACTACATCCAGTCTGCCACAAAAGACCGCGAGACATCTGTTGACGACAAGAATTCACACCATCAATTCTTTAAGGCATAGCCAAACATACTGAATGAAGATGTTTTGAACATATCTCTATGAAATAGAAGCCAAACCGCACAACAGTAACTTCGAAGAGGGCGCATAATGAAACTTACCCAAGAACTGAAGCGGAGATATCCAGGTCTTCTCTAAAAAAAAAACTTCAGTTTTGAGGTAGCATGAGATTCGAATATGGGTGGACTTGCGTAAAGCCAGTCCTGGAGTTTACAGAAAAGAGAGCATAAATGTCATCACAGCAGCACATCAACCGTATTTCATACTTTAAATAGGATACTACTACCATAAGGCGCAACGCATACCTTGCACCATTTCTTGGTCATACTTCCCAAATGCCCTCTAGAAGTCCTTGTACCCATGACTTCGACTCATCCAGACACAGTTCCTTTTTTGCAACCTGTTAAGAGAGACTGAATGCAGTAAATAAATCCTCAAGTCATTTCAAACAACAGACAAAGCATTGATCAATTTAATTGAAAAAACACGAGTTACATGATTGTGGGAAATAACAAAACAGAGCAAAGATTTAAACCATAAACATCAACACCAGGCGATATGCACACACATCGGGAGCGCGAAGATGTGTCGAAGGTTGCAGAAGTGTCTTTGGATATGGAAAAGGTCCTTCCCAAAGATTTATTCAAAGATGATACTCTTTATCAAAGCCAGCCATCACAAGCAGTTGGGAGTCCCTTCCATCGCCTATTGCAGTTGTACCACCCTTCTGTTGATTAGTGCAGCCATTACAATAATCTGGATGTCGTATCCGGCAATCTGCGTAACAAAGTCGATGCTACTAAAACAGACCATGATACAAGGGAAAGGAAGATACAAAGTGTCTGAAGTACCTGGTATGAATCCACCATGTTGAGCTAACCAACTTGAGCAATGCCGTCACAACCTGTCACGCAACAGAAAGCCCAAGATTAGTGTTGCACCTGCAAACACGCAAGAACGAAAATGACAACCGCAACCGACAATCAAAGCGACCATAGCACAATGAGAAAGACAGAGGTCCAGTAGGAGAGGAATGGATAAGAAGCTTCAGCCCTCAGTTCAGCTCATCATTGGGCGTCAGTTCGAGCAGCCGGAAGGGTGACAACCGCAGATGTTGCCGACCCCCTACCGAGCATCGAACAAACTACAAGCAAATGTATCATAGGTGTTGCGGTGGAAATAGGATCACAAACTATTAATGAGTTTGAATCGCAATTCAATTCACAACCGCTCTTTGATTTATCCGAAGGAAAAGGTCAAAAGAGGGAAAACCTATTTTGCATCGTAAACACAATGCGGGGAAAGATCTAGGGTTCGGGGGTTGGTTAAATTTAGGGAAGGTATTAGCATCCTAAACATCTGTAGTACTCTACAGGAACCTTTTGTTCAAATGTTTACTATTTGCTTTATTTATTTGCTTAAGGTATATGTACAAAGGGTTAAAAGTGAGAAAAGAGACCTAAGGGGTTAATTCTAAGTTTACTCGGCAAGACATCGCATCTTGTGCCTACGTATCCTTACGGGAGTGGAATCAGAGTAATCGTAGTTCCCCTCAAAAGGGAGGTTAGAGACTTCTTGACTGTGGTCAAGGTCTCAAGGGGAATAAACGTATCTTAGGGACACGCTTACGCGGAGTGTAGAAACTCCAAATCTCTACGTTGAAATGTTAAGTTGTAATTAGGGTTAAATTAGGTTAGGGATTCCGCGGCGGGAAACCCTAAAATGAGCGCGGCGGCTCTTTGACCTAATGCTAGGGGTAAAATTGTAATTTTGCCTGCGGCGAGGCATTTGTGAAAATTAGGGTTTGTAAAGGTGTAAGGGTTGAAGGTGAGGACTATTGACACGGCGACCAAAAGCTAGACCTAACCTTCGGATGTGTGTAGTGTGGCAAAATATTGATAAATGCGTGAGATGATTGAATTATGCAAACAGAAAATAATGACCTAATTTAACTATGCAAGCAGAAATTTAAAGAGCAGGAATTAAAGCGCGATTATTGGTTCGCGAGGTTACAACCGAGAAACATATACAATATGATAATGAAATAAGATGAAATAAGTAATGGTAAATGTAATGAGCTGCAAAATGAACAAACGACATTAGTGGGCAGAGTTAGGCGGCAATCAAATTAATTACGAAACAATAAAGAAAAAGATGCAAATTTGAGATTTTTATTATTGCTTTATTTAAAAAATCTTAAAAAATTTAATGTTAGCTTGCAAAAAAAAGGTTTAATTTAAAAATGTTTTACTCTTTTTAAAAAAGGTTTTATTTTTTTAATATTTTTAAGAAAAGTTTTCTGATTTTGTTTTAAAAAAAGAGTTTTTATTTATTTTTAATATTTACATAAAAATGTTTTTTTATTTATTTTTAAAAACAGTTTTTTTGAATTATAAAAGTAAAATGTTAAAAAACAATTTAAAAAAACATAAAAACAAATTTTTAAAAAACAAAACAAAAATTAATAAATAAAGGGAGGGGGTTGGGCCGGTCATCACACCCGGACCCAACCCGGTTGGTTAGCAATAAGTCACAACAAAAGTTAGGGTTTCCAAACCCTAACTTCTTCTCGCGGCGCCGCTGTTCTTCATCTTCCTCTTCTTTCTCGCCGCAACTCTCTCTCGTATACTCTTATCCTCCCAACCTGAAAAAGAAAAAAACAAATACATATCGATCCTGAATCATGAGTTTACATTGTTTTGACGGTGGTTTTCACAGAGGCTTGCGATGATGACGATATAGTCTGAGCTTCAAAAAGGGTTTGCCCGTTGTTGTTCGAAACGGCGCCGGTGATCCTTCTTCTCTCTCTCGCGATCGCTTAGGGTTTGTTCGCGGCTTCGTCGCTTTGATGTTCTCCCTTTCGCGATTTTCTCGTTAGGGTTTGTACGCGATTCGTCCTCGTTTTCTCACAGGTGAAATCGTCCTTTTATATCACTCTGATTTATCTTTTGGGCCTTTAATCTGTGTTGGATTGGCGTTACTTTTCTGAGATTGATTTTGATGATTCGATTTGATTTTGTTGGGGTTTTTAGCATCCATTTCTGATACGATTTGATTTTATCTGAATCGAAGTTTTCCATTTTGTTGACAGATATGATTTGGATTTCATTTGGTATGATTCTGATATCTGATTGAACCTTGTTAGGATCTGATTGGATTCGTAATTGGATTTGCTTCGAAACGTTTTTTCTCTGATTTGGAATTGATATCAAATCAAAATCTCTTTCTATTATTTTTCTGATATGGTTTGCCTTGCACCTTCAGGTTGGATTGATTGATATCTGATATCGATTATGTCGTGGATTTGATTTGCTTTCCAGATGCTGATTGTTTTGATTTCCAGCTGATATGGTTTCTTTGATCTCTTTTCCTGATACGATCTGGATATTGGTTTGTTTTGCTGACATGAATTCTTTTCCTGATGCAGTTAGCTTTTCCTCTTCTTCTTTCAGAGAGGGCTGATACCACGGCTTTGGTCGAGTCAGAATCGCCGGGAAAGGTATACGGCGATGATGATAATATTCTGAGCCTGATGATACTGCTGTTGCCTCTGATGATCTATGTGGGGTTCTTCGCTTGTGGTTTATCATTTGTTCCATTTGAGTTGTTTTAACCATTAGCCCGTGATGAACTTTTGCTGATGCTATTTGCTTCTTGCGTTTCAGGGCTGGTATTTTGGGCAATCGTGTCCAACTATGAGTTCGAATGTTGCTTAATGTTGCCTTGAGACATTTACCTGATAGTGGCTGCGAGTTTGGGCGATGATGTTCATCTGAGCCGTGACGACTGATATGGACTGCTATGGTTTTGCGCACTCGTTTATCTTATGAACCGAGATGTTTATGTTTGCTTATCCTTGCTGGTACAATTCGTGCCATGATTTTGTGCTGTGATCTCCAACATGAAGCTTGACTTTAATTGATGCCTCTGAACTTTGATGCAGCGTATGATGCTGTTTTGATTTGCCTTTCGTTTTTCTGATACTTTGTTGAGGCCATTCAAAGTCTGTTCTGTTTAGGCTTGGTTTTCGTTCTGAACTATTTTGACGCAATTTGATGCAGTCTTGGCTTCATTTTAGTTTGAATTTCCATTTACTTGTGGCATCTTATGAACTGTCTTGTTTTTGAGTTTCTGTCATCAATTTGTACTGATGCTGTCGTGGACTTTCAGGCATTGGAAACTTCGAAAACAAAATGACTCTGACCTACCGGCATCCGGGTCTGAATTCAGATTGACTATGTTGCCTTACTCTCGTATCAGTTTGGAAATCCAATCGCGGAAAAACGAATCAGTCCCGCTTCTTTTATCACTTCTATCTCTCGGATGTCCCGTAACGATAAGAACAGGTGTTACCTGATCTGACGCCAACGGCGCGGATCGGTAACGGGGGGTAGGACGCAGCTTCGGTTGTGCCACTCCCGGCACTCGATGATGACGATGTTCTGAGAGTGTCAAAAATAATTTCTAACCCCTTCTATTCTGTTTGTTCTGTTTTGATGTGCAGGTGAATCAGAGATTTTGCGGAGAAGCTCAAGGGACATCTTAGAAATTATTAGGACTTAGGATTTAGGATATGCCATCTTTATTTCTCTGTAACTTGTAATAAAAAAAATATTATGAAATAATTCAATAATACATTTTTTTATCCAAATTATTTCCCTTTTATAAATCATGATGAAATATTATTCAAATTTTTATCCAAATTCTCTTTACAAATAATAATAAAATATTATGAATGAACTTCACATATTTATTAAAATCATTTTCCTATTTCCTTTCCATGATTTAATTCGCCAACATCTCAACATCCGATTAAATCTTATCAGACAAATATCCTTGAATTAATTCGATCCAAATCTTAATAACTTCAACACAAATAAGCTCCATCAATCAGTAGAAGTTTTCACTGTTGTCCCTCTAAAGATGAACTGGAAGATAGAAGAATGATTTCTTGTTAAACCCCGTTCCACAGATCAGATTTTCCAAACCAAATTGATATCAAACCTACGTAAATAAACGCCTCAGGAGTAAAACCTCATTAGGCCCCAAAATTACGGATTATGCTTCAAAATAACCAAAACGCCCCTGGGGTATTTCCTGCAAAACAAACACCTTCAGGACTTGTTAGTGGTTAGCAAATGTACATATGAGATGTTATGCGAAATGACTGACTAAAATATAAGGGTAAAATTTGGGGTATTACAGTTGCCCCTATTTAAATAGCTACACCGGACGATTTGAGTGACAGAGACTCGAGGAATCGTGGTGGAGAGATTTAAATATAGATAACCGAAAATTTTGCCCTTATGTGCGACGATATGCAATGCTATGGACAAAGCGGGAACAGCTTAACGCAGATGATGCCATGAATATGATATGATGCGTATGCTGGAATGATGAATGCGAAAATGATGACGAATACGACGACACAGGGACAGACGCTACGAGAAGAATACACTGGGGAAAATGACGCGCTGAGACACAGTACAACACTGGGGACTTCTAAAAATGATGGTCAACTGGTGCAAACACGACCAATTGTCTTTTTTAGAAAACGAGATTCTCAACTGGAGATGGTACCTATGAGACGACCTCCACTGGGGAATATAAAAATAAAACTGGATCACGTACGATTGCAAGATCGATTACCGAATGCTGGAGCATTGAGCAAAGAATAACATCCAAGCTTCTATAAACTATCCTTCGTGACAGGATCGAACGGACTTTTCGGGAATCCGTAGCAAATATACAGGGTAAAAAAGAACCGGCTGTATGCCAAAATAAATGGACTTTTAGAATAAGATCCTTAAATGGAGATGGCACCTATGAGATGACCTCCACTTGGGAATGTTTAATAATAACAGGATCTACACAGCTTGCAAGATCGATTACAGACTGCTGGAGCATTGAGCAAAGAATAACATCCAAGCTTCTATAAACTATCCTTCGTGATGGGATCGAATGGACTTTTCAGAAATCCGTATCAAATATACAGGGTAAAGACCAGCTGTATGCCAAAATAAATGGACTTTAATGGGAAATGCCCTGATAAGCTTCTCGAGGGAGAATTGTCACTCATCGTTGGAAGGGACTTATATGCCAAAATGGATAAGCACTCAAATAAAGAGGCTGTTGCTTATCTGATAAATAAATCTTCTCGCATTTAAGGTCGGCGCCGGGAATACGATTCTGATTATTCTCTTACTGAAGGATAAATAAACCTCTTCATGCTTCAAGATCGTGCTCTCCTGAACATGAAAAGGGTAAACTGAACTTCCTCATACTTCAGAATCGTGCTCTCCTGAATATGATTCGGCTCTTTCGGGTAAATGAAATTCTTCATACTTCAGAATCGTGCTCTCCTGAATATGAAAAGGGCTAACTGAACTTCCTCATACTTCAGAATCGTGCTCTCCTGAATATGATTCGGCTCTTTCGGGTAAATGAAATTCTTCATACTTCAGAATCGTGCTCTCCTGAATATGAAAAGGGCTAACTGAACTTCCTCATACTTCAGAATCGTGCTCTCCTGAATATGATTCCGCTCTTTCGGGTAAATGAAATTCTTCATACTTCAGAATCGTGCTCTCCTGAATATGAAAAGGGCTAACTGAACTTCCTCATACTTCAGAATCGTGCTCTCCTGAATATGATTCCGCTCAAACCTCCCCGTACTTCAAGATCGTGCTCTCCTGAATACGATTTGGTTTCTTCTTTTACTAAAGGGTAAATGAACTTCTTCATAATTCAGAATCGTGCTCTCCTGAATATGATTCCGCTCAAACCTCCCCGTACTTCAAGATCGTGCTCTCTTGAATACGATTTGGTTCAAACCTTCCCATACTTCAAGACGACAGGTAAAATGGAAGCCCAACTGCTCCATGGAGATGGCCATTTGCTGCGAGTCATAACGAAGATAGGATCGGCTTCTTAGGTGAGAGATGTTGCATACCGATGTTGTAAGATGTAAAGTGTAAAGTGTTGTACTGATAGATTTTCCAGGCGTGAACTGGCGTGTATCCGTAAAGGATTGTAGTTGATTTTCTTGAAAGATAGTGCAAAATAAATGCACGTCCGGGTACAGTGATAAACTTCTCAAGCGAGATAGTCGCGTATCTGTCATGGTATGGTGAAAACCTTTAGATGGTGCAAAATAAATGCACGTCCGGTTGGGATTTGACGACCGACAAGACTGAGATCCAATCTAGGATCGAGCTAGAAAGAAGACTGGTAATCAAGACTCCATCGAGGGAATGATCTCGAAGGGTAAATATCTTATCCTGGCGAGGAAAGATAGCTGAAGTAACCGTCATCCACGAGGATCGATCTCTGTGGGGAAACTGGAAACAAGTAGGTATTTTATGCTTATGGCTGACAATCTATTTGGAGAGAATGGGCAAACCCCAGTTACTCGGCGGTAACGACCAATGATGGAGACACGATGAACCTGTGAATGCTAACGCATATGTTGATGCATATGTTAATGTGAATGTATGTTAATGTCTATGTATGTTAATGTTTATGTATGCAAGATGTTATGAAATGAGTATGTAATGAGTATGTAATGAATATGTAATGAAATATGTAATGAGTATGTAATGAATATGTAATGAATATGTAATATGTAATGAAAATAGGCATGTGATGCTTATGCCCCTGTGTATGCTGACGAAACTGACTAGAGACGGGACGAGAGATGAAATAAACATCTCGACGGAAATACCCTGCGTTCTCTGCAACCAATACGTCAATCATGGGTGGGAAGGATCAATGGTGGAACCAAATCTGGTTTTAAAGTTATGAATTCTCTAGGGAGAAAGTAATCTGCTTGAGTGCACAGTATCATGTCTTCACATGGGGAGAAGAAAACTTGAGGGACACTTTTGAGTTACCCAAGAAAAAGTTGTCAGCTTATAGTCTCTCTGGGGACTGTGATGAGGCAATAGTTTAAGAACCTGTTGCAACACTGAGATTTACTGGGGAATGAAGGCCGCTGTGAGTAAAATCCCGCGGGTGCATGAAGAAAAGTTGTGAAACCACATGGTTTTGATCTTGAAGGACCTTATAGTGGTCGCCATTTGTTTCTTCAAAAAAAACCACGGTGCCCCAGGATACTTGTGTTGTGAGGTAGGGTCATCTCAAGAGGATTTTATAGAGAACACGGAGTCTGGTTGCCCCACTGTTTTCAAACTCTTTGAGAGATTTGTCAGATCTCGATGTAACTGGCACGAATTAATCGTGTTACGATGAAGTCTTCGAGAAATAGCTCTTAAGAACGTCAGCCTCGCGTTGGTAAGCGAACTGGGAAACTGCCTGCCCCTGTTTAGCAGGATCTTCAAGTTCCACGAGTTATGTCCATATGTAAATCTCTAAGATATCAAGCAAAGTCGTCATGCCTGAAATGCCTATCCTGAGCTTGTCAATGTACGCATATATTTGTCTTGAATTTTTTGTTTTTTGTTTTGAAAAAGATACCTCAACAACTCGTGACCGAGATCACTGGTTAGGATATAAGTTTGAATTATAATGCCAACATGAATTTTTGAGCATAGCTCGTAGGAGTCAGGAAACGTGGTCTTGTCAAGTATGCTTTCAACCGAAGTCCTACTTCAATTAGGTCTTTTGAAGGTTGTATCGTGGCTCGTTTCACGGTTTAAGAAACAAAGGATATAGGCTCAAAGTGATATTTGTACCCGCCCCTTCTTCTTGGTGTTCTCCAATCCTAATTCAGTTAACCGGATACGAACGCTCATATCTCAAGCGGATTTGCTATGGTCGAGAACTTATCAAGGCTTTGGACATGGCAGTCACTCACCTATTTCTTTTGGCAATTGGTCACACGACCTTGTTCTTTATAGGGGTTCTAAAAACTACTGGTTTGTTGTTCTTATTCCCTAACTTTTGCCTGGACAACGTCTTTTGATTTGACTTCGGAGTCCAGCGGGATGCCTCAGTTTTGCCTAAGTCTCCTTCATAGGTTTTGACTTAGCGGGCTTTTATTATTTTTTTGAATATTCTTTTATGCACAAGTCGTGTAAATCTTTCGAAAGGCTCGTGACTGCCCCACTCCTTAGGTAACCGAGGGATAGCCATTGTATTGGACTTCTTAAGATGCTAAGGATAAATTCTCGAAGGTTGGCTCTTCCTTTTTAAGAGTCTAAGCGCTCGATCGGTTTAACTGAAACCTACCCTGCCCCAGGTTGAGATGAGGGTTCTAAAAAAAAAACTCCTACTTCAAGGCTCAAAGAGGTTAACTAGGGATTAACATCCTTATACCTCCAGTGTTTGGGATTTGAAACAATGCCTTACATCATCAGCTGGTTTCAATCGAAAGCATACGACAAGCAATCTGTCGTTTTGGGTTCGTCATCCTCCCCCTAATTCTCCATCAGAACAAGAGATCGGGTAAAGTTGGCATTATGATTTATGAAAACGTTTTTTTTTTGAATGAGTGAAACGAATGGATTTATTCAAGACAAACATATGCGTTGCATTAATTAATCAAAGATAAACAAGTTCGTACATGCTAAATATGCTTAATCAAAGAGAAATGCATATAAATAAACAAATGAACTGTCGAAAAAATCCTTCTGAATGTTTATGAAATCTTGCATTCAAGAGTAACAGTTTCCTTTGGCGGAGCCTCAACGGAAAGGACGTCTGGTTTATGATCACTGTGAGTCGTCATGGCTTGCCCCAGTTATGCTGGTCACATCTTCAACAGTTTTCAGTCGTTGCTTCAAAATAACTTTCCCAGATTCTTGGTTGATCCCGGTCATATCATCTTGAGGGTTACTGAAATGAAGCGAGCTAATTACTGGATTCGGCTGATTTGCCACAGGAGTAGCATGCCTTGCGGAATTCGAACCCGACAAGTGAGGGACCCCGAGAGGAGTCTCGATCTTCATCTGCGCATCGCTAAAAGACAACTTCTTCGTTTCTAGCAAATTTCTGACGACTTTCTTAAGAGCATAGCAATTCTCTAGATCATGGCCGGGCGCACCCTCATGAAATAAACAATGAGCGGCAGCGTTGTAACTTGCAGGTAACGGATTAGGAGGAGGACCCAAAGCACGGGTGGTAATCAGACCCTGTTGTACCAAATGGGGGTATAACTCAGTGAAAGCCATCGGAATTGGAGGACAAGGCTTATACTGCCTCTTACAGGGATAAGGAACCTGGTTCTGTGATTGTTGGAGAACAGGAGCGTTGGTCACTCGTTGACTGTTGACAGGCACTTGCATGGGCGGATAACCGGAAGGTTGTTGATAAACTGGTGCTTGATATACCAGAGCGGACTGCACAGGCTGGTATGTAGGAAACTGCTGATCGAAAGGAGAGGCAACAGTAGCTACATAGGGTTGTTGAGCATATGGAAACGAATAACCTTGAACATAACTCTGCTGATGTTGCCAAGGTTGAGGAGTAGCCATTTTGCGGTTCCTCGAACGTGCAGGTCCTTTACCATGGTCGGAGTTAGGAGTTTTGCACTTGGGAGGGGTAGCTCGTCGAACTGGTCGAGCACTAGGAGGCACCAAACCGGATTGAAGACCGTGAGGAGGTACATTCTTGACAGTAACAGCTGGTTGAGGTTCCATAACGGTATTAGTAGTCTCAGAAACAACAGTAGACTGAGCATCCACCTTCACACTAAGAGCTCGTAACATCTCCAAAATCTGCCCTACACTTCCTCGAAGATCTTCGAGTTCATGGCTGACACGGTTGATCTCTTGGTTTTGATCTTCCATCCTTATGAAGGGTCGTATTGATGCAGAGAACTTAGGGTGACAAAACTGGAAGGTGAGAAAACCGCGTATGAGAAACCGGGAGACACATGCAATGCAAAAGTATGATGCTAAAATGCGAATGTAAATGAAGATTTCATGGAATTCAAATATTTACGAATATTGCGGAATACCAAGGAAACTTTTAATTCCTTGAAGACAAATTACAAATAATATTCTTGCAACCAAAATAGCTAAATAAAAGCCTAGAAAGTCCGAGAGAAGCATCTTCCACAACTTCAGTGAGCAGACGGAGATCCGGAGGAAAATAAATACTCGTAGAGTCTTCTCTTCTTGTAGGATTGTATCTCATCATTCTTCAATTGAATCTGCTTTTGAAGTTCTTCGTACTCGTGTACCATCACATGGTATTTGTTCTTCCATGATTCTGTTTCGAGTTGTGATCTCTTCAAAGCAATCTTCAAAGTCTCAGCTTCAGTCATGAAATACTGGACAGGTTCTTCTCTTTGAGGTAAAGGATCTTGGCGAGAGTAGGGCATCTTCAACTCAATAGCTCTTCCTCGGACCCATTGAAGGTATGGTTCCATGGACACACAATTAGGTCTTCCCAAACTTTCTTTGTCTTTCCTATGCAGATGATTCCAAGAAGATAGAATCTGATCTTGAAGCTTTTTGTCGTCTTCGAAAAAGATTTTCTCCACATGAATACCTTTAGGCGGTTCCTTCAAGGGATATCCCAACTGTCGGCGAGCTAAGACTGGATTGTAGCTAATTCCTCCATTGAAACTGAGCAAAGGCACATTGCTGAAGTTTCCACAACTATCAATGACCGATATCCCATCGTACATGCGATTATACCAATCAATATCAGAGTGAGTTAAAGCCATAACTTTTTGCGACCAACGTTCTTGATTAGATCTCCAGAACGGACCGGACTTGGGTAAGTGAGAAATAAACCACTTGTATAGTAATGGCACACAATATGTAATCATTCCTCCACCATGAAAGTTTCGGAGATGTACTGAATGATAAGTATTACCCAATAGCGTTGGAACTGGATTTCTCCTCATGAAGGTCTTGATTGCATTAAGGTCCACAAACCCCTCAAAACTAGGAAAAAGAAGCAACCCATAAATAAGCAGAGCAAATATTGTCTCAAAGGCAAACATATCTTTATGATCGGCATAAAATTGGGCTTTCTTAATTAGGAAGTCCCTGGGAAAACCGGAGATCCCCCCTTTAGTGATCATATTGTTTTTGACATCGGATATCCTTAGACAAATGGCTTTAGCAATATCTCGTTCTTTAGGGTCTTCCTCCAAGAAAGGGAATGGAGACTTATCCAAGATAGGTAATCCCACCAACGGAGAGTACTCTTCTAAGGTAGGTAAAAGCTGATAATCTGGAAAGGTGAAGCAGTGATAATCTGGATCATAAAACTGTAGCAAAGTCGCAAGAAGTCCTTCGTTTACTTGAATCTTCAACAAAGACAATAGCCTTCCATATCTGTTTTGGAACTTTTCTTGATCTTGAACCAAATCTCTTAGCTTCTCTAGGACTTCCAAATTAAAACCCTTAAAAGTAAATTTCAAAGTATGCCTTCTAGAGTGATCCATGGTATCCTACAATGTTCATAAATAGAGTTTGAATTCCATGAAATCTTAATGCGATATGATGTTTTATGAATGCAATGCATGAAAACACACAAAGTCCTAGGTTAAGAGTATGTGAGCGGAGTTAAGGTCTACCCATCCCCAAAAGGAGCGTACTATGGGTTAGTTGTACCTGCCGAACAAGGTTCTAAAAAAGTGCCCAAAGTCATCAGCCCATCTTTCGGATATTATCGACCTTCCGATTGACTCAGGGGTTAATAATATTCTCAAGAGAACCTCTTTTGAGTGTAGTATCGCGTAGCAACCGTTGTAGGATTACTCCCACATAGTTCCCGCACTATGTCCTAAATAAGGCCAAGGTGGTGTTAAGGTACTACGGTCCTCAATATCACAGACTCCAATCGACCATGGAAAAAGTTTTCACGATTACTCGTTCAACCGAACCATTTTCGAAAAGGTCTCAACTGAGCGGTGATTCTCGAATCAGCTTGGTTGGGATTCAACTCCCTATAAGCCTCATCGAATATATCCCCATCCTATAATAATGTCACTAGTCCGGGCGTAGGACTTATCTCACAACACAAGGAACAGTCCCAAAATCAAATTATAATATATACATGCAAATGAATAGTAAACAAATAGTAATAAATATGAACAAATTAGGGATAACCCTCGAAAGTTAAGTTGTCCCCAGTGAAGTCGCCATTTTCTGTTGCGGTGGAAATAGGATCACAAACTATTAATGAGTTTGAATCGCAATTCAATTCACAACCGCTCTTTGATTTATCCGAAGGAAAAGGTCAAAAGAGGGAAAACCTATTTTGCATCGTAAACACAATGCGGGGAAAGATCTAGGGTTCGGGGGTTGGTTAAATTTAGGGAAGGTATTAGCATCCTAAACTTCTGTAGTACTCTACAGGAACCTTTTGTTCAAATGTTTACTATTTGCTTTATTTATTTGCTTAAGGTATATGTACAAAGGGTTAAAAGTGAGAAAAGAGACCTAAGGGGTTAATTCTAAGTTTACTCGGCAAGACATCGCATCTTGTGCCTACGTATCCTTACGGGAGTGGAATCAGAGTAATCGTAGTTCCCCTCAAAAGGGAGGTTAGAGACTTCTTGACTGTGGTCAAGGTCTCAAGGGGAATAAACGTATCTTAGGGACACGCTTACGCGGAGTGTAGAAACTCCAAATCTCTACGTTGAAATGTTAAGTTGTAATTAGGGTTAAATTAGGTTAGGGATTCCGCGGCGGGAAACCCTAAAATGAGCGCGGCGGCTCTTTGACCTAATGCTAGGGGTAAAATTGTAATTTTGCCTGCGGCGAGGCATTTGTGAAAATTAGGGTTTGTAAAGGTGTAAGGGTTGAAGGTGAGGACTATTGACACGGCGACCAAAAGCTAGACCTAACCTTCGGATGTGTGTAGTGTGGCAAAATATTGATAAATGCGTGAGATGATTGAATTATGCAAACAGAAAATAATGACCTAATTTAACTATGCAAGCAGAAATTTAAAGAGCAGGAATTAAAGCGCGATTATTGGTTCGCGAGGTTACAACCGAGAAACATATACAATATGATAATGAAATAAGATGAAATAAGTAATGGTAAATGTAATGAGCTGCAAAATGAACAAACGACATTAGTGGGCAGAGTTAGGCGGCAATCAAATTAATTACGAAACAATAAAGAAAAAGATGCAAATTTGAGATTTTTATTATTGCTTTATTTAAAAAATCTTAAAAAATTTAATGTTAGCTTGCAAAAAAAAGGTTTAATTTAAAAATGTTTTACTCTTTTTAAAAAAGGTTTTATTTTTTTAATATTTTTAAGAAAAGTTTTCTGATTTTGTTTTAAAAAAAGAGTTTTTATTTATTTTTAATATTTACATAAAAATGTTTTTTTATTTATTTTTAAAAACAGTTTTTTTTTGAATTATAAAAGTAAAATGTTAAAAAACAATTTAAAAAAACATAAAAACAAATTTTTAAAAAACAAAACAAAAAATAATAAATAAAGGGAGGGGGTTGGGCCGGTCATCACACCCGGACCCAACCCGGTTGGTTAGCAATAAGTCACAACAAAAGTTAGGGTTTCCAAACCCTAACTTCTTCTCGCGGCGCCGCTGTTCTTCATCTTCCTCTTCTTTCTCGCCGCAACTCTCTCTCGTATACTCTTATCCTCCCAACCTGAAAAAGAAAAAAACAAATACATATCGATCCTGAATCATGAGTTTACATTGTTTTGACGGTGGTTTTCACAGAGGCTTGCGATGATGACGATATAGTCTGAGCTTCAAAAAGGGTTTGCCCGTTGTTGTTCGAAACGGCGCCGGTGATCCTTCTTCTCTCTCTCGCGATCGCTTAGGGTTTGTTCGCGGCTTCGTCGCTTTGATGTTCTCCCTTTCGCGATTTTCTCGTTAGGGTTTGTACGCGATTCGTCCTCGTTTTCTCACAGGTGAAATCGTCCTTTTATATCACTCTGATTTATCTTTTGGGCCTTTAATCTGTGTTGGATTGGCGTTACTTTTCTGAGATTGATTTTGATGATTCGATTTGATTTTGTTGGGGTTTTTAGCATCCATTTCTGATACGATTTGATTTTATCTGAATCGAAGTTTTCCATTTTGTTGACAGATATGATTTGGATTTCATTTGGTATGATTCTGATATCTGATTGAACCTTGTTAGGATCTGATTGGATTCGTAATTGGATTTGCTTCGAAACGTTTTTTCTCTGATTTGGAATTGATATCAAATCAAAATCTCTTTCTATTATTTTTCTGATATGGTTTGCCTTGCACCTTCAGGTTGGATTGATTGATATCTGATATCGATTATGTCGTGGATTTGATTTGATTTCCAGATGCTGATTGTTTTGATTTCCAGCTGATATGGTTTCTTTGATCTCTTTTCCTGATACGATCTGGATATTGGTTTGTTTTGCTGACATGAATTCTTTTCCTGATGCAGTTAGCTTTTCCTCTTCTTCTTTCAGAGAGGGCTGATACCACGGCTTTGGTCGAGTCAGAATCGCCGGGAAAGGTATACGGCGATGATGATAATATTCTGAGCCTGATGATACTGCTGTTGCCTCTGATGATCTATGTGGGGTTCTTCGCTTGTGGTTTATCATTTGTTCCATTTGAGTTGTTTTAACCATTAACCCGTGATGAACTTTTGCTGATGCTATTTGCTTCTTGCGTTTCAGGGCTGGTATTTTGGGCAATCGTGTCCAACTATGAGTTCGAATGTTGCTTAATGTTGCCTTGAGACATTTACCTGATAGTGGCTGCGAGTTTGGGCGATGATGTTCATCTGAGCCGCGACGACTGATATGGACTGCTATGGTTTTGCGCACTCGTTTATCTTATGAACCGAGATGTTTATGTTTGCTTATCCTTGCTGGTACAATTCGTGCCATGATTTTGTGCTGTGATCTCCAACATGAAGCTTGACTTTAATTGATGCCTCTGAACTTTGATGCAGCGTATGATGCTGTTTTGATTTGCCTTTCGTTTTTCTGATACTTTGTTGAGGCCATTCAAAGTCTGTTCTGTTTAGGCTTGGTTTTCGTTCTGAACTATTTTGACGCAATTTGATGCAGTCTTGGCTTCATTTTAGTTTGAATTTCCATTTACTTGTGGCATCTTATGAACTGTCTTGTTTTTGAGTTTCTGTCATCAATTTGTACTGATGCTGTCGTGGACTTTCAGGCATTGGAAACTTCGAAAACAAAATGACTCTGACCTACCGGCATCCGGGTCTGAATTCAGATTGACTATGTTGCCTTACTCTCGTATCAGTTTGGAAATCCAATCACGGAAAAACGAATCAGTCCCGCTTCTTTTATCACTTCTATCTCTCGGATGTCCCGTAACGATAAGAACAGGTGTTACCTGATCTGACGCCAACGGCGCGGATCGGTAACGGGGGGTAGGACGCAGCTTCGGTTGTGCCACTCCCGGCACTCGATGATGACGATGTTCTGAGAGTGTCAAAAATAATTTCTAACCCCTTCTATTCTGTTTGTTCTGTTTTGATGTGCAGGTGAATTTGGAGATTTTGCGGAGAAGCTCAAGGGACATCTTAGAAATTATTAGGACTTAGGATTTAGGATATGCCATCTTTATTTCTCTGTAACTTGTAATAAAAAAAAATATTATGAAATAATTCAATAATACATTTTTTTATCCAAATTATTTCCCTTTTATAAATCATGATGAAATATTATTCAAATTTCTATCCAAATTCTCTTTACAAATAATAATAAAATATTATGAATGAACTTCACATATTTATTAAAATCATTTTCCTATTTCCTTTCCATGATTTAATTCGCCAACATCTCAACATCCGATTAAATCTTATCAGACAAATATCCTTGAATTAATTCGATCCAAATCTTAATAACTTCAACACAAATAAGCTCCATCAATCAGTAGAAGTTTTCACTGTTGTCCCTCTAAAGATGAACTGGAAGATAGAAGAATGATTTCTTGTTAAACCCTGTTCCACAGATCAGATTTTCCAAACCAAATTGATATCAAACCTACGTAAATAAACGCCTCAGGAGTAAAACCTCATTAGGCCCCAAAATTACGGATTATGCTTCAAAATAACCAAAACGCCCCTGGGGTATTTCCTGCAAAACAAACACCTTCATGACTTGTTAGTGGTTAGCAAATGTACATATGAGATGTTATGCGAAATGACTGACTAAAATATAAGGGTAAAATTTGGGGTATTACAGTTGCCCCTATTTAAATAGCTACACCGGACGATTTGAGTGACAGAGACTCGAGGAATCGTGGTGGAGAGATTTAAATATAGATAACCGAAAATTTTGCCCTTATGTGCGACGATATGCAATGCTATGGACAAAGCGGGAACAGCTTAACGCAGATGATGCCATGAATATGATATGATGCGTATGCTGGAATGATGAATGCGAAAATGATGACGAATACGACGACACAGGGACAGACGCTACGAGAAGAATACACTGGGGAAAATGACGCGCTGAGACACAGTACAACACTGGGGACTTCTAAAAATGATGGTCAACTGGTGCAAACACGACCAATTGTCTTTTTTAGAAAACGAGATTCTCAACTGGAGATGGTACCTATGAGACGACCTCCACTGGGGAATCTAAAAATAAAACTGGATCACGTACGATTGCAAGATCGATTACCGAATGCTGGAGCATTGAGCAAAGAATAACATCCAAGCTTCTATAAACTATCCTTCGTGACAGGATCGAACGGACTTTTCGGGAATCCGTAGCAAATATACAGGGTAAAAAAGAACCGGATGTATGCCAAAATAAATGGACTTTTAGAATAAGATCCTTAAATGGAGATGGCACCTATGAGATGACCTCCACTTGGGAATGTTTAATAATAACAGGATCTACACGGCTTGCAAGATCGATTACAGACTGCTGGAGCATTGAGCAAAGAATAACATCCAAGCTTCTATAAACTATCCTTCGTAATGGGATCGAATGGACTTTTCAAAAATCCGTATCAAATATACAGGGTAAAGACCAGCTGTATGCCAAAATAAATGGACTTTAATGGGAAATGCCCTGATAAGCTTCTCGAGGGAGAATTGTCACTCATCGTTGGAAGGGACTTATATGCCAAAATGGATAAGCACTCAAATAAAGAGGCTGCTGCTTATCTGATAAATAAATCTTCTCGCATTTAAGGTCGGCGCCGGGAATACGATTCTGATTATTCTCTTACTGAAGGATAAATAAACCTCTTCATGCTTCAAGATCGTGCTCTCCTGAACATGAAAAGGGTAAACTGAACTTCCTCATACTTCAGAATCGTGCTCTCCTGAATATGATTCGGCTCTTTCGGGTAAATGAAATTCTTCATACTTCAGAATCGTGCTCTCCTGAATATGAAAAGGGCTAACTGAACTTCCTCATACTTCAGAATCGTGCTCTCCTGAATATGATTCGGCTCTTTCGGGTAAATGAAATTCTTCATACTTCAGAATCGTGCTCTCCTGAATATGAAAAGGGCTAACTGAACTTCCTCATACTTCAGAATCGTGCTCTCCTGAATATGATTCCGCTCTTTCGGGTAAATGAAATTCTTCATACTTCAGAATCGTGCTCTCCTGAATATGAAAAGGGCTAACTGAACTTCCTCATACTTCAGAATCGTGCTCTCCTGAATATGATTCCGCTCAAACCTCCCCGTACTTCAAGATCGTGCTCTCCTGAATACGATTTGGTTTCTTCTTTTACTAAAGGGTAAATGAACTTCTTCATAATTCAGAATCGTGCTCTCCTGAATATGATTCCGCTCAAACCTCCCCGTACTTCAAGATCGTGCTCTCTTGAATACGATTTGGTTCAAACCTTCCCATACTTCAAGACGACAGGTAAAATGGAAGCCCAACTGCTCCATGGAGATGGCCATTTGCTGCGAGTCATAACGAAGATAGGATCGGCTTCTTAGGTGAGAGATGTTGCATACCGATGTTGTAAGATGTAAAGTGTAAAGTGTTGTACTGATAGATTTTCCAGGCGTGAACTGGCGTGTATCCGTAAAGGATTGTAGTTGATTTTCTTGAAAGATAGTGCAAAATAAATGCACGTCCGGGTACAGTGATAAACTTCTCAAGCGAGATAGTCGCGTATCTGTCATGGTATGGTGAAAACCTTTAGATGGTGCAAAATAAATGCACGTCCGGTTGGGATTTGACGACCGACAAGACTGAGATCCAATCTAGGATCGAGCTAGAAAGAAGACTGGTAATCAAGACTCCATCGAGGGAATGATCTCGAAGGGTAAATATCTTATCCTGGAGAGGAAAGATAGCTGAAGTAACCGTCATCCACGAGGATCGATCTCTGTGGGGAAACTGGAAACAAGTAGGTATTTTATGCTTATGGATGACAATCTATTTGGAGAGAATGGGCAAACCCCAGTTACTCGGCGGTAACGACCAATGATGGAGACACGATGAACCTGTGAATGCTAACGCATATGTTGATGCATATGTTAATGTGAATGTATGTTAATGTCTATATATGTTAATGTTTATGTATGCAAGATGTTATGAAATGAGTATGTAATGAGTATGTAATGAATATGTAATGAAATATGTAATGAGTATGTAATGAATATGTAATGAATATGTAATATGTAATGAAAATAGGCATGTGATGCTTATGCCCCTGTGTATGCTGACGAAACTGACTAGAGATGGGACGAGAGATGCAATAAACATCTCAACGGAAATACCCTGCATTCTCTGCAACCAATACGTCAATCATGGGTGGGAAGGATCAATGGTGGAACCAAATCTGGTTTTAAAGTTATGAATTCTCTGGGGAGAAAGTAATCTGCTTGAGTGCACAGTATCATGTCTTCACATGGGGAGAAGAAAACTTGAGGGACACTTTTGAGTTACCCAAGAAAAGGTTGTCAGCTTATAGTCTCTCTGGGGACTGTGATGAGGCAATAGTTTAAGAACCTGTTGCAACACTGAGATTTACTGGGGAATGAAGGCCGCTGTGAGTAAAATCCCGCGGGTGCATGAAGAAAAGTTGTGAAACCACATGGTTTTGATCTTGAAGGACCTTATAGTGGTCGCCATTTGTTTCTTCAAAAAAAACCACGGTGCCCCAGGATACTTGTGTTGTGAGGTAGGGTCATCTCAAGAGGATTTTATAGAGAACACGGAGTCTGGTTGCCCCACTGTTTTCAAACTCTTTGAGAGATTTGTCAGATCTCGATGTAACTGGCACGAATTAATCGTGTTACGATGAAGTCTTCGAGAAATAGCTCTTAAGAACGTCAGCCTCGCGTTGGTAAGCGAACTGGGAAACTGCCTGCCCCTGTTTAGCAGGATCTTCAAGTTCCACGAGTTATGTCCATATGTAAATCTCTAAGATATCAAGCAAAGTCGTCATGCCTGAAATGCCTATCCTGAGCTTGTCAATGTACGCATATATTTGTCTTGAATTTTTTGTTTTTTGTTTTGAAAAAGATACCTCAACAACTCGTGACCGAGATCACTGGTTAGGATATAAGTTTGAATTATAATGCCAACATGAATTTTTGAGCATAGCTCGTAGGAGTCAGGAAACATGGTCTTGTCAAGTATGCTTTCAACCGAAGTCCTACTTCAATTAGGTCTTTTGAAGGTTGTATCGTGGCTCGTTTCACGGTTTAAGAAACAAAGGATATAGGCTCAAAGTGATATTTGTACCCGCCCCTTCTTCTTGGTGTTCTCCAATCCTAATTCAGTTAACCGGATACGAACGCTCATATCTCAAGCGGATTTGCTATGGTCGAGAACTTATCAAGGCTTTGGACATGGCAGTCACTCACCTATTTCTTTTGGCAATTGGTCACACGACCTTGTTCTTTATAGGGGTTCTAAAAACTACTAGTTTGTTGTTCTTATTCCCTAACTTTTGCCTGGACAACGTCTTTTGATTTGACTTCGGAGTCCAGCGACATGCCCCAGTTTTGCCTAAGTCTCCTTCATAGGTTTTGACTTAGCGGGCTTTTATTATTTTTTTGAATATTCTTTTATGCACAAGTCGTGTAAATCTTTCGAAAGGCTCGTGACTGCCCCACTCCTTAGGTAACCGAGGGATAGCCATTGTATTGGACTTCTTAAGATGCTAAGGATAAATTCTCGAAGGTTGGCTCTTCCTTTTTAAGAGTCTAAGCGCTCGATCGGTTTAACTGAAACCTACCCTGCCCCAGGTTAAGATGAGGGTTCTAAAAAAAAAAACTCCTACTTCAAGGCTCAAAGAGGTTAACTAGGGATTAACATCCTTATACCTCCAGTGTTTGGGATTTGAAACAATGCCTTACATCATCAGCTGATTTCAATCGAAAGCATACGACAAGCAATCTGTCGTTTTGGGTTCGTCATCCTCCCCCTAATTCTCCATCAGAACAAGAGATCGGGTAAAGTTGGCATTATGATTTATGAAAACATTTTTTTTTTGAATGAGTGAAACGAATGGATTTATTCAAGACAAACATATGCGTTGCATTAATTAATCAAAGATAAACAAGTTCGTACATGCTAAATATGCTTAATCAAAGAGAAATGCATATAAATAAACAAATGAACTGTCGAAAAAATCCTTCTGAATGTTTATGAAATCTTGCATTCAAGAGTAACAGTTTCCTTTGGCGGAGCCTCAACGGAAAGGACGTCTGGTTTATGATCACTGTGAGTCGTCATGGCTTGCCCCAGTTATGCTGGTCACATCTTCAACAGTTTTCAGTCGTTGCTTCAAAATAACTTTCCCAGATTCTTGGTTGATCCCGGTCATATCATCTTGAGGGTTACTGAAATGAAGCGAGCTAATTACTGGATTCGGCTGATTTGCCACAGGAGTAGCATGCCTTGCGGAATTCGAACCCGACAAGTGAGGGACCCCGAGAGGAGTCTCGATCTTCATCTGCGCATCGCTAAAAGACAACTTCTTCGTTTCTAGCAAATTTCTGACGACTTTCTTAAGAGCATAGCAATTCTCTAGATCATGGTCGGGCGCACCCTCATGAAATAAACAATGAGCGGCAGCGTTGTAACTTGCAGGTAACGGATTAGGCGGAGGACCCAAAGCACGGGTGGTAATCAGACCCTGTTGTACCAAATGGGGGTATAACTCAGTGAAAGCCATCGGAATTGGAGGACAAGGCTTATACTGCCTCTTACAGGGATAAGGAACCTGGTTCTGTGATTGTTGGAGAACAGGAGCGTTGGTCACTCGTTGACTGTTGACAGGCACTTGCATGGGCGGATAACCGGAAGGTTGTTGATAAACTGGTGCTTGATATACCAGAGCGGACTGCACAGGCTGGTATGTAGGAAACTGCTGATCGAAAGGAGAGGCAACAGTAGCTACATAGGGTTGTTGAGCATATGGAAACGGATAACCTTGAACATAACTCTGCTGATGTTGCCAAGGTTGAGGAGTAGCCATTTTGCGGT
The DNA here is from genome assembly GCA_963859935.3 of Lathyrus sativus. Lineage (NCBI taxonomy): Eukaryota > Viridiplantae > Streptophyta > Magnoliopsida > Fabales > Fabaceae > Lathyrus > Lathyrus sativus. The sequence continues at coordinate 243,981,322 of OZ012735.1, forward strand.
TCCTCGAACGTGCAGGTCCTTTACCATGGTCGGAGTTAGGAGTTTTGCACTTGGGAGGGGTAGCTCGTCGAACTGGTCGAGCACTAGGAGGCACCAAACCGGATTGAAGACCGTGAGGAGGTACATTCTTGACAGTAACAGCTGGTTGAGGTTCCATAACGGTATTAGTAGTCTCAGAAACAACAGTAGACTGAGCATCCACCTTCACACTAAGAGCTCGTAACATCTCCAAAATCTGCCCTACACTTCCTCGAAGATCTTCGAGTTCATGGCTGACACGGTTGATCTCTTGGTTTTGATCTTCCATCCTTATGAAGGGTCGTATTGATGCAGAGAACTTAGGGTGACAAAACTGGAAGGTGAGAAAACCGCGTATGAGAAACCGGGAGACACATGCAATGCAAAAGTATGATGCTAAAATGCGAATGCAAATGAAGATTTCATGGAATTCAAATATTTACGAATATTGCGGAATACCAAGGAAACTTTTAATTCCTTGAAGACAAATTACAAATAATATTCTTGCAACCAAAATAGCTAAATAAAAGCCTAGAAAGTCCGAGAGAAGCATCTTCCATAACTTCAGTGAGCAGACGGAGATCCGGAGGAAAATAAATACTCGTAGAGTCTTCTCTTCTTGTAGGATTGTATCTCATCATTCTTCAATTGAATCTGCTTTTGAAGTTCTTCGTACTCGCGGACCATCACATGGTATTTGTTCTTCCATGATTCTGTTTCGAGTTGTGATCTCTTCAAAGCAATCTTCAAAGTCTCAGCTTCAGTCATGAAATACTCGACAGGTTCTTCTCTTTGAGGTAAAGGATCTTGGCGAGAGTAGGGCATCTTCAACTCAATAGCTCTTCCTCGGACCCATTGAAGGTATGGTTCCATGGACACACAATTAGGTCTTCCCAAACTTTCTTTGTCTCTCCTATGCAGATGATTCCAAGAAGATAGAATCTGATCTTGAAGCTTTTTGTCGTCTTCGAAAAAGATTTTCTCCACATGAATACCTTTAGGCGGTTCCTTCAAGGGATATCCCAACTGTCGGCGAGCTAAGACTGGATTGTAGCTAATTCCTCCATTGAAACTGAGCAAAGGCACATTGCTGAAGTTTCCACAACTATCAATGAACGATATCCCATCGTACATGCGATTATACCAATCAATATCAGAGTGAGTTAAAGCCATAACTTTTTGCGACCAACGTTCTTGATTAGATCTCCAGAATGGACCGGACTTGGGTAAGTGAGAAATAAACCACTTGTATAGTAATGGCACACAATATGTAATCATTCCTCCACCATGAAAGTTTCGAAGATGTACTGAATGATAAGTATTACCCAATAGCGTTGGAACTGGATTTCTCCTCATGAAGGTCTTGATTGCATTAAGGTCCACAAACCCCTCAAAACTAGGAAAAAGCAGCAACCCATAAATAAGCAGAGCAAATATTGTCTCAAAGGCAAACATATCTTTATGATCGGCATAAAATTGGGCTTTCTTAATTAGGAAGTCCCTGGGAAAACCGGAGATCCCCCCTTTAGTGATCATATTGTTTTTGACATCGGATATCCTTAGACAAATGGCTTTAGCAATATCTCGTTCTTTAGGGTCTTCCTCCAAGAAAGGGAATGGAGACTTATCCAAGATAGGTAATCCCACCAACGGAGAGTACTCTTCTAAGGTAGGTAAAAGCTGATAATCTGGAAAGGTGAAGCAGTGATAATCTGGATCATAAAACTGTAGCAAAGTCGCAAGAAGTCCTTCGTTTACTTGAATCTTCAACAAAGACAATAGCCTTCCATATCTGTTTTGGAACTTTTCTTGATCTTGAACCAAATCTCTTAGCTTCTCTAGGACTTCCAAATTAAAACCCTTAAAAGTAAATTTCAAAGTATGCCTTCTAGAGTGATCCATGGTATCCTACAATGTTCATAAATAGAGTTTGAATTCCATGAAATCTTAATGCGATATGATGTTTTATGAATGCAATGCATGAAAACACACAAAGTCCTAGGTTAAGAGTATGTGAGCGGAGTTAAGGTCTACCCATCCCCAAAAGGAGCGTACTATGGGTTAGTTGTACCTGCCGAACAAGGTTCTAAAAAAGTGCCCAAAGTCATCAGCCCATCTTTCGGATATTATCGACCTTCCGATTGACTCAGGGGTTAATAATATTCTCAAGAGAACCTCTTTTGAGTGTAGTATCGCGTAGCAACCGTTGTAGGATTACTCCCACATAGTTCCCGCACTATGTCCTAAATAAGGCCAAGGTGGTGTTAAGGTACTACGGTCCTCAATATCACAGACTCCAATCGACCATGGAAAAAGTTTTCACGATTACTCGTTCAACCGAACCATTTTCGAAAAGGTCTCAACTGAGCGGTGATTCTCGAATCAGCTTGGTTGGGATTCAACTCCCTATAAGCCTCATCGAATATATCCCCATCCTATAATAATGTCACTAGTCCGGGCGTAGGACTTATCTCACAACACAAGGAACAGTCCCAAAATCAAATTACAATATATACATGCAAATGAATAGTAAACAAATAGTAATAAATATGAACAAATTAGGGATAACCCTCAAAAGTTAAGTTGTCCCCAGTGAAGTCGCCATTTTCTGTTGCGGTGGAAATAGGATCACAAACTATTAATGAGTTTGAATCGCAATTCAATTCACAACCGCTCTTTGATTTATCCGAAGGAAAAGGTCAAAAGAGGGAAAACCTATTTTGCATCGTAAACACAATGCGGGGAAAGATCTAGGGTTCGGGGGTTGGTTAAATTTAGGGAAGGTATTAGCATCCTAAACTTCTGTAGTACTCTACAGGAACCTTTTGTTCAAATGTTTACTATTTGCTTTATTTATTTGCTTAAGGTATATGTACAAAGGGTTAAAAGTGAGAAAAGAGACCTAAGGGGTTAATTCTAAGTTTACTCGGCAAGACATCGCATCTTGTGCCTACGTATCCTTACGGGAGTGGAATCAGAGTAATCGTAGTTCCCCTCAAAAGGGAGGTTAGAGACTTCTTGACTGTGGTCAAGGTCTCAAGGGGAATAAACGTATCTTAGGGACACGCTTACGCGGAGTGTAGAAACTCCAAATCTCTACGTTGAAATGTTAAGTTGTAATTAGGGTTAAATTAGGTTAGGGATTCCGCGGCGGGAAACCCTAAAATGAGCGCGACGGCTCTTTGACCTAATGCTAGGGGTAAAATTGTAATTTTGCCTGCGGCGAGGCATTTGTGAAAATTAGGGTTTGTAAAGGTGTAAGGGTTGAAGGTGAGGACTATTGACACGGCGACCAAAAGCTAGACCTAACCTTCGGATGTGTGTAGTATGGCAAAATATTGATAAATGCGTGAGATGATTGAATTATGCAAACAGAAAATAATGACCTAATTTAACTATGCAAGCAGAAATTTAAAGAGCAGGAATTAAAGCGCGATTATTGGTTCGCGAGGTTACAACCGAGAAACATATACAATATGATAATGAAATAAGATGAAATAAGTAATGGTAAATGTAATGAGCTGCAAAATGAACAAACGACATTAGTGGGCAGAGTTAGGCGGCAATCAAATTAATTACGAAACAATAAAGAAAAAGATGCAAATTTGAGATTTTTATTATTGCTTTATTTAAAAAATCTTAAAAAATTTAATGTTAGCTTGCAAAAAAAAGGTTTAATTTAAAAATGTTTTACTCTTTTTAAAAAAGGTTTTATTTTTTTAATATTTTTAAGAAAAGTTTTCTGATTTCGTTTTAAAAAAAGAGTTTTTATTTATTTTTAATATTTACATAAAAATGTTTTTTTATTTATTTTTAAAAACAGTTTTTTTTGAATTATAAAAGTAAAATGTTAAAAAACAATTTAAAAAAACATAAAAACAAATTTTTAAAAACAAAACAAAAAATAATAAATAAAGGGAGGGGGTTGGGCCGGTCATCACACCCGGACCCAACCCGGTTGGTTAGCAATAAGTCACAACAAAAGTTAGGGTTTCCAAACCCTAACTTCTTCTCGCGGCGCCGCTGTTCTTCATCTTCCTCTTCTTTCTCGCCGCAACTCTCTCTCGTATACTCTTATCCTCCCAACCTGAAAAAGAAAAAAACAAATACATATCGATCCTGAATCATGAGTTTACATTGTTTTGACGGTGGTTTTCACAGAGGCTTGCGATGATGACGATATAGTCTGAGCTTCAAAAAGGGTTTGCCCGTTGTTGTTCGAAACGGCGCCGGTGATCCTTCTTCTCTCTCTCGCGATCGCTTAGGGTTTGTTCGCGGCTTCGTCGCTTTGATGTTCTCCCTTTCGCGATTTTCTCGTTAGGGTTTGTACGCGATTCGTCCTCGTTTTCTCACAGGTGAAATCGTCCTTTTATATCACTCTGATTTATCTTTTGGGCCTTTAATCTGTGTTGGATTGGCGTTACTTTTCTGAGATTGATTTTGATGATTCGATTTGATTTTGTTGGGGTTTTTAGCATCCATTTCTGATACGATTTGATTTTATCTGAATCGAAGTTTTCCATTTTGTTGACAGATATGATTTGGATTTCATTTGGTATGATTCTGATATCTGATTGAACCTTGTTAGGATCTGATTGGATTCGTAATTGGATTTGCTTCGAAACGTTTTTTCTCTGATTTGGAATTGATATCAAATCAAAATCTCTTTCTATTATTTTTCTGATATGGTTTGCCTTACACCTTCAGGTTGGATTGATTGATATCTGATATCGATTATGTCGTGGATTTGATTTACTTTCCAGATGCTGATTGTTTTGATTTCCAGCTGATATGGTTTCTTTGATCTCTTTTCCTGATACGATCTGGATATTGGTTTGTTTTGCTGACATGAATTCTTTTCCTGATGCAGTTAGCTTTTCCTCTTCTTCTTTCAGAGAGGGCTGATACCACGGCTTTGGTCGAGTCAGAATCGCCGGGAAAGGTATACGGCGATGATGATAATATTCTGAGCCTGATGATACTGCTGTTGCCTCTGATGATCTATGTGGGGTTCTTCGCTTGTGGTTTATCATTTGTTCCATTTGAGTTGTTTTAACCATTAGCCCGTGATGAACTTTTGCTGATGCTATTTGCTTCTTGCGTTTCAGGGCTGGTATTTTGGGCAATCGTGTCCAACTATGAGTTCGAATGTTGCTTAATGTTGCCTTGAGACATTTACCTGATAGTGGCTGCAAGTTTGGGCGATGATGTTCATCTGAGCCGCGACGACTGATATGGATTGCTATGGTTTTGCGCACTCGTTTATCTTATGAACCGAGATGTTTATGTTTGCTTATCCTTGCTGGTACAATTCGTGCCATGATTTTGTGCTGTGATCTCCAACATGAAGCTTGACTTTAATTGATGCCTCTGAACTTTGATGCAGCGTATGATGCTGTTTTGATTTGCCTTTCGTTTTTCTGATACTTTGTTGAGGCCATTCAAAGTCTGTTCTGTTTAGGCTTGGTTTTCGTTCTGAACTATTTTGACGCAATTTGATGCAGTCTTGGCTTCATTTCAGTTTGAATTTCCATTTACTTGTGGCATCTTATGAACTGTCTTGTTTTTGAGTTTCTGTCATCAATTTGTACTGATGCTGTCGTGGACTTTCAGGTATTGGAAACTTCGAAAACAAAATGACTCTGACCTGCCGGCATCCGGGTCTGAATTCAGATTGACTATGTTGCCTTACTCTCGTATCAGTTTGGAAATCCAATCGCGGAAAAACGAATCAGTCCCGCTTCTTTTATCACTTCTATCTCTCGGATGTCCCGTAACGATAAGAACAGGTGTTACCTGATATGACGCCAACGGCGCGGATCGGTAACGGGGGGTAGGACGCAGCTTCGGTTGTGCCACTCCCGGCACTCGATGATGACGATGTTCTGAGAGTGTCAAAAATAATTTCTAACCCCTTCTATTCTGTTTGTTCTGTTTTGATGTGCAGGTGAATCGGAGATTTTGCGGAGAAGCTCAAGGGACATCTTAGAAATTATTAGGACTTAGGATTTAGGATATGCCATCTTTATTTCTCTGTAACTTGTAATAAAAAAAATATTATGAAATAATTCAATAATACATTTTTTTATCCAAATTATTTCCCTTTTATAAATCATGATGAAATATTATTCAAATTTCTATCCAAATTCTCTTTACAAATAATAATAAAATATTATGAATGAACTTCACATATTTATTAAAATCATTTTCCTATTTCCTTTCCATGATTTAATTCGCCAACATCTCAACATCCGATTAAATCTTATCAGACAAATATCCTTGAATTAATTCGATCCAAATCTTAATAACTTCAACACAAATAAGCTCCATCAATCAGTAGAAGTTTTCACTGTTGTCCCTCTAAAGATGAACTGGAAGATAGAAGAATGATTTCTTGTTAAACCCCGTTCCACAGATCAGATTTTCCAAACCAAATTGATATCAAACCTACGTAAATAAACGCCTCAGGAGTAAAACCTCATTAGGCCCCAAAATTACGGATTATGCTTCAAAATAACCAAAACGCCCCTGGGGTATTTCCTGCAAAACAAACACCTTCAGGACTTGTTAGTGGTTAGCAAATGCACATATGAGATGTTATGCGAAATGACTGACTAAAATATAAGGGTAAAATTTGGGGTATTACAATAGGCATCAGTGATAAACAAACACGATTCAGACTGAAAGAAGAAGAAGAAAGTCAGTTAGTTCAGAACAACAGCAACAAGAATTTTTAGCATAATTCGCAACAGCCATGACAAAGGCATTCCCACACTATCGGAAAGCAATATGCCACAACAGTGCAGAGCAAACAGCAGCACATCAGCCGACAAGCTTTTGCACACAATGATAGTGGTTATTCAGCATCGCAGGTAGCAAATAATGCCGCAACATCAGTATCTGCAAGCGTCAGCAGAACATCGAATCACAGCAGCCTCGTCATGGCTCAGACTTAGGTCATCATTGCCGCTCTAAACGCACCAACACCTATGGTGCAAGCAACAACAGATTTCTGTCATCATCTGCAAACAAAAGGCAAGTAGCAGCAGCAAGTCACAACAGGTAGAACACAACACCAGCTGCGAGCTGCACCTACAACAACACTACCATATCAACAATAGCAAACTGCAGACAACATCAATGGTATCAGCTTAAGCACAACGGCAAGCAAGCAGTACAAGCATCGCAGTATTAACAATAGAAGTGACATCAACAACATCAGTTCACAACCGCAATTACCTCCACGGTTGGCCCTCAGGTAGCACATCATTGGGCAAGGCTCGAGTAGCCAGGAGGACAACGAGAAATCGTCGTCAACTCCCCACCGACTCAAGAGCATCAATAGAAATTCGAAAGCAACAAGAGGCAACCACAATCCCTCCCAGCTCAGACACAATGTCGTCATTGCCGTTACAACCCAACATCAGCCACGACATAAGACAAGGCGAGCATCTGAACTCGAGTATAGCTTTCTCTGCGAAGAAGAAGAAAAGAAGTATCAACAATTCAGCCAACCCGGTCAAGCTGCTAAGTAACTCAACAATTGATAGATTTTGAAACATGAAAGTCATTCAATCACGCGAAACCCTAACCTTCGTAACATAAAAGATCAAAAAAATTAGCTTTCAGCCGTCGAAGCCGCCTCCAGCCACCGTGAGTTCCAACCTCCGTGAATCCACTCCGCCGCCGCTATCACCCAACCCTTCGGTAACCCTCTTATCTCCATCCTTGTCATTTAAGTTATTGATGTATCGATTTGTTGTTTCAGGTATAAACAAGAAGAAAACGAGTAATGTTTTCTGAGAAACGAGAAGCGAGAGATGGATTGAGTAAGAGAGGGTAACGATCAGAGATGAGGGAGAAGAAGGCGCGATCGCGATTGATTTTGGAAAAGAGGAACCGAGGGTTCCAACCTTCGTTTCTCATTGGGTTCTAATAAAACACTTAGCATATTATAACTTTTTTTACTTATAGAACATCGCCTAAAACCATAACAACCCTTTTATAAAGTAAACTCACCTAAAATAATTTTCATATACATGCAATCCAACTAAAACCAATTCATCCTCTAGTTTAATTTGTCTAAAATCAATCTCTCGTTTAAAAGCAATCCGCTTAAAAGCAATCAGCATCGTAACGTAATTTAATCGTGCACACTCACATCCACGACACATTCACTCTCACACACTTCAGCGCTTTCATGGGTATGTGTATGATTTACCTATTTGCCCTTTTTATTTCCGCAATTTATCTTACAATAATTTACAATATCGCATTTATATTCACGCATCGCATTCCGTCCAAAGGAAAAACCTACACATGATTCAACAATTGTGTGTAGTGCACGTCATTTGCATCATTTCCCCACACGATCCTTGATCCCGTTCAAGTCGATCACTTAAGATAGATCCTACCCCATAGGAGGACCTTTGTCTTTATTTTACAACTCAGATACAAACAAAACAATTCAACATACAATATTCAAACAATCAATTCAACACAATACAATATTCAAACACCATAGAGAAAAGATGCCAAATCATCTTAAGCGAGATATAATCTCCACCCCACAACAATACAATCAAGCCGTAGGGACTTTGCCTTAAGAAAGATAAAGGCATACTCGTCAAACAATCCGAGTACTTGAGCCCCTTTCTTAAGACGATGCAAAGACTATTTTCCTACACGTTGTGGCGGTTAAATCTCTCTTAAAATAAAGACACATCTCTTCTCCTAAAATCAATCAAAACAACTACCCTAAACCCGTAGGAACTTTGACCACAGTCAAAGAACTCCTCTAACCCTTTAGGGGAACTACAAATACTCTGATTCCACTCCCGTAAGGATATGTAGGCATAAGATGCGACATCTTATCGAGTATACTTAGAAATAAACCCCTAGGTCTTTCAACCATTAAGCAGATAAACCTTAGCAATAAACAAACATAAAACAAGAGGTTCCTGTAGAGTACTACAGAAACTTAGGATGCTAGCACCTTCCCTAAGTTTAACTGACCCCCGAACCTATAACTCTTTAGCTTGCATTTACATTGCATTGTGGGTATTTTGATCTTTATCCCTTCCTTTGGACAAATCAAAGTTCGGTTGCAAAATGAATTAAAGATTCAAACTAATCAATAGTTTGGTATCCAAATTTTACCGCGACACCGTCATTCATCAATCAAGTAAACCTCTAACCTCGCCGTCATTCATTGATCAAGTGAACCTCTGACCTCGCTGTCATTCATCAAAATAATTTGACTTCACCGTCTGTCATCAAAATAATCTGACCTCGCCGTCAAAACTCCATATTAAATCTGTAAAAACACTTGACTTCACCGTCAAAACTCTACATAAAATTGGTAAAACACCTTACCTCACCGTCAATCCTCAAAATCATCCGACTTCGCCGTCAACTCTCAAATTTATCTGACTTCACCGTCAACTCTCGAAATTAATCTGACTTCGCCGCTAATTCTCAAAATAATCTAGCCTTGTTGTCCACTCTTAAAACAACTTGACTTCGCCGTCATTTCTCAACATAATCTGACCTCGTCGTCCACCTTTAAACAGTCTGACTTCGCCGTCAACTCTTAAAATAACCTGACTTCACCGTCAACCTTTAATAATCATCCGACTTTGCCGTCAGTTCCCAAAACAATCTGACTTCGCCGTCGATCCTCAAAATCATCTGACTTCGCCGTCAATTCTTAAAATAACCTGACTTCGCCGTCAACCTTTAAATAGTCTGACTTTGCCGTCAACTCTTAAAATCATCTATACAAGCATCTGACATCACCTTCAGGCCTCGACATCAAGTCGGTAAAAGCATTTGACCTCATCTTCAGGCCTCGACATCAAGTCGGTAAAAGCATCTGACCTCGCCGTCAGGGTGAAGAAATCCATTAGGGAAATATGAACTTGAATAGATAGACTCTGTTGCAGAGAATGATAAAATGAACACATCTGTCAATGATCTTGCTGGAGATACACCTGAAAATAAAAAGGTAACAACCTGGCTTATGTTTCACATGCACATGTTTGAGTATGGCGTAATGCTTCATACGAAATGAACCAACAGCAACAAAATAAATGCTGAAGAGAGGAAAACAACTCCGCTAGGGGAAGACTAGGCATGCCTAGTGCAAACGAACTCATGTTGGGGAATACAAGCCTTGGATGGCCTCCGAGATAACTTCCGGGTAAAGCTGCTCTGCTAAGCACAAATCCATTCCGCTGGGAATCAAAATCAAACTCTGCTGAGGAAAGCGCCCTGGATGGCCTACCAGAATATAACTCTTTTGGGAAACAAACAACTCGGCTAGAGACAACGACTCCACTCTACCGGGGAAATCAGCCCTGAATGGCTTGCCAGAAAATAAAATTCCAAGGAACAGACAACTCTGCTGGGAATCAAGGCAGACTGCTGAAGGTTTAATCCACTATCTGTTAGGGATTATGAATAAGATCTACTGGGGAATCATCCCAAACAATCTCAGGAAAGAAAGCCACTCCACTGACTTGGCTGAGGATTGTGTAAGGAGGGAATCAACATCAACCTCTGCTTGGGGAAAATGAGCACAATGCTCAACAATATCGACCTCTGCTTAGGGAGAATGAGCACAATGTCCCGGACTCTTGAGGGGAAAGGAGCTAATAGTTCAGACTCTGCGGGGAAATGAAATTCCACACTCATTCCACTGCTGGGGATAAATCCACATCTACCTGTTGGAAATGCTCCTACTCTGCTGGAGACATCAATCTCGACCTACTGGGGATGTGAGCACGCTTAACTCGCGCATTTCCCTTATATGAGGGACTTCTGGAAAAGTCTCGAGGATGAGTGTCCTACAAATGACAAACAAACAAACATATTTTGTGCAACAAACATCACCTTACTTATCACCTGTGACATTATTCAAGCAAAAACATTGTTTCGATTATGGTTGGCAGAACCCACAAAGTTATGTATGCAAGGTTTTATCAAAAACAATCAGGCGTCTTTTGCAAACAAAACGGTAAAAGCTGAACCAAAAATAAAAGTTTTCTGAATAGTATGTTTTATTGATGAGTAGCCCGTAAATAGGAAAATTTACAAGGGGCGCAACTCCTGAAATAAGAAAGCCGCGTAAGCAAAATACAGAAATGCACAAGAATATACAAAAATGTCGGCAATGTGGCACAGACAACCACCATAGAACGACTCAACTATGACTCGCGTGACTTCGACACCTTTCCGATGCTTCGTCTTCTGAGGAGATTGATTTGGACGGATGATTCTCGAGTTTTCCCATAATCCACTATGCTTTGAAGATCTATGCGTGGACCGCAGTCGTTTGCTTTTCAAATCCCAAACTTTTTCCTGAATCGCCCTTGCGGGTTTTCGATTCACCGGGATACCCATTTTTGCCAAAGTCGCCCTTTCAGGTTTTCAACTTTGCGGGTTTACATTTTTCTTTTTATCCCTAATTTTTGCCCGAACCTATCCTTTTATGGTTCGCCGGGATGCCCCATTCTTGCCTGGACTTTCTTTTTCTTTCCAGCGGGTCTATTTTTTAAGCAAAGTATCTTTTGACTGCGTCCGCATTCCCGGGGGACGTAAAATCTTCACCATCCATGGTTGAGAGTAGCAAGGCTCCTCCGGAGAAGACTTTGCTCACAACATACGGACCTTCATAATTGGGAGTCCATTTGCCCCTGTGATCGTTCTGTGGTGGGAGAATCTGCTTTAACACCGAATCACTTGCCTGAAAGCTTCGAGGACGCATCTTCTTATCATAGGCTTTCTTCATCCTGCTCTGATACAAACATCCATACGCAAGAGACTCCAGTCTCTTCTCATCCATCAAACTGAGTTGATTCAACCTATTCTTCACCCATTCTGACTCATTTAGTTTGACGTCAGCCAGAACTCTCAAAGATGGGATCTCGACCTCCAATGGCATGACAGCTTCCATGCCATATACCAACGAGAAAGGAGTTGCCCCAGTTGAAGTACGCACCGAGGTACGATATCCATGTAGAGCAAAAGGCAACATCTCGTGCCAATCCTTATAAGTCACAACCATCTTCTGCACTATCTTCTTTATGTTTTTGTTGGCCGCTTCCACAGCGCCATTCATCTTCGGACGGTATGGAGACAAATTATGATGCTCAATCTTAAAGTTCTGGCACAATTCCCTCATCATCTTGTTATTCAGATTAGAACCATTATCGGTAATGATCCTCTCAGGTATTCCATAGCGGCAGATGATGTCCCTTTTGATGAATCAGGCTACAACTTGCTTCGTGACATTAGCATAAGAAGCTTCTTCGACCCATTTGGTGAAATAGTCAATAGCCACTAAGATGAAACGATGCCCATTGGATGCAATCGACTCGATCTTGACCATCATATCAATCCCCCACATGGAGAAAGGCCATAGAGATGACATGACATTTAAAGGACACGGCGGCACATGAATCTTGTCGGCATAGATCTAACATTTGTGGAATTTCTTGGCGTACTTAAAACAATCAGACTCCATAGTTAATTAATAATACCCTGCTCTCAACAACTTTCGAGACATGGCATGCCCACCTGCATGTGTTCCAAAGGCTCCTTCGTGGACCTCTTCCATAAGCAAATTCACTTCTTTTTCGTCCACACATCTTAGCAGCACTAAGTCAAAGTTCCTTTGATAGAGCACACCGTCTGGATTCAGGTAGAAGTTACCAGATAACCTCCTCAAGGTTTTCTTACCCCGGGCCGATGCCCCAGGCGGATACTCTTGATTCTTGAGAAAGTTCTGGATGTCGTAAAACCACGGCTTGCCATCAAAAGCTTCTTCAATTTCAAAAATTAATGTCGGCCTAGCGAGGCGCGAGATAACAATTCTCGGTGCATCGTTCCAGAAGTTTACTTTGTACATTGAAGACAGCGTAGCCAAGGCATCTGCCATCTGATTTTCTGCTCTCGGCACATGGTGAAACTCTACACGATCGAAGAAAGGTAGCAATCTTCTTGCGTAGTTCATATAAGGGATCATATTTGGTTGGCGCGTCTCCCACTCTCCTTTGATCTGGTTGACCATTAAAGCTGAATCACCGTAGACATCAAGGTTCTTGATTCTCAAATCGATTGCTTCCTCGATACCCATGATACATGCTTCATATTCGGCCTCGTTGTTTGTACAGGGAAATGTCAACCTGGCAGTGAAGGGTATATGCGTCCCATGGGGGGTTGTAATGATTGCCCCAACTCCACTGCTGTAGGAGTTAACAACACCGTCAAAGATCAATTTCCACTGGGAACCCAACTCAGGACCTTCGTCCGGAAATGGCTCATCACAATCTTTCATCTTCAAGTACATAATGTCTTCATCGGGAAAATCAAACTTCATTGGGTGATAGTCGTCAATTGGTTGCTCTGCGAGATACTCTGACAGAACACTCCCTTTAATAGCTTTCTGAGACACATACTGAATGTCGTATTCTGTCAGAACCATCTGCCATCTAGCAATCCTTCCTGACAGTGCTTGCTTTTCAAATACGTACTTAATCGGATCCATCTTTGAAATTAACAAGGTTGTATGGTTTAGCATATACTACCTTAGGCGTTTGGCGGCCCAAGCCAGTGCGCAACAAGTTTTCTCCAACATTGAGTATTTGGACTCACAATTTGTGAGCTTTTTACTCAAGTAATAAATTGCATGCTCTTTTCTTCCAGTCTCGTCATGCTGACAGAGAACACAACCCATGGAATTCTCAAGAACTTTTAAGTACATTATCAACGGTATTCCAGCCACCGGGGGCATCAGTATTGGAGGTTCCTGCAGATACTCTTTTATTTTCTCAAACGCTTTCTGACAATTCTCATTCCAAACGACCGCCTGATCTTTCTTTAATAACTTAAATAATGGCTCACAAGTGGCTGTGAGGTGAGATATTAACCGAGCGATGTAGTTCAATCTACCTAAAAAACCACGAACTTGTTTCTCGGTCTTCAGTGCTGGCATTTCTTGAATTTCTTTGATCTTTGAAGGATCAACCTCTATACCTTTCTCATTGACGATGAACCCCAACAATTTTCCTGACCGCACGCTGAATGTACACTTGTTTGGATTTAGCCGAAGTTTGAACTTCCTCAATCTCTCAAACAGCTTTAGAAGATTTACCAGATGCCCCTCCTTTGTTTGGGACTTCGCAATCATATCATCAACATATACTTCAATCTCATGATGAATCATATCATGAAAGAGAGTCACCATAGCTCGTTGATAAGTTGCCCCTGCATTCTTCAAACCAAAAGGCATTACTTTATAGCAGAACGTCCCCTATGGCATGATGAAAGTCGTCTTCTCTATGTCCTCTGGCGCCATTTTAATCTGATTGTATCCGGAAAAGCTGTCCATGAAGGAAAACACTGAGAATTGTGCGGTGTTATCAATAAGCACGTCAATATGAGGGAGCGGAAAATCATCCTTTGGGCTCGCTCTATTCAGGTCCCTATAATCGACACACATCCTGACCTTTCTATCCTTCTTGGGCACGGGCACAATGTTTGCAACCCCTGGAGGGTAATTGGTCACAGCAAGAAATCCGACGTCTAACTGCTTCTGAACTTCTTCTTTGATCTTCACTGCCATGTCAGGCCTGGTTCTTCTCAATTTCTGTTTAACAGGAGAACCCTCTTCTCGAAGAGGCAGGCGATGAACTACAATATCTGTGTCGAGTCCAGGCATATCTTCGTATGACCAAGCAAAGACATCTTTATACTCTTGGAGTAACTCAACCAGTCTTCGCTTGACATCACTTTGCAGCGCGGCTCCTATTCTGACTTCCTTCTTATCTTCCTCAGTTCCCAGGTTAACGACTTCAACTTCCTCCTGATGAGGCAGGATGACCTTCTCCTCTTGTCTTAACAATCTGGCAAGTTCTTCGGGCAGGCCTTCGTCTTCATCGATCTCTTCTTCTGCTTGAAAGATCAGATTGTCAAAGTCACATCGAGTCATAGACGAGTCTAAGTCGATGGTATCTGAAATGTGTAACCTGCAATGATGATGATTTTATGCTTAAATTATATGCAAACAAACAGATACAAACCACATTGCCATTTTATTGTTAGAAAACAAAAACAAGAAAAACAAGGATCACAAGATTTTGAATGAAAAGACGCCTTTTTTATTGATAATGATAAAAGATTGTTCGCACACATAACAGATAGGGCCCTACAAAATAAAGAGCACTATGCTCCGGGCAGAGCATAGGGCAATACATTAATAAAAAAAAAAGCAATTACTCTTCATGGGTCACATAGATAACTTCTTCCACGGTCCAATTCTTCAAACCCTAGCCAGGGATACACGGCTTGATCCACGCGTCCATGTCGCAGTCGTTGTCTCCTTCCTCGTCAGATACGACATTGATTCTTTCGAATATCACCCCACCACTGGTGAACTGAGCAGGTCCTTTATAACGCGGAGCGTTTTGTGAAGAAGACGCATATGGGATATATCCCAATCCAAGTTTATCTTGTTTGTTGGGGACGCTTACCACTTGCCCCCATCCTTGTGCTGATCCGGATTCCACTACGGCTTGGGCTTCCTTGTATGACGACATGGCAATTTCTGGAGCTTTGACCTCGACCGGCACCTTTTCTTTGATTTGGACAGTCTCAAAGGCCTGACATAGTGTTTCGTGAATTTCACCATCGTCCTCCACATATTTGAATGAAGACAGATGGCTTACCATGATGTCTTCCTCCCCACAAACAGTCACAATATTTCCATCCACCATGTACTTCAGTTTCTGGTGCAAAGTCAATGTCACAGCCCCCACTGAGTGTATCCAAGGCCGACCCAAAAGGCAGCTATATGCCGGCTGGATATCCATTATGTAAAACACCGTATCAAAAATCTCAAGACCAACTTGAATTGGTAAATTCAACTCCCCAAACACGGAGCTCCTTGTCCCATCAAATGCTCTGACCACCAAGTTGCTCGGAGTGCATGTTATCCTTCGCGTGTCTAGCTTCATGAGGGCCTTCTTAGGCAGAACATTTAGTGACGACCCAGTATCTACGAGTACATGTGACAGAACAACACCTCTACATTCTATCGAGATATGCAAAGCCAGATTATAATTCCTTCCTTTCGGCGTCAAATCACGATCAGTGAATCCCAACTCGTTACCTGCATTGACGTGGGCCACCACCCCTTCCAACTGATTCACGGATATCTCTTGAGGTACGTAAGCATTATTCAAAACCCTGAGCAAAGCATTCCTGTGAGCTTCAGGACATAACAGCAGCGACAAGATGGAAATCTTTGAAGGAGTCTGTTGTAAGTGATCCACAATTTTGTAGTCACTCTTGCTTATCAAATGCATGAATTCCTCTGTGTCCTTTAGCAAAGTTTCCTTTTCTCTAGTCTGAGAACTTTCTTCAGCCACCACCTTCCCTTTTCCTTTGTCGGTCCTTTCTGTATTTACTTCGGAAGGTGCAAACACTCTCCCACTTCGAGTCACTCCTCCAGTTCCTGCCAAATTATCAATCGAGTCCAAGGGAGAATTTTTTAATTCTTGCTTCTGCCCATTGCAATAGACCTCGGCCCCATAGTTCCAAGGGACCGCCTTAGAGCTCTCATAGGGTACATGTCCTGCCTTTGTGAATATAATGGTTGGCCTCGCTGGAGGCGCAGAAATTGTAATCATCTTATACGGGATGGAGATGGTGGCCACCTTGTCTATCTCTTTAGCATTCTTCTCACAGATCCTGTCAAATTGCAATAAACTGTCATCCATCATGCGTTGTACATGGTTCTTCAGATTCTGACATCCTTCGGGACAAATCAAATAGTCTTCACAATCCTCCCCACAGCCAGGGAACACGCCACCTTCTAACAACTTGCTCTTCACAAAGTCTAACAGCGTCTTCAGATCCTTCACATTGGATACCAAGTTCAGGCCTTCTTCACTGACAATAGCATTCACACCACCACCCCTACCATGGTTAGGCATGGGATTTTGATCCACGTTTGGCGCATCCTGATTGAAGTTGATGGCCTTACTATAAACAAGGTCTTGTACCTTGTGTTTGAAGGCTTTGCAGTTATCGATGAGGTGGCCGGGGGCGCCAGAGTGGAATTCACACCTAATGTTGGCGTCGTACCCAGGAGGTGGCAGACCAGTTAGAGGTGCCATTGTCCTTTTCTGGACCAACTGCAGTTGAATTAAGTGTTGTAATAACTGAGCGTAGGGCATCGGTGGTGTGTCAAAATGCCTATTCATAATCCTTCTCCGATCTTGGAACTGTCTCGGTGCGTAATTCTGTTGTTGAGGTCGTTGTTGTTGCTGTTGCTGACGTGGTTGTTGTTGCTGAGGCTGTACCGCTGGGATGGCAATACTAGCTACTTGTGGTGGTTGCTGATAATACGGTCATTGTTGACGTTGATTCAGATTTCTATTTCGATTGTTAAAGCCGGATACTGCATTTGCCTCGTTATCTCTCTTCTTTGCACCAAAAATCTTTCTTCCACCTCCAGATGATGTCCCTTCCCCTGACTGTATCTTTCCCATCTTAATACCGTTTTCAACCCTCTCGCCGGTAATAATCAAGTCCGAAAAGCTCCCAGACATGCTGCCCACTAACTTCTCATAGTAAATTCCTGGTAATGTGGCCACAAACAAATCAATTAGTTCTCTCTCCACCATGGGAGGTTGAACTCTAGCAGCAAGCTCTCGCCATCTTTGTGCGTATTCCTTGAAACATTCGTTACTCCTCTGCGACAAATTCTGAAGCTGTACTCGGTTTGGTGCTAGGTCATTGTTCTACTGGTAGTGCTTAATGAAAGCTTCGTCTAAATCCCTCCAGCTTCTGACGTTAACTGGCTCTAAGACTATATGCCATTCGAGGGATGGTCCCGATAGACTATCTTGAAAGAAGTGCATCAACAACTTCTCATCATCGGAGTACACAAACATCTTTTGGAAATAGGAGCGAAGATGCACCCTCAGACATGTTGTTCCTTTGTATTTATCGAAATCTGGCACTTTGAACTTTGGAGGAATCCTGAGTCCTGGAATCAACCCTAGGTTCGACATATCCAGACCCATAGCATTTTGGCTTTCAAGGCTTCTCATCTTTTCCTCTATCGCCTTGAATCTTCTATCAGCGTCGGGTTGCAATCCTTCCCCAATATATCCCAGAGAGAAGATGTTTTCTTGATCATCTTGTTCCCACTGGGGACCGTTGTTACCTTGTACAGGGCCCATGGGAACTGGGATGGGAATTCCAGTTTGGTTTCCACCGCCCGGAGGGACAACCGTTGGGATAGCATCTGCCTATGGCGTACTGTTTTCTGGAGGAGGTACAACAGCGGTTCCACCATGTAGAACCCCACTTCCATCAACTCTTGACACCAGAGGTTGTACCAATGTCCTCAATTATTCTTGGCCGTTGGCTACGCCCTGCATCATGTCCATAAACTGCGTCATCCTCTCGCGAAATTCCTGAAGCTCGAGCTGAACTTACTCCATAACTCTTTGTTGATTCCCCCTCGTAGAGTACCTGTGGAATGTCGGGTCTTCTATCCTGTGAACTGAAGATAATCACATAAAGATAAGATTAACGGTCCGAAGAACACCTGCTATGCAAAATGATAAGTGATGCAAAAATGCAGAATGCAGACATGTAAACATGTTTCAGGGAAATTTCCCCCACGATTCTAGTTCCCAAAAGAAGAAGCGACCATGAAAAATCCCACAGACAAGTGAACAGAATAACAACTCCTCGTATAATAACAAGCCAATCAACAATGTACATACACCAGCTGAGTACAAAAATAAAGATGACCTCAATCAACAAGCCTGATGATGGTCGATACATAAGAGAAACAACAAGACACAAAGAAAGACAATCAGGCTGAGTGCCGAGACCAGAAATCTTCTAGCAGCTTCCGTGTCTCAGGATGATCTAGTCTGGCGAGTAGACCTTGTATGAGTTACTCTCGTCGGCTAATGGTGCGCTGTAGACTATCAACATGGTCGTCCCAGGCTCCTTCCCCAAATTATGCTTCAAGTCTGCTTCTCTTGGTATCTGCCCTCAACCTACAATCCTTCAGGTCTGCGATAGCTTGGCTCAACCTATGCTCACTGTGATATCTGAGAGATTCTTCCGCTGAGATCTTCTCGTCTTTTGCTTTGAGTTGACTTTTCAACTTGGCGATTTGTTGTTTCAGCTTGTCCTCTCGCTCCTTGTTGTTAGTGAGCGTGGCATTCCATACTGATTCAAACTTAGAGATTTCTAAGTAAGCTTTGTCTAGATCCTTCTTTTTGGTAACAAGCACACTATGGACAGTGTTCAGATCTCGGCCTGTGCGTTCTCTATCACTAGTCTCCTTTGTCAAATTCGTGCCTAGTTTGTTGATAAGCTCAGTTTGTCTCTTAAAAGAATTGACAGCATAATTCTTCTCGCTTCGGAGTTGAATGATTTCTTTCTCCAATTTTTCATTTGCTTTCTTCAACTCTTCCTTCTCCAACAATACCTGATTGTATTTCTGAATGTCCACGATATTGGGTTCTTCTATCATGAGCGGATACAGAGGTGCAACTAAAGGAAATGGAATCAAGAACTTTGCAGCTCTATTATGAATCCAAGTAAGGTATGGGTCGTAAGCTCGGCTGTTACTCTTCCCCAATAAAGACCTCCCCTTCCTCTGGATGTTATTCCATGCATGTTCAAGTCTTCCTAAAGTCTTACCCCCCAATAAAACAGTGAGATACAGAGATTCCTGTATCTCCTCTTCTCTAGGAGGCTCCCTCAGCGCATACCCAAACTGTCTGACCAATAAAGAAGGGTTATAGTTGATGCAACCTTTCCTTCCGACCAAAGGGACGTTAGGAAATCCACCGCAACTATAAATAATATTTGTACCCAGCATGTCTGGGTCAAACCAAATAATGTTCTCTGCAGATAGACCCATCAACTTCTCCGACCATTCTGAAGTACTATCAGTGGCAATAAACGGACCCGTCTTAGGCATATGACTGACAAACCAAGCATACAACAGAGGAACACAGCAATCTACATTCTTTCCTCTTCGTTTCTCATTCTTGTAGTGAACAGAATGGTAAACATCGCCAAGAAGAGTAGGCGCTGGATTTTTTGAAGCCAGGATATGGAACGCATCTACATCCACAAAGTCCGTAAGGTTAGGAAACAAGACGATGCCATATATACAAAGGGCCAGGATGGCACTAAACACAATCCAACAACCATCCTTAGCGCACTGCTGAGCTTTCTCAATCAAGCAAGGAAAAGGAAAACCATATACCCCAAGTCTCTGGATCATCTTCCCATTTAACTCTGAAGCCTCAAGATGCAAAATAGCAGCGAGCTCAGCCAAATCAGGCTCAATATCAACATGAAAAAACGACATCTGATTCTGAATGGGTACCCCTAACAGCTCAGAATATTCCTCTTGGGTAGGAGCCAAGACATAGTCAAGAAAGACGAAACATCTCAACTGGGCATCATAGAACTGTAGGAGAGCATAAACACCACTAATCTCATATGCGGAGGGCTTACAGACATATCTCAATAACCTCCCATAAGACTTCTTGAAATCTCCCATTACTGCTTTTTCACCCAAGGCAATCAAACTCAACAAAGTACTAACATCCGGAGCTGGAAACTTGTAGGCCACTGTACTCTTTAAGGGCTCCATAGCAAGGTTACTAGAATCGGGAGGGAAATAAACACATGCGACACAAATACATGTTAATGAAATGCAGATGAAAATTCAAATGCAAATGCAAACAAGGGATCAAGATTGCTGTGCTGTTGGTCGAGAAAAACCAGAGTTTCGCCTTAACAAAGTACCGACAGTAGGACCCACTAATATTAGGAACACAGATTCACACTTACAAACCGGGTATTCTGGAAGCTAAGGTTTCCTGCACAACCCAACCCCTCTCACAGGTATGGACCTAATCACTGACAAGGTTCGGCATCCTATGCGTTCATCAGCGTCACAGACTTTCTAGAAATGATGATACGTTCACCATTTCTGGTTTGGCATCATCATCTCCTGAAGAGGCCTCACTTAGCTGACTCACAAATGATCGGCTCCCAGAGTCGACAATCCTCAAATCCAAAATCCCGACCGATCCTAAGGATCTGAAGGAAAATCATCAAATAGAATCTCGTACGAGTGTGAATTTCATGGGGAACTGTATCTGCTAAGCAAACAGGCCCCCTCTAATCTCCACTACTAATACTAGGTTCATACTCAAGCCTGGGTCTGGCTTATCACTCAATGGAACTTCCCTCCCCACAGCACAGCAGTAATGATATATGATACGGAGAATAAAAATGCGGAAAGAAAATAAAGATAAAGCACATATGTACACACCCCAAAACTAAACAAACAAGCGCTAGGATTGACTCACATAGGGGATATTACTGTCCCCAGCAGAGTCGCTACTACGAAAATCAAGGCGGCAATGACAGAAGAGTCGCCGCCGTGAGTTATTTATCCCAAGAGAGGGAAAGGAAACGCTCAGAGAAAACCTAACGAAAAGAGGGATAAGATCGATCATCGCAACCAAATCTCGGGTTCGGGAGTCGGTTACACAAGAGGAAGGTGTTAGCACCCCTTACGTCTGTTGTACTCGATGGGATCCATGTTTGTTGTCTATCTAAAAGGGTGATTGAAACTATCTAACTACAGGCTTGAGGACAAAAGAAAAAGAAGTGACTCGGCAAAGCGACGGTGCTTTGTGCCTACTTATCTCATCTGAAATGAGAAGTCAGAGTCAACATAGTTCGACTAACTACGGGTGAAAGGGGGGAAGGATGCTCGCCAAGACATCGCCGTCTTGTGCCTACGTACTTTCCTCTGGTATGAAAGATCAGAGCAAGCGTAGTTCAGGCTAAAAGGAAACACAGGTTTGTTCAGCAGTTTTTTTAGGCCCGAGTAGGGTTAACAAGTAGTTCTAGCAGTTGGTGTATGCAGCTCGAGCATGGGAGACTTAGGCGTTACCGTTTGCGGTAGAACTAAGAGTTAACAACACTCTTATTTATGAAAATGTTTCCTGATTAAGATCCCGAAGGATGAAAAAGGTTTGAAATGTTTTTTTTGTGTTTTTAAGAGAAGAAGTGTTTTGAATTGAAGTGTTTATAATACATGTTGTACCAAAGTCTAGAACCTAGGATCGAATGCGTCGCATATCGCTCTAAGGACGTATAATAAACATTCTAGGCAATTGAGAGGTGACCCCTCAATCACCATTTCCTAAGTATAAGGCTCATGGTGCAATATCCATTATCTTTATTAAGTGTTTTATGATTGTTTTGAGATGAGAAGAGAAAGGACACTAAAAGAGGGACTAGATCCAAACCTAAAGTTGTCATGCAATGATGATCCTAAGATTGAGATGAAAAAGAAATGCTACCTAATGTTATCATACATGGTTGAGATCCTAAAGTCTATCATAATCTCTCTTGAACAAGAGAAATTAGAGGTCCTAGGGGAAAGAAACAACAGAGGAACAACAGGAAACAGAACAAGCATACAAGAATGCAAACATGAAATTCAAATGAGGGAGGAAATTGTGTAGGGTAAAGACAACCACAAGTTCATCTCAACCTTAAGTAGCAATATGATAAATGCTAGAGATAAAGGGAAGAAATGCATCAATATAAACACACAAGAGTATCAAAAGTGGGATGAAATGGCCTAAGCCAAACAACATCAACCACAATGCCACAAAGCAAAACAACATGAAAAGAGAAAGGAAAAGAAACCCTAACCCAAAGAGGGCTTAGAACAAAAGAAGAAAAACAACAAGGCATTCCCAAATATCATTCAACTAAGGCATCATCATGATTGGTGCAAAAAAATGCAACAAAAGTGTCCTCATGGTTCACCATTCAATTCATGTTTCAAACACCTCCAAAGGAGGGAACTTAGATAAGCCTAAATGGTGTTCCAAAGTCCTTAGACAGCAAGGGGAATGAAGTAAAAGTGCTCAAAAGAAAAAGCAAGTAAACCACAAGGAAATGCAAGCAAAATCCCAAAAGAAATCAAGCTTGTTTCACAATGAAACCCTAATTGGAAACTCAAAAGTTACCAAGAAAATGAACAAGAAAAACCAAATTTTATGACCTAAAAATGTGCAAGCACCATCCTTAACATGTTAACAACATGAATAAATATGCATTGAGAGCTCAAAAGATCCAAAAATGTCATATCCAAGTCAAACTAGGTTAAGATGTATGTATGAACCTTCCTCTAGGGTAACTTGACTTGCAAATTACTCTAAAAATAGGAAAATGATTCAAAAGTTACCAAATAAAATATAAGAAGCTCATAAATGTGCTGGCAACCAAAGACCAAAAGATAGCAATCAAAATCACTTCACAACATCACCATAGAAATTGATTCACAAGGGTGCTCCACTGTGAAGGAGGATTGTTTAAAGGTCAAATGAAAGGCAACAAAAGTCAACTCAAAAGTCAACCAATCAGGGGCAAAATGATCCTAAATAATTCTTCAACTCATCATTGATATGAGGATTGAATTTCATTCATTGGATCAAAATGAAATGAGAGAAATAAAATCAAGAACATAACATGTCAAGATTTAAGTTACCTAAAACACTTCCAAAGTTAAATCCCATTTTTAATTGAAAAATAAATCATAAAATAAAATAAAAATTTCTAAAAATAAGAGGATATCTCAAAGATTCTAAAACATATTTTTTTGGGATTTTATGACCTTTGGAAGTATTTTAAAATAATTAAAATCTCAACAGAAATAAAATAAAAACTAAAAGAAAAAGAAATAAAATAACAAATGGGTTGGGGTGCCAATAGCAGCCCAGAAGCCCTGCAAATCATTGGGCTTCACAAAGGGGGGGGGGGGTGCTAATAGAAACCCAGCCCATCAGAAAAACAAAAAGAAAATAAAACGCGGAGATCCAGTGGTACACGGTCAACCAAGGCCTATGGTGGAGAACTTCCTGGCACGTTGGATCACAAAGTATTCCAATCAGAGGGCTCACACGCTGCCAAATCATTTAATGAATTTTAAACTGGATTCCATGTGTTTGGTCAAAGAGAGACCATGGTGTTTCTTAATCTGGGCCATGAAATAAAAAAGTACACGCATCCAACGCTTGAGGGTGAGCCAGCGCATCGTCTTCAACCTCCAACAAGGGAGGGAAAACCAGACGGTCGAAACCACTGTTCCGGTCGTCTTCTCCGGCGAAGCTTCAACGGCCAAAACCCAGGTTTCTCAAAACTCAACCAAAATGCGCCAAATAAAAGCCAAAAGTGATCTACTCTTCAAGAGGATCAACAAAATACCATTAGCTTTGCAAATAAGTTCTTAAATAAACAAAAACGAAAGCAACAAGAAAAAGAGCTCAACTGCAAAAGTTCATGAACAGTCAGCAAATGATACCAGAAATGATCTATGCAACAAGAGGATCAATAATATATAAAAATGGCACAAGAACAATGCTTAAACAGTGAGAAAATTTGAAAGAAAGAAAACCTAAAATAAAGCTTCCTCAGAGCTCAGTGTGTGGGTGAAACTCGCAATAAACCAACCAGAAACTTTCTATGAACCTCAAGGAGTGTTTTAGAATCTTTAGTTTTGGTTGAAACTCAGTGGAACTCAAAACATGATTTTGATTTCCTCACCACTTTTTCTCAATGCTCTCTCACTCAAACTCTCACCAAATCCACTTCTACAGGTATAGGAATGTTCCTGGGATTATATATGATGGATTCAGATCAAGAATAGGCCCAATTCTGTTCCCTTTAGCCCAATTTGATTTTCACTTTTTTCACTTATGGTCATTTGAATAGTGCACGAATTTCACCTTGATTAGCTGTAAAAATGGCTTCCCTGGCTTGCATCTGAAGTAGGTTAATCAAAGGGCTGAAAATGATCCCTTGATTTCATCTTATGGTATGCTTTTGATATGTAACTTAAACTTGAAGAAATCATGAAAATGGCCACCAAAATGCATCCAAATTCTAAATCCAATATGGAATTGTGTTCCAAATGTCTTTGGCACTCAAAATATGCACAAGGTTGGTGCAAAATGTTTTCAAATGAATTAATTTTGATTTTTCCCTTTTTAAGCCTATTTCATGGAAATTCAATTAGGGATTCTTCAACCTATGCCAAAACTTTGATGTCTTGATGCTTAGTTGATCAAATGACACCATTTGGAGAAAGTTTGATGTTGGAAAGATTTCCATTTGAAGTGTGCAAAGTGGTGAAAATGACCTATAATGAAAATGACCTGTAATCCTGCTTTCCCAAAATACCCCTGCCTTGCAAGCCTCATAACTTCAGTTCTACAAATCAGATGAAGGACTTCTAGTACTCTTTGGAAATCTAGGATCATGAGGGACAACTTTCATGTTCATCAAAAGTTGAGGAGAAACATCCTTCTAGGTCAAAAATGGCTTGGAAGTTGGTTGACTTTTGTTGACCAAAATCACATTCATCTGAGGACTTGTAACTTGTCTGCATCATAACTTGAGTTCTATAAACCCAATCAAGGAGTTCTAGTACTCAAAAGAAAGCTAAGAACATTCTCTACAAGTTTCATGTTAACCAAAAATTGAGGTGGGACTTGTATCTTGAGATAGGTGGTCTTGAAGTTAGGCACTGAACATGAGATTTTACACTGAGAACCCTAATCCAGTCACTCCTCACACTCTTGATTCTTGATGAATTGATCTTGAAATGATATCCCATGTATCTTAACACAACATTCCATGACCTTAGAGATTTGGAATTGAGTTTTAATCTCCTTCAATTTCATAGTTGACTCAGGTTTGACCAGATAAACCCTAATTGCACCATCTTCAACTATAACTCTTCACACTTGGTATAAACACTTGAATGAACTCTACAATGACCCTCAAGGCCTCCAATGAGCTTAAATGATCATCTACCCCCATGACCATGGGCTTGTGATCCTCAGATAATCTTCAAATGGCCTTCTAGACATGAGGTGAACCACATACACTTTTCTGCCTATCCAAAGGGCTTTGCCTTGTCTCTGATGATGATAACCTCCTTGTTGACTTGAATACAACCTCTTGATTAGGCTTAGAAACCTTGACACATTCCTCTTGTTGCACACACATCTCTTGATCCCCTGTAAAAATGCAAAATGTTATGCAATGCAATATGCTAGAACAATGAAATGAAACATAAACCAAGTAAAGAAGGTCAAATTTTGGGGTACAACACATGCAGTTAGAGAGTGGTCAGATCAGATTATGGTTGGACTTAGCTAAATATTTTTTGAAGAAGTAGAAATATAATCTTGACATGGCTCTCAGACGCATGCAGTTACAAAGCTTGTCTAAAGAGAACAATGAATCCTTCAGAGGGTATGCTCAGTGGTGGAGAGAATTAGCTTCCAGAGTGCAACTGCCACTTATAGATAGAGAATTGGTTGACCTATTCATGGATACTTTGTAAGGTACGCACCTGGATAAATTGATAAGTGATGGGACATCAAACTTCTCTGACCTGGTAATAGAAGGAGAACACATTAAGAGCAGTCTAAAAAGTGGGAAAGTTCAGGATGTCTCGAGCAGTCGGGCCAGTGAAACTAAATCCTTCGATAACTTCAAAGGGGAAGAAGAGGATATAATCGATGCAGTTATGGCAGATGTTGGGTATTCTCAGGGTGAACCGGTGAAATATTTTGGTTCTTCATCTTCCCAGTAGCCATTATTTCTAGTGTCGTGTTATTCTTATGGACATA
The DNA here is from genome assembly GCA_963859935.3 of Lathyrus sativus. Classification (NCBI taxonomy): domain Eukaryota; kingdom Viridiplantae; phylum Streptophyta; class Magnoliopsida; order Fabales; family Fabaceae; genus Lathyrus; species Lathyrus sativus. Next base: position 244,008,123 of record OZ012735.1, read on the forward strand.
CAATCGTGCATAGGGCATCATATCAGAAACCTTGGGTCGCTCCTCATGAAAATAAGCGATCCCATGGCCGAGGTTATCATAATTAATGTCAGAATCAATGCCAGAATCAGAATAGGCCTCGTAACAACTTGGAAAGAAGGAATGCTCCTCTTCATCTAGTACATATGTCATACAGTCAGCTTCTACCACATCTGATTCAAAATTCATTGGCGGAGCCCAAGACTCTTAAGCCTGTTCTAGAACCTTACCCTCCTGGGTACAATCCCCAAGTGCAATATGGATATCATGGAGGATTCATGGGGCACTCAACCGAAGATTGCAAAGCCTTCCAAGCCAATGTGCAACAGTTGATTGACAAAGGGAACATATCCTTTCCAGAAGGAACTTTGGTTGTGCATGTTGACCTCTTAGTCGTCTAAGCTCGAAGATTTCAAGGGTCATCTCCAAAAGCCAGTGGTCCAGACAGGCAGACGTCCTCAACATTGGCAGTCTTTGGACACTTTTATCATTTGCATTTGTAGTTTCTTTCTTGTTAATTGCTACTTGTTTTTAAACATTGTTGTTTTGAATGGTAATATAGTGAAGTGGTTATGCATTTTTTGAATTAATCATGTTGCATTCACTCATTTATTTTTATTGCAAAGCACAGACATATACACCTCTTATCCACTCTACTTTATCATTGTTGTTTTAGAAAATATTGGAGAGAGGATGACGAAAACTGAACACTCATAATTGTTGGTTGTATGCTTCCGGATAGAACCCTGTTGATGATGTACATGCATTATTTTAAATCCCCTAAACACCAGAGAGATAAGGAGCTAGTCCTTAGTTAATCACTTCGAGCCTAGAAGTAGGAGTTTTCTTCGGACTTTCAAACCCTCACATCTTAACTTAGGGCAGGGTAGTTGTCAGTTAATTTGGCCGAGCATTCAAATTTCATAGAGGAATGTCCTTATTTGAGGACCAGTCACATCCTGTCCCTCTCAAGAGGCCATACCTCGAAAACCATAATGGTTATACCTCACCAACCAGGAGTGAGACAGTCACAACTCTTTCGGAAAAATTAAGACAGCCAGCGTCACATGACTTGTTTCAAAAAAATAAGAAAGAAAGCCCGCTAATTCAGGAAAAAAAAACTTGAAAGCAAGTGACTTAGACAAAAATTAGGGCATCCCGCTGGACTTTAAAATTGAAAAAAACTTTCAAAAGGAATCAGTCCAGGAAAAAGTTAGGGAACAAAAGAAAGGATCTCAAAAGAAAAATCCTCGAACAAGAACAAAGTCGTGTGACTACAGACATAAAAGACAAGAGGGGTAACTGTCACTCTAAAAACCTTGTGGGTTCCTTAACCATCACTCCTACCATCCAATAAACTTTTTGAAAGGTGAATGCTTGTGCCAAGTTAGTTGAACATGGGATTGGAGATCGTCACGAAGAAGGGGTGGGTAACAATCAAACTTTGAGCCTTTCATCCTTTGTTTTAATAACCGTGAACCAGACCATGATTCAAACCTTAAAAGACCTAACTTAGGTGGGGTTTATTCTGAAGGCATACTACAACGAGGTTGTGTAAATTGACTCCTACATGATTTGCAAATCATATTCTTGATATATCTTTCACTAGCTAAATCAGCACTACATCTGGACTATTGGTCTATTCGTCACACACTATCACATCATCCTAATAATAATTGATTTTTCAAAATCTGCATGAGCATCACATAAAATTTACCATTCATGAACGAACAACTTTAATTGCAAGTCAGTAGTTGACATTGAGGAAATTCCAACAGGGAGCAACCAAACAGGACTGGATCATTCAGCAGTCTGGATCATAATCGAGTATACCTTATAGCCCTATGGATTTGAGGCATTGTCATTCCATAAATTTGGAATCAGTCAGTTAAGGAAAATCCCCAAGCATCAGTTGATTATGGGGCAAATCATTCAAGAACAGGTTGATCAGAAGTGAGTCACCTCGAGACTCTACCAATCATGGGAAGGTCACCTAGAGATTCTATTGATTAAGGGTGAGTCCCTCCAGTTTTCAACCAGGACGAGTTAAGTCACTTCAACACTCATTCAGGGGCAAGCTACTTCAAGAGTACATTGAAGCCAACCACTATGAGAGTCGGTTAATCAAGGACAAGTATTTTCATGGTACAGATTCTGGGGCAAGCCATCTCGAGGTCATCTCATGGAAAGCTACTTTCTTTTCAAGGTAAAATTTCCCAAGGATCAGACTGGGGCATGTTGTACTACACTGGGGCAAATCCTTTCCTTCCTTTTAAGCAATTTTTGTTTCGTCAGCAACTGTTAAGTTCAAGACGAGTGTCGGGGAATCGTGTTATCACCCCATCAAATAACCTTAGCCTTGTTGTAAAGTGTCTCCCTTCTATTGTTGGGAATCTTCATTGGGTTTTATCCCACAGCCTGAACCTGTCAGAACATTGTAACCAAAATTACTTCCAAAGCTAGTTCCCGTCTAGAAAATCATATCAAGATACCAGTTCTCGTCTGGTAGACAACCTTCAAAACCAGTTCCTGTCCGGCCAACTCTTCAACAAATACCAGTTCCCTCCTGGTACACGTCAACTTTTAAACCAGTTCCCGTATGGTAAACCTTTTCTAAGTCTAGTTATCGTCTGGCAAACCACAAAGTTAGTTCTCGTCTGACAACATAACCTTTTTCCACCAGTTCTTGTCTGGTAGTCTCCCATTTTAAAAACAAGTTCTTGTCTGGTAGTTCCCTTTCAAAGTCCAATTTTATTGGTAACCAAGAAAAAAATCCCTAAAATTCCAATCACCATAAATTTGGTCCTATTCCTAAACCAAAAGCGCAACTGTATTTGGCCAATCATTCCCATCGGCTCACATGTTATCACATTCCCCGACATGATACTCGTTTGATCTCACTTCTCCCCAGTAGAATTTTCTCCCCGACAAATATTGTTGAAATTCTAGCACCCTCAGCAGGACATGATGGAGATTCTAACATTCTTCCTCAGCAGGAGCTCAAGGATTTGTGTTCCCAACTAATTGGATTTGTACTCCCTAGTGAGTGTTTAAAGATTGACCACATCAATAGGATAGTGTTGATAGGCATTCAGGTATTTATTCAACATAAGGCTCTTAGTCTTCCCACAATAGATATTTTGCCTCCCCATAGAGTCATGTTGTTAGATCAAAAGTATTCTCAATAGAAATAGTGTAAACTTATCCCCAGTAGTGTAAGGTTGAGGATATTCCCCAACAACAGGGTAAACTCAGTGTTGTTTCCTGACAAGATTGGTCTCATTGACTTCTCTCCCCAAGTAGAGTTTGTTGTTGACTCCCTCGACAGATAAATCAGCGGTGGTTGATATCCCCAACAAAGTCCAATGGTCATTGGCATTCTTCAAATTTAGATTTTTGGGACGATCTCCCAAGAGATGTTATTCACAATTACCAACAGAGTGGAATTTTCAACAGAGATTATATTCGGGAAGATCGTTCAGTGTGTCTTCCTCAACAGAGTTTATTTGCTAATCTTCTCAGCACTTTTCTTAGTGGTGTTCTTTTGCATATCATTTGCATTGCATCCTCATAAATGTGTAGCATTTCTATTTCGTATGGAGCATTGTGCCATATTCAAACATATGCATTCAAAGCATAAGCCAGGTTTGATATCATTATTGCCATTTGTTTCTCTAGCAGACACTGGCATCTTTATCCCCGACTGAAAGATCATTTATAGATGTGTTCATCTTACTTGCACTTCCCGACAGAGTTTGTTTGTTTAAACTTCTCTTTTCTCCAGCGGAGTCTTTCTTTCAGGTCGTAAGTCGATTGATTCTACTTCCTGTATATCTCGTATCCCAACTTTTGGTTGGTATCTTGTGTCCCTCGTGGCAATCCTAACTTTTGGTCAGTAGCCTTTATCCCAACGTTTGGTTGGTATTCTCCCCTGCGAAGTCGTGATCCCAACATTTGGTAGGTAGTCTTCATTTTTTTTGTGTTCGCCTTTGGTCGGTGTTCCGGCGATCCTAACTTTTGGTTAGTAGCCTTTCATCCCAACTTTTGATCGTTATTTCTTTGATGACGATCCCAACGTTTGGTTGGTAATCTTTATTTTTTGTGTTCGCCTTCGGTCGGCGTTCCGGCGATCCTAACTTTTGGTTAGTAGCCTTTATTCTAACTTTTGGTTGGTAATCTTTGGTGATGATCCTAAATTTTGGTTAGTAGTCTTCATTTTTGTGTATTCGCCTTTAGTCGGAGTCTAGGTGATTCTAACTTTTGGTTAGTAACCTTTCCTCATAACTTTTGATTATTACTCTCTCTGGTGATCCTAACTTTTGGTTAGTATCCTTTATTATCTTCTTGATTGTCATCCTTTGCTATCCCAACTTTTGGTTGGTATCTTGTGTTTGTTGGTTATCCCAACTTTTGGTTGGTACCCGCTACCTTTAAGTCCACCTTCAGTTGGCAATCACTTCACCCTGTGTATATCCCCACGGGTTGCAAATTTTCGGGTTTTTTTTGTATTAAATCACCTTTTACCTTGAATGTTTGTAAGTGGTTGCTTTTCATCCCTTCAGGTCCAAGTTGTTTGAATAGGGACAGTTGTAGCACCCCAAAATTTTCCCTCTCTTTTTCTAACCTTGATTGGATTTTGCTTCACGTTCATTTGCATCATCATTAGGTCATAGTTCATAATCATACTTTGCATGGGTCTTCTAAGACATGGGATCAGGAGTTTCTCTGAATCAGATCATCAAGTATCAATCTTAAATTCTTCCATATTTGTCAGGGATCAAGAGCCTAGGGTTTTATATTTTCTTTGATTCAAGCTAGTTGGCTGGTGTAAGAGATCAGGGTTATTAGAGACAATGGTTTAGTTTCAAGTCAGGTGTGTGGTTATTCAGTTACGCTTAAGATCAGACAAAAATTTGACCTAATTTTGGTCATACCATCAAGAGCCTGCTTTTTCAAGTTACCTGCGTCATGAGCTATTTCTCATGCAATGTATATTTAAGGTCATTTTGTTCCATATTAGAATTCATCAGGTTACCAAGAAATGGTTCATGTGATATTTGGTCCAGAAGATCATGTTCATCTTGTGCTCCTCTATGGATTGATTATCCCAGGGATTTATTCAGACAGATTCAAAGTGATTCAGGATTTCTCTTGACCGAAGATTCAGAGGTTGTCTCATTCAGATGACTGTTTAGAGGTAGTTGTGCCTAACTTATCAGAGGCTATTGGGAGAGTTTCAAGTGTGTTTTTTTGGATTAAATTCAGTCAGGGTGTGTGTTGGTGGAAAGTATTGGTGGAGGAATTATTCAGGATCATCAAATTCAGATATCCAAAACCATTTTTTACCCGAGTTTTGATTCATTTATCCTTTTTATTCTAAATTTGTTATTCATTTCCAATTTTATCCATTTGGCCAATTCTTCTAAATCCACTTTTGTTAATCCATCATTGGATCCATTCATCTTCATTCTTTTTTTCTATTTATTTAACCATTCACAAAATCCCAAAATCAGTATTTAATTTTCCATTAATTATCAAATTTTCCAATTATCAATTCCATTTTTCAATTATATCCATTCATGTCCAATTATAATATCCAGATTCAAGTTACAACCTTTCAAAAAGTTTATTACACCAAATTACCAAAAAATAAAAGCTCAGTATTTTCTCATTTTTATTTTTCAAAGCCCAATTCACAAAATACATGTTGTTTTTGTGAATTTACAATACTACATGTTGTTTTTTAAAAAATTTGGCTATCCCAAGTTCACCAACCCCACATTGAAACCAACCTGATTCCAAATCAATTCATCACACACAATAATACAAAACACATTAGCTCCCACTACACATGTGACCAAGCCACTACCAAGACCACATGATGAAGTCGCGCGAGCCAATACAAGTTTTGATCCCACGAAAGCCATGCCTCCTTACTGCCTTGCATATCACAGATCCAACCTGCACAACTTGTAGTAAAAGGTACAAAGCAGCAATAGCTAGCAGCATGCCATATGGTGAAAATCGTACCAGTTGCTACACTAACCTGCAGTAAAAGACAAAATAAATTGCACAAAGAAAAGAAACGTTCAGCCAAAAAAAAAGAGAAAAGGCCCACGCACAACTTTTATAACATTAGCACGCGAAAATTGATGGCATTTTGTACCATTTCTACTAAGTCCAAACACACGTCTTCCACCATCTCCTTTTCATCTTAGCCAAAACAATCTGTTGCCGCCAAACTAACCCCTTCATCACATCTCAAAAACACCTTCATTTTGTTTTCATACACACGTTAATCCCAAAGACAATACACAACACACAAAATATCATAAAATCACCAACAACCATTTGGCAGCAGCAACAACAAATCCTTATAAAAAAACAACATTTCATAACCCTTCATCAAACCAACTCAAATTTCCTCTTCATTATCTTCAACCTTATCCTTTAAACTCTCGCCATTCTAATCTTCATATCCTTCATCAACTCCCCTTCACCATTTATTTTCCTTCAAACAACAACCATTCAAACCCCACACTCGTGTCAACTCAGATCGGAACAGAAAAAGAATAGAAGAGAGTCTCAAGCAAAGTAAAATCGAATCAAACACAAACCCAAAAATCACGAGTGAAATCGAACCGGGACGAGGAAGAAGTGAGAATTTGAGCAAAATCCAGATGAATTGCACAGAGAGACACGAGAGAGATCGAACGAAAATGGAAAAATAAGATGGGATTTACTAGCTATTCTTGTTTATACTTGTTTGCCAGCTGGAATTTACTACTATGTTGTGCTAGAATTTACTACTATGTTGTGCTAAAGCGCTTTTGTTACCGCTGTTTGTTTGGTTTGGTTTACACTTGTATAGTTTTGACTTATTCTTTGCCATGTTGTTGATTTAGGGTTTGGCATTTTTTATTATAAATTTTTGTTGATTGAGGAGTCTTCACTCATAGTTGTATGTTTGGTTTGTATATTAATTCAACTGATACTTTGGTTTTGTTGGTTACCGCTTTGTGGTGAGTGAGGAGTCACTCAGTCTTGCTTTGTGGTTGAGATCACGACATTGTGTTTTGGTTGTGGATGAGGAGTCACTCAGTTTCTTAGCTGAGAGTACGACATCGTTTCTTTTGTGATTGAATTGGATAATGTTTACTTGTGCTTGTTCACATGATCCCTTAGGATTCCTAGTCCCACTTAATTTCTGATTAAGGTGGGAATAGGAGAGACATTAGGATTTCAATCCTTTGTATAATAACATTAGGTAGAGTTCCTTCTTATCCTAACCTTAGGATCATTTTGTATGATAACATTAGGGTTTTCAGCTCCCTTTAGTGTTTTTCTTTGGGTCTTCTCTCCTCACCTCAAACAATTCAAGACACTTAATAAAGACGATGAACATTGTGCGCCACGAGCCTTAAGCATATGGGAAATGATGAGTGGGGATTTCTCCTCACTTGTCTAGAGTGTTTAGTGTATGCCCCTTGAGCGATATGTGACGCATTCGCTCCTATATCATAGTCTTTAATGCAACGTGAATCTCTAACAAATTTAATTCACTTCATTAAAACTCTTAAACAAATTTCAAACCTTCTTTTATCCTTTGGGATTTGTTTAATAATCATTTTCAGAAAAGAGTACGTTACTTTTTCGTTCTATCGCAAACAGGCATCGACCCTAGCTGCTGGAATGGGAACTTAACATCACTCATAAAAAACACTTAACCAACCAGTGGTTTAGTTTTGTGAACTACGTTTGCTCTGATTTCTCATACCAGATGAGAATACGTAGGCACAACACGATGATGTCTTGGCGAGCACCCTTTTCCCTTTTTTTATCCGTAGTTACCTGAACTACGTTTGCTCTGATTTCTCATACCAGATGAGGATACGTATGCACAAGACAACGATGTCTTGGCGAGCAACCTTTTCCCCCATCGCCCATTGGTTTCTAAACTAGTTGACTTTGACTTTCCCATTGCACGAGGGAATATGTAGGCATAGTGCGGTGATGTCCTATCGAGTCTCTTTCTTTTTTCCCCCATTCTGTTTCTATTTAGCAGTAGCTTTTAGATAACTCACATTTTGATTAGACAACAAGCATGGATCCTGTTAAGTACAACGGACGTGAGGGGGTGCTAATACCTTCCTCTTGCGTAACCGACTCCCAAACCCAAGATTTGGTTGTGATGACCTTGTCTTATTCTTTCTTTTAGGTTTTCTTCGATCGTTTCCTTTACCTATCTTTTGGATAAATAACGTTTGGTGGCGACTCTTCTGTTTGTTTCTGCCAGTTGTTTTTTTCGCAATTGCAACAATAAGCATTCAGGAAGAATTGGAGCGAGAAAGTAGACAATCCAGTGTTTTTGGGAATGAAATTGGCAAGAGGAAGAGGGCCTGACATGGCCACCTGTGTCCCCCGACGCAGGCCGTGTCAGGATGTTGACAAAATGATGGAAATTGTGAAAAACACAGTGGGCTAACACGGGTGCCTGTGTCAGCAAGCCTGAAGCAGATAAACGTATTCAAAGAATACAGGGGGCCAACACGGTCGCCCGTCTCAGCTGACACGACCTGTGTTGGCTTGGACATTGATTTTCCTACTTTTGTGACTTTTCACTGAACGTTGACCTGGAAGGCATTTTTGGAATTTCCACCTACTGTTATTTGAGTTTTTTCTATTTAGAAGAGTTTGAGGAAAGGGAAGAGACATTTTTTGATGGGAGAAAAAATTTACGATCAAGATTGGAGAGATAAAGACGATTGGAGAAATGAAGGTTTTCATGAGCAGAAGCAATTGAAGATTAAAGTAATCTTATTATCTTGTAATGTCTAATTTTCACTTTGTATTTTCTTTGAACGATATAAGTAGCTAAATCCCACAATGCTAGGGGGTGCCCCTGATTTGAATTTGTAATGACTCTAATATTAGTATTGCAATGACAATTCCTTTTTTTCATAATTGATTTGATATCTATCTGTTCTTAATGCTTGCTCTGTCGGACAAACAGGGTTTCATTTTCGATTAACGATTAGGCTGGACCGCCGTTATTAATGCTTTGCTTTGGATCATTCTATAGTAGATTAAACCTAGGACTAGGGATACCTTTTAGGAATCAGAATACTCTTGATAATTGATTGCTTAATTTAATCTGTAATTCTCTATGGACATAGGAATTAGGGTGAATGATTAAAGGTTTTCTCACTAAGGACTTAGGAGTAAACATTCTAAAGAATCGGTGATTAGTTAGTTACAATAAGTTGTTATAGTGTAATTCAGAGTTGTTACTGAGTCAGATCATACACCATCTTTAGCATAATTACTCATATATTTTCTAAACCACTCAAATACTTTCTTTATTTTTATGCAATTGTTTTATAATTTCACCAAACAATCTTCAAACCCCAAGTACTTTTTGTTTAATTAAATTGAATTCAGAACTCTCTATCATTAAGCAGTCCTTGAGATCGACATTTGGGGAAATTCCCTTTTATTACTACATTGGCATAATAGTACACTTTTTATTTTTTCGATCAACTCTCTTCTTGGTTTTGGTTTCTAATCTCGACTAGTTCTAGGCGGAGATCTCGAAAACCATTTATGACAAGGTTTTCATTATAGCATATTTATTTGTAGATCATTTTGTTGGTGTAGTCGTCCTCGGGAATAGGAGCATTAGAAGAAGCGGAAGGAGAAGTGTCTTTGTATTTATATATGCAATCCTTAGTTAAAGTCGATTTGGAGCGAATCCAGAATTACGATCTCTCTTAGTGAAAAGCTTATGTTCAGACAAATGGTTGATGCTGAAATAATATTTGTGTTTCTCATAACCATCTCATTCACAAATAAATCCTTGACTGATTTGTTCACCTTAAGAAGGAACATCCAAGCACTTCCCAAACTCCTCCATTGTCAACAAAATTTCTTTTCCCTTGATAGTTGAGGACATAATACATCTAGGGTTAATTGAAAGGTTAGAGTAAAACATCTTGACCAAATCAGGGTAAACGGGTCTAGAATAAACAATTACTACTCCTAAACCTTAATAATCGAAAAGTGAAAGAAAATCAAAGCTTGTAGGAGGAAAACAAAATAAGTTACCATACTTGGGTGGAGTGAGAGGCATGTTTCAAAACCATTGCAATAACCTCTTCTCTTTGGAGGTTTGCAACAACCTTCCAAGGTCCAGTGGATCAGGTCTTTTGGGTGAAAGCTCAGATGAATCAACTACAACTTTTCCCTTGTCTTTTCTTGAAGGATCCATGAATGGGAAGCTTGAAAGGGGATACAAATTACTGTTGAGGGTGAACATAAGTGATTTTTTGGGAGTTTAATTGATTATGGGAGTTATGGGTATTATGTGAGAAAGGTGGGTTTTTATAGACAAATTTGATGAGTGGATAAGTAAATATTCTTGTTGGGAATTGTTGGAAGGTGAATGGGTAATTAAAGATATGGTTTTACCAAAAGAAAATTGGTGGAAGAAGATTGACTGAGCATTAAAAGCCATTGAAAATCAATTTTAAAAGTGATTATTTGATCAGTGTAACCGGTTAACAGAAACATTGTAATCGATTATCAACCCGCAGTTGATAAAAAAATTTAAAAGAAAAACCAAAATTTCAAATTGGTGACCAGTTAACACAATTGTGTAACCGGTTATATTTTTGATTCTTGAGTGCATGAATAGATGTTTGGTTATGTTTATTACACTTGTATTATCAAATTTCAATGAAATACATCCAAGGTCCACGTTGTAGTTGCAAAGTTATTGCTTTAACTAAAGGATTTGAGAGCAACAACTTTGTGCTGCAATATATTATGCTTAAACTATACTAAGAGCCACACATGCTTGCTTTTTGTAGGACCTAGATACCAGAGTGTTTCCTAAGATATGAAATGTGTCGATTGTGCTTTTCCATTCTATTTTACAGCCTGCATTATCTGAGTCATAATAACCAAATAAATCATATACACTACCTTTAGGATACTATAGGTCAACATTTGTTGTTCCTTTGAGGCACTTCATGATTCTCTTCACTAAGGCGAGATGTGATTCCTTCGGATTTGCTTGAAACCGTGCACAAAGACACACATTAAACATAATGTCAGGATGTCTTATCGTCAAACATAATAAAGAACCAATCATCAATGGAAACACTTCACATAGTTCTTTGCTTGTTGAACTGAATATGATATCGTCAACATAGACTTGAACCAATAAAGCATGATTTTTAATTATTTTAATAAACAAAGTATTATCAACTTTACCTTTTTCAAATCCTCTTTCACATAGAAAGTTGTTAAGTCTATCATACCATGCTCTTGGTGCTTGCTTTAAGCCATAAAGAGCATTTTTCAACTTAAAGACATGTGAAGGATTCTTAAAGTCTTCAAAACTGGAAGGTTATTTGACATAGACTTCCTCATTGAGTATCCATTCAAGAAAGCGCTTTCAACGTCCATTTGGAATAACTGAAAATTTAATGAAATTTGTTTTCAAAGTCGAATGTTTCTTCAAAGTCGGTTCCTTTTTCAGAGTGAATGTTTCTTCAAAGTCAGTTCCTTTTTCTTGATTGTAACCTTGAGCCGCCAATCTTGCGTTTTTTGAACAATTATACCATTCTCATCAACTTTATTCTTAAACACTCATTTGGTACATATGATGTGTTTACCACTTGGCCTATGAACAAGTTACCAAACTTGATTCATTTCAAATTGATTAATTTATTCTTGTATGGCAAGTATCCATTGGTCATATTCTAAGACTTTATCAATTTTGGAAGGTTCTATTTGAGAAACAAATTCCATGTTCAAGCAAGCATCCTTGATATTAAGTATTGTTGTAACTCCTTGACTTATATCACCAATAAATTTGTCAATTGGGTGATCATGATGGGTTCTCCATTCTTAAAAAATATCGCCTTGATTTGAATCTTGTTGAATTGATTCCTCTTTGTGTTCTAATTGATCAATCATTGTTAAGTTTGGTAACATCTTCCATATGAAATTCTAAAATATCATCATTATCACAAGCAACTATCCTCTTTAGAGGGGTTAGATTCATCAAAGGAAACATGCATTGATTCTTCTATATTTAAAGTAATTTTATTATAAATTTTATAAGTTTTACTAGTAAGGGAGTAATCAAGAAATATACCTTCATCGGACTTCTCGACAAATTTACCGAGATTTTATTTGTTATTATTAAGGATAAACACTTGCATCCAAAGATATGAAAGTGAGCAATGTTTGGCTTTCTTCCATCGAAGAGTGAGTCTTTTTTAATATTGACCTTCTAATAATCGAATTACTTACATAACATGTCGTGCTTACCACATCCGCCCAAAAATATTTTGGTAGATTTGAATCATTAAGCATTAATCTTGCATGTTCTACTAGATATTGATTTTTTTCTCTCTAGCACTCCATTTTGTTGTCGAGTCCTTGGTGCTAAACAATTGTGAAAGATCACATTTTCTTCACAAATATTTAATGATTTTTCACGTTGTACTTGCTTTGCATACTTCTTGAACGCCTTGAATACAACATTTTTCATCACTAAAAATAGTGTTTAAGAAAATAAAAAAAAACATCAACAATAACTAAAGCATATACATTACCTCTGAAGCTTCTAATTATTGATGGACAAAACAAGTCCATATGCAACAATTGAGGTGGCCTTGTAGTAGATATCACATTCTTTGGTTTGAAAGTTGATTTGGTTTGCTTTCCCTTTTGACAAGCATCACATAATTAATCTTTGACAAACTTTATCTTAGGTAATCCAATGACAAGATTATGCTATACTAGTTTGTTGTAATGTTCCATATGAATATGGGTTACTCTTTTATGCCAAAGCCATGAGTCATTGTTGTTTATCGTGAGACATTTTACTTTCAAAGATAAATCATCTAAGAAATAATTAAAATGTTATTAACTCTTTTACCTTTGAGTTTTACCTAATGAGTGGCTTCATATTCAATCAAGCATTCGTCCCTGGTGAACTTGACTTTGAAACTTTTGTCACAAAGTTGACTTATGCTAAGAAGATTGTGCTTTAGACCTTCAACATAAAGAACATATTCAATGGATGTGAAATATGGTGCTCCAACTTTTCCTATTCCAAGAATACTTCCTTTGTTATTGTCTCCATAAGTGACATATCCCTTGTCTTTTAAGACTAGAGATTAAAATTTGTTGATATCTCCTGTCATATGCTTAGAACAACCACTATCAAGATACCATAGATTTATAGTGGTTTTCAAGCACACCTACAAAAAAAATTAGGTCTTTTTAGGTACCCAAATTGCCTTGGGACCTTCATAATTAGTTCCTCTCTTGACCCACACATAATGTTCACTTTCCATACTAAAGTTCCTTACATAGAAAGAATTAGGTGTGTGACTAGTTATACCATAATAGAAACATGTAGGAACAAAATTACTTATATATCTAGGAACATAAGATTTCTTCTTAACAAATATTTTCTTAGGATAATGATGAACATGTTTTACTTTGTTCACGTCATTTGTTTTGGATTGGTCACTAGCCTTAACAAACGTAGTTTTGCTATAGCTTGGTTTATCAAATTTAGAATAATCAAGTCCACTTTTATCATTAGAGCACCTTTGTTGACTAAGGACGTCATCTAATCCAATTTTTCCTTTTTCATATCTTTAAAGAACTCTTTTCAATTGGACAATTTAGAAAAAAAAAGTGACTCACACTCTTTGCATGTAAAATTATGTTTTTTTTCCAACATATTTTTGTTTTTCAACTTCAAAATATTTTTTCATGGTGTCAATCTTTTCTTCAAGAGATAAAATTTGACTCCTTTGTGTTGACACCGTTTTGTACAAAATTTTACATTCATTGAGTAATTCATCTATAGCATCTTGAACATCATTATCATAAGAGAAAAATTCACTACTAATCTCTTCATATTCATCATCAGAATGGTGTGATGCCATCAACATAAGATTTGCATATTCTTCACTTTCTGCATCGGATAATGAACTTACTTAATTTCCATCCCTTTTAGATTTTGTCTCTTTTCTACTTTTGAAGCTGCTATTCTTGGTGATTTTTGGGCAATCCATCTTTATGTGTCCTTGATTTCCACATTAAAAGCAAGTGCCATTTTGTGCTAAAGTGAAAGCATTCTTTTTCTTGAAAAATTTCTTTCTTTTGGCATAATTCAAGGATTTTTTATTATTTCTAAAACTCTTACCAAGCCTTTTCACAAGGAGCATGAAGTTTTCGTCTTCTTTCGGAGCATATTCTTCCTGCTCTTCTTTTTATCAACTTTCAAAACAATGCATATGGATTTATTCTCTTGATTCTCATGCTTTTTTAGTCTTCCAATTTCAAGTTCATGCTCTTGAAGTTTTCCAAACAAGGATGAGGGCGTCATGGTAGAAAGACATTTCTTTTATGATATTGTCATCACCTTTATTTTTTCTCCCTATTTAAAAACCTAAGCACTTTAAGATTAATATCGTCATTATTAAAATTCTTACCAAGAGCAATCAAGTGATTGGTCAAGTGTACAAATCGTTTTTGCAATGCGAGGATTGATTCTCTGAGTTGCATTCTAAGTAACTCATACTCTTGACTCAAGGTATTCAATCTAGATCTATTTACTTCAACTGCTCCTTCATGAGTTTCTACCAATGTATCCCATATTTGCTTTACTATTTTACATTGAGAGACACGAAAGATTCATCCATGTTAAGTTCACTTTGAAGTATGTTCATTTATTTCTTGTTGTAAAAGTCTTTTTTCTTATCATCTTTATTCCATGAACTTTAATCTGTTTTGTCCAAACACCATTGACAACACTTGTAGGAACAAACAGACTAATCTCTATAACATCCCATATTTCTTCTCATTGTGCTTCCAAGTTAGCCTTCATGCGAATTTTACAAAAATCAAAGTATTCACCAGAAAATAGTGGAGGTTTATTGTTGCTACCACTGTCTTTGAAAATAGGATTTGTGGAAGCCACTTTGGATCTTTAGGAAATGGTTACCTTTAACTTGCTCTGAAGCTAATTGTACGTGTAGAGTTCACCTAAGAGGGGTGGTGAATTAGGTACTTTGATCGATTTTTGGTTTAGTAAAATGTTACTTTTAACTTTCTGGTTTGATAGTGTTTAGAAAGTGGTAAAATGCGGAAAAATAAATAACTAATCTGAGAGTACTTTAATCCCCTTATGTAGTAAGATATTTCAATATTGTTAGAACCTTGTACAAGCATAATCCTAGTCTTTATACATAAGTTGCTAACTTAATCAATGAGAAACACTCCTTTATGATTTACAAAGTAGAAATATAAAACAATCCTCTCTTTTTCACTCTCTTGTTTCCAACAATCCTGGACAACGAGATATACCCACAAATTTGAGTTTCTACAAGAAGTTTGAAGTTGAATGATGTATATCAATCTCTTAAGTTAATCTTCCCTTTCAAGTATACAATTCACAAATATTTTATATAAGTGCTCAGAACAGAAATGATGAAACTTTTTTATTAATGCAATGAAAATGAATGTTGAAAGTTTCACTTAAAAGCTTAAGACACGAGGCACTTGTTTTTTAAAGATGAGAAAGTTGAGTTTGAATTGTAATGAAAGAGGTGACTTTTCAAAATCTGAAACCTTAGGTATTTATACATGCATCATACATGGAAGAAGGAGTATGATACAATGAATCAATTCCTTGATTGATAGATGAAAGATATAACTCGTTAGAATTAAATTTTAAGTCAAAAAGAGCCACTACTTCAGTGGTAACTAGTTAACATATAACCGTAACTAGTTACAGCTAAAGCGAGTTTAAAAATTTTGAAAATTTTGAAGGTTTAACCGGTTACAAGATTTAGGTTTACCGGTTACCCCTGATGGTATTTAAAAAAAGTTAGAATTTCTTTTGTGTAACCGGTTAACAATATAGTGTAACCCGTTACACCTGATCAAATACTTCATCTACCCTATCAAATAGAGTAGAGAACTCTCGGGTTTGCATTTCATCTACCCTATCAAATACTTAAACTTACTACCCAGTTGTACGCAACCTAAATCACTCATCAACATTATCATGTATCTCTCACACAGAGGTTATCTCTAACATAGAGTGAGACAATGACCGTATTACTCGCGTTGGCGATCTCTCAGCGCAACACAAACAACACAGAAGCATTAAGTTTTTATACCCAAGTGAATATTAATCCTAAATCTACCTCTAGAATCCAGAACCTAATAGATGTTTATCCTAAATTCGGATTCAACTTGTCCATGTCTGCAACAACTCAAACCCAAAATAAAGAAAGCAATCATCAACATTAATTTGTAAAATTAGTTTTATACAACACCATGAGCAATAAATATACATGTAATCAAGGTAAACTTACATACAAACTCACAATAAATGGAAACTACAAAGGGAAGAGAGAAGAGGAATCAAAATCTCTCACAGTGTCAATCACGATCCAAGAATCACCCACCCCCAATCGTCGAGTTGCAACCTCCATTGATGCTTTTCTAAGCTCTAAACTATCTAAAATGAAGGTTTGATGAATCGGGAACAAATACCCTAAAACATAACCTAAAAAAATATGTTGTTACCCCTTTTAATATGTTTCTGCCCAGATAAATTCGCCCGACGAAGCAACAGTTTTCCTGGAAAGCTAAGGAAACTTTTCCTGCAACTTTTGAAATTTCTGGCTCGCCTCAGGCTCCCGACGAGCTCGGGGCGAGAGCTGACAGCAGAAAAACTCAGCATCTTCTTTTCTTCATAACTTTTGAACTGTAAATCTGTTTGAGGCCCGGTCAGAAGCGTCAGAAAGCTTAATCAATGCTCTATCTAACAATGACTAAATATCAATGCTTAAATACCTAAAAAAATGAGATAAAAACAATTAAACTCAATGATATTTACACGAAATACTAGTATACACTAAATATACACTTTTACAAAAAAAAGTGGCGTTTTACTCAAAGAATTCAATACAAATGAATCGATAAGTGCCGCAAAACTACTACTCAAAACATGAAATTTTTGCACTTATCAAACTCTCCCCAACTTAAAACATTATTTATCGTCAAACAAAGTCAAACAACTTAAAGAAACAAAAGACGACAATCCAAGAATCACGAATCAACAGGTTTTTTAAAACGGAAAACAAATGTATGGTTCAAATAAAAAACGTACAAGCAAAGTAAACACCTACCACCATCCTACAATGACAACATGAAAATGAAACAAATCCTAAGTACAAAAGTCATGCCAAACAATCTAAAACAACACAAGGTAAATCATGAATCACACCTAGCAAAAATTCATCAAGGGATGAAAAACACACAAAGGTGAGGATTTGACTGTCGCAACTGCGAAAAACACCCGGCGGAAAACAGAATAGTCTCCACCTTTCATTATTTATCCCAAAGAGGGGGAAAGGAAATGATCGGAAAAACCTAACGAAAAAGGGAAAGACAAGGTCATGCAACCAAGTCCTGGATTCGGGAGTCGGTTACGCAAGGGGAAGGTATGAGCACCCCTCACGTTCGTCGTACTCGACGGGATCCACGCTTGTTGTCTATTTAAAAGGTGTGTTAAATCTATCTACGCTAAAGTTCTTAAGGACAAAAAGAAAAGAAAAGAGACTTGGCAGAGCATCACCGCTCTGTGCCTACGTATTCCCTCGTACAATGGGAAAGTCAGAGTCAACGTAGTTCGGCTAACTACGGGTGAAAGGGTGGGAAGGTTGCTCGCCAAGACATCGCCGTCTTATGCCTACGTATTCTCATCTGATATGAGAAATCAGAGCAAACGTAGTTCGGGCTAACAAGAACACCGGTTGGTTCAAAACTTTTTACCCGAGTAGGGTTAAACCTTCGTTCTAGCAGTTAGGGACAGTGCCTGTTTGCGGTAGAACCAAAGCTTATCAACACTCTTTTTTAAAAACGTTTTCCATTATTAAGATCCCGAAGGATGAAAAAGGTTTGAACTTTGTTTTTGAAGTCTTTTAGAGAAGAAGTGTTTTGAGTTTAATTTATAATTCATGTTGCACTAAAGACTATGACTTTGGAGCGAATGCGTTGCATATCACCCTAAGGGTGTACACTAAACACTCTAGACAATTGAGAGGCAACCACCCAATCATCATTTCCCAAGTACTTAAGGCTCGTAGCATACAATATTCGTTAACCTTTATTAAATGTTTTGAAATTGTTTGAAGATGAGAAGGAGAGAGGACAAACTAAAGGGAGACTAACTCGAACCTAAAAGTTATCATGCAAAGTGGTCCTATGATTGAGCTTAGGGGATACTACCTAATGTTATCATGCATGGTTTAAGTCCTAAGGTCTATCATAATCTCAGGAGATTAGAGATCCTAAGGGAGCATGGCAAAGAAAAAGAAGAGAAGAGCAAACGAAAATGCAAGTATGCAAACATGTAATGCACAAGTAGAATGAAGTGAGGGAGGAAAATAGTGTGGGGAAGCAGCCGCCACAAGCGTGTCTCGACCTCAAGCATGCGTATGAAAATGCAAAAGAGAAACGCAATAAGAGCAAGCGAACATGAACATGCAAGCACATCACCACTTTGAACAACACATACAAACATGTGTATCCAAGAGGAAAACGAATGCATGTCGATGAAGTCCCGATTAAACAATCAAAACAGCGACAAAATGTCTAAAACATTTCACTCCTGATGCATCATATTTATCTACAATGATCCGAGGTGAAACAGTACTCAAACAAACAAGAAAACAACAAAACAAACATGCTGGCACAATGTTAATCGGTTAACACCAGAGGTTAACCGATTAACCACTTAAAAATGTTTGAAAATATAGAAATTTGTACATGTTAATCGATTAACACCAGGAGTTAACCGATTAAAACATGGAAACTTTGAAAAATTTGAATATCTAAAACGGTTAATCGGTTAACCAAATGCGTTAACTGATTAACATTGTGCCAACAACAGAAAAACAACAACAGAGCAGTATGTTCAGTAAATAAGCACTTATCCGATCAACCGGATGATCGCATAATCACTTAATCACGAAATTAAACCAGCAAATCATGATTCAAACAGCATGTAAACAGATTAACACAACCAAATCATGAATCAAACGGACCAAATTAACCAAAAGTCAATCAAAGATGAAAATCCACATGATTATGCAAAATAAGCTAAAAACAGATTCGGATCAAGAATTTCCAACCTACGAAGCAGAGATTTGCTTCGGTTAGTGTTGATTTGTCGGAAATAAGCAGATCGAAGCAAGAAAATCGTAGATTCTTCGAGATCCAAGTATGTTCTTGTTGTAGGAGTGAGGATTCACCAAGATCAAGTCAAAATAAGCCAAATAACCACTTCTAAAATCACTTCCAAATTCAGATCCAATTTTGCACGAAAATTGGATGAAAAAATTGATTCAATGGAGAGAATGGATGAAGGTTTACCTCTTAGAAATCAAGGATTCCAATGAAGAATCAATGATTTCAATGAGAAGAGCTTTGGTGAGGGTTTTGGAGTTGGAAAAATTGAGAGAGAATTGAGAGAATTGAGATGAATTCTGAAAATGAGAGTGAAAAATGAAGATTAGATCCCTTGGGTTTGGAGTGGATCACTTAAATATCACTTAGGCTTGGATCCAAATGTAAGGTTTGGAATATGGTTTGTGAAATTTGGTTTGGAATGAGGAATGGGCATTTGGAGGGAAAGTGAAATTAACCACAATTCAAATATGTTCTAGATCCTTCCCAAAGTGGAAATCAAATTTACACATGACCAAAATTGGACCCCAAAGTGGCTTGCATTGAAAATTCACGTGCAGAGGCAAAATCTGCACTGGTTAATCGGTTAACCATATAGGTTAATCGGTTAATACCTTCAAAACCTCAGGTTTGACCTGATTTTGACTTGGTTAATCGATTAACCATATTGGTTAATCGGTTAACACCTTCAAAATTTGAATTTTGGCGCCTTTTGGAGGGAAATCTGCCCATTTACCCGTTTCTTGCCGTTTTGAGCTCTATTGAAATTCTGAAACTTGCTTTTGAATATCATAACCATGAAGATGCTTGAGATAGCCTAAATGTTGCTCTCTGAGCTAAAAATAACCTGCAAAACAAAATAAAATCGGTCGCCCGACCGCTGGGCAAAATAAATGTCAGAGCCTCTGATGCTTGATGTTCAAGTTCCTGCACTGAGATGAAAACTGAGCCACGGGAAAACCTTGATCCCCTGTCTCAAGAACGAATGCTATGCAAATGCAGAAATGCGAAAATGCAAAGAAGCAAAAGTCAGATGCTGTTAAAACAGAAAGGAAAATTTTGGGGTGCTACAGCTTCCCCTATTCAAACAACTTGGATCTGAAGGGAGGAAAAGCATCCGCTTTCAAAAATTCAAGGTATAAGGTAATTGAATACAAAAGAACCCGGAAATTTGCACCCTGCGGTGATACAAAACAGCGAATACCAACCAAGAGTTGGGATACAACACACTTGGGATAACAATTCAATACGAACAAAACTTCATCCAAAAGATACCAACCAAGAGTTGGGATACCAAACCCAGGATACCAACCAAGAGTTGGGATATCAAACACTGAACACCAACTAAAGATACCAACCAAGAGTTGGGATAAAGCAAGGTACGTCAACCAAAAGTTGAGATAACGACCAAAGGATACCAACCAAGAGTTGGGATAACCAACAGATACCAACCAAGACTTGGGATAACAAACAGTGGATACCAACCAAGAGTTGGGATGAAACAACCAACAGATACCAACCAAGAGTTGGGATGAAAAACCCTACTGGGAAAAAAAAAGGGAAAATTAACCCAACAGCCCTGTGGCGACTTCATTAGGAAAATAGTAGACTTACCAGACGACTCTGCACGGGACAAACATCCATTAAAAGATACCATCCAAAAGACGGGATAATGCTTACTCTCCAGGGATAACAACCAGGCACCACCAACCAAGAGTTGGAACCACCACAACATTAACCGAAATTTAAATGTCGAGGCGACTTTGCTGGGGAGGTATACTGACCAAAAGTCGGAATCAACAACCAGAGAACAAAGGTTACCAACTAAGAGTCAGAATAACGTCAACAAGACGACCAAACCGAATATTACGACCTTACTGGGGAATCAAAGACTACCAATCAAAAGTTGGGATAATGAACAGACATCTAAGACCGACCCTACTGGGGAATCAAAGACTACCAACCAAAAGCTGGAAAACGTCAACCAAACCTTACCAACCAAAAGTCGGGATAATGACTCCGCTGAGGAATGGAGGAGGACTACCAACCAAAAGTTGGAACAACAACCAATCAAACAACAGACCACCAACCAAAAGTTGGGATAACAACTGCAAGGGATAACATCCAACCAAGAGTTGGGAAACAAAGCTACTAACCAAACGTTAGGATCACCAGGAAAAATCCTCATCAACCAAAAGTCGGAACCAAAGCTACTAACCAAGAGTTAGGATAAAAGCTATTAACCAAAAGCTAGAATAAAAGCTACTAACCAAGAGTTAGGATAAAAGCTACTAACCAAGAGTTAGAATAAAAAAAGATTGCCAACCAAGAGTTGGAACAAAGACTCTGCAAGGGGAAACCAGAGATTACCAACCAAAGGTTGGGATCACCTTCTAGGCCAACCAAAAGTTGGAATACCAAACACAATAATTCGGACTACGCTGGGGATTACCAACCAAAAGTTGGGATAACCGACTTTGCTGAGGAAAATAAGAATTAACCACCAAAAGTTGGAATAACATCCAAACGCCAATGGGTCATCAACCAAGAGTTGGAATAAAACAAAGATTACCAACCAAGAGTTGGAATAAGGACTCTGCAGAAGGAATTGAAGATTACCAACCAAAAGTTGGAATAACACATCCCCGAAATTACCAACCAAGAGTTGGAAAACCAAGCACAGTAATTTGGACAGCGCTGGGGAATACCACCCAAAAGTTGGGATAACGCACCCCAAAACAGGGAGGCAAGAGAATCAACCGACTCACAACTTGCCAAGAGAGGTTCAAACACACGACTCTGCCAAGGAACATCAGTTCACTAACCACTCTGTTGGAGGAGCAATGTCTGACCAACAGACTCGACCAGGGAGGACAACACTCGCAAGCGAATCACCTGGGGAGAATGGCAACATTTAACCAAACGAACCAGCTAAAGAAAGAAAACGTTTGACCAAACGACTGACTGGGAATAATCCAATAAAATGAATAACCCAAAGATAAATCCTTCCACGGATAACACGAAACCCCTTGAATCGAACAGTCTCTGCTGAAAAGATAAACGGTCTTAAAGATACCAATCCCGGCTTATGCTTCAGATGCATATGTTTGAAAATGGTGCAATGCTCCATACGAAATGGAAATGCTACGCATTTGGGAGGATGCTATGCAAAAATGCAAATGCAAAGGAACCACCCCAGCAACATACATGCTGGAGAAAAACGACCAATTCTGCCCAAGAGAAATAGGGTGCGCCGAGTACGATCGCACTCATACTGGGGAACAAACAAGCCCTGGATAACCTCCTTGTAAAGCACCTTCTCGGATACAACTGTTCTAAAGAGAACAACAACACTCCGCTGGGAATCAAACTCTGCTGAAGAAAATGCCCTGGATGGCTTCCCAAAAAACAACTCTTATGGGGACCAAATACCTAGGTTGGGGAAACGCCCAGAACAGCCTTCCAACACTCCGAGGAATAAACCCACTCTGCCGGGGAGAACCGTTCAGAATACGACCCTACCGGGAAGTAAAGTACCGTTGGGAAATAGCTCCACTCTGCTTGGAAAGAAATTCCACCCTGCCGGAGAATATCAAATACTACTACTGAGAGTTCCACTCTGTCGAGAAATGGATCACGCTTTGCCTAACCATCTGTCATGTCGAGGGAATCAACACTGAGCTCTGCTCGAGGAAGAAACCCTGAATACCGATAAAACACCAAAAACTCAACTCCGTTGTGGAGAGGGCGCCGAAAACATGGCCTCCGCTGGAGAATAATACGCTGCGAACAAACCCACCCCACCGGGGGTTAGCCTTTGCAGGGAGACGAAACCTTATTCCGCTGGAGATTCACTACACACCTCCGCTGGCGATACCTGACCTGATAGTGAGACCCTGTGGGTAAGACAAAATCTCTGCTAGGGGAGAAATGAATCTGTATTATAATTTCAATGCCGTGGAGGAACACATCTGCTGGGGAGAGCTGCCATCCTGCAATAAAACAAAAGAATGCGCACATGCGAAATGGTTACCTCAGTTACCATTCATGACCCTTACCACGCGAGCAAAATCATTTGCTTTCGTTACGCTCTATAAAGCCTCCTATTTTCACCTGTAATGTTTATCAAAATATCAGACGTTTTTGCAAACAAAAAAGTAAAAGTAAAACAAGAAAGGGAAAGCTCTTTGACTGAAGTGAATACTTTTATTGATAAAAGGCCTGTAAATAGGCAAATTACAATTCAGATGGAATTCTTGAAAAGAGGCAATTGCGTAAAAGCAAAAGAATATATACAAAATGTCGGCAACATGGAAATAGACAACCGCCATGTGTCGATTCGGCTATGACCTGCATGTCTCCGATGTGCCCCGGATTTTGCCTTCTGAAAAGACTGACTAGACTGATTCCTTTCCTTCAGAATAACTTCTCTTAAGCTCACAGATCGAACGCAGACCGTGGTCGTTTGCTTTCAAATCCCTAACTTTTTCCTGGATCACCCTTTCGGGTTTTCAATCCACCGGGATACCCATTTGTGCCAAAGTCGCCTTTTCAGGTTTTCAACTTTGCGGGTTTACATCTTTCCTTTTTGTCCCTAATTTTTGCCCGAACCTATTCTTTTTATGGTTCGCCGGGATGCCCCATTTTTGCCTGGACTTTTCTTTTTATGTCCAACGGGTCTCTTTAAGCAAATTATTTTTTAACCGCGTCTACGTTCACAGGGGACGAAAAATCTTCACCATCCATGGTAGATAGTAATAAGGCTCCGCTAGAGAAAACCTTTCTTACCACATACGGACCTTCATAGTTAGGAGTCCATTTTCCCCTGTGATCTGTCTGAGAAGGAAGGATCCTTTTCAACACCAAATTACCCGTCTGGAAGCACCGAGGACGCACTTTCTGATCAAAGGCTTTCTTCATCCTACTCTGGTACACCCAACCATGAGCAATAGCCGCCAATCTCTTCTCGTCAATCAAACTCAACTGATCCAACCTGGTTCACACCTACTCAGCTTTGTCAAGCTTTACATTCGACAATACCCTTAAAGAAGGAATCTCAACTTCTAATGGCAGGACCACTTCCGTGCCTTACACCAGTGAGAAAAGAGTTGCCCCGGTTGATGTACGCACCGAAGTACGATAACCGTGAAGAGCAAAGGGAAACATCTCGTGCTAGTCCTTATAGGTCACTACCATCTTCTGCACAATCTTTTTGATATTCTTTTTAGCTGCCTCAACAGCGCCATTCATTTTCGGACGATATGAAGAAGAATTGTGATGCTCAATCTTGAAACTCTGACACAGTTCCTTTATCATTTTGCTATTCAAGTTTGAACCATTATCAGTAATGATTCTCTCAGGAATACCATAACAACAAATGACGTCCTTCTTTATGAATCGGGCGACCACCTGTTTCGTGACATTAGTGTAGGAAGTTGCTTCTACCCACTTCGTAAAGTAATCAATCGCAACCAGAATGAAGCGATGTCCATTAGAAGCAGTCAGCTCAATCTTTCTGATCACATCGATTCCCCACATAGCAAAAGGCCAAGGAGACGTTAACACATTCAGAGGAGCCGGTGGCACATGCACCTTATCCACATAAATCTGGCATTTATGGCATTTTCT
The DNA here is from genome assembly GCA_963859935.3 of Lathyrus sativus. Taxonomy (NCBI): domain Eukaryota; kingdom Viridiplantae; phylum Streptophyta; class Magnoliopsida; order Fabales; family Fabaceae; genus Lathyrus; species Lathyrus sativus. The sequence continues at coordinate 244,033,065 of OZ012735.1, forward strand.
AGCGTATTTGAAACAATCGGATTCCATAGTCATCCAATAATACCCAACTCTTAACAATTTTCTAGCCATTGCATGTCCATTGGCATGAGTACCGAAAGAACCCTCGTGGACTTCCTCCATCAACAGGTTTGCTTCAAGTTCATCAGCACAACGCAGCAAGACCATGTCGAAATTTCTCCTGTAGAGCACATCGTCTTTGTTCAGATAAAAGTTACCGGCTAACCTCCTCAAGGTCCTCTTATCTTTGCTGGATGCCCCAGATGGGTACTCCTGATTCTTGAGAAAATGCTTGATATCAAAATACTAAGGCTTTCCATCTGATGCTTTCTCAATTGCAAACTGTCACACCCTAATTTTTTACCATAAGATCCCTCCTCTTTGTTTACTTGACGTCTTTGTTATTATTATGTTTCTTTTTTACTAATAAGTCTATGCAAGTGTGGCAGCTTCAAATAGAGATGGCATTCATCCTCACAGACGAGCATCTCAAGGCGTGACCGGTTGATTCTGATTTTGGCCCTATTTCTGTATCATCCCTGCATCATTGGGCCACTCTTGGTTTTTTTTAAGACAACCTGGATGGACTTTTTGGCTGCATCTCATTAAAGTCATGATCGACTTTGTTCTCTTATGAGCCAAAGGTGGTTTAGGATTCAGATCCTAGAGTGCATGATTAAAGTTTTCACCACTACCTCAGCATAATAATTGGATTTGGGTCGCTGTTTATCTCTCGAGTCATTAGTTCATCAAGGCAAAGAGAGCTTATTTTGGGAGATAAAATTTACTTAAGTGGATGGGCAAATTAATTCATAAGGGAAGGCGAAGTCGTGAATTTATGTGCATTTTCAGTTCATGGACATCATGGTTTGATCTCAAGTACTTCAAATTCAATTATTTAATTTATTTGAGGAAAGATTTAGTACACTAAGAGGTTTATGTGAATATCTTGGGTATGAGAGTATCTAATTTGAACCAAAATTCATTCAACTTTGTGATAAGAGGCAAGTTGCTATTCAAACTACAAGAATCAAATAAAATAGTTCTTTACACTGTTCAAAGATGCTACGAGTACATAGTTCAAGGGCCCATCGTTTTTTTTCCAACTCTAAGGCTACTTTTGTTTACTATCCTTTAAACTCTACAAAAGCCATGACTAAATAAGTACAGTTACAAATATTTGCAAGCACATAATGAAATCCTGTTTGGAGGCTGCTCCTTGCTAGCTGAAGTGAAATGTTGGCCACAAGCCTTTCCTTTGGGTTGCAAATTACCACACCTTTGACTCAACCACCAATCTGTACCTGCAACATCAGCAACAACAGTTAACTTAGCAGATATGCATCGGCAGCAGCCAAAGAAAGCGAGGTTCTACGTAGCAAGCCAGTTGTTTATTACCCTCTCAATTGATATATTGAAGCTTCGTAACCATGTTCTGCACTAAGGAATTTAGTGAGTGAGCACAATTTATTATGGATGAATTGGTGGCCAAGTATTTCTATAGATAACAGTGAGTATTTGATGCAATGATTCTCCTTGAGAATAGACCCCAGCGCGCAGTTGTTGTTGTTGTCTTGGCAGCTAAAGTTTTTTTTCTGCACTTGACTTTGTCCACGACTGATGTTCATATCCAGATCTAAGAGCAGTCCTATGCAATTCTTAGCCACCTGCATCTCTTGGTCACGCGACACCCTCATATTTTCTCCTCAGATTGCAAACACTATTATCACCATTATAATGAACCATCCTTTGTCAAAAGGTTAAAACTTGAAATGTCGACTGCAGTTGCAAATGAAGGTAACACCTGCGAGATAGTAACAGAATTATGTGTAATCTACTGCAACAGTATGATGTCAATGCCATTGTTGATCGACCTCTACAGTTTCTAGAAATGGAAAAGGATTAGGTTACCTCTGAAACTCTGATGTGTGTGAAATCTCCTAAGCAATACCCTCATTGGAGGCAGGATTGTATTGTTGTTGTTGGAAATAGTGGTAGCAGTAATGTTCAAGAACTTAAGGCTAAATCATCCCTCATATGGATGTTAGGAGAACATTCCCAGGGGATGTTTGATGCTCTGTATGTCCTAGAAACTCTTATTGAGGTTGTTGGGTTAAAGTAAGAATAAATTTCAAGCAAATGATAAGTGGGAGATGTTACAGAGATTGATGATGCACCTACATTGTTGGATGCTCCCATGGATACATTGCTCTCTCTGCTTCCATAGTCATCAGTTCCTATGCAGTCTGATTTGAATCAGGTGTTCAAATGTTCTGCAGGGATATCACTAATGTTGGGCTGGTGCAAATGTTGCGTGTCACAGAGAATTTTGAAACCTGCAAAGACATCTTGTTGTAGTTAGTACAGGTGAAGATAACAATGGTGAGGGCGATGACTTCTGCAATACCTCATTCCAGTTCCCCAAGCACCATCACCAAGTACATGAAAAAGAAAACAATGTTAGATACATATCAATTTGACCTGAAAACAAGAATGGAGATTGAAATCGAAAGAAAAACCAACAACCTTGCTCTTCTTCTTGTCTTCTACTCACTCATATTACGATGCAGCTGCTAAACGCATAAAGACCAAAGGATCGCGGCTACTAGCGACCACCTTCCTATTATTATTGCTGGTCAAATCCATAGGACAACATATCATACATTCAGCTCTTTTGTTCACAAGAGAGAAATTTGAGATGATACTCACTATCATTACCAGCGTCTTCATGTGAACCTTTACCAAAAGAGTATCAAGAGTGGTTGAGGCTCATTGCAAAACGTATCATGCGTCCAGGAGTCGAGTTGTTGTTACTCTGGGCTGTTAATCTTCCCTGGCCCAAGGTAAATCGCTCTCCACCCCTGCCAAATTGCAAGTCCAGAGTTAGTAGCCCATTAAGAGATATCTGTTTGAGAAAGAGATCCAATTCAAGACAGCTAGCAGATTTCTTATCTCAAAGCAATGAATCTAGACAACCAAAGCATTTAACGTGATTGGCAAAATCACATAGATTGGGATTTTTATTAACAAGCATCAACACAATCATACGAAAGAGGAAGTTTTTCAAATATTGTCTAAACCAAAACAGAAGGTCCAAATACAGCAATCATGGCATTTAATCAGAGTTTAAACACAGAGATTCTCAGATGAAACCTATAAAGGGAGGGATTTGAGACGAAATAAAGAGGGGAGGCAATCAATAATCACCACACAAAAAAACCTAGATTTCGCAAACCTAAGAGACTGAAGAAAAGACTTATCTCTTCAGTCGTCGAGACTATCACCACCCGCCGCGAGTCCCCGTACCGACGAAGCTTCCGCTTTTCCATCTAGAACCGTCACCGTCCTCAACTTTCGGTAACCCTTTTTTCATGTCAAAATTATTGAACTGTTGATGGTTTATTTTGTGTTTCAGGTGAAGGAAAGAATGAGAATGAAGCGGTAGAGAGGGAGAAAGATGAATCGAAATCAAAACGATGAGAAAGATGAATCGAGAGAGAAGAGGCCGAGCGATTCGGAGATTTAGGGATAAGATTATGGTTTCTGCGTTTTTTTCCTGTTTTCTCTATAATGTTTTATTTGTATTCTGTACACGTGCACACATAGCACTTACCGTGCGCCTCACACCATACACCACACTATCTCACCGATCAGGATCCAACGATCTACACCTCGCACGCCCATCATAATCCGTGCACCCTACCGCGTCTAATCCAACCGCCCCCCTAATCCCCACTAACTGTTTTAATTAATCCCTTTATCATCACTTAACCATCATTTAACCCAACTTTTAATTAATCTAGTCATTTTAAAAGTTTTTTTATTATGTAAATAATATTTTTTTTTAATTTTTTTTTAAATATAAAAAAGGATTGTAATTAAATCTTAATCAACTATCTTTTTTTTAAAAGCAAACTAATGCCCTTTTATTTAACATAAACTTAGTGAACTTTTTATAAATAATAGTCTACCAATTTATTTATCCTTTTATATTTAATTTAATAATAAACAACCTTTTTTAATCTAAATTAACCTTTTATAATAATAAAACCTTTTAATGATAACTCAAGATCCTGTTGATAATAAATAATAATCAACCAATTATTTAGCAGCTCATTATTTGAAAATTATTCCTATCTGAATTAATAACCAATTTAGTTAATAAGTAACTTAGAAATATTTCTAATTAATCTTTTTATTTCGCTAATTATTTTTTTTAAAACCTGATTCACACTTTTATCTAAAACTAATAAATCAAACCATTTTCTCATAAAATCAATTTAATTAATATAACTTTTCCTAAAATCAAATACAACTTTTTCTCCTAAAAATCAATTTCATATATAAAATCAATTCACCTAATCTAATTCAGCCCCTTTTAAAACCAATCTCCTCACTAATAAAATCAATCCAATATCCCTCTCATGGTCAACCTCTCCCGACTTAATTAATCGTGCACGCTCCGATTTCACTCACATTCACAATTTACACACTTGTACACTTAGCGCTTTCATGCGTGTGTATGTTTACTTTATCTGCTTTTATTTCTTTCCGCAATTTACAATTATCGTATTTATCTTTCTTGCATCGCATTCCGTCCAAAGGAAGAACTTGCACGTAACGTAAAAACTTGCGCGTATGCATCCCATTTGCATCATACTCCCCTATGATCCTTGTTCCCATTCAAGTCGATCTTTTAGGACAGATCCTACCCCATAAGAAGGACCTTTGTCTTTTATTTTACAACTTAGAATAAACAAAACAACCCAACACAATTATTCAACATTAGAGAAAGATGTTAATCATCTTAAGCGAGATAGAATCTCCACCCACGATAGTACAATCTCTTACACTTGTGGCGGTTAAATCTCTCTTAAAATGACAACTCATCTTTTCTCCTAAAAATCAATCAACCAACTACCCTAAACCCGTAGGAACTTTGACCACAGTCAAAGAACTCCTCAAACCCTTTAGGGGAACTACAGATACTCTGATTCCACTCCCGTAAGGATATGTAGGCATAAGATGCGATATCTTATCGAGTATACTTAGAAATAAACCCCTAGGGTCCTTCAACCTTTAAGCAGATAAACCTTAGCAATAAACGAACATAAAACAAGAGGTTCCTGTAGAGTACTACAGAAACTTAGGATGCTAGCACCTTCCCTAAGTTTAACCAACCCCCGAACCTATAACTCTCTAGCTTGCATTTGCATTGCATTGTGGGTATTTTGATCTTTATCCCTTCCTTTGGACAAATCAAAGTTCGGATGCAAATGAATTAGATTTAAGTTAATCAATAGCTTGGTATCCAAATTTCACCGCGACACAAATGTAAAAGCAGGTCTATCAAGACGCATAATGGTGATGGCTGGAGCTTCATTCCAGAAATTCACTTTGTACATCGAAGATAGCATGGCCAAGGCATCTGCCATATGATTCTCGACTCTTGGCACATGATGGAACTCGATTCGGTCAAAGAACGAAAACAATCTCCTTGCATAATCTTTATAAGGCACCAGGTTGGCTTGACGAGTTTCCCACTCTCCTTTGATTTGGTTAACGACTATTGCAGAGTCACCGTACACATCTAGATTCTTGGTCCTCATATTAACGGCCTCTTCTAAACCCAATATACACGCTTCGTACTCGGCTTTATTATTGGTGCAAGCAAAAGTCAATCGGGCAGTGAACGGTATTTAAGAACCGTGAGTAGTAATAATGGCCCCGATCCCATTGCCATATGAATTAACCGCTCCGTCGAAAACTAGTTTCCACTTAGATCCAATCTCAGGACCCTCGTCAGGTAAAGGCTCATCACAGTCTTTCATCTTCAAAAACATGTCATCCTCATCTGGAAAATCAAACTTCAGCGGATGATAATCCTCAATTGGCTGTTCCGCGAGATATTCCGACAGGACGCTTCCCTTAATGGCCTTCTGGGAAACATACTAAATATTGTACTCTGTTAAAACCATTTTCCATCGGGCAATCCTTCCGGAGAGTGCTTGTTTTTCAAATACGTACTTGATCGGATCCATCTTCGAAATCAACAGGGTTGTGTGGTTTAACATGTACTGTCTCAAATGCTTAGCGGCCCAAGCGAGTGCACAACATGTTTTTTCCAGCATCGAGTATCTTGACTCACAATCAGTAAACTTCTTACTCAGGTAGTAGATGGCATGCTCTTTTCTACCCGACTCGTCTTGTTGACCGAGCACACATCACATTGAATTCTCAAGAACCGTGAGATACATGATCAGTGGTCTCCCTGCAACTAGAGGCATGAGTATTGGAGGCTCTTACAAATATTCTTTTATTCTTTCGAATGTTTTCTGGAAATTTTCATTCCACCTGACCGTTTGATCTTTTCTTAGCAATTTGAATATTAGTTCACAAGTGGCTGTAAGATGAGATATGAACCTTGTAATGTAGTTCAATCTCCCCAGAAAACCACGAACCTTTTTTTCTGTTCTCGGCTCAGGCATATCTTGTATAGCTTTTACTTTGGCAGGATCCACCTCAATACCCTTTTCACTGACAATGAAACCCAATAACTTTCCAGATCTCACCCTGAAGGTGCACTTGTTAGGATTTAGCCTCAACTTGAACTTCCTCAACCTTTCGAACAATTTCAGAAGATCGACCAGATGTCCTTCCTCCGTCTGTGACTTTGCAATCATGTCATCAACATAGACTTCAACCTCATGATGAATCATATCATGAAACAAAATGACCATTTCCCGCTGATAGGTTGCCCCTGTATTTTTTAATCCAAAGGGCATCAGCTTGTAGTAAAAGGTCCCCCATGGTGTGATGAAAGTATTTTTCTCCATGTCTTCTGGGGCCATCTTGATTTGGTTATACCCAGAGAAGCCATCCATGAATGAAAACACAGAATACTGAGCGGTGTTATCAACCAACACATCAATATGGGGGAGCGGGAAATCGTCTTTCGGGCTCGCTTTATTCAGATCTCGATAATCGACGCATATCCGGACCTTTCCATATTTCTTAGGAACATGAATGATATTAGCGACCCACGGAGGGTAATTTGTGACAGCAAGAAACCCAGCATTCAACTGCTTCTGAACCTCTTCTTTGATCTTGATTGCCATGTAGGGCCTTGTTCGTCTCAACTTCTACTTGACTGGCGGGCATTCTTCTCTGAGAGGTAACCGGTGTACCACAATATCTGTATCCATCCCAGGCATGTCTTGGTAAGACCAAGTGAAGATATCCTTATACTCACGGAGTATTTCAACCAATCTTCTCTTGACACTTTCTTCCAGTGCAACCCCTATTTTAACCTCTTTCTTATCATCCTCGGTGCCCAGGTTGATAATCTTAATATCCTCCTGATGAGGCACAATGACCCTTTCCTCCTGCTTGAGAAGCCTGGCTAACTCTTCGGGTAGTTCACAGTCTTCGTCAGTCTCTTCTTCAGCTTGATAAATGGGATTATCAAAGTCATACAAAGTCATAGCCGAACCTGAATCGATGGCATCTGCTAGAAAAGACCTGCATGATGATGTTATGTTTATTATGCGATGCAACAAACAAAACGCGTTGCCATTTTTCTATTTAATGCAAAACAAAAACAAGACAAACAGGGATTACAATATGTGAATGCGAAAACGTCCTTTATTTAATGATAAAGTGCGAATAACAAAAGGACCCACAAATTGGGTCACTACGTCTTGGGCAAAACGTAGGACTAAGCATAATCAAAACAATGAACATTACTCTGCAGTAGTGACATGAATGACTTCTTCGGTAGTACAGTTGCACAGCTTCTGTCCAGGAGTACATGGATGAATCCAAGCATCCATATCGCAGTCATTGTAACCTTCATCATCTCCAACGACATTAATCCTGTCAAATATCACACTACTGCTGGTGGATCGCACAGGTCCCCTGAACCTCAGAGTGCTCTGAGAAGAACTGGAGAGTTTGTATCCCAGGCCGAACTTGTCCTACTTGACGGGAACATTAAGAACTTGGCCCCATTTCTGTGATGAACCAGATTCTATGATAGCACGAGCTTTCTTGAGCGATGACATCGAAACCTCTGGGCACTTGGTTTCTACGGGAGACTCCCCTGAATCTGAACTGTTTCAAACGCTTGGCAGAGTGTTTCGTGAATCTCCCCATCCACTTCCACGTTCTTGAAGGATGACAAATGGCTAACCATAATATCCTCTTCACCGCATACCGTGACTATCTTCCCTTCCACCATATACTTTAACTTTTGATGCAACGTTGAGGTGATTGCCCCTGCAACATGTATCCAAGGTCGGCCAAGCAAACCGTTGTATGCTGGCTGGATATCCAAAATGTAGAAAGTTGCATAAAAGATCTTTGGCCCTATCTGAATAGGCAACGTGATCTCCCCAAACATTGATCTCTTAGATCCATCGAAAGCCCTTACGACCAAATCACATGGCGTACATACCAAACCTTGAACGTCCAACTTAATTAACGCCTTCTTTGGAAGCACATTGAGAGATGATCCTGTATCAACCAGGAAATGCGACATCAAAGAACCTCTACATTTCAAGGATATATGCAAAGCACGGTTATGGTTCCTCCGGGCAGGAGTCATATCCAAATCAGTAAAACCAAGACCATTACCGGCATTTACATGAGCCACTACCCGTCCAACTGGTTAACAGAAATATCTTGGGGTACGTACGTTGTATTCAAGATCTTCAATAATGCATTACGGTGCGCCTCCGAACACAACAATAATGACAGGATAGAAATCTTCGAAGGAGTCTGATTTAAGTGATCCACAATCTTGTAGTCACTTTTTCGAATAAGTCTCATAAATTCCTCTGTATCCTTCGAAAGATCGTCAGTACCAACCTGTGGTTGGACATTTTCTTCAATCACGAACTTTCTTTTCCATTTTTCATTCTCATCAGTCTTAACCTCCAGTGGTGCAAAGACCTTACCACTTCTAGTGATACCTCCGGCCCCAACTATATTCTCAACCGACGAACTTCTATCTGTAGGCGTTGTCCATTCCTGCCTTTGCCCATTACAGAATACCTCTCCCCCATAATTCCATGGGATAGCTCTAGTGATCTCGTATGGCACAGGTCCAGGTACAATAATGATAACTGGAGTCGGCCTAGCAGGCGCTGAAATATTGATCGTCAGGTATGTAATGGATATCGTAGCAACTTCGCTTCCATCATTACTCACTTTCTCATCATCTTCTTTCACAACTCTATCAAATTGCAAACAGCCCTCATCCATCATTCTCTGAATACCCTTTCTCAAAAGATCGCAACCCTCTGGATGCATTTCACACTCTGAGCAATCAAGAGAACAACCGGGAAACACCCCTTTCTTCAACAGACTAGCCTTCACAAAACCCAGCGGAGTCTTCAAATCCCCAACATCTGTTACCATATTTAGCTTCTCCCTCTCAATAATGGCATTGGCTCCTGCCACCCCATGATTCGGCATCAGGTTTTGATTCACATTGGGCCCATCGTTGGTGAAGTTGATAGCTTTAGAATCAAGCAGATCCTGGACTTTGTGCTTGAAGGCTTTGCAATGATCAATATCATGGCCCGGGGCGCCTGAGTGAAAATCACAATGAGCATTCGCATCGTATCCAGGAGGTGGTGTACTCGTGAGAGGAGCCTGAGTCTGGGATATTTACCGTAGCAACTTGTTGATGATAATGGGACTGAGTTCTACCTTTACCCCTGTGAGAAATAGTGTTTGCGTCCCCTTCCCTTCTCTTAGGGTTCGCTGAATATGGTTTCTTTGTTCCTCCCGAAGAGGATCCACCACCATTTAGAATCTTTCCAGACTTAATTCCACTTTCGACTCTCTCACCAGCAATTACCAGATCTGAAAATCCTGCAGACATGCAGCCTATCAACTTCTCAAAGTACACACTAGGAAGTGAGGCCATGAACAGGTCGATCAACTCCCTTTTGACCATATGGGGTTGTACCCTTGCAGCTAGATCCCGCCACCTCTGTGCATATTCCTTGAAGCTCTCAGTACTTTTCTGCGACAAGCTCTGTAACCGCGTATCCATGAAGCTCTCAGTACTTTTCTACATTTACAATGAAGAACTAATCATCCATGGTTGATCTACTATAACCGCGTTTCCAATGCTTTGAGGTTTTTATTCTATCAATTCAATTTCGTATGATTGTATTCCTAACTTTTAATCACTTTTTACGTCGCTTAGTCGTTAAATCGCATTTCTATCTCGTGTTTGCTTAATTCATGATTGTGTTTATCCGTTTGCTTAATTCGGAATATAGGAATGTCAATCTATTCAATATCTTAGTGGGCTTGTCATTTGATATTGAAATCAAATAGAGATCGAAGCCGCTAAAGGAATTGGTAAGAAAAAAACCCGTGATTAGTCAGAAACCGAAACAGTAGATTGACTTATTTTTATAATCACTTATTTGCACTATTTTATAAATCGAACTTAAAACCCCATAAACTCCATAAACTGTTACTCTTTTGGTTAACAGCAATACAAGAATCCTTGGTTGAACGATACTCGAGTTGTCGTTATCGTTCCTACTGTTTTTCAAAATACTCATTTTTGATCCATGCGCGACAGCGGATCAAATTGGCGCCGTTGTCGATGATTCTTGTTGATGTTAGCCGATTTTAGAATTTTAGTTTAGATTTTTTTAATTTTTGTGTTTTTATTTTTGCGTGTTAATTTCCAGGGTTATAGCGTAGTGGTAAGCGTTTCAGCCTATCAGGTAAGTTGAAAGCTACTGTTTCGAGTTGCTCCAAAAAATTTCCAGAAATTTAGGAAAACATCGACGAACAGTACTCCTTTAGAAAGAATTCTAAAATAATTTGACCCTGAAAATCACAAATTTCTTGTTTTCCTATTTTATTTGATTTAATTTCTGTTTTCATATTTTCAAAAAAATTCAAAATTTTTTGTAAAGATTTATTCTGATTTTATTTGATTTTTAGATTTTATTTTATTTTCTTTTGTATTTTTCCTTTCTTTTTCTTATTAGGGACATTGTTGGTATTTTTTAATTTGTTGTTACAGTGCTGAATTAGTTTTGTGATTTCTAATTCTTTGTTAATTTTTCCCTTTTCATAACATGGCTGAACAAAGAACATTAAGAGAGCTTACTGCTCTTGATTTTCATTATAATGGTTTAAGTGTTGAATATACTGACATTGATGTTCCTTCCGAATTGAAATCTGATTTAATACACTTGTTACCAAGGTTTAATGGACTTGCAGTTGAGGATCTGAATAAGCATATGAAGAAATTCCAAATTGTGTGCTCTACACCTTTCGAACCTTCACTAGAAGACCTTGTAAAACAAATGGCTATAAATGATCTTCAGTTCTAGCAACAAACAGATTCCAGTATTCAGGCTTTGCAGACACAGATTGGACAGCTTGCCAGTGTAGTGAATGCCATGCAGCAAGCTCAAGAATCAAACCAACGACTTGCCTAAACAGTAGTAAATCCAAAAGAGTTATTGTCTGATTTACTTGATGAACTTATCCTGAGTTGTTATCTGATTTTCCATCTTTATTTGATTATGATGATAATTACTCTTGCGATTTATGTACTAACACTAACGTTTGCTCTGTTTGTGCTGAGATTAATGCTGCCTTGCAGGGTGATACTTTTCATGATATCGTTTATACATCTGAAGCTCTTGATATCCCTATTTCCCCGATCATACCATCCATTGAACAACCTTGTTCCTTAGAGATTAAACCACTTTCTGATAATCTAAAATATGCTTATTTAGAGAGGGATGAAAAACTTCCAATTATAATTTCTTCTAACCTTGATTTTGATCAAGAAAATAAGCTTTTGCAGGTTTTGAAGAAACATAAGAAGGGAATTGGACGGACTACGATGGAAGGTGGAAGAAAATTAGTGAGGCAGCCTCTTAATCCTTTGATTCTTGATGTTGTGTAAAAATAGATCACATTCACGTGCCCATTCGACACTCTTATATATTGGAGATTTGATCCTAGAATAAAAGGCGAAGGCACTAATAAATATTTCAAGATCAATCAATGCTACCCAAAGTCATTTTATGGCATCCCCACTTTGGGAGAGGAGCCTGTATAAGATCTCTCTTTGAGAAAGGTCGCTTATGTGATCACCTATCCGTCTTGACTCCTAGGGTGTGTTCTTTCCTTTCTCTCACACTTATTTCATATTTATGCCCTTTCATTGAGGGCAATGCATGTTTTAAGTGTGGGGGAGAGAACCATTTCTTTATTTTGTTTTGGTTTTGTTCTTAAATAAATAAATAAATTTACTTAAAAACACAATGCATCTTTTGAAATTTTTAGGCTATAGATTAATTTGAGGTTAGATTATGGAGACTTGGAAAAAATTCATAAGATCGATACCATTTTAACACCTTAAGTCTCCTGAATATGGAAATCGATTTAAATACTTGTTATGGCATAACCTCGAGCTCTCATCCTTTAATAGCTCGTAAGTAGTTTATCTAGCAGTCAGCACCATCTAGAAATCACACACTAAATAATTAATCTGATGCAAAGAAGTGAATGATCATGTGCTTAATCAGAAATTTAAATAGGAATCTGCTTTTTTAAGTTAGGTAACCCTCACCCGGTCACTTAGGCTAACAGGTCTGAAACCTTCAAAAAAAAATATTGTCGTAGCTATTTAATTGGTTAATTTTGAATTATTGACAAGATATGGATCATAGTCACTAATAGGTTTATTTACCATGTGTGTGAATAGATAACGGGTTTAATGTGATTGCATTAGAATGAAAGAGAGCAAAAAGGAGGATGAGTAAGTTAGGCTTAAGCATAATAACATGATTCAGATTGGTTTGTATAGGAGGGAGCTTTATGACCGTACAATTGCGGATTTGTGTTCTTAGGATATCCTTAGTGTGCAAAATTAGTACATATCGATGCAATCTTGACCGAAGAAGAGTTTACAGCCTAGAATGAGTATCTAAATGCTAATGTTTTTCATGAGTCTTGATAATATTTTGCTCGGAGTGCAAAAGTTTAAGTGTTGGGGAATTTGATCAGTACATCTTTGTACACATTCTTCCATTGTTATTTAGGTATTCCTACATTTTATTTGAGTGCTTTTACTATTTTAATGTGTTTTCATATTTAAGTTTGTTTTTACCTTTATTCTATTTTTGCAGCTTATTTTCAGCATTAACAGTTATTTGATATCTGTCCACTATTCGAATCATAACTGGAGCTTCGAGAACCATATTGACGCGTTCTAATAGGATTTGGAAAGCTAAGACATAGAGCTACAACTTTAATGTTTTAGAAATAAGCAGATTCGGAGTGTAGAAGGCTCGAAAATTCGTTGAAGTCAGGACATGAATTCTGCCATAAGGAATATTTAGTTTTGGGCCGGGCTTTTTATGTTTTTCGACCCAGTTGGGTTAGAACTGGATTTTGTTATGCTTCCCTATACCTAGTAGCAGCCGATCTACTGTTCATAACCTTCTTTTCACAAATTTTAATTTTTGCTTTTGTACGATTACGATGAAGAACTAATCATCCATGGTTGATCTAGTGTAACTGCATTTCCAATGCTTTGAGGTTTTTATTCTATCAATTCAATTCTGTATGATTGTATTCCTAACTTTTAATCACGTTTTACGTTGCTTAGTCATTAAATCGCGTTTCTATATCGTGTTTGCTTAATTCGCGATTGTTTTTATCCGTTTGCTTAATTCATAATATAGGAATGTCAATCTGTTCAATATCTTAGTGTGCTTGTCATTTGATATTAAAATTAAATAGAGATCGAAGACGTTTAAGGAATTGGTAAGAAAAAACCTGTGATTAGTCGGAAACCGAAACAATAGATTGACTTATTTTTATAATCACTTATTTTAATCACTTATATGCACTATTTTATAAATCGAACTTAAAACCCCATAAACTCCATAAACTGTTACTTTTTTGGTCAATAACAATACAAGAATCTTTGTGAGAACGATACTCGAGTTGTCGTTACTACTGTTTTTCAAAATACTCGTTTTTGATCCGTGCGCAACAGCGGATCAAATTGGCGCTGTTGCCGATGATTCTTGTAGATGTTAGTCAATTTTAGAATTTTAGTTTAGATTTTTTTTGTTTTTTCTATTTTTGTTTTTGCGTGTTAATTTTCAGGGTTATAGTGTAGTGGTAATCGTTTCAGCCTATCAGGTAAATTGAAAGCTACTGTTTCGATTTGCTCCAAATTTTTTCCACAAATTCAGGAAAAAAAATCGACGAACAGTACTCCTTTAGAAAGAATTCTAAAATATTTTGACTCTGAAAATCGCAAATTTCTTATTTTCCTATTTTATTTGATTTAATTTCTATTTTCATATTTTCAAAAAAAATCCAAAATTTTTTGTAAAGATTTAATCTGATTTTATTTGATTTTTAGTAATATTTTGATAATTTTTAGATTTTATTTTATTCGCTTTTGTATTTTTCCTTTATTTTTCTTATTAGAGACATTGTTGGTATTTTTCAAATTGTTGCTATAGTGCTGAATTAGCTTTGTGATTTTTAATTCTTAGTTAATTTTTTTCCGTTTTCATAACATGGCTGAACAAAGAACATTAACAGAGCTTACTGCTCTTGATTTTCATTAAAATGGTTTAAGTGTTGAATATATTGATGTTGATGTTCCTTTCGAATTGAAATCTGATTTAATACACTTGTTACCAAGGTTTAATGGACTTGCAGGTGAGGATCCAAATAAGCATATGAAGGAATTCCAAATTGTGTGCTCTACACCTTCCGAACCTTCACTAGAGGCCCTTGTAAAGCAAATGGCTATAAATGATCTTCAATTTTAGCAACAAACAGATTCCAGTATTCAGGTTTTGCAGACACAATATCATGCAGCAAGCTCAAGAATCAAACTAACTACTTGCCCAAACAGTAGTAAATCCAAAAGAGTTATTGTCTGATTTAATTGATGATACTTATCCTGAGTTGTTATCTGATTTTCCATCTTTATTAGATTATGATGATACTTACTCTTGCCATTTATGTACTAACACTAACGTTTGCTCTGTTTGTGCTGAGATTAATGTAGCCTTACAGGGTGATGCTTTTCATAACGTCATTTATTCATCTGAAGCTCTTGATATCCATATTTTCCTGATCATACCATCCATTGAACAACCTTCTTCCTTAGAGATTAAACCAATTTCTAATAATCTAAAATCTGCTTATTTAGAGAGGGATGAAAAACTTCCAATTATAATTTCTTCTAACCTTGATTTTGATCAAGAAAATAAGCTTCTGCAGGTTTTGAAGAAACATAAGAAGGGAACTGGATGGGCTTCGATGGAAGGTGAAAGAAAATTAGTGAGTCAGCCTCTTAATCCTTTGATTCTTGATGTTTTGAAAAAAGAGATCACATTGACGTGCCTATTCGACACTTTTATTTATCGAATATTCTTTTTTTATCCTAGAATAAAAGATGAAGGCACTAATAAATATTTCAAGATTAATGGATGCTACCCAAAGTAATTTTATGACATTCCCACTTTGGGAGAGGAGCCTGTAGAAGATCTCTCTTTGGGAAAGGCTGATTATATGTTCACCTATCTGTCTTGACTCCTAGGGTGTGTTCTTTCCTTTCTCTCAGACTTATTTTATATTTGTGCCCTTTCATTGAGGACAATGCATGTTTTAAGTGTGAGGGAGAGAACTACTTCTTTATTTTGTTTTCTTTGTTTTGTTTTGGTTTTGTTCTTAAATAAATTAAAAAATTTACTTAGAAACACAATGCATCTTTTGAAATTTTTAAGCTATAGATTAATTTGAGGTTAGATTGTGGAGACTTGGAAAAAATTCATAAGATCGGTACCGTTTTAACATCTTATGTCTCTCGAATATGGAAATCGATTTAAATACTTGTTATGACATAACCACGAGCTCTCATCCTTTAATAGCTCTTAAGTAATTTATCTAGCAGTCAGCATTATCTAGAAACCACACACTAAATAATTAATCTGATGCAAATAAATGAATAATCCTGTACTTAATCATAAATCTAAATAGGAATCTGCCTTTTAAGTTAGGTGACCCTCACCCGGTCACTTAGGCTAATAGTTGTGAACCTTCACACAAAAAAATATTGTTGTTGCTATTTAATTGGTTAGTTTTGAATTATTGACAAGATATGGATCATAGTCACTAACAGGCTTATTTACCATGTGTGTGAATAGATAACGGGTTTAATGTGATTGCATTAGAATGAAAGAGAGCAAAAATGAGGATGAGTAAGTTAGATTTAAGCATAATAACATGATTCGGATTGGTTTGTATAGGAGGGAGCTTTATGATCGTACAATTGCGGATTTGTGTTTTTACGATATCCTTAGTGTGCAAAATTAGTACCTATCGATGCAATCTTGACCGAAGAAGAGTTTACAGCCTAGAATGAGTATTAATTGCTATTATTTTTCATGAGTCTTGATAATATTTTGCTCGGAGTGAAAAAGTTTAAGTGTGGGGGAATTTGATCCGTACATCTTTATACACATTCTTCCATTGTTATACTTAGGCATTCTTACAGTTTGTTTGAGTATTTTTACTATTTTAATGTGTTTTCATAATTAAGTTTGTTTTTACCTTTATTCTATTTTTGTAGCTTATTTTCAGCATTAACAGTTATTTGATATCTGTCACTGTTCGGATCATAACTAGAGCTTTAAGAACCAGATTGATGTGTTCTTATAGGCTTTGGAAATCTAAGACATAGAGCTACAACTTTAATGTTTTAATAAGAAGCTGATTCGGAGTGTAGAAGGCTCGAAAAATTCGTTGAAGTCAGGACCTGATTTCTGCCATAAGGAATATTTAGTTTTGGGCCGGGTTTTTTATTTTTTTTGACCCAGTTGGGTTAGAACCGGATTTTCTTATGCTTCCCTGTACCTAGTAGCATCCGTTCTACTGTTCATAACCTTCTTTTCACAAATTTTAATTTTTGCTTTTATACGATTACGATGAAGAACTAATCATCCATGGTTGATCTACTGTAACCGCGTTTCCAATGCTTTGAGGTTTTTATTCTATCAATTCAATTTTGTATGATTGTATTCCTAACTTTTAATCACTTTTTACGTTGCTTAGCCGTTAAATCGCGTTTCTATATCGTGTTTGCTTAATTCGTGATTGTGTTTATCCGTTTGCTTAATTCGGAATATAGGAATGTCAATCTATTCAATATCTTAGTGTGCTTGTCATTTGATATTGAAATCAAATAGAGATCGAAGCCGCTTAGGGAATTGGTAAGAAAAAAAACCCGTGATTAGTCGAAAACCGAAACAGTAGATTGACTTATTTTTATAATCACTTATTTTAATCATTTATTTGCACTATTTTATAAATCGAACATAAAACCCCATAAACTATTACTTTTTTGGTTAATAACAATACAAGAATCCTTGTGAGAACGATACTCGAGTTGTCGTTATCGTTACTACTGTTTTTCAAAATACTCGTTTTTGATCCATGTGCTATAGCGGATTAGGGTCTTTTGGCTAAATTCTTGATTAGTCGTCAAAGAGATGTATGGAATACCTTGAACAACAAATGTAGCCTTATTAAGAACACTCTGAATAAAAGAATCATAGCATAAAGTTGTACCTCGACCTAATTCCTTCCTTCAGAGAAAATATCCTACTAGCAATGTAATACGGCCAATGAGCTCTTATTTTATTTTTCAGCAGATAGACGTAATGCACCTCATCTTGGTAAACTCTTGAATACCATCCCTTCTTAGGGCGGACAATGTAAGCTATAATCCACTGCAGAATCCTGTCATTCGGCTTCAAATCACCAATAATAACAGACTTAGGAAACAAATCACTAGAAATAACATCTTCGGGATATGGATCCTTCAAAATTGAATTCAGAGCAGTTTTGAACTCATAGTTTGGAGCCAATTTTGCATCGGTTATTTTAAGGTTAGGAGACAACCGTGGACACATATCAAATATATCTTTCTAAGTATCGGCATCAACCTTTAAACTTCTACCACCTATCTTATATCCAAAATCATAATCAGATAGAATAACCTGGCCAAATATTCATTATACTTTGTATCACACTCTAAGAACTCGTAAAACCTTTGAAAATCAAGCAGTTCAACAATTTCCAGAATATGTATGTGTTCAAAGTTTCGAATAATACACAAATTGCTTGATAACTGATCTTTTACTAAACTTCTTCTCATAAGTTTGAACCAGTTCATCAGAGAGTAAAGAAAGAGCATTTACCAAAACGTTTGATCGAGGTTGTGAAGTACCTGCCCGAGAAGTGGACGCTTGAGTGGACCTTTTTCCCGTTGCTCTTATAGAAGCCATTGAAACACTGATTTTGTGAGTAGTAAACAGTACTCGAGTTGACCTTGATGATTAGAACCCAAATAGTAAGCTTATGCTGTCTTGAAATTTCTGACTTGATGAACTTTTTGGAAATGGGTTTTAGGGTTTGTAGAGGATTTTAGAGAGTAGGAAAGGAGAAATAATATGAATAGATGCAAATGATGATGATAATAAATATTTGAAATGAGAAAACACATTTAATGATCATAATTTCCCAAGAAAAACAGTTGTGCTCCATTTTCCAAGGAGAAATTTTGAGTTTCACAGCGATGCATCGACCTAAGCCTATGATGCGTAGATGCATGCAAAGTAAAATTACACAATTCTGAACCATTACAGTATGAGTCGCCGCATGGGTTGACCTGTGCAGACCCGAATCAAAATATGTTGAAATGTAAGAGGCATGAGTCGACCTATGCCCTGTTGTGGTCGACGCATGCAGTACAATCATTGAAAAATGAAGAAAACATGTCATAAATGTAGCACATACAATAAATAACAAGCCCACACATACTTCAAACATAAAAATGGATTAAAAATGGGTCTAAACATTAAAATAAACATCAAGATAACACACATCATAGTAAAATTTCATATATATATATATATATATATATATATATATATATATATATATATATATATATATATATATATATATATATATATATATATATATATATATATATATATATATATATATATATATATATATATATATATATATATATATATATATATATATATATATATATATATATATATATATATATATATATATATATATATATATATATATATATATATATATATATATATATATATATGATCAAGATAATTCAAATAGATAGGAATGATGTTACCTCCAATGAAGATGAACAATGAGCGCCCTCACATAGCTTGCACTTATCAATGTTGTTAATCAAAGTATAGACAAGCATAAATATAGAGCATGCAACTATTCAAATTAAGCGCGATCCGAGATATCGAGAACGCCAAGTTTCCTACGAATGTTGAAGAAAGGTTCTGTCGCAAGTGGTTTTGTAAAAATGTAGGCAAGTTGATTCTTGCTACCAACATGCTCGAATACGACATCACCTTTCTCTACATGATCCCTAAGGAACTGATGGCAGATTTCAATGTGTTTTGTGCGTGAATGTAATACAATATTTTTGGTTAAGTTAATGGCGCTTGTATTGTCACACAAAATGGGAATACGTTCAAGTTTAACATTAAAGTCATGTAATTGTTTCTTGAGCCACAAGATTTGGGCACAACAACTATCGGCTGCAATGTACTCCGCCTTGGTTGTTGACAAAGCAACATAAAATTTCTTTTTGCTATGCTAACTCACTAAGTAATTTGAGAAGAAATGACAAGTGCTACTACTGCCCTTCCTATCAGATTTGCAACCGGCAAAGTCGGAATCAGAATAGCCAACCAAAGTACAACCACTTCCCTTGAAAAACCAAAGCCCATACTTGGGAGTACCACATAGGTATCTAAGTATGCACTTGATGGGCTTTAAATGCGATTCCTTGGGACATGATTGAAACCTAGCACATATACATACATTATACATGATATCTGGACGAGATGCAGTGAGATAGATAAGAGAGCCTATCATACCTCTATACCTTTTTACATCTACGACCTTACCATTCTCATCTCGGTCCAAGTTTACACCTGTAGGCATTAGAGTGTCAATTGCTTTAGAGTTAGCCATATCAAAGCGCTTGAGTAGCTCGTTGTAGTACTTCGTTTGGCTCACGAATGTTCCTTCTTCGAGTTGTTTGATTTGATGTCCAAGGAAGTAGTTTAGCTCTCCCATCATGCTCATCTCAAATTCATCCTGCATCAACTTAGAAAATTCCATGACCAAATGCATGTCAGTAGATCCAAATATAATGTCATCTACATAAACTTGTACTAATATGGGGTGTTTTCCTTGACGTTTAATAAAGGGGATGGTATCAACCTTCCTCTTGAGAATCCTTGATCTAGTAAAAAAATTCTAAGACACTTGTGCCAAGCCCTGGGGGCTTGTTTAAGACCGTATAAAGCATGCTTAAGCTTATAAACATAGTTAGAATACTCATGACTTTCAAAGCCGGGAGGTTGAGATACATAGACCTCTTCATTAATGTATCTGTTTAGAGACGCACTTTTAACATCCATTTGGAATAATTTGAAGTTCTTAGAACAAGCATAGGCAAGCAATAGGCATATAGCCTCAAGTCGGGCAATGGGAGCATAAGTTTTCTTATAGTCGATGCCCTCCTCTTGTTTATAGCCTTGCGCCACTAGGCGCGCCTTGTTCCTAGTTATAACTCCGTTTTCGTCAAGCTTGTTCCTAAATACCCATTTAGTACTAATCACTCGATGATCTCGCGGAGGGGGGACGACGTCACAAACCTCATTTCTTTTAAATTTATTTAACTCATCTTGCATTGCTAAAAACCAATTTTCATTTAGTAAGGCCTCTTTGGAGTTTTTAGGCTCAATTTGAGAGACGAAAGCAAAGTGATAACAAAAGTTACTTAGCTTAGATCTTGTAGTTATTCCCTTTGATATATCTCCGAGTATGTTGTCGATGGGATGATACTTAGAGGATTTTCAAGCTAGAGGAAGGTCATCATTTCTAATTGGATGATCCTCCTCAATCTCTTTAGAGTTGTGATCTTCTTCCTCCTCAACTTTCATTAATTCAGATTGATAAGTCCCTTTTTCAGTGTCCTTAAGTATATCTTCTGAAGATACACCTACACCATGAAAAGAAATACCTTTTCTGACATTTTTCGGAAAAGATTCATCAAAAGTAACATGTATGGATTCTTCTACAGTAAGTAACCTTTTATTGAATATTCTATATGCCTTGCTAGTTTGAGAGTCTCCAAGAAAGATACCTTCATCGGCTTTTGAATCGAACTTACCAAGGTTCTATTTACCATTTCTCGTACCCCAAATTTTGACCCCAATATTCCATTTATCATTTTAGGTGCATTAAGCATATGTCATCTAACCCTAACCCCTTTCAGAGTTGGTCTTGTCAAGATACAGATGAATTAGGGTTTCACACTATTAAAATCAAAAATCTTGTGGAATGATCAGTCAAGGTTTTGGATTGATCTTCTACCTATCGAGTCTTCACATCATAAAGGGGTTTATATCTTAACAAGAACAAGTGCTATTTGAGGTTGTTACCAAGAGAATAGAAGCAGTGATGTGCAAAGCCCTTATTAGGGTTTCTAGTTGAAAAAGTCAACTATAGTTTGATTTTTGGTCTAAAGGGTCTTCCAAAGCTTGAACTATGGTCCATGATGTTCCTATGACTTATTGAAGTCCCCTCAATAAGTTTGAAAGGTTCAAGAACCCCCAAATTACTAAGGATCGATCCTGGAGACTTCAATTGTTCGGTTCGTCTGTCTGGAAAGTCAACTCTTTGACTTTTAGGGTTTTGACCCCAAATTGAAGCAATCAAAGTTTCCAACATCATTTTATGCCTAACTAGTGAGTTTGGTGAATATTTAATCAATAATTGATGGATGAATTGTGAATCAAGAAATTAGGGTTTATGAAAAACCCTAATTACAAGCTAATTTAGATTAGTCATAACTTTCAAACCACACATCCAAATTGAGTGATCAAAGCTGGTTGGAAAGCTTTTGAGAAATCCTAAAAAAGTGTCCTAGGGTTGGGGTCCAAAAATGCATAGATTTGGAGTTATGAGCTCATCAGGTTGTGAAGGATTTCTACACTTGGAAAATTTTCTTGTTTCTTGGCTTGTAAGTCAGCTTTTGCAACAAACTTCATGAGGATTTTTGACATAGTTCCCTTTGGAACTTGAACTTTGGCCAAACATGAATGTTGTATATCATGTTTGGGGCTTTTAAAAATACAAGAGCATTTTCTCAACCTTTGTGGTTAGGGAGAATCGAAGAGGACAAGTTAGGCATTTTCCATGTCACAAAACCAAGTTCGGCACTTGCATTTTGATGCATAAACCATTCAAACCTCTTCTAATCACTTTCTTAACTCATTCTTTGATGCTTAGGGACTTAGTTGAGGATATTACAATGCATTGTCACGAGCCAAAACCAGATTTGGATTGTTTTGAATTGTTTATTCTTGCAAGTACAAGCAAGTGGCAAGGAGAGGGAAACTTTATGCAAATTATGCCATATCTCAGCTACCACAACAGCTGCTCTCTTCCTTCACCTTATTTCAACTATTTGAAGGCTATGGATGATGATGAAACACATAGGGAAGTGGCTCATGCTCAGAAAAGAGATCTCAAGATAAATTTGCTCATTTTTGCCTCCAAGAAGGGCAACTTGGTAAATTTGCAAAATCTGCCCATGCCTCTCATTCTCCAAGCTTGCCTATAAATAGAACACACTCCTCATATACAAACCACACCATAATCAACTAGAAACCAAGTTGAATCTCTCTCACTTCTCTGATCACTACCTTCTAGCAAGTGTTAGAAGTGACCTCCTCAGGAAGCAAAAATTTGTTTTGCATAAACTCTTCCAAAACTCTTTCCAATCATCAAACCACCAAAAAAATCACTCTTAAACATCACATAACATGTGTTAGAGGTGTTCAAACCATTACAACCATCAAAAACCTACTAGAATAGAAAGTTAACTCTCATACCTTGAAATCTTGACTTTTTTGCATTTTCAATGACAAGTCACTGCCTAGACCATTTCCAATCCTTCTAGCACTTCAAACACTTTCCAAATACGTTGTTTGAACTATCCAAGGCATTACCAAAGTTCTATAACACCATTTCCTAGAGTTTCACTTTGAAGTTCTTGGTGATTTCTTCCAAAAGAAACTATTATGTCAAGGCAGTGTGGTTGGGGGAGTTTTCAGCATTTGGACATCTTATTTGAAGCATTTTTGAGCTATTTGGATCATCATCCATCAACTAGATTTCTTGCTTGGAGTTTTGACTTTAAAAATATACAAAGGGTAAGTGTTCCAACACGCTACTTTTGAGGTTATGTTGAATTTTGAGGTACATTGATTATGAACATGCTAGACATGTCTTATAGGTCATGTTTGAACCATTCCTTGATCACAAACTTGTGTTTTCATGACTTTCCACTTGTTTTGGCTTGCTAGCTTATTTTTTCATGTCATTTCCATATGCAACTTATCGATTCTGGTTAGACATAGGTGATTGGTGTTTATAGACATCATTTATAGGTCATGTATGTTGTGTTTGACCACTTGGTTGATGTTAAGTTGGTCTATTTCTGACTGTCATTTTGTTCTTGCACAAACTTGTCATTTTTTCCACTTCACATGCCATTTTTTGTTTGAGCTTGTCTATGTTGTATGATTCTTGTAAGAACTCTCTATATTTCACATATGATGTGTTTGAACCATCATTTACTGCTTAAATCATGTAGATTGGATTGTCATATAGTTCTTGCATAAACTTGCCATTTTAGCCACTTCATATGCCATCTGTTTTGTGAGCTTGTCTATTGATATATTATGCTTTTAAGCACTCCCTATATTTCTCATATGATGTGTTTGAACTATTACTTGCAGCTTAAAACATGTAGATTGGACTGTCATATTGTTCTTGCACATAGCTTGCTTATTTCAATAATGTCTTCGAGTTTTCCATATGATGCATGATTTGAGAAAACCAACACCACAATTGGATTCCTTGTGAAAAAATACACAATTTTATTTTTTATTTCACTCAATTTCATTAAGTTTTGAGCAAGTTATGGTCCTTCTTGCAAATATACCTAAGCCTTGGTCAAGTGCCTTGACTTTTGCCCTAGTTTGCCTCATTTTGAACCTAGTTTTCAAATGTGCATAACTTCCTTGATTTTTTATCATTTTGATGCCACTCTTTTTTCATAATGCTCCTTAATATATATAGTTTCAATGTGTGAAGAAATAATTCAAGAATTTTTATTTTTGAAACACTTTGGACCACTTGAATGACATGGTCTTTTTAGGGTTTATCCTTGGTTTTCATGAACTTTCTTGACATGATACTTGATTTTTCTTGTAAGATTGATCTTGTATGAATCATTTTTGAATGTATAAAATTTTTATATATTTAAAAACACTTGTCTCTTTGCTTTACCATGATCATAATTGCCTTTGTGAATACATGAATGTGAAAAGTATGCTTTGAAATTTCTTTGTGAACCATGACTTGCTTCTTGATGTTGTAACCTCATGAACATGATCCCTCACCCTCATCTTACTTGTTTATATGTCTTGTTATAACCATAATATGTTTAGGTTTGTTCCTTGCCTTGGTTGTTACCATGAATCTTGTTCATCTCTCCCTTTATGAAGTTTACATCCATGCTTGAATTGTTGTTACTTTTCATGCCAATCCATGATTGATTATCATCAACATGTCTTGAATGTGTTTAGATATTGTTACATTTGTCCTTGTTTGATTCATATACCATGTTTAATTCAAGTTGTAGCTTATTTTCATGAGTCTTGTTTGAATACCATTGATGAAATGTAATTGTTACCTATGTTGGTAGTTACTTTCTTATTTTACATGATTCGCCATAAATCACGTGTTGTTGTCACACATGTCACAATCTTGTTCAAGTTTATCTTGGTTGTTACCTTGATATACATTTGTGCTTTGTCATGATCTGTGCATGTTAACCTTTGAACTTTTCCCATGATAAGTGTTGCGGTGAGAATCCGATATCAAGCTATTGATTAACTTAAATCACGCATCTTTGAATTCACAACCGGTCTTTGATTTATCCTAAGGAAAGGTTAAAGAAAGAAAAACTTAATTTGCATCGTAAACTTAATGCGGAGAGATCTAGGGTTTAGGGGTTGGTTATACCTAAGGAAGTGTTAGAACACAGATTGGTTCTTAATAATTACTCTTTGTTTTGATGATAACTGTTAGGAAATTTATATTTAAGAATTATATACCCTAAAATTTGTTTGAGAGTTTTAACTGCAGATTGAAATTATATTAACTCTCTAGAAGCAAATCTGCCTTGAATACAAGAAGTTATTCTGACTCTGAAGCGCCAGATGCACCTTACAGAAGAATCTGTTTGCTCCTTACAGAAGATCCTGAGCGTAGTCTCCAGAAGGATCTGAAGCAAGAAGCTCCAGAACATTCTGAGTCAGAAGCATCTGAAGATAATCAGAAGCATCTGAAGCTGAAGCATCAGAAGTATAGAAGAATATTGATTGAAGAGTTTCTCAAAGCATTAGTCTACAGAAGTTTCTGAAAGTACCTACGCTGCCAAGTACTGAAGTTCTGTGTCAAAATGCTCTGATGGTCAACACGCTAGAAGCACACACGCTGCAGAAGACTCTGATAAAGCATAGTTCTGAATCTCATTAGAAGACTCTGATCCATTCAGACTCTGAAGAACTTGCTGAAACTAAAGAAGTATTTTCAAGAATATATTCGTTGGAACTATTCAACGTCTCTTTCCTCATTTGTGCTAGACACACTTACACAGACAAAAAGGATTTTTCTGTGCCATCTATTTCAAGGAAAGGTCAGTTGATGTGAAGACAAAAAAGGCTCAGACCTTTTGGGACTCTCTTTTCAACGTTCAGCTTGCATGATTCAGCTGCCTATAAAAGGAGATCTTCACTTCATTCTTCAGTTACACACTTGCTGAAAAGAAATCATAATATTCTAAAAGCTCTCATTCTTATTCTTCATAGAATCTCATTGTACTTAAACTTAAGAGAAAAAATCACTGTTGTGATTAAAGCTTTATAGAAGCATTAAAAACTCTTGTATTTAATTTACATTGATTGTAAAGGATATTCCTTAAGAGGATTCAGTTAGAATCAGTAGCTCTTGAGAAGACTAAGAACTGTTGTTCTTAGGTGATACTATTGTAATCAGTTTGATTTAATAGTGGATTAAGACCTTGTTGAGAAAGGCAAATCACTCTGGAAGGGTGGACTGGAGTAGTTGTTAAACGAACCAGGATAAAAATAATTGTGTGATTATTTTCAAGTCTTAATTTTCCATACTTATTCAACCCCCCCCCCCCCTTCTAAGTATTATCTCACCTTCAGGAAGGTGTTAGTATCCTAAGCATCTATAGTATTCTACAAGAACCTCTTGTTTTATGTGTTATTTCTATCTGTTATCTGCTAAAGGGTTGAAGGTAAAGAGAAAGTATTAAGGGGTTATTCTTAAGTATACTCACCAAGACATCGCATCTCGTGCCTACGTATCTTGACGGGAATGGAACCAGAGCATTCGTAGTTCCTCTCAAAGAGGGTGAGGAACTCTTGACTATGGTCAAGGTTCTAGGGGGAAGTAAGTTTTCATAGTAAGACACTTACATGGAGTGCGGAGACTCCAAGTCTAAGTTTAAGTTGAAAGGAAAAGATAAGTAAGTATCATCAGCGAGAACTTACATGGTGTAATACCCCAAATTTTACCCTTTCTTTTTTATTTTTATTTTAAATTCTGATTAACTTAATAAATTAACCTTTTTTTTTAAATCTTATTTTTTTAACTAATAATAATTTAATTAATTTTTTTTTTAACTTTACTAATGTTTTTTATTAACTTTTTTTTTCTATTTAGTTTATTTATTTAAATCATTTTAAGCTCTTCTTACTAACTTTTAGGATTTAGATTAAAATTTAACTTTTTTTTTCTTTTCTTTAAGAGTAAATTTTTTTTTATAACCTTTTTTAATTAATTTCTAACACATTTTTTTAATCAAATTCTATTACCTTTTTAAAATTAAATCTTTTTTTCTAACTTTTTTTAAATCTTTTTTCTAACTCCTCTTTAAAGTTAAATCTTTTTCTATCTTTTTTAAAGCTAAATCTTTTTTTCTATCTTTCTTAAAGCTAAATCTTTTTTTCTAACTTTTTTAAAGTTAAATCTTTTTTTCTAACTTTTTTAAAGTTAAATATTTTTTTCTAACTTTTATAAAGTTAAATCTTTTTCTCTAACTTCTTTTTAAAATTAAATCTTTTTTTTCTCTAACTTCTTTTTAAAATTAAATCTTTTTTTCTAACTATTTTAAAAATTAAATCTAACCTTTTTTTTTATAAATTAAATCTATCCTTTTTTTTTAAAATTAAATCTAAATCTTTTTTGACACCATCCTTTTTCAAATTAAAATTCTAAATTCCTTTTAAAATTAAATTCTAATGCCATTTTATTTTCTTTTTTAAAATTAAGATCTAAATTCCTTTTAAAATTAAATTCCAACCGTTTTTAAAATAATTCTAACATTTTTTAAAATCAACATTCAAATGTTTTTTATTTTAAAATTCTAACTCATTTTTTTTAAACTTAAAATTCTAATTTTTATTTAACTTGAAACTCTTATTTTCTTTGCTAACTTTTTAAATTTAAATCCAACACTTTTTTAATCAAATCCAATCCCAATGAATTCTAGATGGAGCAAAATCAAATCAATCAGATCATATCATCATCATAAGAAAATCAGATCTAAATATCAACATCACCATCATTGAATCAAATCTGAAATCATCATAAAAATTCATTCAAATCAAATCAGAGATTGAAAAAGATTGAGATATTCAAATCAAATCAGAGATTGAAAAAGATTGAGATATTCAAATCAAATCTGAGATTGAAAAAGATTTAAAAATCAAGTATAAAAGGACCCTCAGAAGCAACAAAACGGGGGATCGACAAGCATCAAAAACTCTTACAGTCTTCATCAAAAGTAACTAACTCTTCTTTTTTTTAATTTCTAATCTTTTTTATATCTTTTTTTCAAAATTTCTACCATTTTTTCTTAATTAAAATTCTAACATTCTAACTCTTTTTTTATTAAAATTCTAACCTTTTCTCTTTTATTTTCAAACTTTTATTTTTATTTTCTAACCTTTTTTTTAAAAACCAAATTTCGAAGTTCTAATTTTTTTGCTAACTTTTAATTCTAACTTTTAATCTATTTTCTTTTTCTTAATCACATTAAAAACTCTAACTTTTCCAAATCACCCAAAAAAAAACCTAATTCCATTCTAACTCTTTTCTAATTACCTAAATTCTCACTGTCTCAAAACATTCATCACTTAACTTCTAATTATCGTCAATTCCAATTTTCATCCTTCATTCCTAACAGTATTATTGATTATCCATGAACCTGTTCACTAATATTTATTTATTTATTTTTGTATTTATTTTTATATTTGTACATAATCTGACGTCATCGTTGCTATTTCATATTCCATTATCACTTGTATATTATCATCGTCTTCATTGCGTATCAATTTTTATTGTTTATTAATTTTTCGCTAACATCCTCCTTTTTAAGATCCAAATTTCTAACTTTTTTCTTGTTTCGTTAAAATTATAATTTTCTACTTAAATTCCTAACATTCCCGTCTAATTTTTTGTCTAACCCCGTATAATAACAGTCTCGGTTTGTTTTGGTTTTTTGCAGCTGACTAAGTTCAATTGATTTTATTTTCAGTTTAAATATTCAATTATCATATTTGTAACTGCTTATGGGATGTAATTTTGCGAGACAATTGTCGCATTTATCTTTCCGCACTTTATGTTCTGCCATTGTATGTTTATCGCGTCTTTACCAATAATCTCACTCCTCCGAAGGAATTAGGTCTAGCCGTTTGACCGTCGTGTCAATAGTCCTCACCTTCAACCCTTACACCTTTTCAACCCTAAATTTTCACAAATGCCTCGCCGCAGGCAAGATTACAATTTTACCCCTAGCATTAGGTCAAAGAGCCGCCGCGCTCATTTTAGGGTTTCCCGCCGTGGAATCCCTAACCTAACCTAACCCTAATTACAACTTAACAATTCAACGTAGAGATTTGGAGTTTCTACACTCCACGTAAGCGTGTCCTTAAGATGCGTTTATTCCCCTTGGGACCTTGACCATAGTCAAGAAGTCTCTAACCTCCCTTTTGAGGGGAACTACGATTACTCTGATTCCACTCCCGTAAGGATACGTAGGCACAAGATGCGATGTCTTGCCGAGTAAACTTAGAATTAACCCCTTAGGTTTATTTTCTCACTTTTAATCCTTTTGTACATATACCTTAAGCAAATAAATAAAGCAAAAATAGTAAACATCTGAACAAAAGGTTCCTGTAGAGTACTACAGAAGTTTAGGGTGCTAATACCTTCCCTAAATTTAACCAACCCCCGAACCCTAGATCTTTCCCCGCATTGTGTTTACGATGCAAAAATAGGTTTTCCCTCTTTTGACCTTTTCCTTCGGATAAATCAAAGAGCGGTTGTGAATTGAATTGCGATTCAAATTAATTAATAATTTGATATCCTATTTCCACCGCAACAGAAAATGGTGACTTCACTGGGGAGTCTTCTAAACTTTTGAGGGTTATCCCTAACTTGTTCATATTTATTACTATCTGTGTTATTATTCATTTGCATGTATATATTTGTGCTTTGATTGTGGGACTGTTCCTTGTGCTGTGAGATAAGTCCTACGCCCGGACTAGTGACATTATTATAGGATGGGGATATATTCGATGAGGCTTATAGGGAGTTGAATCCCGATCAAGCTGATTCGAGAATCACCGCTCAGTTGAGACCTTTTCGAAAATGGTTCGGTTGAACGAGTAATCGCGAAAACTTTTTCCATGGTCGATTGGAGTCTGTGATATTGAGGACCGTAGTACCTTAACACCACCTTGGCCTTATTTAGGACGTAGTGCGGGAGCTATGTGGGAGTAATCCTACAATGGTTGCTACGCGATACTACACTCAAAAGAGGTTCTCTTGAGAATATTATTAACCCCCGAGTCAGTTGGAAGGTTGATAATATCCAAAAGATGGGCTGATGACTTTGGGCACTTTTTAGAACCTTGTTCTGCAGGTACAACTAACCTATAGTACACTCCTTTTGGGATGGGTAGACCTTAACTCCGCTCACGTACCTTTAACCTAGGACTTTATGTGTTTTCATGCATTGCATCCATAAAGCATCATATTGCATTAAGACTTCATGGAATTCAAACTCTATTTATGAACATTGCAGGATACCATGGATCACTCTAGGAAGCATACTTTGAAATTTACTTTTAAGGGTTTTAATTTGGAAGTCCTAGAGAAGCTAAGAGACTTGGTTCAAGATCAAGAAAAGTTCCAAAACGGATATGGAAGGCTATTGTCTTTGTTGAAGGTTCAAGTAAACGAAGGACTTCTTGCGACTTTGCTACAGTTCTATGATCCAGATTATCACTGCTTCACCTTTCCAGATTATCAGCTTTTACCTACCTTAGAAGAGTACTCTCAGTTGGTGGGGTTACCTATCTTGGATAAGTCTCCATTCCCTTTCTTGGAGGAAGACCCTAAAGAACGAGATATTGCTAAAGCCATCCGATGTCAAAAACAATATGATCACCAAAGGGGGAACCTCCGGTTTTCTCAGGGACTTCCTAATTAAGAAAGCCCAATTTTATGCCGATCATAAAGACATGTTTGCCTTTGAGACAATATTCGCTTTGCTTATTTATGGGTTGCTGCTCTTTCCTAGTTTTGAGGGGTTTGTGGACCTTAATGCAATCAAGACCTTCATGAGAAGAAATCCAGGTACAACGCTATTGGGTAATACTTATCATTCAGTACATCTCCGAAGCTTTCATGGGGGAGGAATGATTACATGTTGTGTGCCATTGCTATACAAGTGGTTTATTTCTCACTTACCCAAGTCCGGTCCGTTCTGGAGACCTAATCAAGAACGTTGGTCGCAAAAAGTTATGGCTTTAACTCACTCTGATATTGATTGGTATAATCGCATGTACGATGGGATATCGATCATTGATAGTTGCGGAAACTTCAACAATGTGCCTTTGCTCAGTTTCAATGGAGGAATTAGCTACAATCCAGTCTTAGCTCGCCGACAGTTGGGATACCCCTTGAAGGAACCGCCTAAAGGTATTCATGTGGAGAAAATCTTTTTCAAAGACGACAAAAAGCTTCAAGATCAAATTCTATCTTCTTGGAATCATCTGCATAGGAAAGACAAAGAAAGTTTGGGCAGACCTAATTGTGTATCCATGGAACCATACCTTCAATGGGTTCGAGGAAGAGCTATTGAGTTGAAGATGCCCTACTCTCGCCAAGATCCTTTACCTCAAAGAGAAGAACCTGTCCAGTATTTTATGACCGAGGCTGAGACCTTGAAGATCGCTTTGAAGAGATCACAACACGAAACAGAAGCATGGAAGAACAAATACCATGTGATGGCCAGCGAGTACGAAGAACTTCAAAAGCAGATTCAGTCGAAGAATGATGAGATACAATCCTACAAGAAGAGGAGGCTCTAAGAGTATTTATTTTCCTCCGGATCTCCGTCTGCTCACTGAAGTTGTGGAAGATGCTTCTCTAGGATTTTCTAGGCTTTTATTTAGCTGTTTTGGTTGCAAGAATATTATTTGTAATTTCAATGAATTAAAAGTTTCCTTGGTATTCCGCAATATTCGTAAATATTTGAATTCCATGAAATCTTCATTTGCATTCACATTTTAGCATCATACTTTTGCATTGCATGTGTCTCCCGGTTTCTCATACGTGGTTTTCTCACCTTCCAGTTGTGTCACCATAAGTTCTCTGCATCAATACGACCCTTCAAAAGGATGGAGGATCAAAATCAAGAGATCAACCGTGTCAGCCATAAACTCGAGGATCTTCGAGGAAGTGTAGGGCAGATTTTGGAGATGTTACAAGCTCTTAGTGTGAAGGTGGATGCTCAGTCTACTGTTGTTTCTGAGACTACTAATACCGTTATGGAATCTCTACCAGCTGTTACTGTCGAGAATGCACCTCCTCACGGTCTTCAATCCGGTTTGGTGCCTCCTAGTGCTCAACCATGTTCAACGAGCTACCCCTCCAAAGTGCGAAACTCCTAACTCCGACCATGGTAAAGGACCTGCACGTTCGAGGAACCGCAAAATGGCTACTCCTCAACCTTGGCAACATCAGCAGAGTTATGTCCAAGGTTATCCGTTTCCATATGTCCAACAACCCTATGTAGCTACTGTTGCACCTCCTTTCGATCAGCAGTTTCCTACATACCAGCCTGTGCAGTCAGCTCTGGTATATCAAGCACCGGTTTATCAACAATCTTCCGGTTATCCGCCCATGCAAGTTCCTGTCAACAGTAAACGAGTGCCCAACGCTCCTGTTCACCAACAATCACAGAATCAGGTTCCTTATCCCCGTAAGAGTCAGTATAAGCCTTGTCCTCCAATTCCGATGACTTTCACTGAGTTATACCCCCATTTGGTACAACAAGGTCTGATTACCACCCGTGCTTTGGGTCCTCCGCCTAATCCGTTACCTGCAGGTTACAACGCTGCCGCTCATTGTTTATTTTATGAGGGTGCGCCCGGCCATGATCTAGAGAATTGTTATGCTCTTAAGAACTTTGTCAGAAATTTGCTAGAAACGAAGAAGTTGTCTTTTAGCGATGCTCAGCCGAAGATCGAGACTCCTCTTGGGGTTCCCCGCTTGTCAAGCTTAAATTCTGCAAAGTATGTTGTCCCCTCAGCAAATCAGCCGAATCCAGTAATTATTCAAAGGCCTAGCTCGCTTCATCTCAGTAACCCTCAAGATGATATGACCGGGATCAACAAAGAATCTGGGAAAGTTATTTTGAAGCAACGACTGAAAACTGTTGAAAATGTGACCAGCATAACTGGGGCAAGCCATGACGACTCACAGGGATCATAAGCCAGACGTCCTTTCCATTGAGGCTCCGCCAAAGGAAACTGTTACTCTTGAATGCAAGATTTCATAAACATTTAAAAGTATTTTTCCGACAGTCCATTTGTTTATTTATATGCATTTCTCTTTGATTAAGCATATTTAGCATGTACGAACTTGTTTATCTTTGATTAATTAATGCAACGCATATGTTTGTCTTGAATAAATCCATTCGCTTCACTCATTCAAAAAACATTTTCATAAATCATAATGCCAACTTTACCCGATCTCTTGTTCTGATGGAGAATTGGGGGGAGGATGACGAACCCAAAACGTCAGATTTCTTGTCGTATGCTTTCGATTGAAACTCGCTGATGATGTAAGGCATTGTTTCAAATCCCAAACACTGGAGATATAAGGATGTTAATCCCTAGTCAACCCTTTGAGCCTTGAAGTAGGAGTTTTTCTTTCTTTTTAAGAACCTTCATCCTAACCTGGGGCAGGGTAGGTCTCAGTTAAGCCGATCGAGCGCTTAGGTCCTCAAAAGGAAGAGCAAACCTTCGAGAATTTATCCTTAGCATCTTAAGAAGTCCAATACAATGACTATCCCTCGGTTACCTAAGGAGTGGGGCAGTCACGAGCCTTTCGAAAGATTTACACGACTTGGGCATAAAAGAATATTCGAAAAAAATAAGAGCCCGCTAAGTCAAAACCTATGAAGGAGACTTAGACAAAACTGGGGCATCCCGCTGGACTCCAAAGTCAGATCAAAAGACGTTGTCCAGGCAAAAGTTAGGGAATAAGAACAAACCAGTAGTTTTTCTAGGATCCCTATAAAGAACAAAGTCGTGTGACCAATTGCCATTAAAAATAGGTGAGTGACTGCCATGTCCGAAGCCTTGATAAGTTCCCGACCATAGCAAATCTGCTTGAGATACGAGCGTTCGTATCCGATTAATTGAAGTAGGATTGGAGAACATCACGAAGAAGGGGTGGGTATAAATATAACTTTGAGCCTATATCCTTTGTTTCTTAAACCGTGAACCGAGCCACAATACAACCTTTAAAAGACCTAATTGAAGTAGGACTTCGGTTGAAAGCATACTCGACAAGATCACGTTTCCTGACTCCTACGAGCTATGCTCAGAAAAAATTCATGTTGGCATTATAATTAAAAACTTATATCCCGACTAGTGATTTCGGTCACAAGTTATTGTGATATCTTTTTCAAAACAAAAATTCAAGACAAATATATGCGTGCATCGACAATCTCAGGATAGGCATTTTAGGCATGACGACTTTGCTTGATATCTTAGAGATTTACATATGGACATAACCCGTGGAACTTGAAGATCCTGCTAAACAGGGGCAGGCAGTTTCCCAGTTCGCTTACCAACGCGAGTCTGACGCTCTTAAGGAGCTATTTCTCAAAGATTTCGTCGTAACACGATTAATTTGTGCCAGTTACGTCGAGACCTGACAAATCTCTCAAAGAGTTTGAAAACAGTGGGGCAACCAGACTCCGTGTTCTCTATAAAATTCTCTTGGGATGACCATACCTCACAACGCAAGTATCCTGGGGCGCCGTGTTTTTTAAAGAAACAAATGGCGACTACTATAAGGTCCTTCAAGATCAAAACTATGTGGTCACAACTTTTCTTCATGCACCCGAGGGATTTTACTCACAGCGGCCTTCATTCCCCAGTAAACCTCAGTGTTGCAACAGGCTCCTAAACTATTGCCTCATCACAGTCCCCAGAGAGACTATAAGCTGACAACTTTTTCTTGGGTAACTCGAAAGTGTCCCTCAGGTTTTCTTCTCCCCATGTGAAGACGTGATACTGTACACCCAAGCAGATTACCTTCTCCCCAGAGAAGTCAGGATTTTGAAACCAGATTTGGTTCTACCATTGATCTTTCTCACCCATGATTGACGTATTGGTTGCAGAGAATGCAGGGTATCCCCGTCGAGATGTTTATTTCATCTCTCGTTCCGTCTCTAGTCTGTTCGTCAGTATACGCAAGGGCATAAGCATCACATGCCTATTTCATTACATATTCATTACATATTCATTACATATTCATTACATATTCATTACATATTCATTACATATTCATTACATAACATCTTGCATATTTAACCACATAGACATTAACATACATTCATATTCACGTATTCATTAACATACGCGTTAGCATGCGCAGGTTCAGTGTGTCTCTATCATTGGTCGTTGCCGCCGAGTAACTGGGTTCGTCCATTCTCTTCAAATAGATTGTCAGCCCTAAGCATAAAATATTTACTTGTTTCCAGTTTCCCCACAGAGCTCGATCCTCGTGGATGACGGTTACTTCAGCTATCTTTCCTCACCAGGATAAGATATTTACCCTTCGAGTTCATTCCCTCGATGGAGTCTTGATTACCAGTCTTCTTTCTAGCTCGATCCTAGATTGAATCTCAGTCTTGTCGGTCGTCGAGCCCAACCGGACGTGCATTTATTTTGCACCATCTAAAGATTTTCACCATACCATGACAGATACGCGACTGTTCTCGCCCGAGGAGTTTATCACTGTACCCGGATGTGCATTTATTTTGCACTATCTTTCAAGAAGATTAATCACAATCCTTTACAGATACACTCCAGTTCACGCCTGGAAAATCTATCAGTACAACACTTTACATCTTACAGCATCATTTCTCGCCTGAGAAGCCAATCCTATCTTCGTTATGACTCGCAGCAAATGGCCATCTCCATTGAGCAGTTGGGCTTCCATTTTCCCTGTTGTCTTGAAGTATGGGGAGGTTTGAACCAAATCGTATTCAGGAGAGCACGATCTTGAAATACGGGGAGGTTTGAGCGGAATCATATTCAGGAGAGCACGATCTTGAAGTATGAAGAAGTTCATTTACTTTTTAGTAAAAGAAGGAGCGGAATCATATTCAGGAGAGCACGATCTTGAAGTATGAGGAAGTTCATTTACCCTTTAGTAAAAGAAGGAGCGGAATCATATTCAGGAGAGCACGATCTTGAAGTATGAGGAAGTTCATTTACCCTTTAGTAAAAGAAGGAGCAGAATCATATTCAGGAGAGCACGATCTTGAAGTATGAGGAAGTTCATTTACCCTTTAGTAAAAGAAGGAGCAGAATCATATTCAGGAGAGCACGATCTTGAAGTATGAAGAAGTTCATTTACCCTTTAGTAAAAGAAGGAGCGGAATCATATTCAGGAGAGCACGATCTTGAAGTATGAGGAAGTTCAGTTTACCCTTTAGTAAAAGAAGGAGCGGAATCATATTCAGGAGAGCACGATCTTGAAGTATGAAGAAGTTCATTTACCCTTTAGTAAAAGAAGGAGCGGAATCATATTCAGGAGAGCACGATCTTGAAGTATGAGGAAGTTCAGTTTACCCTTTTCATATTCAGGAGAGCACGATCTTGAAGTATGAAGAAGTTCATTTATCCTTTAATAAAAGAAGAATCAGAATCGTATTCCAGGCGCTGACCTTAAATATGAGAAGATTTATATATCAGATAAGCAGCAGCCTCTTTATTTGAGTGCTTATCCATTTTGGCGTGTAAGTCCCTTCCAACAATAAGTGACAGTTCTCCCTCGAGAAGCTTATCAGGGCATTTCCCATTAAAGTCCATTTATTTTGGCATACAGCCGGTCTTTACCCTGTATATTTGATACGGATTCCCGAAAAGTTCGTCTGATCCCATCACAAAGGATAGTTTATAGAAGCTTGGATGTTATTCTTTGCTCAATGCTCCAGCATTCTGTAATCGATCTTGCAGTCGTGTAGATCCAGTTTTATTGTTAGACATTCCCAAGTGGAGGCCATCTCATAGGCGCCATCCCTATTAAGGATCTTGTTCTAACCACTTTAAGTCCATTTATTTTGGCATACAGCCGGTTTTTTTACCCTGTATATTTGCTAAGGATTCCCGAAAAGTCCGTTTGATCCTGTCACGAGGGATAGTTTACAGAAGCTTGGATGTTATTCTTTGCTCAATGCTCCAGCATTCTGTAATCGATCTTGCAATCGTACGTGATCCAGTTTTACTTTTAGATTCCCCAGTGGAGGCCGTCTCATAGGTACCATCTCCATTTGAGAATCTCGTTCCTTTTCTAAAAATGACAATTGGTCGTGTTCGCACCAGTTGACCATCATTCTAGAATTCCCCAGTGTTGTACTGTGTCCCAGCGCGTCGTTTTCCCCAGTGTGTTCTTCTCGTAGCGTCTGTCCCTGTGTCGTCATATTCGTCAGCATTTTCGCATTCATCATTCCAGCATACGCATCATATTATATTCATGGCATAGTCTGCATTAGTCTGTTCTCGCTTGGTCCATAGCATTGCATATTGCCACATATAAGGGCAAAATTTTCGGTTATCTATATTTAAATCCCTCCACCATGATTCCTCGAGTCTCCGTCACTCAAATCATCCGGTGTAGCTATTTAAATAGGGGCAACTGTAATACCCCAAATTTTACCCTTTCTTTTTTATTTTTATTTTAAATTCTGATTAACTTAATAAATTAACCTTTTTTTTAAATCTTGTTTTTTTAACTAATAATAATTTAATTAATTTTTTTTTTAAACTTTACTAATGTTTTTTATTAACTTTTTTTTTTCTATTTAGTTTATTTATTTAAATCATTTTAAGCTCTTCTTACTAACTTTTAGGATTTAGATTAAAATTTAACTTTTTCTTTTCTTTTCTTTAAGAGTAAATTTTTTTTTATAACCTTTTTTAATTAATTTCTAACACATTTTTTAATCAAATTCTATTACCTTTTTAAAATTAAATCTTTTTTTCTAACTTTTTTTAAATCTTTTTTCTAACTCCTCTTTAAAGTTAAATCTTTTTCTATCTTTTTTAAAGCTAAATCTTTTTTTCTATCTTTTTTAAAGCTAAATCTTTTTTTCTAACTTTTTTAAAGTTAAATCTTTTTTTCTAACTTTTTTAAAGTTAAATATTTTTTTCTAACTTTTATAAAGTTAAATCTTTTTCTCTAACTTCTTTTTAAAATTAAATCTTTTTTTTCTCTAACTTCTTTTTAAAATTAAATCTTTTTTTCTAACTATTTTAAAAATTAAATCTAACCTTTTTTTTTATAAATTAAATCTATCCTTTTTTTAAAAAAAATTAAATCTAAATCTTTTTTGACACCATCCTTTTTCAAATTAAAATACTAAATTCCTTTTAAAATTAAATTCTAATGCCATTTTATTTTCTTTTTTAAAATTAAGATCTAAATTCCTTTTAAAATTAAATTCCAACCGTTTTTAAAATAATTCTAACATTTTTTAAAATCAACATTCAAATGTTTTTTATTTTAAAATTCTAACTCATTTTTTTTAAACTTAAAATTCTAATTTTTATTTAACTTGAAACTCTTATTTTCTTTGCTAACTTTTTAAATTTAAATCCAACACTTTTTTAATCAAATCCAATCCCAATGAATTCTAGATGGAGCAAAATCAAATCAATCAGATCATATCATCATCATAAGAAAATCAGATCTAAATATCAACATCACCATCATTGAATCAAATCTGAAATCATCATAAAAATTCATTCAAATCAAATCAGAGATTGAAAAAGATTGAGATATTCAAATCAAATCAGAGATTGAAAAAGATTGAGATATTCAAATCAAATCTGAGATTGAAAAAGATTTAAAAATCAAGTATAAAAGGACCCTCAGAAGCAACAAAACGGGGGATCGACAAGCATCAAAAACTCTTACAGTCTTCATCAAAAGTAACTAACTCTTCTTTTTTTTAATTTCTAATCTTTTTTATATCTTTTTTTCAAAATTTCTACCATTTTTTCTTAATTAAAATTCTAACATTCTAACTCTTTTTTTATTAAAATTCTAACCTTTTCTCTTTTATTTTCAAACTTTTATTTTTATTTTCTAACCTTTTTTTTAAAAACCAAATTTCGAAGTTCTAATTTTTTTGCTAACTTTTAATTCTAACTTTTAATCTATTTTCTTTTTCTTAATCACATTAAAAACTCTAACTTTTCCAAATCACCCAAAAAAAAACCTAATTCCATTCTAACTCTTTTCTAATTACCTAAATTCTCACTGTCTCAAAACATTCATCACTTAACTTCTAATTATCGTCAATTCCAATTTTCATCCTTCATTCCTAACAGTATTATTGATTATCCATGAACCTGTTCACTAATATTTATTTATTTATTTTTGTATTTATTTTTATATTTGTACATAATCTGACGTCATCGTTGCTATTTCATATTCCATTATCACTTGTATATTATCATCGTCTTCATTGCGTATCAATTTTTATTGTTTATTAATTTTTCGCTAACATCCTCCTTTTTAAGATCCAAATTTCTAACTTTTTTCTTGTTTCGTTAAAATTATAATTTTCTACTTAAATTCCTAACATTCCCGTCTAATTTTTTGTCTAACCCCGTATAATAACAGTCTCGGTTTGTTTTGGTTTTTTGCAGCTGACTAAGTTCAATTGATTTTATTTTCAGTTTAAATATTCAATTATCATATTTGTAACTGCTTATGGGATGTAATTTTGCGAGACAATTGTCGCATTTATCTTTCCGCACTTTATGTTCTGCCATTGTATGTTTATTGCGTCTTTACCAATAATCTCACTCCTCCGAAGGAATTAGGTCTAGCCGTTTGACCGCCGTGTCAATAGTCCTCACCTTCAACCCTTACACCTTTTCAACCCTAAATTTTCACAAATGCCTCGCCGCAGGCAAGATTACAATTTTACCCCTAGCATTAGGTCAAAGAGCCGTCGCGCTCATTTTAGGGTTTCCCGCCGTGGAATCCCTAACCTAACCTAACCCTAATTACAACTTAACAATTCAACGTAGAGATTTGGAGTTTCTACACTCCACGTAAGCGTGTCCTTAAGATGCGTTTATTCCCCTTGGGACCTTGACAACAGTCAAGAAGTCTCTAACCTCCCTTTTGAGGGGAACTACGATTACTCTGATTCCACTCCCGTAAGGATACGTAGGCACAAGATGCAATGTCTTGCCGAGTAAACTTAGAATTAACCCCTTAGGTTTATTTTCTCACTTTTAATCCTTTTGTACATATACCTTAAGCAAATAAATAAAGCAAAAATAGTAAACATCTGAACAAAAGGTTCCTGTAGAGTACTACAGAAGTTTAGGGTGCTAATACCTTCCCTAAATTTAACCAACCCCCGAACCCTAGATCTTTCCCCGCATTGTGTTTACGATGCAAAAATAGGTTTTCCCTCTTTTGACCTTTTCCTTCGGATAAATCAAAGAGCGGTTGTGAATTGAATTGCGATTCAAATTAATTAATAATTTGATATCCTATTTCCACCGCAACACATGGAATACAGCGACTCCTGATCCTAAGGCTAGGATGAATGAGAATGAGAAAGAGTGTCCATGGCAGGACATTTGTGTGGAGTGCGGCGACTCCGATCCTAAAGATAGGATAAAGGGTAAGGGCTTAGAGTTCGATATAAGTGATATGACAGTCAATGAGTACGAAACTTTTTGAAATGGGAACAAGTAAGAAAATAGAATTAAAAGTGTATTGATGAACAAATAACCACCTAATGTATCAGGCAAAGATCAGGTCAAGTAATCAAATTTCAAAGGGTAAGTATCACGAATAAACAAAATTGAACAAATAAAACCAAATATCCCAAATTGATAAAGCTAGGCCACAGAGAAACGCACGAAATTTTATGAAATCATGATATTTCTGATTTGGTCTATTTATTTCAATTTGAACAGCAGAATTGTACCACACGGCGAATTTACCCTTCTTATCATAACGAGGTGGCAGCACAAATTTATGCAGTTGCTTCTTCGTCAACTCTTCTTCAGCTAGCTTTCAATTTAGAAGAATTTCGTCCGGTCCACATTAGATATAGATAGCAGCATGGCTACCTTCACGTTTCCTTGCAATGTATAAAAAAACTGTTTTACTACAATTTCTTCTTATTTTTTCCAGGAGTGAAAGTTATGAGGTATAAAATGAATTGTATAGAAAAATCAGAAAATGAGTGAAAGTTATGAGGTTTAGAGCAAAATGATTTAAGTATGGTTTAGGTTTGGAGTTAAATGTGGTTTGGAGTGTGGGTTAGTATGAGGAATGAAAACTAGGAATGGAAAATGTTTGAAATTTGGAGGGAATTTGAATTAATTGAAAATAAATCAAATTTGGAACCACTTCTAAATCCTTCTACTGGTGTGGAATTGAAATTAAATGATTGAAATTGGAACCCCGTATGTTGTAGCGCTGAAAAAGAACAATCTGGGCAAAATTTTCCTTGGTTAATCGATTAACCAAATTTTCCTAGCAAATGGTTAACCGGTTAATGCCTTCAAAAATTCAAATTTTGGCGCCTAAAGAGGGAAACGTGGAGAATTGTTTGTTGCCACCTGTTCTGAGCATAGTCTGACCTCTGAAACTTGTCTTTTGATATTGTGTAACACCCCAAATTCTTGGAATATTTATTTAATTGATTTAAATATGAATATTCGTATTTTTGGTGATTTTCGGTGGTTGGTGTGAATATTGGGAATTATGGAGTTTTGAGTTATTTATTTAAATAATAGTATATAATATGAATATATTTGGTATTATTATTAATTTAAATAAGTATAAGTTAATTTAAGGGCAAAATGGACATTTGAGGAGGAGTTAGTGAGGGTGAAATTGGAAAGTCCATTTTAAAGGCCCAAAGTTAGGTTTAACAAAAAGGAATTTTGAGGGAATTAAGATTCATTCTTGTTAGACCGTGAAAAGAGAAGAAAAAGAGACCAGAGCTCTGAGGGAAGAGGATAGAGGCAAGGTTTCGTGAGGTTCCAAGAACTCAATGGAGAAAGGTTTGGAATCGAAAAATTAAGGTATAAGGAGTATTACCTTCATTATTTTCAATATAGGATTCAATGTATTTAAAGCCGATTTAAGGATTTTGGAGGTTTTTGAGTTTGAGGAAATTAGGCCTTCGTGGCCAAATATGTTTTTGAGGTTGTTTAAGTATGAGGAGTATTACCTTCATTGTTTTCAATATATGATTCAATGTATTTAAAGCCGATTTAAGGATTTAGGAGGTTTTTGAGTTTGAGGAAATTAGGCCTTCGTGGCCAAATCTGTTTTTGAGGTTGTTTAAGTATGAGGAGTATTACCTTCATTTTTTCAATATATGATTCAATGTATTTAAAGTCGATTTAAGGATTTAGGAGATTTTTGAGTTTGAGGAAATTAGGCCTTCGTGGCCAAATCTGTTTTTGAGGTTGTTTAAGTATGGGGAGTATTACCTTCATTGTTTTCAACATATGATTCAATGTATTTAAAGCCGATTTAAGGATTGAGGAGGTTTTTGAGTTTGAGGAAATTAGGCCTTCGTGGTCAAATCTGTTTTTGATGTTGTTTAGGTATGAGGAGTATTGTCTTCATTATTTTTAATATGTGATGCAATGTGTTTTAAGTCGATTTAAGGGTTTATGGATTTTTTAGTATTGAATTTTTGTTGCCTTTCTGGTGAGGAGTTCAATGAGTTTGAGGATTTGAACTGATGGTTTAATAGGTTTGAGGTTGATTTGAGAGTAAGGGAAATTAGGCCTTCGTGGCCAAATCTGTTGTTGAGGTTTTAACCGTGTAGGGTAAAGGATTATGAGAACTCTAATTAATGTGGGTAATTTGTAAGGATTTATGGGAATTGAAGGCGTAAATATGATACGAAATTGGCCTAATAAGTCGTAGATTTTGTGTCTTTGTCGCCGTAATACCTTAGGAATGATTTAGGGATGTTTTTGAGGAATTGGGGAAGGAAATTGTAGGGACTTTTGGAATAGTTTTGCTACTGATGTGTAACATTTTTTTGCTATAATCGCGAGTTCGCACAGCAAACAATCCTTCACACGATGAACACTCGCCCTAGACTCACACGACGAACTATCTAGAGAACGTAGCAGAGTTTCGTGAATTATGTTCTTCTGCAGTGATGTCTTGATGCTTTGATGTTGTGATTTTATGGATGAATTACCTTAAGTATGACTGTGATTCATATGTGATTAATACATGATTGTATGATGATTCTTATGAGTAATGATGTTGATTCCATTAGTTTTTGATGATTATATGATGACATGATTATTATGATGATTTTGATAAATGATGATGCACCTAATGAGTTTATTATGAGGATGATATTGACGTGTGCATCATGTATTCATATGCATTTCGGAGTTTGGTCTAGGGTTTGATTCTTCTAGCTTCAGCCCCATTGTGTGGATGTGAAGTATTTTGTTGTGCTCCGGTTCTTGTGTAGAATCGATCCTATTGATGGGGATCTTTGGAGGGTTGATGACCCAATGTCCATCGAACTTTGATGAATTTGTACCACATGCACGAGTCTTGTTGCATTTGCATTTATGTGACAATTTGGTGTAATTTATGATATTATGGCTTTTTGATGTTTCCTTGATGATTATGATGATGTTGAATACGAAAATAACATTATTTTATATATTGATTCCTATATTGATTATTATGAATTGTTTTACTCACCCTACATGTTTGAATGTTGCCTCCACGTGGGTAACGTGCAAATGACCAGGTTTAGCCGTGGATGTCGTCGAAGACTTTTTGGAGTTTTTGACTTTTGGTTGACTTAGAGGGTCTTGCTCTGATAGTGTAACACCGAGTTGGGGTCTTTGAGTTAAACCATATTTTATTGATTATTGTTATTTTGATTATGTTTCTACGCAAGGAAAACTTTGGATTTTGCCTTTTTAAGTTCCGCTGCCTTTTGAGCAATTTTTGAGTAATTTTGAGAAAACCCGTTGTTTACGGAGCATTGACTTTTATTTGAGTTATTGAGAAATGCGCCCTTTGAGGTGATTTTTATTGTGTTTAATATTTTACTCTGATAAATGTGATTGA
The DNA here is from genome assembly GCA_963859935.3 of Lathyrus sativus. Lineage (NCBI taxonomy): Eukaryota > Viridiplantae > Streptophyta > Magnoliopsida > Fabales > Fabaceae > Lathyrus > Lathyrus sativus. The sequence goes on from OZ012735.1 coordinate 244,077,090, forward strand.
TTTACCATTATATTTGTGGGGTAGAAAAGAGTGTTACATATTGCACCTGTATAATGCTTGAAATAAACTGTGAAATGTCTCCTGCATTCAAAATAACCTGCTGAAAAATATAATTCGGTACCCGATCGCTGAGCAAAACAAATGTTGAAGCCTCTGATGCTTACTACTTAAAAACTTGAAACAAAAGAAATCCTTGAGCCATAGAAACAACTTGATCTCATGTCTCAAGAACCAATGCCATATATGCACAATGATAATGCAAAATGAATGACACATAAGCCAGTTACAGTTAAAAATGAAAGGGTAAATTTTGGGGTGTTACAATTGGATGAATGTGAATGAAGAACACACACACACACACACACACAAGGTTCTCTCAAATTTCTGGGTAAATGGGTATTGGTTCCTGATTGATATCATGAGCTTAATTAATCATGAAGAACACTACAAAATTATTCAACTTACTCTCTAATTCGTTTAAGCAACTACAAATTGCACAAGGACAAGATGCAAAAAATAAGAAGATGTGAATCTGACATTGATTAGCATTCAAAAATTTGTTCTAGAGAAGAAGAGAAAGATTCATGGTGTTGTTAGAACATAGATTGGTGTTTAATTATATCTCTATGTTTTTATGATAACTCTAATGAAATTTTGTATTAAGAAAATATATACTCTAATTATGTACAAGTGTTTTTGTTTCAGATGTCAAAATAAATATTCTTATGGAAGCAAAAATGCATCTGAACAGTATTCTATGCAAAGCTCTGAAGCATCAAAAGCAAGTGATCAGAAGACTCTGAGCGCTGCCAGAAGACTCTGAAGCAGAAGCTGCAGAAGACTCTGAAGCATAGTTGAAGATTTTGTATGAAGAGTTTCAAGCATTGTTTCAAGAAGACTCTGAAGTACTTTACGCTGCAAGTACAGAGGCTTTGTTATTCAAACTCTGCTTTGATTGAGATTCATGCTGAAAGCACTGGCTGCAAAACTCTGATAACATCAAGACTCTGATGTTGATAACTTTGAGACAGAAGCATTTTTGAAGAAAATATTATTCAAGATATATCCGTTGGCATATTCCAAACGACTCTTTCCTTATTCATGTATGTCACAGGAAATCAGACAAAAGGGATTTGTCTGAACATTCCTCTTTTGGGAAAGCTAGAGTCAATAGAAGACAAAAGGCTACAACTACTCAGTAGTGCACAGTCCTCAAGCATTGGACTTTCTGCCTATAAAAGGACGTCTTCAACAACATTTCAAAGTTGACGATTCATTTGATTTATCAAACTGAAAACTACTCTCAAGCTCTCATACAATTTCATTTCATAAACTGAATAGTTTTTATTCGATCTTAAACTAAGTGTAAAAATCACAGTTTGTGATATAGCTTTTTAGAAGCAACTTAAACACTTGTTAGTTTACATTAATTTGTAAAAGGTTCCTTAAGAAGACCAAGTTGTGGTCAGAATTTCTTGAGAAGACTAAGACAGTTGTTCTTAGTGGTTGACACTGTAATCTGTTTGAATATAATGGATTAAGTCCTTGTGGAGAAAGGCAAATCACCTTGATAGGGTGGACTGGATTAGTTGAGTTCAATGAATCAGGATAAAAATCTTGTGTTGTTTTTATTGCCATAATTTTTCTAAACCCTTATTCAACCCCCCCCCCCTTCTAAGTGTTTTTCTCACCTTCAGTTAGCATCAGAGCTTCGGTTCTGTTAGTGCTCTCACGTCACCGTGAACAGAAAAGATCCAATTGAGAAAAACTCCATATATCTTGTTCTTTATTCATCATGGCTGCTAAAGCTTCTACTTCAAATTCTTACAACAACAGATACGATGATAAAGATAGAATCAGCACCAAACCTCCCATGTTTGATTGTGAGAAGTTTGACTACTGGAAAGACAGAATAGAAAGCTTCTTTCTGGGTTATGATACTGATTTGTGGGATTTAGTAGCTGATGGTTACACTCATCCTACCAATGATGAAGGGAAAAAGATTGACATGAAATCTATGTCTGATCTTCAGAAGAAGGAGTTTAGAAACCACCACAAAGCAAGAACCATCTTATTAAATGCAATATCTCATACATAGTATGAGAAAATAACAAACAGAGATACTGCGTTTGATATGTTTGAATCTCTGAAGATGACTCATGAAGGGAACTCACAAGTTAAGGAGACCAAGGCTTTGGCGCTAATCCAGAAATATGAAGCCTTCAAAATGGAGGAGTCTGAATCTGTAGAAACTATGTTCTCTAGATTTCAGATTCTCACAGTTGGCTTGAAAGTTCTGGACAAGGGTTATTCCACTGCTGATCATGTCAAAAAGATCATCAGAAGTTTGCCAACCAGATGGAGACCAATGGTCACAACTCTGAAGCTTGCGAAGGATCTGAACAAGATCACGCTGGAAGAACTGATCAACTCCTTGAGGAGTCATGAGATTGAACTAGAGGAAGACGAGCCTGAAAAGAAAGGTAAGTCAGTTGCTTTAAAGTCTAACAAATCTGTTAAAGCGATACCAATTGTAACACCCCACTCTAAACTCTCGCGGAAAAATAAGATAAACAATAGAAACAATTACGAGTGCAGCAATTAAAGTCTCATGACAACCGTCATGGATGTCACGACCGTCACGGTCATGACGAGCGTCAAAGAGCTGTGGCGATCGTCACACTCCTAAATTCTGGGACGCATCAGGGTGTCACATTCTACACTTAACCAAAACACATACACCTGCAAAAGATCATTTACTAACATACGTAGCACAAAATTCGGATGAACAAACAACGATAATTTGTTTAACATTTTAATCATAAACGACATGTTATAATACACTTCCAACGATTCGTAATAATTAAATTCCATTAAAATTCAGCAAGAAGTCATCTTGCATCAATTCACTAAAACAACTATACATCCAAGCAACATTTGGCATTATCAGAAACAACCAATCTATTTTCCATAGTACTTAATAAAATTCAGCAACAAAGAATTCGATTAAAATAATAACATTAATCGTTCATCCCCCCCCCCCCAGAGTGCTACGTATCAGAGCGACCAACAACCTTAAACATAAAGCGACACTTTCTTCCAAGTTACCTGCAAATTACCACCAACGGAGGTAACATACAACGTAAAGGGTGAGATGTCAACAATATAACATAAGACATGATAAAAGTCATGTCAAAATATTATCACAGCATTATAATTCCAGCAGTTCGCATAAATATTAGTAATAATAAACTACAACAACTCTTTATTCATAGCCACAACAATTATCATCATAACTCAGCAACTCATCAAAACAACTCAACAACGCAACTCAACAATGCGACTCAACAATGCGACTCAACTGTGCATATGCATGTGGTACCAAATTGCCATTACGGCCGCCAATACAGGCCAACAATTTGCCACTAAGGGCCGCCAATACAGGCCAACAATTTGCCATTAAGGGCCGCCAATACAGGCCAACAATTTGCCACTAAGGGCCGCCAATACAGGCCAACGATTATGATATGCTATGGGACGCAACTATTATGAACTATAACAAAACAACAACAACTGTGCAACAACCGTGCAACAAGGCATCAAGCCTACAACCAATTATCCATAACAGAAACATCACATTTCACATACATCATGTACTCACCACTTCAACCTGTTCATGTCAGAGAACAAGTAACAATATCGTTCCTACGAATAAGAGTCCAACACATTTTTGCAGAAAACAATTAAAAATAACATCGTCTCTACAATTGAGAACTCAACAGTATTTTCATGTCAGAGAACAACTAACAACATCATTACTACAAATAAGAACTCAACACATTTTCATATACTTTCATACGGGTAATATAACTACAACTTCTAATTTAATTAAATAGGGACATAATTACAACACCTTCTTAATAAATGGGAAAATAGCGCGTGTCGGCACCGTTTCCAAATTTCCCCCAAAACTAATGACATAACACACTCATTCATACATAGACAGGCATTAACCCTTAGTATTTCTCAGGCACAGGTAAACATTAACCCTTAATATTTCTTCAACCTACGGGAACTAACCCCATGATTCAATTCCCTACTTGAAGTCGATCAAGTAAGAGCATAATAACAACCTTTCCTCAACAACTAGGAACTTAGCGCGTATCGGCGCCGATTCCCAACATTACTACATAGAACTAATGACATAAACACTAATTCAGGCGTAGACAAACATTAACCCTTAATATTTCTCAACCTACGGGAACATTTACTACGGGAACACTACTACGGGAACATCACTACGGGAACATTACTACGGGAACGTTACTACGGGAACGTTACTACGAGAACATTACCACGGGAATATTACTACGGGAACATTGCTACGGGAATATTAACCCTATGATTCCATACCCTTCATGAAATCCATCATACCCACAGTTATAGAATTGAACCCCACCCTTACCTTTGGAATTGAGGTCAACTCTACGCTTTCGGTTCCCGTTAGCTCTCTGGCGACTCTTCTGCAATTACCGTGAATTCTCTCCGGTGGTTACTTCTTCTCTTCTCAACTTCTCTCGGTCACGGTCTCTTTTTTCCTTTGATTTTGGTTCTGAGCAGTTTTATCGTGTTTCCTCTTTCTCCCAAAATCCCTCTTTTATATTTACTCCAATGATAATAATAATAGTAATAATAATAATAATAATAATAACATTACTATTAATTATTAAATTATCACCAATTATTAATTATATTATATTAATATTAAACTCCAATCATTCTTAAAATAACTCTTACAGTCTAAGGGCATATACCAACGCACTCAGACACACCTCCACATAAGGACACACCAACATAGAAATAACGCCAAAAAGACTAAATAGTTAAAAGGGGTGTTAGAACTCCCCCCTCTTTAAGTATTTTCTTCCTCAAAAATTGCCTGATGGAAACAATTCCGGATATGCTTCCCGCATCCTGCTTTCCAATTCTTAAATCCGAGCACAACACTCTTGCTCGACTCATTCCAACACAAGGGAGTCCTACACCTCCTATCACACAAAGCCTCATACAACGTCGTTCCGATACCAGAATGATAACTATTATTGTAGGTAACTCAATCAACGATAATTAACTATCCCATGATCCACCTTGATCCAACACACAAGCTCTCCACAAATCCTCTAAAGACTGGATAGTTCTCTCTGTCCGTCCATCCGTCCATGGATGATAGGAAGAGTTCAACTTCAACATGGTACTCAAGCGTCTGCAAACTCTTCCAAAATCTCGATGAAAACTCAGATTCTCATCAGACCCAACGGTCTCTAACGTCTATTCTTCGACTTCTGACAAGTCTAACCAGCATATACAAACTCAACCACTTCTCTCTCCATCTATAGCCTTCAAAATAATTTTCTCAAATATGGTTAAATCTTCATAGCACCGGGATGGATACTCCATCTACCTCAATACTCTTATTCCATTAAATATCTAGAACACAAACTCTATCACGACATCTCATGATACCATTTCCATTAATCTGAAAATCATCCTTTCGACTTTAATTCCTCAGATTCAACCAATCTACCAACTCAAACCAGAGTTCTGACCTTATCGAATCTCGTCAAGAATACCACTAGTAAGGTCCAACATACTAAGCTTAACTCCATAAGAAGTCTCTTCACAAACCAACTCATACCACAAAATTGCTCAATCAGTCCTAACTCTTTTCACCACCATCATCAGCATATGCAAGGGTTTCCAAGTCAATGCATCGGCTACCACGTTTTTACTTTCCCGAATGGAAATTCAATCCAAACCATAATCCTTCCAGAGTCCCAATTATTTTTTATGCCTCATATTCAACCCTTCCGAATTAAATAAATACCTTAAGCTCTTGGGGTCGCCAAACATTTCAAATCTCAAACTAACTAATTGAAGCCTCCAACTCCGGTACAACCACAACAGCGACCATGTCTAAATCACTTGTCAGGTGATTCCTCTTATGTACTTTAAGTTACCTTAAAGCATAACCAAAACTCGCTGAAGTTTCACTTAGCATATCTCCCAATCATATCAACAAATCATCACAAAACACAACCAATGGTCCTTTCGGGTTCGGCAAAAATCAACACACGATATGTTTTCAATTTTCTGCTATAATTGAACCAGGTACTTGCCTCAAAACAATTTTTCCTAGAAAGAGCATCTCGTTAGCTTTCCAACGCTTCGAACGGGGACTAAAACCGACATACGGTTCAGGAGTTATGAATTTTCGAAGTTTCTCCAAAACAGAATTTTTCTGTATAAAGACTGCTACGGGTTTGAGCATTTTCGCCCGAAAATCCGACCGATTCAATTATTTCCTTCAAAAAAACCACATACTCATTCATACCAAACATATATTAGTGATTTAGAACCATCAATCGTGAAATCTACGACTTCTGATTTCAATCCGAATCTTAAATCCTCAAATCTCCAAAAATGCAAAAACTTACAAAAATCCATCAAATTCGATAAAACAAGCATACTCGATCACGGCCTAACATTACCCGACACAACTGCGTAATCTATTCCAACTTTCGTCCGTAAAAACATCGATTCCGTAAAAGCTGCGATCTCGGAATTCGACATACGACAACAATTTCACACTTAGAAGGTCATTCGACACATCTTCAACTATTGGAATATTTAAAGGTCTAATTATACCAATATTGCATTCCACATTTATTTTCTTTACTCATCATCAGAATTCACTATCCACCTTTTATATACTCAACCTCACACTTTGTTGCCTTAGCACACACGCCAGACCCAAGTCTCAACACTACTTAATCAGTTTAGTCCATTGACCATCCAAACAGACATAAAATACGGAGCTCTCACTCTCGGACTAGTTTCCGTATCTAAGTCGGTCACAACTCCACTTCACGTCCTGGCCATACATCACTTATCTCTTCAGAAAACTTCCATCTAACCACAATTAATCGGCAATCGCCAACTTCCCGCTTTCATTATAATTCAAAAATTCCCATCAAAATTAAACACCTCAGCACCCTCCTGCACCAACTTATCGAAACCATTCTTAAGCACTTAGCTTAACTCAAGACAATTTACTGCTCACGCCATCCAAGCTTGCAAAACATGTCTATCCCATCCAACACAACCTCAACTACTATCAACAAGAGATTAAGGGTGATCAGTTCCTCAATTTGTCAATAGACAGCCGAAAATCATTATAGGGTACAAACGATCTTTACCAAACTATAAGAGCGTTCAACCACACACCGAGCTACAATTCCACACTTGCAGCATCTTGGAGAAGTACAAGCTTCTCCCCCACTTGAATCATTCTCACTACTGCAGACAAAGGTTCTACAACAAAACATGTACCGACAGTGTTTTCACACACATGTCGCATACCGGGGAATAGACAACATTAGACAACTTGGTCGGACGAACCGACCTGCTCTGATACCAATTGTAACATCCCACTCTAAACTCTCGCGGAAAAATAAGATAAACAATAGAAACAATTCAGAGTGCAGCAATTAAAGTCTCATGACGACCGTCATGGATGTCACGACCTTCACGGTCATGACGAGCGTCAAGGAGCTGTGACGACCGTCACACTCCCAAATTCTGGGACGCATCAGGGTGTCACATTCTACAATTAACCAAAACACATACACCTGCAAAAGATCATTTACTAACATACGTAGCACAAAATTCGGATGAACAAACAACGATAATTTGTTTAACATTTTAATCATAAAACAACATGTTATAATACACTTCCAACGATTCGTAATAATTAAATTCCATTAAAATTTAGCAAGAAGTCATCTTGCATCAATTCACTAAAACAACTATGCATCCAAGCAACATTTGGCATTATCAAAAACAACCAATCTATTTTCCATAGTACTTAATAAAATTCAGCAACAAAGAATTCGATTAAAACAATAACATTAATCGTTCATCCCCCCCCCCCCCAGAGTGCTACGTATCAGAGCGACCAACAACCTTAAACATAAAAGCGACACTTTCTTCCGAGTTACCTGCAAATTACCACCAACGGAGGTAACATACAACGTAAAGGGTGAGATGTCAACAATATAACATAAGGCATGATAAAAGTCATGTCAGAATATTATCACAGCATTATAATTCCAGCAGTTCGCATAAATATTAGTAATAATAAACTACAACAACTCTTTATTCATAACCACAACAATTATCATCATAACTCAGCAACTCATCAAAACAACTCAACAACGCAACTCAACAATGCGACTCAACAATGCGACTCAACTGTGCATATGCATGTGGTACCAAATTGCCATTACGGCCGCCAATACAGGCCAACAATTTGCCACTAAGGGCCGCCAATACAGGCCAACAATTTGCCATTAAGGGCCGCCAATACAGGCCAACAATTTGCCACTAAGGGCCGCCAATACAGGCCAACGATTATGATATGCTATGGGACGCAACTATTATGAACTATAACACAACAACAACAACTGTGCAACAGCCGTGCAACAAGGCATCAAGCCTACAACCAATTATCCATAACAGAAACATCACATTTCACATACATCATGTACTCACCACTTCAACCTGTTCATGTCAGAGAACAAGTAACAATATCGTTCCTACGAATAAGAGTCCAACACATTTTTGCAGAAAACAATTAAAAATAACATCGTCTCTACAATTGAGAACTCAACAGTATTTTCATGTCAGAGAACAACTAACAACATCATTACTACAAATAAGAACTCAACACATTTTCATATACTTTCATACGGGTAATATAACTACAACTTCTAATTTAATTAAATAGGGACATAATTACAACACCTTCTTAATAAATGGGAAAATAGCGCGTGTCGGCACCGTTTCCAAATTTCCCCCAAAACTAATGACATAACACACTCATTCATACATAGACAGGCATTAACCCTTAGTATTTCTCAGGCACAGGTAAACATTAACCCTTAATATTTCTTCAACCTACGGGAACTAACCCCATGATTCAATTCCCTACTTGAAGTCGATCAAGTAAGAGCATAATAACAACCTTTCCTCAACAACTAGGAACTTAGCGCGTATCGGCGCCGATTCCCAACATTACTACATAGAACTAATGACATAAACACTAATTCAGGCGTAGACAAACATTAACCCTTAATATTTCTCAACCTACGGGAACATTTACTACGGGAACACTACTACGGGAACATCACTACGGGAACATTACTACGGGAACGTTACTACGGGAACGTTACTACGAGAACATTACCACGGGAATATTACTACGGGAACATTGCTACGGGAATATTAACCCTATGATTCCATACCCTTCATGAAATCCATCATACCCACAGTTATAGAATTGAACCCCACCCTTACCTTTGGAATTGAGGTCAACTCTACGCTTCCGGTTCCCGTTAGTTCTCCGGCGACTCTTCTGCAATTACCGTGAATTCTCTCCGGTGGTTACTTCTTCTCTTCTCAACTTCTCTCGGTCACGATCTCTTTTTTCCTTTGATTTTGGTTCTGAGCAGTTTTATCGTGTTTCCTCTTTCTCCCAAAATCCCTCTTTTATATTTACTTCAATAATAATAATAATAATAATAATAATAATAATAACATTACTATTAATTATTAAATTATCACCAATTATTAATTATATTATATTAATATTAAACTCCAATCATTCTTAAAATAACTCTTACAGTCTAAGGGCATATACCAACGCACTCAGACACACCTCCACATAAGGACACACCAACATAGAAATAACGCCAAAAAGACTAAATAGTTAAAAGGGGTGTTACAACTCCCCCCTCTTTAAGTATTTTCGTCCTCAAAAATTGCCTGATGGAAACAATTCCGGATACGCTTCCCGCATCCTGCTTTCCAATTCTTAAATCCGAGCACAACACTCTTGCTCGACTCATTCCAACACAAGGGAGTCCTACACCTCCTATCACACAAAGCCTCATATAGTGTCGTTCCGATACCAGAATGATAACTATTATTGTAGGTAACTCAATCAACGATAATTAACTATCCCATGATCCACCTTGATCCAACACACAAGCTCTCCACAAATCCTCTAAAGACTGGATAGTTCTCTCTGTCCGTCCATCCGTCCATGGATGATAGGCAGAGTTCAACTTCAACATGGTACTCAAGCGTCTGCAAACTCTTCCAAAATCTCGATGAAAACTCAGATTCCCATCAGACCCAACGGTCTCTAATGTCTATTCTTCGACTTCTGACAAGTCTAACCAGCATATACAAACTCAACCACTTCTCTCTCCATCTATAGCCTTCAAAATAATTTTCTCAAATATGGTTAAATCTTCATAGCACCGGGATGGATACTCCATCTACCTCAATACTCTTATTCCATTAAATATCTAGAACACAAACTCTATCACGACATCTCATGATACCATTTCCATTAATCTGAAAATCATCCCTTCGACTTTAATTCCTCAGAATCAACCAATCTACCAACTCAAACCAGAGTTCTGACCTTATCGAATCTCGTCAAGAATACCACTAGTAAGGTCCAACATACTAAGCTTAACTCCATAAGAAGTCTCTTCACAAACCAACTCATACCACAAAATTGCTCAATCAGTCCTAACTCTTTTCACCACCATCATCAGCATATGCAAGGGTTTCCAAGTCAATGCATCGGCTACCACGTTTTTACTTTCCCGAATGGAAATTCAATCCAAACCATAATCCTTCCAGAGTCCCAATTATTTTCTATGCCTCATATTCAACCCTTCCGAATTAAATAAATACCTTAAGCTCTTGGGATCGCCAAACATTTCAAATCTCAAACTAACTAATTGAAGCCTCCAACTCCGGTACAACCACAACAGCGACCATGTCTAAATCACTTGTCAGGTGATTCCTCTTATGTACTTTAAGTTACCTTAAAGCATAACCAAAACTCGCTGAAGTTTCACTTAGCATATCTCCCAATCATATCAACAAATCATCACAAAACATAACCAATGGTCCTGTCGGGTTCGGCAAAAATCAACACACGATATGTTTTCAATTTTCTGCTATAATTGAACCAGTTACTGGCCTCAAAACAATCTTTCCTAGAAAGAGCATCTCGTTAGCTTTCCAACGCTTTGAACGAGGACTAAAACGGACATACGGTTCAGGAGTTATAAATTTTCGAAGTTTCTCCAAAACAGAATTTTTCTGTATAAAGACTGCTACGGGTTTGAGCATTTTCGCCCGAAAATCCGACCGATTCAATTATTTCCTTCAAAAAAAACCACATACTCATTCATACCAAACATATATTAGTGATTTAGAACCATCAATCGTGAAATCTACGACTTCTGATTTCAATCCGAATCTTAAATCCTCAAATCTCCAAAAATGCAAAAACTTACAAAAATCCATCAAATTCGATAAAACAAGCATGCTCGATCACGGCCTAACATTTCCCGACACAACTGCGTAATCTATTCCAACTTTCGTCCGTAAAAACATTGATTCCGTAAAAGCTGCGATCTCGGAATTCGACGTACGACAACAATTTCACACTTAGAAGGTCATTCGACACATCTTCAACTATTGGAATATTTAAAGGTCTAATTATACCAATATTGCATTCCACATTTATTTTCTTTACTCATCATCAGAAGTCACTATCCACCTTTTATATACTCAACCTCACACTTTGTTGCCTTAGCACACACGCCAGACCCAAGTCTCAACACTACTTAATCAGTTTAGTCCATTGACCATCCAAACAGACATAAAATACGGAGCTCTCACTCTCGGACTAGTTTCCGTATCTAAGTCGGTCACAACTCCACTTCACGTCCTGGCCATACATCACTTATCTCTTCAGAAAACTTCCAGCTAACCATAATTAATCGGCAATCGCCAACTTCCCACTTTCATTATAATTCAAAAATTCCCATCAAAATTAAACACCTCAGCACCCTCCTGCACCAACTTATCAAAACCATTCTTAAGCACTTAGCTTAACTCAAGACAATTTACTGCTCACGCCATCCAAGCTTGCAAGACACGTCTATCCCATCCAACACAACCTCAACTACTATCAATAAGAGATTAAGGGTGATCAGTTCCTCAATTTGTCAATAAACAGCCGAAAATCATTATAGGGTACAAATGATCTTTACCAAACTATAAGAGCGTTCAACCACACACCGAGCTACAATTCCACACTTGCAGCATCCTGGAGAAGTACAAGCTTCTCCCCCACTTGAATCATTCTCACTACTACAGACAAAGGTTCTACAACAAAACATGTACCGACAGTGTTTTCACACACATGTCGCATACCGGGGAATACACAACATTAGACAACTTGGCCGGACAGACCGACTTGCTCTGATACCAATTGTAACACCCCACTCTAAACTCTCACGGAAAATTAAGATAAACAATAGAAACAATTCAGAGTGGAGCAATTAAAGTCTCATGACGACCTTGATGGATGTCACGACCGTCACGGTCATGACGAGCGTCAAGGAGCTGTGACGACCGTCACACTCCCAAATTCTGGGACGCATCAGGGTGTCACATTCTACAATTAACCAAAACACATACACCTGCAAAAGATCATTTACTAACATACGTAGCACAAAATTCGGATGAACAAACAACGATAATTTGTTTAACATTTTAATCATAAAACAACATGTTATAATACACTTCCAACGATTCGTAATAATTAAATTCCATTAAAATTCAGCAAGAAGTCATCTTGCATCAATTCACTAAAACAACTATGCATCCAAGCAACATTTAGCATTATCAGAAACAACCAATCTATTTTCCACGGTACTTAATAAAATTCATCAATAAAGAATTCGATTAAAACAATAACCTTAATCGTTCATCCCCCCCCCCCCTAGAGTGCAACGTATCAGAGCGACCAACAACCTTAAACATAAAGCGACACTTTCTTCCGAGTTACCTGCAAATTACCACCAACGGAGGTAACATACAACGTAAAGGGTGAGATGTCAACAATATAACATAAGGCATGATAAAAGTCATGTCAGAATATTATCACAGCATTATAATTCCAGCAGTTCGCATAAATATTAGTAATAATAAACTACAACAACTCTTTATTCATAACCACAACAATTATCATCATAACTCAACAACTCATCAAAACAACTCAACAACGCGACTCAACAATGCGACTCAACTGTGCATATGCATGTGGTACCAGATTGCCATTACGGCCGCCAATACAGGCCAACAATTGGCCACTAAGGGCCGCCAATACAGGCCAACAATTTGCCATTAAGGGCCGCCAATACAGGCCAACAATTTGCCACTAAGGGCTGCCAATACAGGCCAACGATTATGATATGCTATGGGACGTAACTATTATGGACTATAACACAACAACAACAACTGTGCAACAATTGTGCAACAAGGCATCAAGCCTACAACCAATTATCCATAACAGAAACATCACATTTCGCATACATCCTGTACTCACCACTTCAACCTGTTCATGTCAGAGAACAAGTAACAATATCGTTCCTACGAATAAGTGTCCAACACATTTTCGCAGAAAACAGTTAAAAATAACATCGTCTCTACAATTGAGAACTCAACAGTATTTTCATGTTAGAGAACAACTAACAACATCATTACTACAAATAAGAACTCAACACATTTTCATATACTTTCATACGGGTAATATAACTACAACTTACAATTTAATTAAATAGGGACATAATAACAACACCTTCTTAATAAATGGGAAAATAGCGCGTGTCGGCACCGTTTCCCGATTTCCCTCAAAACTAATGACATAACACACTCATTCATACACAGACAGGCATTAACCCTTAGTATTTCTCAGGCACATGTAAACATTATCCCTTAATATTTCTTCAACCTACGGGAACTAACCCCATGATTCAATTCCCTACCTGAAGTCGATCAAGTAAGAGCATAATAACAACCTTTCCTCAACAACTAGGAACTTAGCGCGTATCGGCGCTGATTCCCAATATTACTACATAGAACTAATGACATAAACACTAATTCAGGCGTAGACAAACATTAACCCTTAATATTTCTCAACCTACGGGAACATTTACTACGGGAACACTACTACGGGAACATCACTACGGGAACATTACTACGGGAACGTTACTACGGGAACGTTACTACGGGAACGTTACTACGAGAACATTACCACGGGAATATTACTACGGGAACATTGCTACGGGAATATTAACCCTATGATTCCATACCCTTCATGAAATCCATCATACCCACAGTTATAGAATTGAACCCCACCCTTACCTTTGGAATTGAGGTCAACTCTACGCTTCCGGTTCCTGTTAGCTCTCCGGCGACTCTTCTGCATATACCGTGAATTCTCTCTGGTGGTTACTTCTTCTCTTCTCAACTTCTCTCGGTCACGATCTCTTTTTTCCTTTGATTTTGGTTCTGAGCAGTTTTATCGTGTTTCCTCTTTCTCGCAAAATCCCTCTTTTATATTTACTCCAATAATAATAATAATAATAATAATAATAATAATAATAATAATAATAATAATAATAGTAATAATAATAATAATAATAACATTACTATTAATTATTAAATTATCACCAATTATTAATTATATTATATTAATATTAAACTCCAATCATTCTTAAAATAACTCTTACAGTCTAAGGGCATCTACCAACGCACTCAGACACACCTCCATATAAGGACACACCAACATAGAAATAACGCCAAAAAGACTAAATAGTTAAAAGGGGTGTTACATTGCAGGTTATAGAAGAAAGTTTTAAAGACGAAGATGAATTGTCCCTGCTGTCCAGAAGGATCAACAAACTCTGGAAGCATAAACAGAGGAAGTTCAAGAACTTCAAGAAACCAGATCAACGTAAAGAGTCTTCTGGACACAGAAGATCTGGAAAGAAAGAGGTTGTCTGCTATGAATGCAAGGAGCCTGGGCTTTATAAGAATGAATGCCCAAAACTTCAGAAGAAGAAGCCAAAAAGAAAGTCTGATCATAAAAAGAAAGTTCTGATGGCAACCTGGGATGATTCAGATGCATCTGATTCGTCATCAGAGTCAGAAGAAGAATGTGCAAACATGACACTCATGGCTGACGTAGAAGACCATGCAGAAACTTCTAGATCAGAATCAGAATCAGATTCTGAGGAGGTGTTTTTTGAACTCACTAGAGAAGAACTTTCTGAAATTTTATCAGAAATTTTGGAAAGCTACAGCCAAATCAAACTCAAATACAAGAAGCTTCAAAGTTGTATTGCATCTGAGAATGATCCGCTGAGGCCTGAGGTTGCTGAGCTTTGAGCAGAAAATCTTAAAATAAAAATGATTTAGAAAATGCTCAGAAATCTGACTCAGAACCTATATCATGCTCAAAAAACATTTTAAAAGAGTATGACTATAGCTTTCAGAATTTTCTGGCTAGAGGCCTAGAGAGAAGCAAGATGGCTTCAATGATCTATGGCGTTAGCAGAAATAACAGGAAGGGTATTTGATATGAATCTTCTTCTGGGAAGGATTTAAATCCAAAACCTGTTGATAAAATGATCATAAAGTATTCTCCTCTATATACTCATTTCAAATTTGGTCATCTTAATGATATTAAACACACGTTCTAGTCAGAACATTCCTGTGTTTAAACCTAAAGTTAGTCAAAACAAACCTACTGTCAGAAGACAGAAGTTCAGACAAAACTTTAAGGCAACTAACCCTAAAGGACCCAAAAAGATCTGGGCACCTAAAAACAAAATAATATTTGTTGCAGACATCCTTAGCAGCAAAGTTGAAACACCAGTCCTGGTACCTGGACTCTGGCTGCTCGCGTCATATGACGGGAAGAAGGTCTATGTTCCAAAGCCTGGAGCTTAGATCTGGAGGTGACTTCAAGTTTGGAGGGAACCAGAAGGGCAAGATAATTGGCTCTTTAACCATAGGTAATGGTAACCTTCCTTTCATTTCTAGTGTATTACTTGTTGAAGGATTATCGCATAATCTATTGTCCGTAAGTCAATTAAGTGACAATGGTTATGACATAAATCTTTAATCAAAAATGTTGCAAAGCTCTCAGTCAAAAGGCTCAATCCTCTTTAACGAAAAAAGGAAGAACAACATTTATAAAATCAATCTTTCAGAACTTAAGGTTCAGAATGTAAAATGCCTTATGTCTGTTAATGAAGAGCAATAGGTCTGGCACAGAAGATTGGGGCATATTAGTATGAGACGTATATCTCAGATTAATAAACTCAATCTGGTCAGAGGACTTCCTCGGTTGAAGTTCAACTCAAATGCTTTTTGTGAAGCATGTCAGATAGGAAAATTTTCAAAATCTTCTTTCAAAACAAAAAATGTTGTTTCAACCTCAAGACCATTAGAGCTGCTTCATATTGATCTGTTTGGACCAGTAAAAACTGCATCCATCAGAGGCAAGTATGGATTAGTCATTGTTGATGACTACAACAGATGGACATGGGTAAAATTCCTGAAACACAAGGATGAGTCTCATGCTGAATTCATTGACTTCTGCAAACAAGTCCAAAACGAGAAGGATTTTAAAATTGTTAAAGTCAGAAGTGATCATGATGGTGAATTTAAAAACAAATATTTTGAAAAATATTTTAAAGAAAATGGCATTGCACATGATTTCTCCTGCCCTAGAACTCCACAACAGAATGGAGTTATAGAGAGGAAAAATAGAACATTGCAAGAAATAGCTAGAACCATGATCAACGAGACTAATATGGCAAAACATTTTTTGGCGGAAGCAGTGAATACAACTTGTTATATTCAGAACAGAGTGTCAGTTAGACCTCTTTTGGAGAAGACTCCTTATGAACTATGGAGGAATAGAAATCTCAACATTTCTTATTTCCATCCTTTTGGATGTGTATGTTTTATGTTGAATACTAAAGAGAATTTGAACAAGTTTGATTCTAAAGCACAGAAGTGTTTCATGCTTGGGTATTCTGAACGCTCTAAAGGCTACAGAGTATACAATACTGAGACACATATTGTGGAGGAATCAATACATGTTAGATTTGATGATAAGCTTGGCAATCAAAAGCCAAAGCAGCTTGATAATAATGCAGATAGAGAAGTCATTCTCACAGACTCTAAAGACTCAGAGGCAGATAAAGCTCAAGCAGAAGCAACGCCAGATGCAACTTTATTGGCTGCTCAGATGAACAATTTGAATATTTCTGAAGAACCAAATGTTAAAGGATCATCATCCAGAATCAAGGCCTCTCACCCAGAGGATATGATAATTGGAAAGAAGGATGACCCTATCAGAACAAGGTCTTTCCTCATATCATCTGGAACGTCACTTTTTGGGTTGGTGTCTATCATTGAACCAACTTCTGTTGATGAGGCTCTGAACGATAATGAGTGGATACTTGCTATGCAAGAAGAGCTAAATCAATTCACCAGAAATGACGTCTGGGATCTGGTTCCAAGACCAAAGGGTTTCAACATCATTGGAACTAAATGGGTCTTCAGAAACAAATTGAATGAGCAAGGAGAAGTTGTAAGAAACAAAGCAAGGCTAGTTGCTCAAGGATACAATCAGCAAGAAGGAATTGACTACACAGAGACTTATGCTCCTGTGGCTAGGTTAGAGTCTATACGCCTACTCATTACTTTTGCTGCACAAAACAACATCACTCTATATCAGATGGATGTTAAGAGTGCCTTCTTAAATGGTATTATAGAAGAGGAAGTTTATGTTCATCAACCTCCTGGATTTGAAAATGATAAATTTCCAGAACATGTTTTCAAACTTAAGAAATCACTCTATGGCTTAAAACAAGCTCCCAGAGCTTGGTATGAGAGGCTGAGTAATTTTCTTTTGGAAAAGAATTTTATCAGAGGCAAAGTGGACACAACTCTCGTCTGTAAATCATTTAAGAAAGACTTGTTAATTTGTCAAATTTAAGTAGATGATATTATATTAGGATCTACCAATATTACGCTGGGAAAGGAGTTTGCTCTGTCTATGCAGGCTGAATTTGAGATGAGCATGATGGGAGAACTCAGATTCTTTCTGGGAATCCAAGCCAATCAAACTCCAAAAGGCACCTACATACATCAAACTAAGTATGTGAAGGAGCTTCTGAAGAAGTTTAATATGACTGAAAGCAAGTTGGCTAAAACCCCAATGCATCTTACAAGAACTCTTGGTAAGGAAGAGGTAAGTAAGAAGGTATATCAAAAGCTTTACAGAGGTATGATTGGATCTCTTCTGTATTTGACTGCATCTAGACCTGATATTCTATTCAGTGTTTGTCTGTGTGCCAGATTCCAATTAGATCCTAGAGAGTTTCACTTAACAGCTGTTAAGAGGATTCTAAGGTATCTGAAAGGTACTACTAATGTGGGTTTGTGTTACAGAAGATCTGATGATTATAAATTAGTTGGATTTTGTGATGCTGACTATGCTGGAGACAGAGTTGAAAGAAAAAGTACTTTTGGAAGCTGCCAGTTTCTTGGAAGTCATTTGATCTCTTGGTTCAGCAAGAAGCAACCCAGTATTACGCTTTCAACAACAGAAGCAGAATGCATTACTGCTGCTGGTTGTAGCACTCAGATGCTCTAGATGAAGAGTCAACTAGAAGACTATCAGATCCATGAGAGTAACGTTTCAATCTTCTGTGATAATACTTCTGTTATATGCTTGTCTAAAAAACCTATTTTACACTCTAAAGCTAAGCATATAGAGATAAAACCTCACTTCATCAGAGACTATGTTCAGAAAGGAATTATCAGTTTAAACTTTGTTGGTACAGATCATCAATGGGATAATATTTTTACAAAACCCCTTGCTGAAGATAGATTCAAATTTATTCTGAAAAATATTAGTATGGATTTCTGTCCAGAATAAAATGTTTATCAGAAGAAATTTTTTTCAGATGGAAAATGTTTTAACTCTGAAGTATTACATTTATTTATTTATTATTTAATATTTTATTTATTATGTGCGAATCTGAACTAGCAAGCCTTAGAGGATCTGAACGTTGGCTAACGTTTCATTTCTCAAAGAAGTTTCAGAAGCACATGCAAGCAAACACGTGTAACTCTGAATTTGAAAAGGTGGAGTGCACATTACTGAATTGACGTTTGAGGTACTATTTTTGAATATTGAGTTTCTCGTTTTACTCTCAATTGTCAGAATCATTAATTGCTTGAAATGATTATATTCTTTTTATTAAATGCTAAGTGTAAGCGTGCTGAACATGTGACTCTTGTGTGCCCTAATTTCTTCTATAAATACCACAACACTTCACTTTTCACATTTTTCACTCTCTCACACTCTTGTATGCATTTCTGCTTATTTCATTGTTTTCATCTCTCTCCCAAACTGTTGCACCCTAAAATTTGACCAACCGTTTCTCGCAATTTGGCTTATGTTTCGACTCATTTTGGATTTTTGCATCCGCATATCGCATTCTGCGCATTTCGTTAGCCAGTCTGATTCTATCGGGATTACAGCCCTTTCTTGGCGTTTCAGGCATTTCAAACCAGTTCGAATAAGCAGGTTTTGTTGTGGAATTTGCGCTTGTCCCGATGATTTGGTCTACGTTGTTATTTTTTAGGATATTTCGGTGTCCGATTTTTACCGTTTATTTCGCTATACTCTCGCATCTTTTTTTAATCGATTTAATTGATTTTCATTGCATTTTCTATATTTTTTTCCTTAATTTTTGACTTTAGAAGATAGATTTTAAATAGTTTCTCGAGGTTAATTATTTTTCTAGAATATTAATAGTTTTTTCTATTTTCGTAGGTTTTATTTCTAGATATTAATTTATTTAGAAATTAATAGATTTTAATTTCTTTTTAGATTAGTTTAATTCTTTTTAGAATTTAATAGATTTTAAATTCTTTTTAGAATAATTGATTTGTTTTAGAAATTAATAGATTTTAATTTCTTTTTAGATTAGTTTAATTCTTTTTAGAGTTTAATAGATTTTAATTTCTTTTTAGAATTAATTCTTAGATGTTAATTGGATTTTAATCAATTAGGATTAATTAGCTTTAACTAGTTTAGTCTCCATGTAAGCATTTTCGTTAGTCATTAATCAAGTCTTTAATTCAGTTTTAATTAGCAGTTAATTGAGTCTAGATGTTAATCCATTTTCACTTGGTATTAATTAGCCTTAATTGTCAATTTTAATAATCATTAATGGAATTAATAGAGTTAGAATTGAGTTCATTTTTGTCCGTTGTGGGCCAAGTGTCCGTTTTCTGGAGGCCCGCCAGTCCAGTTTTGCTGCCATGTGTCACTATAAGAACGTCCCCACGTTTCTCTCTCTCTTTCTGCCACATGTCACGAACCCACTCCCCCACACACTGCATGGCTGCCACGCAGCCTGCTAAGTGGCGCACCCTCAAGATCCACATGCAAACGGCCGGAGCTCTCACCGGAGAAATCACGTGGCCCAAATCTCGCCGGTAACCATCGCCGGAAATCCAACCTCCCACCGGAAAATTCATCCGATCTTCATCTTTCCCCAGATTTTTCTACAAACATCTCCAGAATCCGTTCACCTCCACCGGGGTCTTCATCTTCTCCGCCATGGATCTTCATCGCAACCTCCTAGATTCATCCATTCTTCCAGTTTTGTTCCTTAAACAACATTCAACCATAATAGATTTTTCCAGAAATTCTTCATCAACTTTCACACCTTCATCGCCATGAATAGTAGATCCCCAGATCACATGAAGATTCATCAATCTTCATCCTTGTTCATGCAAATTTTCCAGAATCTCAAAAAAAACCTTCAAAACATTCATCGGATTTCCCCAGATCTTCAAGAACTTCATCATGTTTTCCATCTTTTCAGTTCATTTCGTTCCAGAAACTTCAAGATTCCGTCATAATCTTCATCGGTTGTTCATCAAGAATCTCTAATAAACTTCATCAAGATGCATCCGTCTTCTACCGAGTCCTAACAATCTTCATCACGTTTCTCAGGTAATCTCCTAGATCTTCATCCATCAGTGTTCTTCAAGATCTCCAAGCTTCTTCGCATGTTCATCGACATATTCAAGACTCTCCATAACCGTTTTCAAGATCTAGTCAAGATCTCCATCAACCTCAAGTTTCTTCCAACTTCATTCTTCGTCTTCGTATCATAACTTCCAGAAGCTTCAAGCACCGTCATCAAACAACTTCATCTGAACCCGCCTTCGAAGATCCTCCCATCACCAGATCTTCGTCTTCCATGAATCTAACCCCCAAAGTGCAATGGATCTTCAACAAGCTTCTTCGTTCCCTAAGTTGCATCAACTCATCTTCATAATCTCCAGATTTAAGATAACTCCTTCAGGTTTAGGGATTTTTGACAGATTTGTGTTGTTTAGTTGGAAGGAGGAGACGAGCGAGGTTGGAGGAAGTTAAGGGGGAAGAAGCGGAGGTTGAGACGGCGAGGAAAATATGGATGACGGCGGAAGTTGGGGAAGAAGAAGCCAGGGTTTGCCCAGATGAAAGGAAGGAGAAGACTCCATGGCTAAGTTGGTTAGTGGGCTTAGGCCCAACAACGAATTTTCTGGGTCGTACCCCCCATGTTCGTTTATGCACCCCCTGTTTGCTCTTTTTTCTGATCATGGGCTGAACCAGCAAGCCGACCCGTGTGAATTGCTGGACCATACCCTCCGTTTTCCGTTACACCTCTCGTTTCCCCTTATTTTTGTTTGTTTTTCGGCTATTGTATTGTGGGTTGGGCCCAACTGTTTTTTTTTGCTGCATTACACCTCTGTTTGGCTGCTGTAACCCCCTCCCCTTTATTTTCTTTTAATTTTTGCTTTTGTATTGGATATTACCTTGTAATATATTCTAGTTTTATTTTCTATTTTTCTTTTAGAAATTATAGTTTTATTTTTCCTTTAGAATATTATTACATATTTTTTTAGCATAGAATTTATATTCTATTTTTTAAGTACTATTTTCATTTTAGGAAATTATAGAATATTATAGAGTTTACATAGAATTTTCAGGTTATTTTCTATTATGTAATTTTCTTATATTTGTTTAGAGTTTTCTATTAGGAATTTATTGCTTATTTTAGGAGTAGAATATTATTTCCTTTTGTTATTGGATTTCTCTCCTCATTTCTCTTCTGCTATCTGATTTTACTTAGATTTTGTTCTGTGTTGGCCGTGTGACATGATTCAATTATAGAATGATTTTCGATATCATTTCTCTATCTTGTCTTTGACACGGATATCAATACGCTACCTCTTAGAGTTTGATTTCTCGTATAAGTCAAATCATCATGGTTTAGCGTTACATTGGTTTTGATTCGAAATGTCATCATCAAGGATCCATAGAGGAGAAGATTGGAATGGAGCTTGCGCATAATGTGGAGGGCCAACGGAGCCGCTTCGTTCGATAACGTCTTTCTTGTTCAAGTCTTCGTGCAACCGTCGAGTGTTGTGAGCTGAAGCGTTAGATACGTAGGAAATGGTGATTGAGGGGTTTCCTCTCAATCGTCTAGAGTGTTTAGTCTAGCACTCTTTGGGTGATATACGACGCATTCGCTCCTACGCCTTAGGTTCTTGTGTGTGTGTCCCGAGTTCCTTCCTGTTTAGGCGTGTCAGGCTGCTTCCTCTTTGTTCTCGCCCCTGTGCGATCGAAACCCTTTTCTCTCGCATTCAGGCGATTGAGACCCCTTTTCTTGCCCCTGTGCAATCGAGACTTGTTTTTCGTAGTTGGCCGAACTACGTTTGCTCTGATCTCTCGTACCAGACGAGAGTACGTAGGCATAGGATTGCGATGATCCTAGCGAGCTCTCTTTCCCCATTTCTGTAGTTAGCTGAACTACAGCTGCTCTGATTTCTCGTACCAGACGAGAGTACATAGGCATAGGATTGCGATGATCCTAGCGAGCTCTCTTTCCCCGTTTCTGTAGTTAGTTGAACTACAGCTGCTCTGATTTCTCGTGCCAGACGAGAATATGTAGGCATAGGATGCGATATCCAAGCGAGCACATTAACAACTAATTTCTCTGTTCTCTCGCTGTCGTGTGATCGAGACTTTCCTGCTGATGACTAATATCCCTTTCTCTTTCCCTAGCGCAATCGAGACCAGACCGTAGTTCTAAGTCCCGTAGGTTCCCATACCTTTAAACTGCTGACATACTACATCCGTTCTACCGCAAACAGGTAACGCCTAAGTCTCCAATGGTCGAGCAACATACACCTAACTGCTAGAATGCATACGCTAGTATCGTCAATTCTTTCTCTCATCCCTGTGTGATCGAGAACACCCCATAATCCGTATTATCCCGAACTACGTAAGCTCTGATCTCTCATATCTGTTGAGAGTACGTAGGCACAATACTGACGTATTGGCGTGCCACCTTCCCCGTAACCCGTAGTTAGCCGAACTACGTTGACTCTGATTTCTCGTTCTCTGACAAGAATACGTAGGCATAGAGCGTGATGCTCTATCGAGTCAATTCTTTCCGTTTAGATTTAGAAGCCATAGCTAGATCGTTTTTCACCCATAGACAAATCAACAAGCGTGGATCCCATCGAGTATGATGGACGTGAGGGGTGCTAATACCTTCCCCTTGCGTAACCGACTCCCGAACCCAGACATGGTTGCATGACCTTGTCTTATACCTTTTCGTCAGGTTTTTCCGACCGTTTCCTTTCCCGTTCTGTGGGATAAATAAAAAAAGGTGGCGACTCTTCTGTTTTCCCGACACCTTATTTTCGTGGTAGCGACAGCTAGCGACTCTGCTAGGGACTGCGATGGTTTCCTGGGGATCCAACGTCCCCTATGCGAGTCAATTTGGGGATCCAACATCCCCTACGAGAGTCAATCCTAGCGCTTGTTTGTTTACTTGTTGGGTTGTGTTTATTTATCGCACTTTACTTTCCGCACTTTATTTTCAGTGATATGATTATCTGTGCTGTTGTGGGAGGGGGCTCTGATGAGTGATAAGTCAGACCCAGGCTTGAGTGTATACCTAGCATTAGTTGTGGAAAGTAGTGAGCGCGTGCATGCTTTACATGTACTAGTGTCTCGCAAAATCCATGCTCATACGAGATTCTCCCGGTTGACTTCTTTTCCAGCCCTTTGGGCTTGAGAGGTTGTTGGTTCGGAGGGTTGTCGACTCTGGGAACTGATCATTTGTGACTCAGCCGAGTGAGGCCTCTTCAGGGAGTGATGATGCCAAACTAGAAATGGTGAACGTATCATCATTTCGTGAAAGTCTGTGACGCTGGGAAACGCATAGGATGCCGAACCTTTGTCAGTTTAGGTCCATACCTGTGAGTGGGAGGGTTTTTGCAGGAAACTTGACTTCTAGCCTACCCGGTATTTTGGTTTTCTCTCTTCAGAGCAAACATATCCCGTCAGCAGCGCACCAGTATTCAGAGCTTTGTGGGGGCTGTGATCCCGTGTTTGTTGCATCAGCATTTTGCATTGCATTTCATGTGCATCTCATGCTTGCATGTCCATCCTCGGTCAGAACAGAAAGCTCACCCGTCTTTTGCCCAACTGCAGTTGAGTTCCCGACACTCGCTTTGGACTTGAGTTAGTTTCTAGAAAGATCATGAACTCAGAAGAGCAGAACCAGGTTGTTACCAGGACAGAGTTTGAACTGTTGAAGGATCAGTTGAGTCAATTCATGGAAGTTGTGGCAGCTATGACTAGAGATGAGGCCAATGATCAGAGGATCCCGATGAATAATGTTGCTCAAGTTTAGCCTGTGCAAGTCCCTGTCAGAGATAAAGATGCATCTTCTCTCCACGACACGGACTATCAGAATTTCATTTTCTCTGTGCTGGATCCTCAGAGGGTTGTTCCGAAGGCTGATGCTGAGAACCCACGGACTGTTGAGTTTATGAGAAGATATCGTCTGTTGGATGAAAAGCTTGATGCTCTGATGAGTCAGAATACTCTTAACCTGAATGCTGCGAGCATGTGTTTAGTGACCGGTCTTGTGATGCCTCTGAAGTTCAAGATGCCGAATTTTGAGAAGTTCAAAGGGGATAGTTGTCCGAAACTACATTTGATAATGTTCTGCAGAAAAATGACTCTGTATGTCCACAATGATCAGCTTATGATTCACTGCTTTCAGGACAGTTTGAGCGGAGCATTGTTGAATTGGTACATGCAGTTGAAAAGTGATTGCATCAGATCATGGTCAGATTTAGCCAATGCCTTCGTGAAGCAGTACGACTACAATCTTGATATGGCTCCTAGCCGCATGCAATTACGAGAATTATCTCAGGTGGATAATAAATCCTTCTGAGGATACGCGCGAAGATGGAGAGAATTCGCTGCTCGTGTTCAACCCCCGCTTCTGGACAGAGAGTTGGTTGATATCTTCTTGGGTACCTTGAAAGGCCATTACTTTGACAAGTTGATCAGTGGTAGAGTGTCGAACTTTGTTGATTTGGTGATAGCAGGAGAACATGTTGAGAGCGGAATCAAGAATGGAAAGATTCGAGATATCCCTAATACCTTAGTTTATGAAGATGAATCAATTGTCAGTTCTCAAGAAGAATGGGAGAAAGAAAGTGATGTTATCCCGGAATCTTCTGTACCTCAGATTCAGTGTTCAGACACTTCGAGTATTCAAAGTCAGCAATCTGTTGGGTCTGTATGCCAAATATTGACTCCCCGTCAGAGTCAACAGTCGTATCATCGTCAACCGCGTCAGCACGCTAGACGAAGACCGAGGAAGCCAGGGAGGCATTTTGCTCAGCTAGCGGTATCGTACAGTCAGTTATTGTCGGATTTGATCAGAAGTGGATTGGTTGTTCCGAAGAAGATTAATCTAGAAATTTCGTCGTATCCGCCAGGTTTTGATGTCAGCGCCTGCTGTGAGTACCATGATGGGGCACAGGGGCATTCAACTGAGGACTGTAAGGTGCTTCAAAGCCAAGTTCAGACTCTGATGGATTCTAATAGGATCTCAATCACGCCTCAGGGTGTTCAGATTAACGACCTTCCTTCATCCAGCCAAGTGGGTGTATCAGTTCACGTTACGGGAGCGTTCACTGAGAGCAGATGTTCAGAAGAGTATCAGGATGACTTCGACGAGCAATTCTGAAGATGGCTAGCTCAGCAGCAAATCAAGTTCGAAAATTCCGGTTCCCAGAAGCCGGCAATCTGTGTTTTATCACATCATTTCTTTGCATTTGTAGTTTCTTTTCTGTTAAAGCGCAAATTGCATTCGTAAAACTTGTATTGTGTTCAATTGATATTGATAATGAAATGAATATGCATGTTTTGATTTAATCCATTCGTGTTCACTCAATGTTTGAACTGATGTCAAACGCTTGTTTAAGTGGAATCCGGGGAGGATGACGAAATCCAATGATGCGTAAGCTTCCGATGCTATGCTTTTGAACAAAAAAACATGTTGATGATGTACAGGCATTGTTTCAAATCCCAAACACTAGAGATATAAGGAAGATAATCCCTTGTCAACCCCTTTGAGTCGTGTAGTAGGAGTTTCTTTCTGAAGAATGAAAAACCCTCAATATTAACCCGGGGCAGGGTAGGTGTCAGTTAATTTGACCAGGCGTTCAAATTACCAAAAGGAGTGTCCGTTCGAGGATCAATCACACCGCTATAGGTCGTACCAAAAAAACCATGATGGTTAAACCTGGCCGATTAGGAGTGAAACAGTCACAATCTTTTTAACAAGTCATACGAGCCGATGCCATACGATTTGTTCAAAAAAAAGAGAAAAAGGAAAAAATCGAAAAGAAAAAGCCCGCTAAGTCGAATCTTGAAAGCAAGCAACTTAGGCAAAAATTAGGGAATCCCGTTGGGCTTTAGAATCGAAGAAACTCAAAAGAGTTAGTCCAGGAAAAAGTTAGGGAACGAAAAAACGAAAAAAAACGAAAGACGAAAAGGATTACGAAAGAAAAATCCTCAGAAAAGAATGAAATTGTGTGGCTACCGGTGCCCAAACAAAGACGAAAAGCGAGTGACTTTCACTTCGAAAAGTGTAATTTCTTGAACTGTCATATAACCTTTGAAAGGTGAATGCTAAGGTCGAATTAGATGAACGTAGGATTGGAGAATATCACGGAGAATGGGTGGGTTAAAATGAATTTGAGCCTATATCCTTTCCTTCTTAAACCGTGAACCTGACCACGTTACAACCTTTAAAAGTCCTAATTAAAATAGGCTTGTTTCGAAAGCATACTTCGGTGAAGATCGCATCGGAACTGACTCCTTGAAAGGATTCCCTTTACAGTGTTGTATTAACATTGACATGTTGACGAATGATTTCATACACTTTATGTCACAAAATTTTTTCCAATGAACAGGAATGGATTTTGAAAACTTCCATATGCATTGAATTTGATATGTCTTTTATGCATAACAATTTGTTTTACTTACGAGTAAGCACTTGACAGCGAGAAAGTTTCCACAGTGGAAAGTCTGATCAGAATAGAATGCAGAATGCCAGAATATTCCGGTGAACTGGGGAAAGTTATGTCAAATGATCACAGTATGGGAGTGTTTACCGTGTTTTTTGGTAAACAACCTCTGGTCTATCAATTTGGTGTCAAATTGACTAACTTGCAGGATTGACCATACGAAATCCTAGGATATGTGCTGAAGGGTGTTTCTATTTGAACCTATCTAGAAATGTGTTTCAACAATACTATGAAGAAATAACTTAACGAAAAGGGGAAGAAATTATCCACTATGTTTAAAAGAAAGAAGGAAGAAGAATTATTAGGGGGGAAAAAAGATAAGGGTTTCTTTTTGGGAGAGAAGGACTTAATCGAAGTAGTAATGATGAACAAGAGGGAAAGATGTAACAAATAAATAAAAGTACTTGACGAAAGTAAAGAAACAAAATAACTTCATTGAAAAGATAAAGGATGGTGTGTTTACATCACATACATTCTCTATAATACTCTCTTTCTTTACACTCAGATACTTGGAGTAATTTTAAGAGTGACTTGTACAACAGTAAATTACAACACACCAAGTTCTATGTCTAAGACTCCTATTTATAATAATAATAGTAACTGCTAATAACCTCCTTAGGCCATCTATTCTTGAAAAGTGTCAGATCACATGCAGTCCTTTATCCGATGAGAGCCACTTGTCCTTCTTAGTCATAAGAAAATATAACTACTCCCTCCAAGATTCAAATTTCAAAAACTCACTTCGACCCTTCTTCTAAATCTCGGTCGAAGACCATTTCGCTTGCTTAGGTCAAAGTATTCAATTTCAAGACTTCAATTTCCTAAGTCCTTGGAAGACTTATAGATCTTTTTAATATGCTGAAAATAGCCTCCAACATGAGTCGTCGAATTGGTGAGCTAACAAATTGCCCCCCAAAAATGTAGTTTTTTGACACTACAAAAAGTACATTTTTTGACAGCATCTATATTCGACACCGTTTGCCTTCGACTATATCCGGATAGTTGACCCATCTTTAACTGCTTCGGGTTTAGGAAACTGAAAGGTGATGGGAGAGGATATATCCACAATCTCACGGAAAAGGAATTGTTACGCCCCCTCGATGCACGATCTCTGACGTCATGAACATCATGGAAAATTTCTCGGGAATCACCAAAATCGTGAGCCATCATTACCCCTATAGAGCATAGGTTACAACCGCCACCTCTACTAACTCCTCCTGAGCACACACGTGGCCCACTAACCCCAGCCTTTTGTAAAAAACTCTTGAATTTCCCTTTTTCACTTATAAATAATTTTCAGAACGTCTTTTACTTTTTCTTCTTCAAACCTTTTTACAACATTGCCTCATATTTTCTTCTCACCGTTTTATCTTCCAAGAACACTCCTCCAACACTCATCATCATGGCTGAGCTAAGATCCTAGAAACAAAAAAACCCAGTCTCATCAACAAACTTCTTCTTCCACCCTTTCCCCTTTTGCTGCTCTGAGTGGACCGAAGGTAGTAAAGAATCAACAACTCGTGCGAGAGCCTCTACTGGAGGAGAAGTGCCATATCTACGAATCCCAGGTAATCATACCCGTTACTGTCGCGGATAAACCGCTTGCCATGTCCGGGCCTCTATCCCTCTCTGGTTTAAACTATTCCACTTTGAATGAATTTTTTCCTTCTT
This sequence comes from Lathyrus sativus, assembly GCA_963859935.3. Lineage (NCBI taxonomy): Eukaryota > Viridiplantae > Streptophyta > Magnoliopsida > Fabales > Fabaceae > Lathyrus > Lathyrus sativus. The sequence continues at coordinate 244,106,250 of OZ012735.1, forward strand.
ATCAAAAAACCAAACCCCTAGGGCAAAAAGACTCCCAAAAGGTCCCCTTGGATAATCCAGATAGCTTGAATGTTTATAATGTGGATCTCAAGTATCTCCATGATGGAGCAAGATTGTTTAGGGCTACGCCATATTTCAAAGATTCTGAACTCTACCTCAACTAGTTGAAGAAGGTAGAAAAAGCAAAAACTCAAGACTGGAAGGATATGGGCATCTATGACCTTATTATGATGTCGAAAGTAGGTCCCAACTACTGCCCTCTGATGTTGGTTGCATCTCTGTTCTTTTGGGATAGCACACACTACACTTTTCATCTTCCATGTGGGATGATGACGCCTACCTTGTTTGATATTGCTGCTATTGTAGGACTGAAACCTCATGGACTGACTTACGACCCTGAAGTTGACAGCCAAGACACTATCGGTTTCTCAACCATCAAACAAACTTATACCCATTTCATCAACCATTATCATGACAAAAATAATGCCGATGTTAAAGACGAGGAACATATAGCCTTTTTGGCCATGTGGTTGTCTCGTTGCATTTTCTGTACTAAATCTTTGCAGGTGGCGCGAAAATACTTAACACTGGCGAACCAGCTACATGCCAAGAGAGACATATGCTTGAGCGAAATGATCCTTGCAAGTCTATATGAAGCCTTAAGCGAAAGTGCCGGCAAACTGAAAGACCCTGAGAATAATGGCAATTTAGTAATGTCGGGACCGTTTTGGTTACTTCAATTGTGGTTAAACGCCACTTTTGAAGGCAGCCTACCAACTAAAGGTGAAGTTGATGAAGGTTCTCCTTCGATTTCTGGAAGATAAGTCGAATGGCCCCGCTTAGTCCAGCTTACCCCCAAAGAAGAGGGGCAAACACTTCGAGCCAACTTCTCAGGCTTCATCTAGATGTTTGCAAAGCGACGTGTTTTCACACCTGGGATGGCTCCCTTCGCAGAACGGAAACGTGGCCCTGAATGGTTCATCAGGCCTTTCCCAGCTTTGCTCAAGAAACAAGAGGAGGAATCAAAGATGATTTGGGAGCGATTCCTCACGCCTCGACTATTTGTTCACAAACTTAATCTGACAAGAGGACAGGCTTCCCTGATAGCTTACCAACCAAATCTTGTGTCGAGGCAATTTGGACTTATCCAAACCTTACCTAGGTGTTTATACGAGAAGAAATCCCATGTTCTGCTTTCACACCACATCGTTAACCCAATCGAATGCTCGACCCAATTGGCGCGTCATGCCCATAAATCTTCACTTACCCTACTTTATTTTGAACCTTCTTATTTCTGTTCCCCAGAATTTTACAACTGGTGGTCCAGACGTTATTCTTCTGAATTTCTTGATGCTGTCAGTCTTTCTCGAATGATTGATCAAGCTTTCGTTGATGTGCAGGAAAAAAACTAAGAAAGGTAGGTCTGCTCACATAAAGGAGATACAAGCCTTCCAAAAATACTTTGAAACCGCTTATCGACCGGATGATATTAGTCGAACCGTCCGCGAGGCTGCTGTCACTCTGAGGGAAAATTTTCTAAAAAAGATGGAGAATTTAAAAATTCCTTCTTCCATCCCCCGTGAGAAACGGTATGAGATGGCTTTCAAATTATTTCCCCCTAAGGTCCCTCGATTGCCATCTGCTAATTTTGGAGTGGCCCTTGCCCCTCCATTCCCATATTGGTTCATTTGTGAGGACCCTATAAAATTCCTCAGACAGCAGTCGAGGCCCAAAGCACAGCGGGTGGTTCCGACTAAGCATATTGTCGATACTTTCAAAGGGCACCTTCATATTAATATCGAAGATATTCGCATCGAATCCGACATTCTCGAAGGTCGATTCCCCTTCGTTTTAAACCTTTAAAACAACGCTTTATCATTACTAACGGGTGGCGCTGCTATTTGTCTTTTGCAGTTGTTCCAAAAAAGACCGCCGTCTCGGTGAAGACTGGCAGTTCCGTTGAGGGTCAGAAGGTAATGTCCATGCACCATCTTAGTCTTTTCAACATTCCGGGTTTAGAAAGCCTAACACTTTCCCAATGTTTTTTAGGTAAGCCGGAAACCCCCCATGCCTCAGAGAAAAATAAAGAGAGGCGCCAACCTAGTCATCATCGACTCAGAAGATGAAGATGGTTCCCCTCAAGAGGAGGTTCCAATGAAAAGGCGGCGAAAGGTTGTCCGCGGTCTCGACACTACTGACTCCGATCCTCCATCGGCTCAAATCCCTGAATCACAAGCTCAACGTGTAGCCCTTGGTAACGCTTCTATCGGAGGTACCCCAATTCCTCAAACTGCTGCTGTTGAAAGCGACAATTCCAGTCCGGCTGATGAAGGCCCGAAGGTCCAACTCTTATCTTCGACTACTTTCTGTCTGAATCTCAAACTACTTTTGGACTCTTTTTCTCATGTTTAGATTCTCTCTTTTTTTGCCTGACATTGTGATGACGGAAAACATCCCGACTACATCTCTTCTCGAGGCCTATCCTTTGAACAGTCGAGGTGAGCCCACCTATCATCCTTCTTCGGGCTTAGGTTCAGGTGTGAGTTCTCTTGGGGAAATCAATAAACCTGAGATCCCTGTGGTTCCCCTGCTTTCTCCTTTAAAGACTGTCACCCAACAATCTCAGACCGACGGGTTCGATCATGACGAGGGGAACAATTCCCAGAATCCCATCGAAGCAGGTGAGAAAGCGAGCTTCTTGGATGAGGGCGTAAATCCTGCTGATGGTTCGCCTCAGGGAACCACAATGGAGGTTGATGATAAACCTGTGGAGGATAGGGGTACGACAGATGGAGTCATGCATCAATATGAATTGGAAAAGTCTAGTGAAGAAGACGTCGAAGAAGACGAGGACGAGGATACCACCAACGCTGCCCCAATTAAAGAGACTGTTGTCGAGGATCCTCCTATCCCGCAGGCCAAACTTGTTGAGACAACTCCAATTGCCCCTGCCAACATCTCCACCAAAGTAGAAACGATGCCTGCCAAAAGTGCAACAGATCTTACTGCAGCAGAACTTGAGGCTCTAAAAGTGTCTGACTGTCGTCAATACATCCAACTCCTCCTTCGTTGGCGAAATAGTTCCTCAGGCAGATCCCAAAGTACTTCGACCTTTGAAGGTCCGACTTCAACTCCAATTAATAGTGCTCTTGAGAAAGTAAAGGACAAGATTTTCAAAGGGGACCTCTTTTCTCTTTTGCAAATGGGTCCAGTTCACTACCTTTCTTTGAAAACTCTCCAACAACAAGTGGACCTTCAATCGATCTCTGCTGAGGCTGCGGCCGTAATCCAAGAAGTTGGGAAATTGATCGACCAGGTTCATACTGACTTTGGGCTCTTGCCTCAGTTCGACAAGGATATATCTGAAAAGTCAGGTACTGAGGTTGCTGCTTGGTCTGCCGTTGCGGATTGTGAAGACAAAATTGCAACGCTGGAGGAGCAAAAGGCCAAGAACCAACAAGAGATTACTGAGAATGAAACGAACATCGCTTGTTGGAAGCGTAAGATCAGAAAACTTCGCAGTAAGATAGATAAATCTCAGAAGAGGAATGTTGAACTGTCTTCCTTCGATGATTCTTCCTTGTCGACAGAGCTTGATCATGCTGTCCTTTTTGCCGAGGAGGCTCGACAACTTGAGGCTGATATTACATAACTGAAAAACGACAAAGCCTCTTGCCAGAGTCGTCTCGATGCCCAGAAAGCAAACTATGTCAAGATGAAGTCCAACCTTCCTTTTTAGATTTCTAGAATGTTTAATATTTATTTTCTGGCCTTCGTAAGCCATGTCTGTATTGTTGTACTCGTAAGGACTAAGCCATTTTTGGCGCATTTTGTTGATGCCATTTATAGCCCTGCTATTTAGTTTTATATTACTCTGTCGAAATGTTTACCTCTTGCAGCGCTGGTTTGTATTTTTTCAAATACTTACCGTTTACTTTCAAGATTCGTTTATCATTGCTAAGTTCCTCGACTTCGTATGCCCCATTCAAGAAGACTTTTGAGATTTGAAACGGTCCTTCCCATTTCGGGGACCATTTGCCAAGTGTCCTGACCTTTCGATCCATCGGCAGGATTACCTTCCAAACTAAATCTCCAATCAAAAAGGTCTTTACTTTGACTCTTTTGTTATAGGATTTCTCTACTCTTTTCTTCTGTCTTCTTAAAAGCTCCAACGCTCTTAACCTTTCTTCGTCTAAATCCACTAACTCGTCGAGCATCATATCCCAATAGATCTCACGGGGAATTTCGCGGTGCCTCTGAATCCTGGCTGACTGCACAAGAATTTCGACTGGTAATACTGCATCATGGCCAAAAGTCAGTCGATAAGGTGTAGTGTTGGTGGCTTCTTTGGGGGATGTTCGACATGCCCATAGGACCTGGTCCAAGGTTTTATGCCAGTTTTTTGGCTTACCCCCTACTTGCTTCTTTATCATTCCAATTACTACCTTATTCGCTGCCTCGACCTGGCCATTGGCCTGGGCGTAGTAAGGGGTCGACGTAAGGAGTTTGTATCCCATTTCTCTGGCAAACTCTTGCATTTTTCGACCGGTAAATACTGATCCTTGATCTGTTGTTATCGTTTCTGGCAAACCAAATCTAAAGATAATGTGTTTTTGAATAAATTCAGTCACATCTTCTTGGTCTACTTTTGGCAGGGGTACCGCCTCGACCCATTTGGTAAAATAGTTTATCCCCACCAAGATGAATTTCTGGTTTTTCGAGGACGCGGGTCGTATTTCTCCTATTAGGTCCAAAGCCCATCCTCTGAATGGCCATGGCTTAATTATGGAGTGTAACTTGCTTGCTGGAACATGTTGTATACCAGCATGTATTTGGCACTCCTGGCAGCCTTTGGCGAATTCGATGCAATCTTTCAGCATTGTAGGCCAATATAGACCTTGGCAAAACAGTAGCCATTTCATCTTCTGGCCTACCT